>OX438536.1:25238251-26438251 GCA_949316355.1 Bruchidius siliquastri
AGATTATAACAGTAAAGCTTGTCTTCTAATCACTGGTACTACTAGTACTACACATACCACACTGGTATAGAAATAGAAAGATGGACCAAAATTATTACTTATTGTTGCTTATATGTAGATGATCAGATTTGTGAAAAAAATTGCAATTTTAGACTTTGGCAGATTAAGAACCGTAATAGCGGTTTTACCGGAAATGTCCCTTAATTTGAATTTCAATCTGGGACACTATATTTTTCTATATCTTTTGATTTTCATATCAAAAGTATCATAACCACCTTGTTCATTTAATTCAGTCCTAAGAAAGTCAGTTCTTATAAGAAATGTATTGCAAAAATTGTCCCAAATTTAAAGGGTATTCCTAAAATCAATTAAGCGATACCTTTTCAGGAGTATTACAACCTATAACGTAATTATTTTTGATTGTAAGCACTTACACCCCAAAAACTGTTATTATCTGTAATGTTCAGAAACCAGAAAACCAGATTTAGAGAAATAATAATATTTTAATTTTCGATATTGCCGAATGGAAACAATTTTTATAAATACTATTATACCTTGTGAATCCTTTCAGGTTGACAGTAAACTGATAGATACCCGAAAAAACTCGACGATCAGCCTGGACGTACTGCCGGCAGTACACAGGTGGGTCCAGGACCCCAAACAGAACCATGGACTATTGATCACTGTGAGCGGAATTGGAAACAATAGGACATCGCCGGCGCATCACATAAGATTGAGGAGAAACGTTGAAGCACAGCGAGATAGTAGTAAGTAAGAGGACTATAGCATGAAAACTATAGTTTTTAACCCGCCTTCACTAGTTTAACCTGTATGTATATACGTATCAATGTAACTGAGCCTCAAGACGCCTTGATATTTTGAAAATGTGTACAAGTACTAGGGACCGATCACAATACAGTACTTTGAAAAAAATTTAAAATATTATTTTTTTGTGAAAAAATCATTGGTGTGCTTGATATAATTTACCACTTACCAGGATTTCATTAGTGATAGTAACTCATTAACAATAAGTAACATTTTTTTGTAGTATTTGCTCACTTTAAGCTTCTGTCTTCAATCCCTCTCTGTTAAATCCTGTATTTTATGTGAATATGTATGGTATTATTTATGTTTAATAATTATAGGGTCTAATTTAAGCTCTTTCTTCTTCTAGCGTCACCTAGCGCGTCACCAGCGCCATCGATGGACGATTGGCCGTCAGCGCAACCCCTGCTGCTCACCTACACCGACGACGGAAAGAACCTGCAGCGGACGGGGCGCCATCTGGCGGACATACCGCGCAGGCGGAGGGCCACCAAATACAAAGGCAGGCGCCGGGAGGAAAAACGGGAGCCCTGCGCTAGGCACAAGATGTACGTCGACTTCACCGACGTGGGATGGAGCGATTGGATCGTTGCACCGCCAGGGTGAGTCTTCTTCTCAATAAAAGTCAGCTGCAACCCACCCCCCTTCTCTGGAGTTTTGATCTAAATCAAACGACTCAGTCTAAAAGTTGAACTTAGGCGTTCTTACGTATATAAGGTGTATGCGCCCTTCGATCGACGGTTAAGCATTCACTGCGCCTCTAGTAGATACGTAATCATTATCGGAATTATTTTATCCTACATTCCATTTACTTAAACTCATTGTTATCCGCCCCAGCTGTTTGCTTAGATCTCACTTCTGATGCATCACACTTCATTTGACCCATACAACAAGAGCAGCCGAAACGTTAGTGAGGTCCTTCACTAAACGAGTGTGGTTTCAGTTATTGGTCTGATTAAGCGTGATGCATCAAAAGTCAATCAGAAGTGAGATGGTAGCAAGCAACTGAGGTGGACAGACAGATGAATCGAGAAGAATCATATTAAGATACAGGATACGTAAGTTATAGAAGTTATAAATAAATCCCACTTCTGATGCATTACACTTGACCCATACAACAGGAGCAGCTGGAACATCAGTAAGGTTTTCCTTTAAACGGGTATGGTTTCAATTTCTGGTCAGATAAAGTGTGATGCATCAGAAGTGAGATGGTAACCAACAGCTGGAGCGTATAGACAAATGAACCACGAATAATTATTGAGATACAGAAGTTGTTGAAGTCATTAAACTAAATCCCACTTCTGATTGCAGGTACGACGCGTATCATTGTCGCGGAGAATGCAGCTTTCCATTGGCTGCCCACCTGAACACAACCAATCATGCGATCGTCCAAACGCTGATGAACTCCGTGAATCCCACCAAGGTACCCAAGACATGTTGTGTACCAACAGCTCTCAACTCCATATCCATGCTGTACGTGGATGACGAGAACAAGGTGGTGCTGAAAAACTACAAGGAGATGGTTGTGATGGGCTGCGGATGCCGGTAGTCGCAGCTGCCGTGACAGGTGACAGATGGTATTGTTGTAGTGGGATGATGTCGACGGGTTACGGTGAGACGACGTTTCGGACGGAACAATCACCAAGTTCATGATTTGCTCATAGGATTTCAATCTGGAGTGCTAGAATAAGCGTTCTTGAAAAACTATACCGTAACCGGTCTCCAGGTTTGTGATATCAAACGAACAGTTATGATTGATGGAATGTCTGCTAGATGTGATTTCGTCTGAAATTCCGCTCACGAACCCGTCATATTTTTGCGTCTGTGATTGTTTCTGAACTCGACAAAGCTACCGTATAGCAAATCTTACAGAGTCTCCCAGTGAATATATTTTTCTAATGTTCTGATTTTCTTACTATGATAATAATTTAACGTAGTTGTGCTTTTACAAAAAGCGCCAAATCAACATTAGCCGCAAACGTTTCCCGGAAAGAATTGGATAGAGTTTATTCGCTATCGTTGCTGGAATAATTTTGATCGTTTATCAAGAATTGTGATAATAAATTACTCGATGGTCAACCGTTGTTTGAATGTTGTAATCATTAAAGGGTATGATCAATTATATGAATTAAGATAAAATTGGGCGATTGTTGTTGACTAGTTTATGATTGATATCCAGTTTGACAAAATTTGATCTTCTTGGATGCTTGTTGTTGAAGATACATATTAAATATTTGTGGAAACTGATACAACGTATAGATTGGACAATTTTATCAAGAGATTCATCAAGTAAGAGCATCTGCAATCAACATAATTTTTTAAATACTTATGTAAAGTAGAAAAACGCATCCGTTTTCGTCCCAGTGAATTATATGAATAAATATAAAGCTTTCTGTTTTTCAATTCCAAGACAAATTGTAGTTCACTTTTGTAATCGTGAAACTTGATTTGAGCTTGTATTGTATTGTTATGTACCTATATTTTCAAAAAAAAATACAATGGGGTCAGTAATACCTAAGCCCTCTACTTTTTATTAAGTAAAGATTAAGCTCTCATGGTTTCCAAGAAACCTTTGCGGCACATGTTAGTGCAAGTTGGCAATATGTTTCTGTCTGTGATTTTACATTTATAGGTTTTTGTATATAATTTTTTGTGGTTTTAATTTTAATAATACTAGTATGTGGACAGGATTATTTTTCCGGAGTTTGAAGAAATATTCAGTGAAGTACCAGTATCTTCTTATTCTGAAAATGTGTCACCTTTGGCCTCACATATGAAACTATGGCGTTTTAAATGAATAATTCCACCAAATATTTTTTTAAGACCACTAGAGGAGCAAAATATGATTTTAATTTTAAGTGTAGATAAACAAATTTTCTTAGTAGTCACAAATTAACGGAAGCTACAAACCCGTTTTTCTTTATCCAAATCGCAGCACAATTTTCGGATTTAAACAAACTTGAAACTACTACTATTTAACATTGATTCTAAAATATCTGGTCATTCTTAACACCAGACTGACAAAACGTGCCTAATCGATCTATACGAGTACATTTTTAGAGCTGCTTCAATACCTTGGGATTCACAAATGAGACTATCATCGAACAAAGAATACAGCAAATGGGAACTCATTTCGTTATACTGATATACTTTCCTAGATTCCAAATTTGAAAGTTTCAGGATAACAAACTCCGGAAAAACGTCAAACAACTTGACTACATATATCGCTCAGCTACAACCGATCTAGGCTATAAAAGTCTATTGAAGTGCTAGAGCAATAATTGTAGCCTATTCAACATGCAAGAAGGATACAGATCAATCAAATGTCACTGAATGTATTGTTTTATAGATTTTTTCAAGAGAAATAGTTGAAGAATATGAATAACCTGTTTCATATTTATTTCAGCTAAATATTATGGATACATGCAATCACTTCGAATGGTCTGATGATTACGTATCAGTCAAGATTATTCGTGCAGTTTGGCAGCGCTGCTTATATACATGATTATATCGCTTCAAACTTGTTTAGTTTATCTCATCCAGGAGGCATACAAATAGGAACCTTTTAGAGTCACTGGTGTATATGCTCCATTGTTTCGTTGGAACATTTCTCGATATCAATTGAGGACGGTACATTTTCAAAATATTTCTAGTACACTCTAATCTCTTTCAAAATTTCAAATGAGACCTTATATAGCGCGAAAAGTTGATTGTATACCCATGTACGCATATTTATAGCTGTACATTTGAAAGTCAAATTTCTACTATAGACTCTACTCGAATGTGATCACTTATTTAAAATTTTCTGGTATTTCAATAGATACATATCTATCTCGACGGTGCACACGCCTTATATACAGGGTAATTCACGAAAATGTTGTCGACCTTATCATCATCTTCCAGAAGTAGTAAAAGTAACTATTACGCCAATTGTGTAGATTATATCAATTGGTCAAGCTTTTCGTCACCAGATAGTGACGGTTATAGAATTTATTTATCAAGAAAGCATTATTAGACTTTTCTCAGTTGGACCTCGTGAAACAGAAAGAGTCTAAGGTTGAGGTATCCTTTAAACCTTGATAGTTTAGGTAAAAGGTCTTCCTTTACATTGGGCATAGAAGTTTCACTCACCAAGTACTAGAAAATAGGCAACTAGAGGTGTCATCACACATAGTTTAAAAAACTGTAAGCGACGTACGCTGACATGTTCAGTTTCTCGTGTAATAATAATTTCAAATAACAATACTCTTGAACATTGGTATAAGCGTTTGTTTCATTAATCGTTCCGACACTACCTCTGTTGAATAGTTTCTTTTGATCACTACTAATTCCCTCAATTGCTAAAAACAAAGATTAAATGTGTATTTCTCCAAGCAAGAAGGTATGCGTACTAAGAATGCTCAATTAATGGGCAAGCAGGAACAACGTAATTAACTGCTAAAAAAATAATGAGGCTTTCCAAACATCTGCCTAAGCTAACAAAATGTTCTTGATACGTGGCCCAACTCATTTCGTTCCTCTTATTAAAAATAAAATTATTACACACATTTAAATTATAGCTAGATATTACACTTAACTAGTTGGTTGTACTTCAGACCCGCTAACTATCATACGCAAAATTTGAGAATAATGCGCTATTGAAAGTAGTTTTATAGAATTTTTTCGATTATTATTTATGAAATACCTAGTATCCTTCTTAGCATATGCATCTGGCATTGCGTCAAATGTAAAATATTAGTACCTGTGTAAGGAGTATTTATTTTATTAATTTTATATAAATGGTAATGTGCATATTGTACATAGTTTCTAAATTAACCATATAAAATGCTAGATTCACGTACAATAGCGATAATTACATGTGTATATACTTCGTGTGAGTCATACACTGTAAATCTAAATCCCCAATTACGAGTGATGTTAGAAAGCTTTTAAAAGGAATATTGCAGCAAGGCACAAAACTGGCGAAATATTTACAAAAGTTCACCTTCATTCACATACTCTGAGCTATGCTTCATTGCACACAATGGTTTTTATTGTTGTATATGCTACGGATTTAGGATGATGTTAATTGTATTCACCACTATTTGCTTTGAAAGTCACTGAAATGAGTGAAAGCCTGAAGCTCATTTCTAATTTCCAACCAAAGTATTGTTTATATACCGGTCAGACGCTCTGGCAAACTGAGCTATGCAAGAACTCCGCTCTCTCGATCTAGAATGCCGATGATGTTAGCCAGGTTGGGTCGATAAATATCTCCGACCGCAGTAACTGTCAGACTCCCGATTATTCTGTGCAAGTCAGTAATCGCGGTCAGACATCTTTACCGACCCACCAATAATGCTACACCTCGAAGTATGAACGGCGCGCGCAGCTCGCATTATTGGCGTTTTAGATAGAGTGAGCAGCGTACCTACCAGCTCAGTTGGCTAAAGCGCCTGACCGGTGTTCAGAAGGTGTGTGGTTTTAATCCTACAGTAGGCTAGTTTATTTACAAGTTTTCAGTTGTCGACTACCTCTCGTACCGTTTCTATAAAGTGTTCTTTCATCTCTCGTATATGGATTTTCACACTTCGTTACTATGCAAAATATTCTTAGGAAAAGCTACTTAAATCTAGTATTTTATAATACTTTGTAAATTATATAGGTAAATACGTATTTTGTAAAACTGTGTAAGCGTTTTTGTACAAACTGTATATATATTAAAATATTTTATTAATATTACTATTGTTGTTTCATTTGAACCTTACAAAACTGCAGACAAAAATACGGGAACTGCCGTGGAACCTATAAGATGATATAAAAAGGGGAATAACAGGAAGAATCTTCAATTTGAACATTAATCTCGTTAATCTGACATGAAATAAACATTTTTGTCACATGAATTTAATTTTTTATGTGTGCGGACTGTCAGAATAAAATTTCAAAAGTGCTAGATGATTTTGCATGAAGTGTAATTCAATCTGGCTAGAGATATAAGAGAGAATAATCAACGTTTGACAATACTGGGAATTGGGAAAAATGGCGTCAAGTAAATTGCGTAGCACTCTTGAAAAAACATCAAATGGTGCTGACACTCAAAAAATCTAATACTTCAATACTTCCCCACTAAGACTTGTAATCTCAAAAAATGTCTAAATTCCTGGCACCTTTATGAAGTTATAGGTACATACACTGTGACCATGACACAGCATTTGAGTGGTTATATGTTGTTAACCTCACTTAACCCAAAATGGAGGCTGTGACACGAACCTGCCATTGTCAAATTAATCTAACAGCCAAACGGCGTAGTTTACGATGTTGCCAAGTTGTATAGTCATACATTTGAAATCAGTTGTACCACTTCGAAAGCTTTTGGTTAGTTAAAGATACCGTATCGGGTTTATATTATATTTCCTACAATCTGCTAATTAAAATCAGATATGTTTGAATATCTTTACCAGCGTTCCGGTTTCCTCAACAGCCTTTATCAAAGTAAGAATGAATCACTAGAGCTGTGATTGTTCACTTCAACGCTTTAGAAAAATGTCCCAACGACTTTTAAATTTCATGATCAATCTCAGCCCTCATGTGTGATCAATTAGACTCCTATAACAAAACTATCGAATTATTAAAATGTAAAACATAATGTGACTTACCAAAAAAGTTACAAATTTACGTAATTTCAGCTATCAATTTTGAATGCATTTTTACCCAACATAACGTATCATCGAGGCTGTGTAATTCGACCATATTTTCACTACATAAATCCGTTGCCGGAAATCAAATCTAACAGGTGACATGCGTTCTAAATTTGAAATTATAAAAAGGGAACTAACAGATCTATTTCACCCTTGGTTATCAATCTCACCCCAAACGACGCGGTAGTTACATGCACATACAGGTCAATTGTAAAGCACATTGTTTTCTCTTTGTCTATTTGCTCAGCAATAAAATTTCAATTCGCTTATAGGATTTGCAGAATTGTCGACAGTAAGCTTTTCATTGAGCGTATGTTCCAATGATTGTTCCTGGTTCGATAGACTAGTCTGTTAAGCTCAGTTGGCTTAGCGTATGACCGGCAATCAGAAGGTGTATGGTTCGATTCCCGCAGTGGGCCCAATATTTACAGAGTTTCTGAATCCGAACTCATATTTTCGAATAGATGATCAGAAGTATCCATTTCATTAGGCTTGTTATTACGATTGAATAATATATGCATTTGAAGAGACCCATAGATTAAGCAAACTCTATTTTTGTGCAGCTGCAAAGTGCAATAGTTTATTTATAGAAATCTAGTTTCAAAATGGATGCAAGAAACAAATATACTTTCGCGAAGAAATCTCTAATTTTAGAATTCCAAAAAGAAATATCGTATATTTGCCCACCAAATACGGTAAAGGTCATTTCGACAATGTGAACACCTGTGTGAAAACTGTCTGTTACCTTTAGGCAGGGGCGGGTCACAGCCTGAAAGGCTCTACTTTGTATCCTCATTCCATATGTTTCTCGAGTCTCATCATGTTCAGGTCAATGTTTTAGTGAGCTTCCGTAATCTTCACTATAGCCAACATCAATTTAAAGTGTAATTTTAAAAGATTAGATAGTACCGTCGTAATTATTTTAAATCTTCATTAGGTTAAAATATATAATGTATAATAGTAGTTGCTAAAACAGAAATTAACTACGCCCTCAAATGCCATACCCACAAATTTTTGAATAATAAGTAGTGTGAGCTACTTTGAAACATTCTGAAGACTAAGTTATCCTATTCATGTTATACTCGTATGTATCGCAAGATTCGTCAAGAAGTCTCTGTAAATAGAGGCATGCCAATTTTCACAAAGGAACATGAGAAAATTATGAAATCGTGACCAAAAGCCAACAGTGAGGAGTGAGAAAAAGAAAGTACATTATTTTTCCTATCACTTCATGACTCTCAGTCCATACGCGAAGAGTAAAAGGAAGAAAAGGTTAACCACTCAATTTCACCCATAGCCTGACCATTATCATGTCTGCAAACAATATGCAAAAAGCAATAAGAAACTCATTCTCTCAGACCAACTCAAATAATGAGGTTTTATCATTGAAAGATAGAAGATATTTCCTTCAAAAATATTATATTTCATGTAAAAGTATAAAACGTGGCATCACTGTACGTCACCGCGCCACCCATCGCCTAAGTTTCCTTTCCTTAAGCACTAACAATAGATAGCTTTCGATGAACAAGGACCTCCACGGCACAACAGGTGTGAAGCGAATATATTGACTGGGCATCACGCATATATTTTCAATTATTTTTTCATCTATTATATTAAGAGTATTTTATTTTTTAACAATGTTTGCAGAACGCTCACAGCACTAGCACTTTCATCATGGGTAATATCTAAACCTTCTCGAAGTAAGATCTAGCTTTATAGATGTTATAATGTCTGCAGTTAGGCAGGACACAGGACTTATATTTGACTAAAATCCTTCTTAAATCCGCCCCTGTCTCGAAAGCAGGTAAACGATTATATTTTTAGTTATGGCTTGTAGCCTTTGTATACCTATAATAGCATACAAAGTGCCTTCTTTTGTTAGTCGTTTGTATCATCTTTTACCGAATAATCGCTTGTTATGTAAGCTCAGCCATCACTGTCTAGTTATTAGGTTAAATTATTAGACATAGTCCACGTGGCGTGACATATATCAAGATTCACTTTACTCGAGTATAGACAGCACGTTTTTGACAGTTTTTGAATGAACATTACAAATAACGAGAATCAACAAATATATAGAGTGATGTTTAACACATAGAAGTTTAATAGTAAGAATAATATTTATTTTCCCTTTGATAAATTAAACTTTGTATATTAACTTATATTTACGAAGTAGAAGAATGCATAAAAAAAGCTCACACACTAATAAAATCACATATGCGATACAAACATTTGTCTAATAAAAATTCTTTCAAATTATATTTGAAGTGATTAAGATCTGTTGTGTTTTTTAACTTTTTGGGCAGTCTATTAAATATTTTGGGTCTAAGTATATTTTGTGATTCACTACCAATTACATATTTTGAAAAATGTGTATGAATATTGTTACTCTGCCTGGTGGTTATGCTATGCAGCTTTTTATTCAGAGTAAATTTGCTTTTATTTTTGAATACATACAAAGCCAACTCACCCACCTTATTCTCCGGACCTAGCTCCGTGCGACTTCTTCTTATTCCCTAAGATCACAGAAAAGTTAGGAGGTCGTCATTTTTCCACCGATGAAGAGCAAATCGCTGCATTTGAGAAGGAAATTAGCAACCTTTCAAAAGAACGTTGGTCACAAGAATTTCACAAGTGGTTTTACCGAATGCTTAAATGTATTGCGGTAGCAAGAAAATATGTTGAAAAACTAGAATTAAGTTTTTTAAAAAAACCTTGTTGTTTTTCTGTATCTAAAAACTTTCAGCGTGACCTTCGTATGTTAACCAGTATTGTCCAGCACTGCCCTTAGAGAGAGATTTCGTAAGACTACAACGCTGGATTGAACGGTTTTGAGTGGTACTAGAAAGTCGTCGCAATTAAAGGTTGTCCAATTAATTTTCGAAATAGAAATACTACAACATCAGCAGCAGCATCATCAGCATTCGTTGAGGTGATGTGAAACGGTAAGGCATCCCATCCGGTGGCTTCGGCGTTGACCAGGTGTGCGAACCGGCCCAAGAAGATGAGCAGGTGTTCTGCGACGTACGCAACTCCGCGTGTGCAACGTTGCCAGAACTTTGCAGAAGTATAAGTTAATTATCCTCCAATAGTAATAATATTGATAATAAAACGTCTTTATTCAATTATTTACATATATAAATATCTATAGTGAACAGAAGAGCAGCTCAATAGCAAAGTTTAGCTTCAACTACTCCTACACTCAACCATTGACTGCATACAGATTTTTTGATGAAAGAGTAACAGCTAAACAGTTTAAGAAATTGTTGCTACAAGATGTGATGCTTTTTCAAAATGACAACAATTTTAATAGCATTTAGAAAAATTGTGGGATTAAGAAATGTTTCTTTCTAAAAAAAAATCTTTCTTATTTTTCTAAATATCATTATTTGTCCACTTACAGATTTCAGTGTATGCTCTCCACTATGCATCAGACCTGCTATAGACATGCATGTTTCGTCTTTAGCCTAGACTCGTCAGTATAGCCTGGCGGTCTAACTGTAGAGAGCAATCAGCTGGTATATACATAACCCAGTCAAGGGTGTGATAGCAAAATCTACTCATCCCCAAGTGTCGCCCTCTATGGGACACCCATCGGCAACTTACGAAGTCAAAAAGTCTTAACACCTGGTCTGCCATGGAGCGGAAAAAGATGTCATTTACATCTGTCAACAAGGGTGAACTGATTTACAGCAGTCCTGAACACTACGAAGTACCGTTATCTCGGCTTATTCAAGAAGACTGTTTTATGACTTAATTTGATGATACTTCAGTTTTATGTTCTCTAAAACAAATTTTAAAGTACACAAATTCTTATTAGAAAACGGAAACAAACAGTAATTTCTCTATTGTTGCACATTGCCGATGTTTAAGTACGTCTAACCATCAAATGTTCAAGTATTCTCAGTAACCTCTTCATTCTTCTTAGCAGCATATGACACGTAAAACAAAACGTAACGTGTGTCAACATCTTCATATTATCGACACAAAGGCCATTTCACATTCAAGTGTTATGTAAAGGTCAAAGGTGTCATGGGAGGTAAAAATAAAGTCGCACAGTCTGGCAACAGTGCCTATTACCAAAATGGCCGCGACCTGGCAGACTTACGGGCAGACACCGACCGCTGATGTGCGCCTTTCAACCACCGGTATGGTCTAGTGCTAATCCTTATTGATTTTTCAGTTGAAGCAGTCAAGGAAGGACGAATACACTGATGTTATTAGACTTTGTAATTTGGTTCCAGATAGTACGTTTCGCTCGAATTTTTCCGCTAGGTCAGAAATTATTTGACATATTCATGTGAATTATTAAGGTCGTGGATGTATATATTAATGTTAATAGATAGATGGAAGGAAAGGTGATTAGCACAATATTCTATAGAGGATTTTGACCCCAAAGTCGTGAAACAGGACTAAAGAAATCAGTTTTTTTGTTATTCGAAATTTGTTTGCAGAACATATGAAAATTCACATCACGGTCACAGTGAGTGTTTTCTTGGAGATATTCTGTGAAAAGATTACAGGTACCTGTATCAATCATATTCCTAATTATTGTTATACGAGGGTCATGCTGAAAGTTCTTAGATACAGAAAAACTACAAGGCTTTTAAAAAAACTTTATTCCGTTTTTTCAACATATTCTCCCCCTACCTCAATACATGAGGTTGCTAATTCTTTCCTCAAATGCAGCAATTACCTCTTCATCGGTAGAAAAATTGGGACCTCGTAACTTTTCTTTGATCTTAGGTCATAAGAAGGAGTCTCAAGGCGCTAGATCCGGAGAATAAGGTGGGTGAGGCAACAGTTTGACACCCTGTTTAGCAAAAAAAAATCGAGTGTTTTAGCGGCGCTGTGGGCGGGTGCGTTGTCATGGTGCCATTGAATACCGCTCTTGCATATTTCTTGGACGACTACAAGAATACATTTGGTTACATAACATTCAGAAAGAACTGTCCTTTGATTTTCCAAGGCTACCGTTGTGATGTATCCACTTTTAGAAAAAAAAGATCCATTTTCTTTACAACACTCTTGGAACGACGAATTTTCATTGGAGGCTGCTCACTTTCAAAGCACCAAACTAATGACTGCTGTTTAGTTTCGGGATCATGATGATATAACCATGTTTCGTCTCCCGTTACGATATTAAAAGTGTTTTTACTGTGCCCATTAACAAATTTTTCAAGCGTAAGCTTAGCCCAATCAACTCTTGTTGCTTTTCACTGGTCGACAAATGTTACACCGCTTCCTTAGACGAAGGTGATCATGAATGATTGTTCAGACCGCTGCCGATCCAATCCCCAGAGAAGCCTCAATCTCGATGTCCATTCCCTATGATCTGCATGAAAAATATTTTCAATATGTTCAAAATCAAGCGCTTTAAACGAATTATTGTGGCACTCTACATGAACATATTTTTACCGCTGATACGAGCGCCCTTGCATAATATCTAAAATCTTGGATAAAAAATTGAAGAAAGATCTTCGCATGAGTATACAACCAACCTTTCTCTATTATTTTCAAAGTTAATCGTTCTATTAGCTTGAAAAATGAGAGGTGGAAACGTTGGATGTTGGATACCACAGCGGAACGCCTTTTATTCTAGATAAAGGGCATCAATAAAATCATACTTATTTATGGAACTTCGTGTATAGATTGTACACAATTTCACCGCAATTATAAAAAAGTGTTGCCAAGTATGAGCATCTACGATATACAAATATATCACTTTGATATTTAAACGGAAAAGTGTATATAATGAAGAATCCTAATGACATGATTCAAGAAGTTACAGAAACACGTCAGTTTTTAAGTAAATGTCAAAAAACTTCAAATCTTCTCAAGCACTATATCATTATTTGAACGTAGAGATATTTAGACGCATATATGAATTTCCGTTTCAATAAAAAAGTTAGTCGTAGCTAGACAAATCGTGACATGCTGAAAAAGATAATACAGTGGCGGTTCTGCATTTATTTGAATAGGGTATAGGTTTGCAAATTATCGATTTCCGTTTCTTAACCTCCGTCTAGGATGCGGCACAAAACAAGTAATTTCGTTGAAGCATTGTGGAAATGGAACCTGAAGAAATCTAAATACTCAAGTGAGTATTTTTGAGAATATATTTTACCAATTCGCTAAATTTTTCTATGTTTTTCCTGGTTCTGATTCTGTCTGTTGAAGATATGTGTTTCTGTGTTTCCGTTGTAATGTGCATTTGCCATGTAATCAATAGATAACGAATGGTCAATATTGTCAACCAATATCGTCTTCAGTGGCATATCTGATCGAATGAGGAAGAGCTAACTAAAATAACAGTACGAATATAGAACTAAGAGTGAGCCAACACAAGTTCATTCCAATATATTTTACAATAATACAATCAATTGAACACTAAATAGAGCAAATGTGTCGTGTATCCATTTAAACTGAAAAAAAAAATGGAACGCCCAGGGCTTGAAACAGTGTGGGGAAAGGAAAAGAGCATGAAAGTCAGCATGGTCGACATTGACAGGACTACAAAGATGGCAAGTTGAAAACATTCAGTAACCTTGTCATGAGAGGTTTTGAATTGAAAATATGAATTAACACACCTTTTTCACAAATAAGAGAGGAGTATCAAGCTTTATCAGTGCCGCCAATGCATGCAATTAAATTCTCAGATTTCTTACGGCCAGTTACTACGATTTGGGATATGAATGAAAAAGGCAGTCGCAGTGTTGTCACATTTTCAACGGTAAAGCGAGCCTTTTTTGAGCACAGTCTGTCTTATTGTCATCATTATGCTTCTTGTTTAAGTAATTTTTATGTGATAATAAATAGTGCTACTGCATTGGGCAGATTCATGATCGAATGTTATCAAAATTAGCCACTAGATGGCGCAGAAGCAAAAAAAAGTCTTTCGACAAATGTATCGTCAATCTTGCTGATTAGCAAGTAAATGGTTGCCAAGTAATTTCAAATTTTGTTATCTTCCTTTTGTGGTGCCGTCTTACTATTTAAGGTGACTACAGTTTCGTCAAATCTCTGTTCAGTTCTATTCTCAGCAGTGACTCAGATCCTTTTTTAACCATAAGCATTGTTTCCTCTACCCTCAAATTTCATTTTCAATTGAGTTATACATGTATGTTACGTCACCAGAAAAACAAGTGAACCAACAGTTTTACTTTCAGCACCTACCGAATGCCGACCTTCTGGCACGCCTTTGTCGATCTTGTGATGAGCAAACAGAGCTCGTGTTAGCGTTCGGAATGCGGGCCCCCGAGGTGTGCACCTGGCCGCCCGGAGATCCCCCCGCCCCGCCCCCCTTCCAAGCGAACCCCTCCTTTGCCCCCCTTCTTCTCGTCGTCGTCTCGGACGTTCGAGTACTCTCAGATGTCGAGGACGCTCTCATGCATCGGGAGATGATGCGCGATCAGTAAAATATCTACACGAGCTATCGTTGGCGCATCTCCGTTCACCAAATGCAAGCAGGAGTAGTTAAAATTCTTCCAAATTGTCTAGTAAGGCTATAATGCTTTCCAATAGAGCTCCGTTTGATTGGATCAAGAATACAGACGTCTTGGTAATCGCGGAAACCACGTTATAGTCTTGGTTCGGTGCTTTCCAAGTACGCCTTTCTTCGCTCCAAGTAATACATTTATTTCACATCTCCACCTTTGTCAACCGCATTTCAGCGATACGTGTCTTCTATTTCATGTCTGTCCGTCGTTTTTTTCATTTTCATCAAACCCCCGTAGAATAAATGAGCTGTTGAAGAGTTGGGGTTGTGAAGACCTCATATAGGTGTACAGGTATTGATGTGATATGTCAAATTTGAATAGGCGCCACTGAACTGATTTTCAAAAACTGCGCATAAAGTACTTTCTGGAAGGAATACAGTTCCACTCTTACTCAGAGATTACTTTCATTTTGATAAATCTGATTGAGTAAAGGAGAGACCTCGTCGTATTGTTTTATCACTTGAAGTACATATTTTACTAATAAAACTGATTTCAGTGATAGTTGCATATTATTTGTAAGTCTTTCAATAGCCTCCCATCATTTTGGAATCGCTGCATTCCTTACATTGACAACTTGAACATCTAATAATTATCTTAAATTGGAACTCAATTAACCATGCCTTCATTTTAAATATTACGTAGACCTTCAAAAATACTACACATAAGTAGTCTTGCCTCTGGTGCAAAATCTGATTCCTAATCTAGTTATAATTCAACAAGGTAACTAAAAATATGGTGGAAGTGTTCCTAGATTTCGCTTCGGTGATATCAATGATCGCATGGAAACTCAACCCTATGAATTGAGGCCTATAAAGCCAAGCGGACTTTAGATACGTTTTCGAACGGAATCAAGTGACAGAAATGTTGTATTACAGAATTTTATCGGATTACACTGCAATCCGTAAGTGGACAACTAATGATATTTAGAAAAATTAGAAAGATAAATTTGTCGCCAGTGGGGATCGAACCCACAACCTCCTGCATTCTAGGCAGGCGCCTTTACCGTTAGACCATGACGAACTGGTCAGGTCTGCTAGTTATCGACCGAAGATAGTATCGGCCTCTGGCACTAGATGTCTAATCAAAGATCGAGCTGTATAGGTTAGAAAATTAGGAAGAAGAATTGCACAGGAGGGATGTACCTTCCATAACGCATTTGCCGTTCTACCTGACCAGTTCGTCATGGTCTAACGGTAAAGGCGCCTGCCTAGAATGCAGGAGGATCCCCACTGGCGACAAATTTTTCTTTCTAATTTTTCTAAATATAATTAGAAATGTTGTACATATGATCCCGACTGTAAAAACACTGCTCGACAGCTGTATTGGACTGTTTTATTTATTTGCAACGCAATATATAAGAATAGATACCGAATAGCAATGCCATCTTGAACAATTCATTTCTTGAGTTGCTCTGAAACCTTGTGGGGTAATCATCCTCATTTCGCCCCTTCCCT
The DNA here is from genome assembly GCA_949316355.1 of Bruchidius siliquastri. Classification (NCBI taxonomy): domain Eukaryota; kingdom Metazoa; phylum Arthropoda; class Insecta; order Coleoptera; family Chrysomelidae; genus Bruchidius; species Bruchidius siliquastri. The sequence goes on from OX438536.1 coordinate 25,254,707, forward strand.
CCTTGTATACGCCCTTGGTTCAGATAGGGTGATATTGAATGGAAATGTGTCACTAATCTAAGCACCTCTAACACATGTTAAACAGATACCCAGCCTTGAATAATCACTCAGTATATTTTCACGTGACATAACAGCCAGATGATGGTGAAACTTTCTAAATTATGAACGTCATCATTCAAACACTATGTAGCCGTGCACCAGTGAAAGAAATGGAACGGCATGAAATCCGAAGAGTGAAAAATAAAGAAATCCTTAGGCTGACTTGTTTATTCAATACTTCAACAGCCATGTGTGTACGCGACTGTTATAACTGTATACGTGATTTAAAACTTAATGATAGTCAAATATTTAATCATTCGGAGAATGCATCACTTGCTAGCAGCTGGAGAGAAAAATACTACTGGTTATTTACTGTATATTATGTGTCGACCAAAATGTTGCCATCAGCATTCTTCAAAATGAATAACTTGTAACGGACCTTCACATGCTTCTTCAGAGATGCTTATAATTACACTATTTTATATAAATAGCCCAGCCAATAGAGCAAAAAGAAACTGTTTTTTATATGTAAGCTATCGTAAAGTCGTATCGCGCCCCAAAAGCGCAGCGAGACGATGAATGTCTATTCACATTGCTTTTAAAACACTGTAAATTAAGTGTATGCTCTCCACTATGCATCAGACCTGCTATAGACATGCATGTTTCGTCTTTAGCCTAGACGCATCAGCTTAGCCGGACAGTCTAATTGTAGAGAGCAGTCGGGTGGCATATACGTAACACAGTCAAGGGTGTGATAGCAGCATACTCTTTTCCAAGTGTCGCCCTCTATCGGGACACCTATTGGCAACAAGTCAAACTACTATGCATCAGACCTTCTACAGACATGTATGTTTCGTCTTTAGCCTAGACGCATCAGCTTAGCCGGACAGTCTAATTGTAGAGAGCAGTCGGGTGGCATATACGTAACACAGTCAAGGGTGTGATAGCAGCATACTCTTCTCCAAGTGTCGCCCTCTATCGGGACACCCATTGGCAACTTACGAAGTCAAACTACTATGCATCAGACCTTCTACAGACATGTATGTTTCGTCTTTAGCCTAGACGCATCAGCTTAGCCGGACAGTCTAATTGTAGAGAGCAGTCGGGTGGCATATACGTAACACAGTCAAGGGTGTGATAGCAGCATACTCTTCTCCAAGTGTCGCCCTCTATCGGGACACCCATTGGCAACTTACGAAGTCAAACTACTATGCATCAGACCTTCTACAGACATGTATGTTTCGTCTTTAGCCTAGACGCATCAGCTTAGCCGGACAGTCTAATTGTAGAGAGCAGTCGGGTGGCATATACGTAACACAGTCAAGGGTGTCAACAAGGGTGAACTGATTTGCAACTCAATCTGTTGAGAATGCCCAAATGGGGTATTCGAGATGTCTGTTGACAACTGCATGTTCTGGATGATGTTTTCTTGGCTGCTACCGCTGATCTCGTTGCTTTATGATAACATCATATATGTCTATTATATGAAAAACTACTATAACATGGTATGTTGCCGCATCCTAATAATTCCTTTTAATGATTTTACTGAGTTTCATCATTGAATGATTTTTTTTTCTAAAACATAGAAGTTTTGACGTTTGGAATATCTCATGTATGAATTACAAAATAATGGGGTACTCACTAGGTTATCAATTTTCTACCCTTTAAGTGTATTTATAAGGCGAACTCACTCGTACTGAGTTACATAAATAATGTTTTATTTCGTGATATATATATATATATATATATATATATATATATATATATATACAGTAATTTCAAAATATTACTATAATTTGTACAGATACAACAAAGGCTACAGATTGTTTTCACGAAATTTAATTGAGTCGATATCTGTTATATGAAGCCAAAGATAATTTGTTAGTGTGAGACACCATTAACATGTTCGATAAACATTAATTCTGTCTCAATAACTAGTTTTTGAATTACTTTAGAATCTATATAAAATAAATATTAGAATGACTCTTTTTTTTAACCCAAACCTAATTTTATATTTTTTTGTTTTTCATGGTTTGAAGAAAATTGTACGTGTATTCACATTGTTAGATAATTATTGGTAGGTTTAGACGAGTCGAAAATATATGTTGGAAGTAATACTTAGCCCATATACAACCCTTTTACGCACATTATAGTCAGAAAGCCAGGGGATAATTCACGGGGTTCAAGGTCTAGAGATGGGGGTGTGCGTCAGAAAGGGAAAAAAGTAAAAATCTTCAAATTTTCACACTGTTACGTACCAGTCCTTTTGGGCTCTAGTAGGGTTTGTTTTTTTTAGTCTTGTAGTTTTTCAAGAGGGGGATGAATTTAGGATTTCTCCACAGACATTGATTTTTCTACACAGCGATGGCCTGCTGGTAGTGTTAACGATGTTGAATGTTTATGATGGAATTTTTTGACCCATTAATACACATTGATCCAGAGATAGGCCTCGAAGATGAATAATATGAACAAATAAATAAATGATTCCAGCATTGGAATCAAATGTTGAATCAACGTTTGACGCATTCTGTGACGCCGACTTCACCGAGTAAATCATCAAATGAGTAATTCGCTTTCGGATATCCTTTCAACACCAAAAAGTCCAAAAAAACCTCGGTTCGTCTTTGTCTACGAGATCCCAGCCTGAGGGGGAACCCGAGTCATCATGCTTAATAACGATCGTGTAGCGAAAAATTCCACCTTGGATTAATGAAGAATGACAAACAAAAAGAAGGCCAGAGGATCTCAAGTGTAACCTATATTTTGTCCCAGATGCCGCCACGGGCTATCCCGAAATATCTCATTAAGGAATAGTGCAGTTAAAGCATGTCGCTAAAGCCAATCTAATTTTATCCCATAAATTTTGACACTAACTTGGTAGGTATACGTAACCAGATAACTAATATAAAAATAGTTCCTGAACTGGAGCATTTGGGACTTATCATCCATAGTTCTTCATCGTCAAATATCAAAAAAATATTAGAAAAAAATCATTATTTAGATAATCAAGAAGTCTCATTTTTCTTCACCAGGCTCATTTTGATTTTGCAATTGCGTTCAATTATAAATTAATTGTAGATCTTCGAGCAAAATATTTTGATCAGTGCATAATCCTAAACATATAGCAAGTCATGGAATAGAACGACCTTAAAGTTTTCATTTCACATTCAATCTGTGATAATTGGACAATTTGAATTACAATCTAGAGAAAATATCTTTTAAAAAATGCTTACCAAAAAATATCTTTGACACTGACACTTGGGTAAACAGAAGGCGACCTTATACGTCCTGAATCATTGAGGTTTCCTTATAATCGTATAATGAAGCAAAAAGGTCTGGCAAGATCGAAAAGAACACAGGAAGAAAGCTTGGAATAGCAAAATTTGCTGTCTGTCAAAAAATATTCCATTTTTCATCTGTTCTATGAAGGGTAGAGGTCGAGGAGCACCGTCTCTGTGTGTCCAAATGACTCCATTGGAATTAGTTAAATTGTGGTGGCGCTAGTGTGGCACGTGGGTAAATTTCAAATGAAGTGCCGAAAAATACCAAAACAGTATAAAGAATTAAACAAGGAAAGAATATCTCCCACTTTGTTATGGCGCAGCCCTAACTGATTAAGAGTCGCGTTTCATCAATGAGGTTTCCTTAAGCTTCAAGGAAGCCTTGAGGAACAACTATGAATATGACCTTTAACCTAATCGTGCTGGATAAGATTTCACTGCCAGAATGTTTTCTGTCTGTGTTTATCTTAGCTGGACTATAAGTCAGCTACCAAAAAAAGCAGCATTTTAAAAACATTTTAATACTTATCTAGGTTTTCCAACAAAAAATCGTGGGTGAAATGATAGGGTCCGGAGTAGCAACTCGTCATTTGGAACAGACAAATTACATTTGAGTGACTGGAAATGTGTGTCTTTTAACCGTCATCAATCATGTCTGGAGATCTTGGCGCTTTTTATTCCCACACCTGGATAAGAGCTGCTTTGTCTTCTCGAGGACAAAATTGCTTTAGTTATAAATCCTGTGTCATAACAACTTAATAAGGTACTAACATCACAACTCATCCTTCTAATGCACTTTAATGAAGACTTAAAGGATTTAAAAACTTCAAATTCGATCAAACTTTGTAGTTGGATGTCCCTAGGTTCCCTGAACGTTTTCCAAACATTTCTTAGGGGGTTTGTTATACCATCTGTGAAACTTTAAAGCCTGGAATTCTGTGTACTTTTTAAAGATATACGAGTTTTCACATATCTAAGCAGCTCTGCCCACTTTTTTTAAGTATGGCTAATTTGCTCCGTTTTTGTTTTAGCAACTATTGCTACAGGTTACTGCATTTCAACGAAAATATTATTCGGCCTCTTAAAAAATAGCTTCAAGTAATCTAACTCTGTATTTCACTTGCAGAGGAAGCAATTTATCAATTTGTTGAACATTTTGGTCGATTTTAAATATATCATAACAACTTTATAAATTATTAATCTCATAACTCATGATTCTAATGCTCAAGACTTGGTTTAAAAGCTTCAAAAGCGATCATCTACGCTTTTTAATATTCCTGAGGTCTACAACGTTTTCCAAACATTTTCTGGAGGTCAAGTGCTATCATCTATAAATATTTAACCCCGTTAGTTATCTGTACTTGTTGAAGATATATGAGGGTTCACAGATTTTAAAAGCTCTGGACACTGTTTCTTCTGAAGGGGCTAATTTGACCCACTTTTGTTTCAGCAACAATCACTACAGATTCAAATTACTGCATTTCAACTAAATAAGGTCCTGAATAATTCATGGTTAATTATTCCGTCAAAAAACACGTTTCTATAATAATAACAGTATGTATCTCGCGTTGATAATATCGGAATAAATATTTTGCGGTATTAAGGATTTTTTTATATTGTATTATGAATAAATATTTATTTTATGTCTCCATTCTTAAGAAGAAAGAATGAAGACTCATAAAATTAATAATAATCTTTAAGATCTATTGAATAGTTTTTTTATGTATTTGTAATACTCATTAATAAAGTTTCTTCTTCAGATAATATTGTCGTTTCATTTTCGTTGCTTGGTTGATAAAATCAAATATGTGAATTTTTGCGTTAGCCACTGTTTTTAATAAATTTCTAAACTCTTGAATTTCACCAAATACTGAAATCTTTTTTTATAAAAAATGAAGCTCTCGTTAAGATATTTAATAGTTATCGTTAAGTGTAGTAATCAGTGTTTAGTCTGGAAAATAATAAAAATATACCTTCAACCATGTCCCTCTAATAACCTTTAAAATTATTCATCAATCTTTAAAAAGCTTCAGCTTCTCTGAACAAATAGCGGAAATGAGTTACATCAACATCCATCTCCAATCATCGCGCACGGTGGCGCTGTCTATCGGCATCTCACGAAGTCCAGTCCTAGGACACTTGGACTGTCATGAAGCGTTGACAGATACCCTTACGACACCTGTCACCACTCCAATTGTTAGGACGTTGACTTCATAAGATGCCAATACGCTGCGCCACCGTGCGCGCTACATGGAGTATTGGTGGAGTATTGATGTTGCTATCACACACTTGACTAGGTTACGTATATACCACCCGATTGCTCTCTAGAGTTAGACCGCCAAGCTAAGCTGACGAGTCTAGGCTAAATACGAAACATGCATGTCGATAGGAGGCCTTGTGCTTAGTGGAGAGCATTTGACAAATTTTCAAAATCCCTTCTCAACCACTATATTTTATACCTGCAGTTTCGCTTGAAGGCCGCAATTATCAATTGACTTTTGTTTATTCTGAGTGTCGGCAAAACATCAATATACCTCCGAGAAAGAGACGGAATGGAGCGAGATGGGTCAGCAGTCTAAGCCAATTAGACAGTCGGCCTCTTAACGAGGTCCGTAATGACAGGCCTGTGGACCGCACCGGACGGACTGACCGACAGACATTTGGCCACCTCACAGGACGAAATCGCCTACCACCCACTCGCAAAAAATAAATCAACCGCCGCGGAATTGAGAGGTGCATAGGGTCGTTAAAATAGAAGCACCGGATACCTCGTGAAAAAATAATTGCCAAATCACCATCATAATGCTCGTTCAACGTCAACACTGAAGATTTATAGTTTTTGATTATAGTTTCGCACACATCAACCCAAAAATGGAGACGTTTGCGATGAAGTCAAACAATAAGTAAATGATTTTATACTTGTGTTAGCAGTGGTGTAATGAAACGTTCTTGCTGAAATTGTTTGTCCATTATACGAATAAAATAGACAACAACCTCAAACTTGTATGTGAAGTTGTTTTTTCTCTATAAAAATAGTGGGAAATAGACAAAATAATACTATTTTTTCACTGAATGTTATGTTATCAAAGTTACAGTGTTCAACCGCACCCCGAAACAATGCAATTAAAAAATAATCTTGCCTAAGGACAAAAAATTCAAACAAAACACTTCGCCATCGAGGCAATTCATACTTATGTTCCTTGTTTTGTATTTATCAACAATGCAAATGCAAGATCTGTCTGACTTCCATAATAATTCATACTAAGCTCTTGTTCAATAATAAATAATAATAACAGACGTGTTTATTTATATTACAATCAAATTTGAATGAATCCAACGTTAGGCCTACATCGTATATGGCGAAGTTAAGCGTTTGCTACGTTTGCATTGAAAGTATCATCTACCAGATGCAAATTGAAATAACTTAACCGCAAACAAGATCTTCGAAGCATTCTTGTCCGTCTTCCAAATTCAATTAAGGACCAATTGGAACAAAAATCCACCTCATTCATCTGTTACAGGTACCGCCAAAACCAAGATTACTGTCGGTCTTTGATTGGTCTATAACACGTCTCAATAACTATCTACCCAATCCTTGACTATCAAAGCTAGCCATACACTAGCAACAAGGACATATACCCAATGAGCAGTATGTCGGTCTATCTGTCGAATAAATGGCGACAAATTTGGAATTCGACATACTTTGTCTTTTAATGTTTCATGTCATTCATTTTCGTCGGTCTGCATGTATGTTTTTATTGTGTCAGGTAATACTTGGCCTTGGTATAACTCGGAGGGTGCTTTTTGGATTTTGTACCTTTGACACTAGGTTACTAGCGTGATAAGGACAAAGCGTTATAGTTTTTGAATTTCGGTTAGGCGGCGGAGTTATCATCAAAAAGCGGAGGTATCCAAGGCTCATTTTCAAAATAAATTTGGAGTAGCCAGCTTAGGGTTGGGGGTGGTGAGACATCTCAGAAAATAGTTGTTGCTAGATAGAATGTTTTCGGTAATCAACCGAGAACAAAACTACTTGCCTCCAAATGTGTGTGTAGATAATTGCCTTCACAATATTTAAAGTTGTTTGAATGTTTCTGACAGTAATGCGCCAAACCTCCTTACTCATCTTCCCAATAAGATAATTGTTTTTTATGTAAACTCCGTTTTTGACTCAAAGCTTAGAAACTGTCATAAAGGAAAGTCGACCCCTTGAAGTAGAAAGTTTCTTTCGTTATGGCTTTAGCCATACCTCAAAATTTGAACGTCACAGCCTGATTGCACTCTTGCTCCTGTTTCTTTTACATAATTTATTGGCAAAAGAACTCTCAACTCAAAAATTATGTAACACACAATCAGTATATTTGTCGCTCAATAATCTTGTAAACAACCATATTGAAATGATTGATATCATCGCCTACTAGATACAAAGAAACAAAATCGAAGAAATCTATTAGCCTACTGAGTTTTCCTAAACGAAAAGCTAAGTATCTCAGAATAAGCATGGTTTTGTATTGTGTATGGTCAGCTATTTGGCTGCCAGTCATTCTCTCTGTTTTATCAATTAAGTTTTTAAACGCATTCCTGTCGGCAGTATAATTTTCATTTTATGTTGCGTTCAGCGTCCCCTCGTCTCTCGGTGGTGATTAATGTTTTTTGTGATCATCAAAGGCCCTCAACAGTGCATTGGAGAACTCACATAAAAATCGCAGAGACGGAGTCCATAGATACATCAGCTCCACCAAAAGGGTTTGACCAATATCCAGATAAAATTAGATTTTCTCTACTACAGTCCAGAAAATATTATATTTTTACATCTGAAATGTGATTGATCACAAAGAAATCTGATCATCAAATAAACTTGGAGCTCTATACAAATTGATCAAACGATCCTCATTTCATTTCGAGCATACAGTTGTAAAGTTCACTGGGAAAACATAAAGAAGGACATGTACTTTAGTTTCAGTTTATTCCAAAAAATCAACTAGTAGCAAGAAGTAAATGCGGTCTAGTTGCTGTAATAATAAATAAATCTGTAACTGGTGAACGATACCTGCAGATATTACGAAATTATGCCATTCTACAACTACAAAGGGATTGAAAACATGGCACGATGGAGCACACTTACCGACAATGTATGCTGTTTTTCAAGCTTGTTTCATAAGAAGACAATGTTTTGTTTCGAAACGTTCCAGATCGTCTGATATTATTATGATTATATCTTTTGTTGGCGGTGGGGGAGGACTATCTCGAGCTTCTTAGCTTGCACAAGCTCGAACGTGGAATACAAATAGTAAATCCCGCATCTCTCGTTCTCCACCACGGACTCAAAATCCTTATAAAACAGCGTATTACTGGCTGTGGGGTCATTTTATAAATTTGGTGTTTGAAACACGCCTAACGACGCTGGAATAATTGAAAGACGGGAGCAAATTACTACCATACAAACAGAAATGCTAGGAATGCACAGTTGGTAATTGTACAGCAGCAAAATTGGCGACATATCAAACATTTAGGATAACCGCTTAGACAAAAGATGTCTCATTAATTAAGCTATACAATTTATTCCACATCGCGTTGTTAACTCAATTTGTTAAATAAACCATTAGCTAAAATATCCCTAACTATATATCGATGAAAATCAAGCCTGATGAAAGTTTCTTGTTTCCAGGTTGAGTCCATGCAATTCATTATAATAAAATCTCTATATATAACATCTTGTTTCCCCGACATAATGAATACGAATCATTCTATTATTTCTAGGATATCTATAGACGCAAAATATAAATATGTACTGAATCACACTCACAGGTGAGAAGGCATCAATTTGCTATCTAACAATGTCCAAACCACAGGGTGTGATCTGTGGCCTATTTTCCTTGAAACTTGGATCTGAAATTCCCTGTATTTCCAAAATTTTCATATCCTTATGAAACTATAACGTGTCAGCTGTAAAATGGACAGTTTTTTTGCCAAATATATCAATTAATTAAATAGCAACAACCAAAATATTGATAGGTGTATGGATCATCCAAGGGGATTCATTATTCACCCCATAAAATCTACATAAATCATCACACGGAATAAAATGCAAAAGTAAATACAGCTTATATATTTTTGCACTCCAAGGACGTATACCAACTGCATGAATGAATACAAAAAATTATTTCTATCCTAAATGGTTTTAGTGTGGTGGTGGGACTGGCATAACAGCTCTGATCAAAGGCGGTGGAGGTGGAATGGGATTGAACATTGGTGGCCTCGGTGGTGGTGGAACTGGCAACATTGGAGGCGGCGGTACAGAGCCCATCATCTGAGGATGCCGTTGAACCACCTAGAAAAAAGAATATCAAGGATTTATATTGATAAGCTGAAAGTGTCTAGTTGCTTTCAAAACTTAACTAAACATAGTTGAAAATTAATGGGTGATTAATCATGAAGTCCGCTTTTCAATAGGACTCTTTGACAGCCCTTTCATAAAATAAAGTATTTCAATGAGTGATTAATCGTAAAAAGATAACTCCAACTCACTGTGTTTACTGTCCTCTTATTTTCGTTCTTGAAAGCAAACTGTAAGAAGAATTGCTTGGTATCCTTGTTCCAGTGCGTCCAAAATTTGCTGTCGGTCTTCTCAACTTCTCTGGAAGGCACCTTGAACGCTATAGTCTCATACGGTTCGGCAGCGAAAAGAAGATACTGCCATTTGCGATCTGGTGGTTCTATTTTCTGCTCATAAGCTGACATGAAACGATGTCGAGGCAGGATGCTGTCGTTTATCTCTGAGAAAAAATTAAAAAAATTGATTTACAGTATCACCATTCAAGTCCCTGTTAATGAGAAAATAATTATTGATATATTTTGCACTATTTTTTACATAACCTTTTGCATAAAGAGAGAGATAGAGCCTATCAGGCTCTGGATGATCTGTCTTGTCTGTTCACATTGACTTCAAAACATTGTAAAGTAAATCATTGGCAGGGTTCAAATGGATGACCCACTGGGCGTCCACTTCAGTAGTCCATGTCTCTATTGACTGAGCCACTAAGGGGAATGGAAATAGAAAAAAAAAACTCAATCTAACGTACTCTGGACCTAATGTTTTCAGGTCATTCATGTGCAAATTATTTCCTCTTAACATCTTTCATGGAAAATATCATTAATCTGGTTAGCAGATGGGTCAAAGTCCTGATCCCATGCCTTGAAAAAAGGATGAATATTGGAACACACTCTGAATGACTATCAAACAGACGTATCTTAATTTTGTTCCTTAATTCAAACTTAAAACATAATTTTGATGGACTCTTCTCAAAATTCACAATATATATTCATGAAATGGACCAAAATGTTAAATAGTGTATATGCCACCCATTTAGAATCAAATTTGTGAAATTTGATTAGGTATACAACCACTCCAGATTATATAACATTAATTATATGTTTCCTACCAACCTGGATAATCAATTTGGAATAGCAAACTCTGCTGTCCATTTTCTGGATCTCTTTGCTTGGTGACCCTGTAACCAGGTCTTCCAATCTTGACAAACTTTTTGGGCTCCACTCTAGGCTTCTCAGGTTGTAACATAGTTGGTGCATCTTTGGCTTCTTTTGCAGCTCTTCTTGCTAAGTTGGCTTGATGCTTTTTGCCTATGTAAATCAAAATTTAGCAAAATAATAGGCGATATAAGATGTGGATTATAATTCATAGCTGAAGCAGCAAGCATATAATAATACAGTTTTAAACTTCTATGTTATTAGCACCTCTTCAGAAAGTAAAAGCACATAAATACTTGATGCAAAATAATGCTGAGGGCAAATAAAGCAAAACTGGCAAACATTTAGATGGTGCTCTGATGTTCCAACTAAGCAATACTATAATGAAAAGGTAGTCACATGTCGCAGTTATATGACGACAAAAATGAGACAAGAACAAGAATCAAAATAGAGCCAACCTAACAAAGTAATTTCATCGGACAATAAAGTTACTGCCACAATCTCACATCTACAAAGACTCAAGCCAAGTTCTCCAATAATTTCCACTACTATTAGTCAAAACTTAAGGTCAACGTCAAACTTAGACTGCCTTTGCTGTAGATGGTAATTTTAAAGCAATAGTTGATGCAACCTAATGACTGTTGGACCCAATTTTTCATAGACACACTGTGGATCTGATATCATCCTTCTGACTGATACTTGAATAGCCAATGCTGTTAGTGATGAGGATTTATTCACAGCAGACCATATGGTGTTTAGATGTGACAGAGACAAAGAGCTCACAGGTTGTGGAACTGGCGGAGGATTTTTAGTTACCATAAGACACTGTTCTAATGCTTCCAGTATAGCTGTAGCAGTTCTTTAAATTGTATTTCTACTTATGGATGTAATAGCTATGAAGCTTGAATTCATTTTAACAATAAGTCTTATAGTATATTCAAGCATTAGCATTGTCAATAAATTTAAAATGACAAATAATGGATTGATTAATTAGGAACTAGTTAAATTTACTTCTTTTTTTTTAAAGATCACCTCATTCAAAGTGTGGAAAACCTATTATACTTCATAAGCACTGAGAGAATAAGTGTCACAATGATCCTAGACACATTGTAACCATCAGGGAACGAACCCCAAGTAGCTTAAAAAGGCTGCAGAACATAAGCCATTTTAACGACTATAGAATGGAGACAGATCCGCCACCCTCCTTCAATCTTCTAGACTGTGAAGGTCCCTTAATTACTGGATTGTGTCCAGAAGATTTAGGAAGTGCTTCACAGCATATTTCCACACATGATGGCTGTGAATTAAAACCATCTATGACTTATAAAACATTAGCGGGAGTACTTCGTACTGCAATGTGTGGTTTAATTAGTTATGGAAGATGAATGGGAGACTATAGGCTATTTTAAAATTTATATTCATTTACTGACTATTGTAATGAACAAAAGCAGGCTTTCTGTTATTTGTGCCTCTAAATCTTTAAACCAAGAGACCCGATTATTATCAAAACCAAATCACCTTGAGTATGGGCCAGGTAACTGCCCTCGTTGTTATGTAGCGTCAGACATAGCTTGCATTCATAAGAGCCCAGATGGTTTTTCATGAAATAAGGGTCCTTCTGTAGATCGATTGTCTCCAATGCTAACTGACGGAGTCTTTCCCTACGATCCCGGTTGGTCTCTGACCAGGAGGCTACGCCTCCTCCGCCGGTCTTTCCACCCGGCCTGTTTTGGAAGTCCATGTTTTATGTTTACCTGGAAGTAATCACTATGTTGAATGTATTTATGATAGATATCAAATTAATAATTATTTATCTAAAGAAAACTAACCAAAACTACAGATGTCAATACAGTCAACCTTAAAAACACAGAACTTGAAGTTGACCAATGACATACATCAAAATTGATAGATCGGAAGCGACGTTGCCAGGTCAAAGAGGTGTATACTGCAGCGATGAAGACAGGAGGTCTAACTCTACCTTTCCACACGACGGCGACGTTTGCAGTTAATCTAGGGTGTAGGAATATTGTCAAAATGCAATCAGCGCAGAATGTTTTGTAGTTATCTGAGAGATGGAAATGTACCCGCACGGAATCAAGAATACTATCAGACTTTAACCACTTGCTCAAAGTTTGGCATCCTTGCATAGACACTGCGACTGCATACGTCTATCTACAATGCACATACAATGTCTGTGTATCTTACATCCATCCATTCATCGTTGTTCTATGGCAACTGGCAACCTTATCTGTTCTAAGATTTGAAGGAGGGATTTTTGACTGTAATTAATTAATCTAGGTGAAATATTTGAATTTGCCTTCATACGAGACTTCTCTCTCGTAGAGAATAAGTCTCAAAAGGCTACATATTTATTATATTCATTAAAAAAAAATCTGCCAACCAGGTGACAGAGTACTCCCCACGAAATTCTACTTAGAAATAAACAATTGGAATTACAGAAAACATTGATAAATATATCTACTAGTACTAGTTCTACTTTTCAAAATTTCTATAATTTTCAAAACTCATTTCAAGTGGATAACAGTCCTAAAATTCGATCAATATCTGCAACAAATATGATACCGACCGGTGTTCAGTGAACAGATTGAAGCCCCCTTCATATCAAAAGTTTACGCCCGAAAGTTTCGTACAACTTGTAAAAAAGTAGCTTAAACGTGCTTGAAACATTTCATATGCATAAAAAATCTGCTAAGTCTAAATGTGATCTAGCACAATAAACCACAGCTATTGATTATAAAAAATCTAATTTATGAAAAAACATGTTTGAACAATCCTCTGTGTCTAACAAGTATGGAGGATTACGGGGTCGTAAGCTTATAGAGAATAGAAGGCCATTTACAAACGCCCTAAAAGATAATGAGATTTTCCACTTCCCCCTGCCTCACCCCCACCTTGTGTGCCCTCTAACAAATTTTGAAAAATTATCATCGGAACGTCTACAGACGAGTTTTGAGTGTTTTATATTTAAACTTTATTTGACGATGCTTCTGCAGCCACACTACCGATTTTCATGAACTACGAAAGTCTTTGCCAACATAGCTCAAAATTTCAGCATATTCTGAATAGTACTCCCTTAGCTGACATGAATACTATTCTAAGATTTAACGTGTTTTTTATATGAAATTCCCAGATAATTTTTTAAAGCTCATGTCGTTTTTTTAGAATTGTTGTTCTACTTTCGGACCACTTTGTGGGTCTTGAAGCGTTATCTGAGTGATAAACCGCACGATTTCCATTCCATTCCAGAAAACACTTTTTTTATATTATCAAGAACGTGTATAATGACGTTGATAGCCCCTTATTATCTGCTTAATTGCCTCTTATAATCACTACCTGATATATACAATTTTACAGATGATAATAAAATATATAAATATGAATATCACAATCTGTATTAATAGCTATAAAGATAGATTAATAGACGAAATCGAGCAAATAACATCAAAATAAAAGGTCGAGCTCATTGAGATAAGCTGTTTTGACCAAAATTATGCAAACTGAGAGATATTTGGAACCGAGAAGCACTACGACTACTTTCTTCAGCTTATCGCAGTTTTGTTTAAATCAAATCCACTGTTATCATCCTTTGTAATTTTCATTATATTATAAGATTGCAGTAATCCGCCGAGCTAAGGAGACGCACAGTCATGTAGATCCTTTGAGATGGCGTTGAGATGGGTTAAGGGGGAGGAGGGGGAATCCCCGTTTCCTTGTCAACCAGTTTTTTGTTATTTATGTCGTTATTGGTGACTTTTTTCTGTCAGAATTTTTGTCTGTTGTGAGTCTTTTGTGCTTTGAAATCCATTTTCAGATCCTCACTCGACAATTGTCCCTTCAATCTCCTCATTGCTGCCTCCGTCGAAGAAAGCTCTCTTGGGATGGCAGTGGGTTACAATTTCATCCAGATTCTGATTCGTTGTCAAGTTTCTAATGCCACTGTTTTCAACGGACATGTACATTTCGAGACATTACTCTAGTATGGCAACTGTAACATTTTGGCCACATAGTCACAGCACGTTATTTTCACCCATGAAGCTAGTACCTATTAGCGAAATGTAATGTCGTTGTTCTTTCTTAAAATTTGAATAAATTGCCATGATACATTCAAGGTGTCCTGATATATACGCAACTGTATGCTAATGAATAAAGATTATTATGGAAATTTGTCATATGAAATGACTAATACTGATTTCTCGTTTGTGACAACAAGATGGTATTGTTTGTACTTGTGAACAATTCTGGACGGTACCGAAATCTTCACAAGCTTCAAAGTAGACAGAGTACGAAGTATATTAAAAATATTGGAAACCTAGATGAGAAAAGCATGTTTCAGAAATTTTATTTTTCGATTTGGTGTATACTGTGATATAATTCTAATAGCATAACATTTATTATTAAGATTTTATTTTTTTGCTGTAGATACCTTAAAATTCGGTAGCTAATCTTCATACAACTGTCAGTGTCATAGTCTGTGGCCCCCAGAGCAACCATCTGTGCCCTTCTGGATATTTTCCCACCCCTCGTAATAGCTAAAGAGAAAGAACTTCTAATCTTAAAGCATTTTCTATCATCTTTTAACATTCCATTATAATGTTCACAGTTACACAACATTCTCTGTATAGATTTCCTCACGCAAAGGCAGGAAGCGCTTCATAAGCGCTGCGAGAAGGCGAATGTTATTTCAAATTGATTTTAGAGCGCTGTAGATTGTAACCATCCAGGAACTAACTCCCGGATAGCTCATTCCACAACGCCGAGGTTCTCCAAAGGACGACTTTGGAAATACCCGTTCGCGGCGTTGTTTTACTCGACCTGGTGAGGATACGTTCTTTTAGTGTTTACTGTACTGGCCATCCTTGGTGTTATTATGCGAGACAGCTCGGTTAAACATCTACCATGATCTATGAATTATATTATTATTATTTTGAATCAGTACATAAAATGACTTGAAAGCAAAGTCGGGATTACGTAACAATCAGATTGTTCATTTTCTGACCACAAACTAGTGAATTCATGTTGAAGTTATCTAGACGGCTTGAATTATGTATTTGTAAACATGACATAAATCACACACTACTACGCAATTATTTACCTGGGAACTATTTGTTGGAAAAGTTTCCCAATAGCCACCGGCAATTCGCACCATTACGTTTCGCAAGTACAGGAGTTTTCCCATGATATTTTTATGAACCGATGCACTACAGAACATTGGTATGGCCTCAATCACATAACAACTTACAACCTTTCACCATAACCTTATCCATGAGTATCTGCCACGTCATATACTCGTCATTTCTAGCCGTTTATGAATAACAAGTGTTAAAGAAAGCAGTAGCTCAGAAGATGTTGTTAAGTCATTGTTTCAAGCATGATTTGGATTAACCATCGTCCAAGCAGTTGAAAGTTTCTTTGTTAAGATCCAGTGGTTTCAATTCAGAGACTGCGTGTTTCATCTCATTTTGACACAGAACAAGAAGCATTAACTGGAACTTCCTGTTAATAAGTTTATCCTCGTATTCCTCTTTTCAGGGCACAGGATTTGTGCTTGCATTAATTTGCTTGATTGGGAAACGAAATAGTCGCTCGTTGGGCCATAGTTCGATCTACATCATTATCCTATTTTAGTAATAAGAAAAGAATAATTCCCAAGGAACTATTTCGCATGGCCGGCTCATTTGTATACATCAATATATTCTGAATAAAACAGATCGTTCCGTGGTCGATGGTAGATAACAAGCCGGCTGTATATCAGCTGATCGACCAGAAATAGTTTCTGGTGAACAACATTACTTAAAAACAATATTAGCCTGAGCCAAATAGTTCTATTGTGATATTAGAAAGAAATATACTCAACAAAATGTTTCACGGCATTAATTCGTTTTCGACGCTCATCTGTTTCAAGCGTTTTGGAGCTCGGTGAATAACTGTTGGTATTTCAAAATCCAGCAATGAATAATTTGCCTACGTCAGGTGGTTGGTAAAAATGCAATTCAATAGAAGCTAAAGTGCGCGGAAACAGACACACGCCTACCGCTGAATTGCCGTTGACGAATATGGCGATGCCTAACAAGTAAATGAG
Organism: Bruchidius siliquastri; assembly: GCA_949316355.1. NCBI lineage: Eukaryota > Metazoa > Arthropoda > Insecta > Coleoptera > Chrysomelidae > Bruchidius > Bruchidius siliquastri. Next base: position 25,271,615 of record OX438536.1, read on the forward strand.
TTACTTGAGGGGAATCACAAGATGTTCGTATTCTTGATTAAAGTAAACGGAGCTCCCTTGGTAAATAAGATAACCTTACAAAAAAATGCAATACTTGTTAAAAAAACATTGAAATCTCAGTTCTGAAGGAAATTATATTTTTCTTTATAGTATATTTCTTTGAAATGAGTATTGAATTCGATAATATACTTTTCTTAGTTCAAATCAATAATAGTTTTCTTATCAAGTGAATTTCTTAGATTAAGATCATGTTCTTGTCGTGAGTATATCTTTTACAAGAATATCAAAATTCTTGAATTGAGGATTTCTTTTTCTGTGTGTATAATGGCAGATATTTGACCGACCTGTCTCGCATAATAACACCAAGAATAGCCAATACAACAAACATAGAGGAACCCAACGAACGCATCCTTATATATATATATATATATATATATATATATATATATATATATATATATATATATATATATATATATATATATATATATATATATATATATATATATATATATATATATAAAATATATTTTTTATAAAAAGTGTGGATAGCAATGGTCCCTACACATTTCCTCACTCACTCAAGACTCTACTTGAAGTGCAGTCGTTTGATTCGTTATTGTCAAAAATCCTAGTCAAAATAACATATGCTAATTCCATGTAGATTTCACTGACGATAGAACACTGATAGACCTCGTATGTTCACTAAAACTTTCGTCAGACATTGGTGCCCAGTTGCCAGAATTCACCAAAGGACTACAATAACATTAATCTTTCTACATAGCTAGTTCACAAGATCTCATGAATATGTTCTACAATGAATATCTTAGCCATTAAATAGTAAGGAAAGTTATAAATAACTTCATAATTTAGAACAAACCTGCAATGTTAATCACACCTCACACACTATCTGGCAACATGGCTTTATAGTAAATTCTGACTGCTACTAGCCGCTACGTATCATTTTTCATTCTTATTTTGCAAATTTAGCGTCTGTCGACATTTGAACAGAACCGAACCGTCAACCGTCTATGTCAGGTCACTGTCAACCGCTTTGAATTTTGACGTGAGCGTTCGAATGAGACATCGTAGTTTTTGTTCCTTTTCTCTGTTTGATCTGGTTTGAATTTTGCTTATTGTTGCCAAAATGATGATATATTGTTATGTGTGTAAGCTTTTCAGCACCCAGGCTGAAGCTGCAGGTGTAACCTTCCATCAGTAAGTATAATTGTGTACTTTTTAAAATTCCCGCCATGTCAAATTTCGTGATTCATCCAAATGCCATCGATTTTTACAAATGAGATTCCAGGTCTTCAGTTGTTCTATCGTCATTGGTAAATTAACTATGCATGTCGCGTCACGTTGACAGTTGTTTACATGTCAACCATAATAATATAACGATCATTCCAGCTGAACAAGTCTAAATTGACCGTACTACCAGTTCGTCGTTAAACACAAACTTGTAGTATATACCACGCGAACTCGTACATATATAAAAATACTCTCACTGGCGATAGGATATTTTGGTCTGGTTCACGTAAACGCGTAGTGCTATATTCTTCTGTTCGCGACATGTCGCTCAGTGCTCTCGATAACGGATCGATAAAGTGTGTCGATAACGGAATGGCGGGGTGATAAGGACAGTCGGAGCACCATACACAATCCGCGAATTACGTGCGTTCCGAAGTGACATTGTGCCTTTGTGATTCCCTTTGGAAATGGAGAAAAACAAAGAAAATGACAACGCTGCGCCGGCCAAACCTCCCGCCAAGGGGCCCGACGGAGGATGGGGGTGGATGGTTGTTACTGGTGCAGCTCTTATCAATGTAAGGACGTTTGAAAACTATTCTTATTTCCATTTCGTCAGGCGGAAACTACTGTCGGAATTTTTTACAATAAAATACCCTTTTTTAGAAAATCTATCGGAAAATGAATTAAAAACCTAAAAAATACCTCTTTCAACTTGATAACTTACTATTGATCTTGTGTATAATTTATTTTAAATGGATAAAGACACCACATCTTATACATTTTATCCTGTAGTTTTTTTTCTGATTCATTTTATTTTCCGCTGATTAAAACCACATTTCTCATAAATGAATCCTTACTGACGTTGTATTCTGATTTGTAAGCTGATAAAGTCTACCGAGGCCGCCGAAACGTCAGTAAAGTTTCATTCATACGTATACGGTTTCAATTACCGGCCAGCTAAAAAGAAAGTGAATGCAGCATTATTGATTTAGAGGGGTACATTTATTTCTGAAGTCATATATTTAACTTCAGAAATTTGCCTAGACATTTGCTAAATAAATCAACAGAACTCAACTGGAACAAAGCAACTGTTATGGGTATAATACACAGTTAAATATCTAGTATGCTTACGAACTGAGTTGAGACCAAATAAGTTATAATATAATAATAATACTATAGACACAATTTGTTTGCCATGTCTTTTTAAATTAAAGACGGCTGTACGCTGTTCTTTATCCTTTAGATGAAGTAGGATATAAAATGTTTTTTTTTTCAAAAAAAAGTAAACCTAATTCTCGTTTTGATCATTTTATTTTGTATTTGAATTCATCAACTGTGCTTATTATTCTACCCACATCTTCATACAACACAGCCGATTTCTTCTGAAGAAACATGTACTGTGTCTGTGACTGACCTTTTCTGAGTCCAGAGTGGGAATGAATTGAATTGCTTTGTCTTTGTTTTCTTCTGAGATTTTTTTGGTTTCATTGAAATCAAAATAAAATTTCGGAAACTTTGCGACTACTCAAAATCCTACTGAAAATGTCGCAAACCACAGGTTAAAACATGTATTTCCTCGTGATAAATTTTATAATCGCCTTTCTGTTGTCGCGGGAGGAAAAATTAGTCGTGTTCTGCTAATTTAAAATGAATTTAAAAAGCCCGTCAATCATCGACTACAATAGAAACTATTTCCATCGAATTCTGTTTCGGTGAAATAACTCATACAAATTAATGAATGCGGTGTTAATGAGGTAAAAGTAAAGCTATTGTTCATTTTCCTTATTACTTTTCACTTTCCAGTATTCCTCACAACAATGAAATGTTACGTAATCCTTATATTAATTTTACGCAGGTGTTTTACACAGACTGTTATACTCACTTTTCTGATGAATAGAGACCGAATTATTTGCAACATAAAAAGTTTTAAATATGCATGTGTCAAGAAATGCAATAATATTGCTTAGTAGAAAAAAGCAATTTCGCAATTTCAAAATCATAATAAAGCTAATGAACTATCGATATCATATATGTTATTCAACAACTTATCGATGATAGTGAACAATTATTTAACTTCCTCTCCTCTTGTCAACATAAACAGTCAAGTGTTGTTCCAAATGTTCGGTAGTATAATCGTGTTTTCGATTACCGTCATTTGGAGTGAGATTGATTATAAAAACTATTTTCAGAGAAATACTTTCTGCACATGAGGAATAATAAAAAATAACGAGAAAGTATTCAAGAAATTAATGAAATAGGCCAAAGAGGAAAGATGGCCTGAACATTCCATACTACATGTGGGGTGTGATTGATCACAAAGAAGTTTAATTCATGGTGCTTTGTACAAAACGAAAAGCTTTCTTCAACTAATTACCACAATCTCAATGAGTAATTTTGTCGTTCAGGTTAATAACACTAGGAGTTGGTATAACGGATCTTCTATGGTAGCAACAAACTGATCTTCGAGGTGAGAAGCAAATAGTTTCCGTGACTTATTAAAAGATTTGCGCTACTACATTCCGTTCTCCGGAAAAAAATATTTTCTGAAAAGATGCAAATACGGAGAGGGACCTAAAATTAACTTTCTTCAAACAGGTTAAAAACTCGTTTCCTGTGTAGTTCAGGCGCGCTAATCTGGAATCTGGCCTCGATTCTGCGCCGGACGTGATGGGGTCCGAGGAGGTGCCGGGGGACAGAACGACAAAACGACAAACCGACAAACCGTCAGACCGACAGACCGACGCTCCTAATATCCTCAAATTTTCATACCAGCCCAAATCCCAAGCATTGATGCATGTGCATAAGCAACTATCATTGTAACTTTTGTAAGAAATGAAAACCATCAGGTATCTTGTATTCCAACGTGATCCTCATGTAAACGTGACCTACCACAATTCCGTATTGACTTCTCCTCGATCCTATCTTGCATACATGTTACATGTCACATGCATTTTTCGCTCAATTGGAATACTGATTAAGCTTTAATCAGCGTGGATATATGTTTAATTCAAGTATATAAACACAACACCATACTATAAATTCAACAGATAGTAAACAGTGCATGTTAGCGAACATTCTAAACACGATTAAGTTTCTCCATTAATCAGTCAACATGATTCGGATACTGTTTGTTTTCATCATATTTTTTTCTGTAGTATATTTCTGCGCTCCATTTCATGGTGAAGATGTAGGGACTCTCCCAAAAGTCGTTCTTTTGAGAGAGTCCCTCGGCATCGTGGGATTTCAATTTACAATCAATTTCAATGTGAATAGAAATTTATTCCCTCGCAGCGCTTCTGGAGCGCGATAGACTTTCGCTATACAGGACATCCTTGTAACTTTGTATACTGTATGGTTAAACCATGAACGTGCATTTATGGCTGTTGTTCACAAGTACGTATATGAACGATATCTATAAATTTAACAGTAGTTTAGCAAAACAAACCACTAAAGTCGGATAAATCGGTTAATGGAAGGTCAACGAGTTGCACTTGATGTTTTTGTTTATACGCAGTCTTTTTATACGTCATTTTGTCGTGCAAATAAATTTATCACAATGTGTACCTAACAGAAACGCAAGATCAGGAGCGTAGTTGGACATTTTGTTTACAATGCGTGATATGGTCTTCATTGGGACCCGATTAAAAGGATGACCATTTTATCTCAAGCCAGCTATTTCAGATCTTATGAAATGGCCCAAAATATATTATTCTATACACAACTTTGATAGTGAAGGGATACTCAAAAATATGTCAGTGACGTAGGAGAAAAATTTTTTTTATCTAAATGTGAATGAACCCAACTCCAAGATCTTCAGCCGAAACTCATATCCTGATGGAAACTTACACCTGCGAGGACAGCAATTGACAGATCACCATTTTTTAAACATTTGAGAAGTTACTCCACAGAGCAAATAGGCCCTGATAAATAAATCAGACATAGGATTAAGCTGGCTTGCAATGATATCATCAATCTAAAGCTACAACAGAAGATGGTAAAATGCTACATATTATGGCTCTTGTATGGTACTAGAATTTGGAGTATCAAAAACAGCCACTATAAATCGGCTAAAAGTTCTAGAGATGTGGATTCATAGAGGAATACTACGGATACCATGAGCTGCAAAGCGGTCAAATGATGAAGTTCTTCTAAGGGCTAACAACCATAAAATGTCGAAAAGTCTCATACCTAATTCGCATTCTTCTAGGAAGAAAGATCAGTACATCCTCGCCAATTACTGACTTGGGAAGCAAAACACTCCCAGATATAATTACTGTGATTCTGAATTCATTTTCTCCACTATGCATCAGACCTCTTATAGACATGCATGTTTCGTCTTTAGCCTAGACTCGTCAGTATAACCTGGCGGCCTAACTGTAGACAGCAATCTAGTGGTATATGCGTGACCCAGGTAAGGGTGTGATAGCAACATCAACCCTCATCTCCAAGCGTCGCGCACTATGGCGCTGCCCATTGGCGACTGACGAAGTCAACTACATATTTCAAGAATTAAATGCCGTTCAAACAGCGTAAAATAAAACACGTGATCGATATTTTGTTTTACATCTATTTTAATACCAGTTAACTAGATATCCACTATTCCCTTCAAACGACCATCTCTCATCGGCTGTTTATCGAGCATAATTTGTTTGCTCTAGCAAATTTATTTATTTCTCCTATAAAGCCTTAGATGAAGTCTTATCTACATTCATTTATGGCACTTTATTAGGCACACCATTTAGAGAACATTAATATTTATTGGTTGATAATTGTTATGTTTTGCCTGCGTCCATGTAAATTTCTGTATAATACGCTGTAAGAAACATGTACGAGTATATATTTTCATACCGGGAAATTTTGACACTGGAATTAGTTTTTGCCAGTTGATTTTATTCTTCGTGACTAAGGTTGGAGAATAAATAAAATCAGCATAATCCCTTTCATGCCTTAGATTGATTTTCTTGAAGAAAAGACAGATCCCTGTGGAACACCGGTGTTGATGGTAAATGCATCAGATCTCGTTTCCGAAACTTGTTTAATGAGTGAAATTTCATACTAAGGCTTTATTTGGAAACAAAACGGTAAGCCTGTAAGCACAGCTTATCCATTCTGTACTTTGAAAAAGGCTGCCGAGGTAGACGAAACGTTAATAAATATTATTCAGTTAATTGTATGTAGTTTCAATTAGCGGTCAGTAGGAATTATAATGCACTAGACAGAAAAGCACAGGGTATGATTCAGAAGTTACACCAGCACTAACCATTTACGAAAAACTGATGAGGCTTTATCACTTAAAAATATATTTTATCAGTTGTGTAAGGGGTCACGTATTGACTGTATTCTCATCTGTATAAAGAATGAGATACGTGTGAAACTAGAACTCCAACCCTACATGCTACATTTTTAAATTTCGATGGCCTTGTTGGATAAAAATACATACCACTCTCTCATTGTGACAGTAATTTGGATTGGAATGTACTCAAAAAAGCGTCATTGTTAACACAGCAAATCAGAGTTGTTAAGGAAGCCACATGTGCAGAGACAGTATACCAAAATAGATATATATTTATACTCCTAATACAAGTATCAAAACAGATGCTTGGAAATAAATCATTAGCAATCTGATCGTTTTCTATGAACACTCTCATCAATGTAATGTACTTATGTACACGGTGATGAACTTGTATAATTGGATGTTCAGTCACTTCAACAGGCCTTTAAGGGTCATATTTATAGACATTCCTCGAGGCCTTCTTGGAATTTAAGGATGCCTGATTGAAAAAAGACAATCTACAATGAGCCAAGGCTTCCCTTAAAATCGGTACTGTCTAAACGTAACAATTTAATTGTCAAATTATGCACGTATCATTAAAGATTTCTCAATCAAACGTCGTTCTTTGTTAGACATTTCGCTTTAATGTTTAAGGCATCTTCAGATGATTATGGCTTTAAGAGGGGACTCTAACTAGGATGATAGGCGTTTCACATGAGTTTCCGATATTTCGTTTGCCAGCACTCATTTTTCTAAATAATGGGAACTTTTGCAAATGATAGCCAAATGTTGATCCTATGCTCGTGCGAAGACCATTTAACAATTTTTGACACAACGTTTTAGATATTGTCGCATGAATATTGACATTTCTTGACTCATGCCGGATATTATTTAAACCTTTAGGAAACCAAAATATGTTCAAAATCAAGCGCCTTGAACGAAATATTCTGGCACGATACATGCAAACATTTTTACCGCTGATACGAGCGTCCTTGCGACAATATCTAAAATTTTCAAATCGCAAATTGAAGAGAGGGCTTCGCCCGGGTTTGAAACCAACCTATGATTTAAAAAAAACGTTCCGTTATATTGAAAAATCACTGCTGGGAACAAAATATTGGAAAACCATGCAAAACGCCTTCTATGGTTTTTATTACTCTGTTTACAAGTGTCACTATAAAAAATAATTCATTGTGCAAAAAATGATTGAGCATATTTTTTTTGCTAGAATAAATACTAGTAAATGCATGTAAAGTCAAACAATACCAATAAATGGAAGATGACGAAGTTTTCGTTTCACGAAAATTTCGAAAAATCCCTACTGCAAGATGAACATCTACAATTTTAACTTATAAAACTACTTATTTGCGAAAAATAAAATAAAATATCATTCCCAATTTCATTTTTGCGGATAACGTGGTCGAAAACTTATTATGTAAAAGTAAATTTAGATTTGATAAAAGTCTGGTTAAATGACTTGAGTGAACTGATACTTAAAATTAAAAAAAATAGATAAAATACTATCTGTATATTTTTGCACGAAGTGATGCGAATCTGGACAATTAAATGTAATCAGTATGTCCTTGGTGGTCGCATGACTCTGATTTTATTTATCTGAGAGATAAACGTTATGTGACGGCTACATTCTATATTTTTAATTACTTATCTGCTAATATTTGTGAAATCACGTAAATGTAAGACGTTATTAATTGATATTGGTTACTTGGAAATAAGGAAGAGTAGTTATGCATTTCATAAGAATTCATTCGATAATCAGTCTTAAATAAATGACACCATTGATATTCAACTTTGAATTCCTGTCTTTGCTGCTGTCAGCTTCTTACTTTTAAAAGAACTCGATGTGACTGGTCGTCCTATATTTGTTAAGAAAGCTGACCTCCCCTTTTGAAGTACGAGGGTCAGCTGAAGGTCTTCAGATATTCCTAATCTATACAAGTTTAAACAAGTTTGAGCACGCAGCTATTTTGTCTAAAGTGGTAAGTGCTTACACGCAAAGGCAGCGTTTGACTCGTTCAGTAGTTGCTTTGCCACGGTCTCGAATGCATCGAAGTGTTGGACGAATTCTAACGTGAAAATGGAACCAGGTAGTCACGATTTTCGAGCCATGATTTTGTATGACTATAAAAAGGGAACTTAAACAAGCAGAATGACACAAAAGCTTGATGAGTTGCTCTGGGGTTCTGACAGTTCTGGGGCTACAGTTTTTTAATGGTTTGCTGAGTTTAAAAGGGGCCGGGTCTCACTCGATGATGAACCTCGCACAGGTCGACCGGCCACTGCTGTTACCTCGGAAACTGTAGAAGCTGTGCAAAATATGATTAAAAAATATTGACATATAACCTACATCGAGATTGAGGCTTCTCTGGGGATTGGATCGGCAGCGGTCCGAACCATCATTCATGATCACCTTTGCCTAAGGAAGCGGTGTTCCAGATGGGTGCCACATTTGTTGACCAGTGAGCAAAAAGCAACAAGAGTCGATTGAGCTAAGCTTATGCTTGAAAAATTTGATAATGGGCACAGAAAAAACACTAATATCGTAACCAGAGACGAAACATGGTTAAATCACTATGATCACGGAACTAAACAGCAGTCATTAGTTTGGTGCTTTGAAAGTGAGCAGCCTCCAACGAAAATTCGTCGTTCCAAGAGTGTTGGACAGAGAGACAGATAGATTGACAGGGAGAACGACAGAAATGAGTAACATGGTTTATCGTGATGAATATGCTATGAAACATCAAGAAAACACAATATCTCGACACTCATCTCCAAGCGTCGCCACAGTGGCGCTGCCCACTGGAGTCTAGGCTAAAGACGAAACATGAATGTCTATAGCAGGTCATATGGAGAGCATATTCAATATTTCCATTCCTAATAAAAGTAAAATCTGACAATTTTAATACCAAATATCCCTTTCTCTACATTTACAACGGAAAACCACACGCGATGGCAGTAAAAATACAACTGCACATCGTTTGTTAAGACGGTTTAGTTTGTTTCACTTTCATATCCGTTACGAATTTGCATGTGATGTTGATAGTGTTGCTGCATGCATAATTTAATGATGCATTCATTTATGAGTTTCGCAGTTAACAGTGTCAAATGGAGATACGGCCCCTGTGAATGTGTGTATGTAAGGTCAAGATATACTTTTGTAGATTTTATTTATTCGGCGAATATAAGGAATAGTTGTGAATGGGGTTTAAATTGACTTCTGTGTAGAGCGCACGGTAGGAGATTGGGCAATAAGTTTAAATGTGCTATCATGAGTGAGGAAATAGTTTTGTTTATCTTAAATACACAAGAGCACAATGAATCTAAAAAATGTTCGTCAAGTATGTTGTACTTTCCACGTAACGATATCAGAAATAAAGCTTGGGATGGGATTCAGATAATGTAAAAATGTATAAGGAATATTGAAAAACTAATTTATAGAATTAAAAAACCCAGGTTTTTGAGCTCCAAAATGTCCAATATCACCAAAAATTTTTCCAGGTAGACTAGTCGCCCTAAAATCCAACCAAAACCTTCAATAATTTGATACCACTGGACTTGAAAAAACTCTTTCTTCAGGATGCTATTTACGAGTACCTAAATCTTATAATGATCATACAAATTTTAGGTTTCAGGTTTCCATAAATATTCATAATTTCTAATCTTTCTAAAACTTTAATAAACTGTTATGTTAACTACTCGTAAAATACCGAGGCTTCCTACTTGAAGCTAATTTTTTAGAACCCAAATACACTTTTGTCATTATTCATAGTCTTTATTAAGTATAAATCACGGTAAAATGTATTAATCTGTAATAAAAGTCGCGGAAACAAGAACGGAACAAATTAGTCCCCTTTGTAAAACAAGCTAATTAAGTGCCGAAATAATAATATTTCCAAAACTTACTTCAAGTGAATTAATCAGCAGGCAGCTCCAATAAAAATCTTCATTAAACTTATAACTGCATTTGAAATACTGAGGCAACCTACTTGACATTAATTCTATCCTGAATTCATTTTTGGTATTATTTATGATCTTTATTCAGTAAAAATATGTAGGTCTTTCGTAACTTTCATTCACATTCCCGGCTCTCTTCCTAACGTCCGTACGCCCATACCCCTCTAAAGCCTTGGGGGAAACACCTTCCCCCACCTGCCAAACCGAAGCAGCGCGCAGTTGTCAGAAATTCCAATTCACTACCTCACCCTGTATAATACAAAAAATCTTACCATATGTGTGCATTGTCTACAAGACTGACCTTAGCCACAAGGTAAAAAGTGAAAACCCGGAATTGCTATAACGTAGATTTTCAGCAGAAATTTGAATATTTATTATAAATCCAAGAAAATTGAAATGATGATTAAATTAGCTGTAGAAATGTGAGAGAATGGTTACAGTTGCAATTGAACTATCATATAAATTGTCCAGTTCGGGAGCTGAACTGCATTCTTTAAAATAGATGAAAAGATTTAATTTTTTAACATAACTAAAATAAGGATATTTAGTATAGCAGTGATTACACTTTGAAGTGTCTTATCTATGATCTAGTGCAACAAGCACTGTCGTAGCTAGGACAGAGCCACCGGGACCCGCGCGAGGGACAAAGACAGCATGGGGCGCAAAATCGTGGGATGCGATGGCGGAAAATACCTTCAGTAGGGAGGTTTTTCTTGCGCGTAAGTTTTTCCGGAGGGAGTTGGGGGGGGGTGAATGTTCGTATGGACGCAAATGACTGAGTTACCATTGGGCGTCATACTTCTTAGCTACGACACTGGCAACAAGGTAAGAAATTATTCTTGCCTTCCAGGATCGAGGAGAGCTGGTCAACTATTTGAAACATTGCCACAGTTTACAATGTGATACCACATCATTTATGACAGACCTACAGGACCTGAACCAAGCACCTCCTGTTGCCGGACAGACACTGTACAAATTGAGCTACGCAAGCAAACCGGGTTCATGGACATATAATTTGATAGAGTTGTAATTGTTCACTGCGAGGCTTTGAATAGAATGTCTCTTGAAAACTTCATGATCAATCTTACCCCTCATGTGTTATCAATCTGACCCCACACATTAATTCACTCATAAAGTCATCATGTGTTAACAAAAATGAGTTCTTGAATATGGCGACAAGAAGAATGAAAAAATGGTGCCACACCGCCAAATCAATCAACACTAAATCATCAAATATAATAATGGCTCGATGATATTCAAAAAATATGTTTTTCTGACGGCGCACGGCCCCGAACCAGCGTAGCGCCCCTAAGAAGTTGCCTACAATGCCGACAATTTGCTATCATAATAAGAAATAAAAAGCAAAATACAGTTCACTACCACCCTTTCGTAGCACCGCCTCTGACATGTTATCCAATCAAATAAAATCAACAATGATTCGGAAAGACATGTATCCGATTATTACAAATTAGCAAAAAATGTATATTCCCGATAACGATAAAACATTTAAATGTACGTCATTGTGTACGTGTATAAATTAGGCTCGGCTGGAGGTTCAACAGCAACAACATGATAAGCACCGCTCGAGCGAGTGAACATACTAGCATGGTACGCGTGACAGACACGTGATACTTGGAATAAACACTTCTAGCTATATACTCAATAAAAACCCGTAGAAAAACATTTGTTTCGCACATATTCCCGATGAGCTCATCAACAAGATATTTTTTTGTAGTTATATTGTCTCTGCGGACGCCTACAGGCGTCTGTCTATCTAAAGGCCACAGTACACAATCGGCCATGATGGGCCACTGTAAGCCATCGCCACTGTATACAGGGCGGAAAGGCGGACAGTTGGCAGTAGTTAATGGATCATGGCGCGCAATGGCTATGTTCTCTTTTTTTGTCACACTTTAAACGTTATCGTGGCGTAGCCTGGCCGGTAGTGTTCACACAATCGGCCATTGTTCAGTTCGTTACCGACCGACAGTTCCTCACCAGGCAGCAACGAGTAATGCACCATTGTGTAAACACCTTTCAAGCTAACGGGCAATGATGGCCTACGTGGCTAATGGCCCATCATGGCTGATTGTGTACTGGGGCCTAAAGAGGATAATATTTTGATGTGATACATTTTACAGACGGTACAAGTATAAGCTGTAATTTTCTCATCCAGATAGTCCTGGCCAAGGCATTGAGGCAAGCTCTGAATTTATTGTATCAACATTCATCTCCAAGAGTCGCGCACGGTGACGCTGCCCATTGACATCTCTCGTTTTTCGTGATCACTATTTACGATATTTGGTGTTAGGACCTTGACTGCGTAAAGATGCTAATGGGCAGCGCCACCGTGCGTCACGCCTTGATAGGTATGAGTGTTGTCACACCCTTGACTAGGTTACATACGAGTATATACCACCCAATTTCTCTCTACAGTTAGACCGCTAGGCTATACTGACGAGTCTAGGCTAAAGACGAAACATGCAGAACATGTGGAGTGTATATCATACGCTCAATTTATTGTAATGTCATCGGCTTTCGATACATTTACATATTTTCAAATTAATCCGACGTTTAAAAATTATATTGAATGATTCGTTACATAAATAGATACATACGTACAGGTCGGTGTAATGAAAGCGTGCTGGAACATTTAATTAATTAATCAAACGGTTGTTAAATCTTGAAGACTGTTCCGTCATTGTAATAAGTTAAGAAACGCGTCTGATGTACGCAACCCGTCGCGAAGAATGGAGAAACTCGAACTCGAACGGTTAGACAGTGTCCAGTCGAGAGTGGATACCAGGAAATAAACAAGTGAAAACCACCGATTGATGCTTTCGTTCATCTACTAGTTCCGGATTTGTTTTACTGCCCTTGTTCGTGACATCAAAACATTGAAAAATATTGACTTCTACTATTCAGGCGAAGCCAGCGGCGCAGCGTTCGGAAAGAGACTAAGGTTTATTACGTCAGTCATAGGAAATACTGAACATTTGTTCAGAAAGTGCTATGATTTTAAGGTATGATCGTCTTCCTAAAATGAGAAGAAAATAATAACACAGAGAAATGGGAGAAAAATTGATTTGCACACCAAAAGGCATATTTGTTGACAGCTGTAAAAGACTGGCAACCATCTATAAACTTTTGATTTGATTTTAGTAGATCTTCAGAAGTTAGCTGTCATATCTTCACTCGCGATGCCGTATAATGATGTAGATTATAGACCTATAGAGATGATGATCTCACATATTGCGGCCCTTCCTTGAAACCCATTTTTCGTAGATTCCCATAGAATTTGATATTATTACAATGAATTGATAGACTAAAGAGTTCACAGTTAAATGCTTTTTTTGTGACAGCTAGTCACGCTTCATAAGCGCAGCGAGTTGATATTCGTCTATTCACATCGGCCTTAAAGTGCTGTAGATTTTCACCATCAACTCGGTAGCTCATTCCACAACGCCTAGATTCTCTAGAAGAAAGAGGCTCGTTCGAAGCGTTGTAATCTCGACCTGGCCTGCCCCGTTGAACTTCTCTAGTCTTTGCTGTACTGGCTACTATTGGTGTTATTTTGCGATACAGCTCGGTCTACCATATGCCACCATGATATCTATAGCTTACTTTTCTTCGATGTTCTAGATTGTGGAGATTCCTTGTGAGATCAGGTGCATCTACTACCAGATGTATTGCTCGTTTCCGAATTGTGTTCAGAGACTTTAAGGAGAGCTTCTGAACGCATCCCAACACATCCGAACACGAGATGTTCTGGAGGATACAATCTCCTATAGCGTAAGAAAGCCCTCAGCTTCTGAGACACCGATCCAGCGAGGCCAGCATCGGGAGTGTACCATGACAGATCAATGTTAATTCCGAGAAGCTTGATGAAAGATGATTCAATTATTAGGCATATCCCCATTCCACAATTTTCTGAATATCCTCATTATTCTGAATCATATGCTGCCCTCGCAGAAATAAGGTCTGTTTGGATGATAGTGGTTTATCCGGCTCCAGGGAGAAAATGAGGGTGCTATCATCTGCGAAGCTCTAGATTGCACATTAATACTAAACACTTCGGAAACCATATACATCCACCATCACAAATGAGGAGCTATCCTTGAAAAATTATCCAAATCTCGGCACATATCCAGTGGTAGGCCACAGGCAGCAAGCTTGATCAAATTGCCATACCCCCTATCGAATGCGATGACTCGAGGCTCTACATGAAGCTGAAGCTCTGCTCCACATATGTGCATTTGCTAGAGGTTATCTATAGAACAGACTCTAAAGAAGTCTCAGGGGTTGTGTTGCTAAATTTTAAGGGCAGACTTACTTCATAATATAAATTATATATTGATTAGTCCGGACCCTGTACAACACCCGCGATTCGTAGGTCTTTTTAAGAGTCCCTATAGCTTCTAACATTCACCACGCCAATGTGATCGATGAATGCACCCACAATTACCTATATTCCGTATGTCTGCTATTCCAAATTGTGTATGCGTGGCAATTTTTTTATTTTTCCGTTTGTGTGTTTTTGCGCACAATTGATTTGTACCCATGCAGCTTGTTTAGCCACGGCGTTTTGCTGTTTGCTCGAAAAACAGACACACAAACGTGGCTTTATTGCAAATGCGAGTACACCTCACGCTGATGAAACTTGTACAAATAACATGCTGCTTTGTTTCTTTTATTTGGTTGGGGAAGATTTACGACCTCTGACCAATCACCAAGAGGTGTTAACATCAGTATGGAAGCCATTGTTGTTGTGGGTGATTCACCAGGGAAAGCTCGGAGGAAAGCTTCAACCTGGTAGAAGAGGAATCTTGGTTGAGGATCCTGAAAACGTGGTTTAACACTACAACAGTGGGTCTATTCTGAGACATCTCAAGATGAAAAAAGAACTCTGGTCAAGCTTGTTGCTTATGAACTGCAACCGGTTATAAGCCAATGGTTAGACCGATGCTTGTCCATGGTTGAGAAAGGATTTTCTCAGCATCTCTAGGAATAAGTTTAATGTATAACAACTGTCATTTGAGAAATTCATCGGAAACACACAAGATAATAACGCCGACATGTATTATTAATTGCATGTAATAATTATTATATAGCTTACAGGAATTAACAAGTATCACATATTCAAACGAATAAAGTCAACATTTCGTTACATCGAAAACATGTGACTAATCTTCTTTTGTAGAATCATTTATCATCAAATAGGTATTAGTTATAGTTACCCAGTGAAACACCTCCCATAAATTCTCAGACTGCCTGGCAACGTTCGTGAAGGTGACGTCAGAAACATGTTAAAAGTTTGATATGGAAAGTAAATATAGCCAGGAAATTAATAGAACTTTGTACTTTGGCACCTCAGTCTACAGAACGTGATTTTTTAATATTCAAACGTGTATTTTCCTTTCTTTGTTACTGCTTTATTTTTATCATAATCCGTGTATCGAGAGAAAACTATTGCACTGATTAGAAATGCAGGTAGTTTGAAGGTTCGGCAGATAATTAGAAAAATTAATCAACAATGGCGACACTTCTTTTAAATCTTTTCTAATTGATAGTTAAATTCCAGTTGTTGCAGTGGAACCCGATGAACATCTGTTGAGTATCATGATTTTGATACACCTACAATTTTGCTCGAAAGACTATTCGGATGAATCAGAATCCGTAACTGCAAGAAGAGAAGGTCAATTACAAAAATTGGATTACAAAAATGATTGGTATGGACGGGGCTCATACCCGTGTCTAAAAGGTAGCTTCAAAGTCACAGGTTGTGGGATCTTATAAAGAAACGTTGTAGTTCACTATACGAGGGTCACGCTGAAAGTCTTTAGATACTCCTAATCTACACAAGTTTAAACAAGTTTGAGCACGCAGCTATTTTGTCTAAAGATGTAAGTGCTTACACCCAAAGGAAGCCTTTGAATCGTTCAGTAGTTGCCACAGTCTCGAATGCATGTAAGTGTTCTCCGAATTTTAACGTGAAAATGGAACCGGGTTGTCGCGATTTTCGGGCCATGTTTTTTGTATGACTATAAAAAGCGACTAACACAAGCGGAATGTCACGAAAGTTTAGTGAATTGCTTTAGGGACTGTGCCCCTTCTAGGGTTACAGTTTCTATTTGGTGTGCTGAGTTTAAAAGGGGTCGGGTCTCACTCGATGATGAACCTCGCACAGGTCGACCACCCACTGCTGTTACCCCGGAAACTGCAGAAGCTGTGCAAAATGTGGTAGAAAAAGATCGACATATAACCTACACCGAGATTGAGGTTTCTCTGATGATTGGATCGGCAGCGGTTCGAACAAACATTCATGATAATCTTCGCCTGAGGAAACGGTGTACTAGATGGGTGCCACATTTGTTGACCAGTGGGCAAAAAGCAAGAAGAGTTGATTGGGCTAAGCTTATGCTTGAACAATTTTATGTTGGGCACAGTAGAAACACTTAATATCGTAACCAGAGACGAAACATGGTTATATCATTATGATACGGAACTAAACAGCAGTCTTTAGTTTGGTGCTTTGAAATTGAGCAGCTTTCAATGAAAATTCGTCGTTCCAAGAGTGTTGGAAAGAAAATGGTCGCATCTATTTTTTTCTAAAAGTGGATACATCACAACGTTAGCCTTGGAATATCAAAGGACAGTTACTTCTGAATGGTATATAACCAAATGTGTCCCTGTAGTCTTCCAAGAACTATGCAAGAGCCGTCCAAAAAAAAGTTTTTCTGTATCTAAAAACCTTCAGCGTGACCCTCGTATTCACTTCTTCTCAGTGCGTGAGCAGGAAATGTATCAGAAACCGGTTTAAGTCTATCTATGAAAAATTGCGATCGATTTTGAGGCGGACTAATCTTAGAAAAACACGTTTCGACCTACGATAGTAACATTAAAACAGTTGTAATAAGGGTTCCATGTGGTACTACCATACTCAGGCTCAGATCTAACCTTTGTAAACCATGAAATTTTGATAGCGCTTAAAGGTGGAAAGGGAAAGGGTTCCACCAAGTAAGAAAATCTGCAATCCACATTACATAACCCTATTTTCTTCTTCACGCAGATGGTCAACCAAGCCATGTTCGCCAATTACGGTCTCATCTTCGGCGAGCATCTCAAGGCGATGGCCGGTGGTCACGCCACTGGCATCACGGCGGTGATGGCTGTCAGCGTGGTAGTCACAAACTTCGCAGGACTGCTGGTGGGACCACTGCTGAAGAGGTTTTCCATCAGGACAATCACCTTCTTCGCAATTGCCCTGGCCGGTACCGGAATGATCATTTCCAGCTTCAGTACGGAAATCTGGCATATTGCAGTTGGATATGGATGCCTCACAGGTATGATAATAATAATGATAGTAATAACAAAAATAATCATAATAATACATCAGTAATCGAAAAAAATCCATATAAACTATATTGGGACATCCAAATACATACCGGCAAGACAATCCCAGCCAACAGGCCTGATATCGTTTTTCAATCGAAAAAGTTACCTATTTAATTAATGTTGCTATCCCCAATGATAACAACATTCAAAGCACCTATTCTGGGAAAATATCTTGATATGCAGATCTTGCAGTAGAGATTAAACGACTCTAGAAACAAGAAAAAATCATGGCACAGCCCGTTAGTATCTGATTACACCGCAATCTTTCGAGAAGACTGAAGATTATAATAATAATAATAGTAATAATAAAATGCCTTTAGTCAAACTGATGAGGAGTCAGCTAAAATCTGTTAATATATAGGTAATAACCTACCATAACCTAGGTAACACGATGTGTGCTCAACAAAGCGGAGATTAGAAGGATGATATAGATAACGCATTGATAATAATCGTCCTTAAGATAAGTAGGGCATTTAATTTAAAGAACGCAATGTACCAAACAGCAAAGATGAATCATCCATAATTTTTCACCGTTAGCTCTTCAGATATGGCGTAAAATTTGCTCATCGAGAAATACCCAATCAAAAACGGACACATGTATTTTGAACCCTTCGCAAACTTTAAGACTCATTTTTTGTTAGGCTTTGACCAAACATATAATCAGCGTATTCTATTATGTATCAGTGCATTATTCACGTAACTGTTGAAGATCGAGAGAGTACATGCCGGAAGCTGTAGATGCTCTTTAATTTTCCATAGAAGCTTCAAACTATTTTTGTTACATAGTTATGAAATGCGGAAAAGCCCATCTAGATTCTTAATTTTTACCTCATGATTCAGAGTCTCACCTCCAATAGACAAACTAACCATACTACTCTGTCAAAATTGCTATGCTTAGATTTTTTGCATCTTCTGGGTGTCATCTGCTTAACAGTGAACCTTACAATTCTGGATATTTCCATTAAAATCAGATACAAAAAGATTGAACTAAACAAACCCCTTATTGAACCTTGTGGGACACTTTTAGTGATATTTCGTCTCGAAGATTTTTCTTAACCATTTATGATGGTGGCTCTTCGCTCGGCAATTCATGTTTGCGTATTTGTATATTTGACATAAAATCTCCATGTATGTATGGTATAATTGAGAGAAAACATTGGCTGTGTTTGTCTATTTGGCAAATAGGGCAATATTTGGCAAATAGGGCAAATAACAGACACGTCTTACTAGGTCACTGTCGGTTTCTCAGGGCAGAAATACGCGAATATTGCACCTATTATCAAGGTATACACAAAAGCGCGCTAGTATTGTCCTTTGTATAACTTTCGTGTCTTCTAAATAATAATAATAATAAGTATTATTAACAGGTTAGCATATTGCACAAAATGTAATCCTTAATGATAGAATGTACAGCGTCTTTTCAGCAGGCCGAAAGCGACTCACTTCAGTACTTTTGAAATATGCATTTTCAAAGCATCTATGTACTTTGAGCGGGATTAAAAGTCCTGCCAAAATATTCTATACATTACAAGCTACTAGCGTATGTTTTCAGTAGGATAGTAGGTTATTTTTCTATGAAGTTATGACCTGTTGAGTCTCGTGTATGTTAGTCGCCAAAACAACGTGTTTTTCAGGTTGGAGACCAGTGGCAGTCAACATGTTATTATGGATTGGTGAAAAAGTTGATCAAGTCAAAGAATTGCGTTCAATGGGACATTCACAAAAGTACCTCATAACATACAAACAGGCGACAATAAAATGCTGTGCCAATTATTTAATTGATTATGGTTGGTCACGATAATAATAAATCGCAGTAAAAAACATCAACAATAATATGACCTGGCACGATTATGTTGTTGGCCTTGCTAGGTCGGTGCCCCAAATACCGGGGTTTCTCTTCCACTCCAGAAATTTTAAGGAGCTGCTAAAAAACTTCTACTGCCTCTGTTTCCTCTTCATCTGGTTCTTTGTCTGCATCAGATATCCAAAGCCTTCCACGATGATTTGTAGGCCATGTCGTTCTTTCATGTCTACAAATGATTATATTCTACATTCTGATGTAAATTTTTTTCTGTATATTTGCTAGTGATGCTCTAGATGGCTCAGATTGAATCATCCCTAAATTTCTGCTCGTATGTATGGGGATGCCCTCCAACGCACTGCCTGAATCAACAACTTTCCTCGCAGCAAAGATCTAAGCATAGCATTAAAACATCGCATGGCTGAATCTCACGTTTGCTCAACTCTTCTTCATGGAGTGAAAGCATGAAGATGGCTCTTGAAGAAGAAGTATCAGACATTTAAATTAAAAAAACACCCTACCACAAATGCAGGGTCATCAATGTTGCGTCCGAACGTACTTTCGTGAAGCTATCGTATTCAGACTTTTGTAGGCAACTGTACAACAGGACAATCAGTCTATCAACATGTCGCGTCACATAACTTCGAACTTTTTTAATAATCAGGGATTAACAAATAGCGCTGTCCCGTTTTGCACTGGTCTGTTTGAAGCTGGAGAGCGTTTAAAACCCCTTATTGCGACTCTAAACCGACTTATCCGGCAGTATTGGAGGCGTAATCCTCCGCGTAAGCTCCACCAGACAACAATAAAACTCGTTAGGGAGCATCAACCCCATCGCACACAAAGCATCGAGAAAAACTGTTGCTAATGCCACTACGACATGCTTGCGGTATTCAGAATCTTTTTATGCGTATTCTAGGGTTGTCGCTACAGCGAAATTTGCTGAAGGTCGGCTTATGCCATATCGTTGGAAGATGAAAGAGTGGAGCATCTCCTGCGTGATTGGCCAACTGTGTTATCAATTCGAGAATTCACTTTTAGGGAGCGCTGGCCCTTCACAATCAGTATAAGGGATGCTTCGGTGGGTCGTGTCACCACCTTCTTTCATACCCTGTTCTGAGCAACCCCTGAGGAGGACTTACAATAAATATAATGGACCCTAATTGCTGTGATCCTGGCAGATAGATTAACCTTCCTACAATATAGAATACAAAATCCACTAATGATGATAATGTACTACATGAAATACATTTCCTATTGTACTGTATCGAACAAATAACTAACAAGCTTCAGTACTTACATTACATTCTACTTAAATTTTATACTATGATCAATGTATGATGTTTCATATGCCAGTTAAGCTTGTAACAATATTTTCTGCATTCATTCTCTTGAATAAATAGGGTTATGTTTTTACAACACGGTGAAGCCGCTGGCGCTGGCTGATTTCTCTATGCATTATTTCTGTTTCGCTTTGTATTCGTTTTATTGCGAACATGCTCCCTCTATGTAAAAGCGCATATACCTGCCCTAGAAGGAAAATTGAAATGAGGGCTTTTACAAAACAGAGAGATAATAATAAAAGATATAATATTGAGATGAAACTCTGTAATTCCTACGAATAAATGTCGTAAATTAATGTGACGCATTTCGCTTTGATATTTAAGAGGAGAGTCTAACTACAATAAAAGGTGATTTGCATGGGTTTCCAATATTTCGTTTTTAGCGCTCAATTTTGAAGATAATGGAACGATTTTTTTTGCAGATGATACAGAAAGGTTGGTTCTATGCTTTTCTCTATCATGTGCAAAAAAAATCATTCCATTATCTTGAAAATTGTGCGCTTAAAACGAAATATTGGAAACCCATGCAAAACGCCTTTTATTCTAGGTAGTCTTTCCTCCATCAAATTGACTGTTACATTTTAACTGGGCCTTTCAGAAACTCAAATTTTTGAATCTAGCATTCTGGCTAATCCTTCATTTTCAAACGCCTTCAAAGAAAGAGAAGAAAAGAAGAAAGGTTCTCAATTCGGTTGCATTTTTATGATGTTAGTTGTATTACAACTCCGTCATTTATGAAACAATTTAGAAAAATCTTCCTTATTTGAAAGGATATGCTTGCAGAATTGTCACGTTTTATCAAAATCCAGTTCTGATGATGAGATCTATGAAAAATTGATGGAACTCCTCAAATTTTATAAGCTTACATAAAGCAATTATGATATCTGCAAGCTGAAGAGGGTAATCAATTGGCTTTTTGCAGGTCTCGGTCTTGGAATACTAGCTTCTGGCACTTTCTTGGCCATAAATGACTACTTCACAACAAAAAAGAGCACAGCTGTGGGCATAGCGATGGCAGGCACTGGAGTAGGTCAAATGGTTATGCCGACATTCATCGGTATGCTGCTGAAGAAATACGAATTCAGCGGCACAACCTTTATTTTAGGCTTACTCAGCTATACTGGCGTTATCGGAGCTATGTTTTTCAAGGTAAGGGCTATACAGCGCTTTAGAAAAAGCTCTGTGATACAAGGTATTAAAAATGTCAGAAGCACAGTTTTAGTGTTTCTAAGTGTTCTTTTAAATATTACATCCTGTATAATATTGTATATTTCAATTCTGCCTTTAATTTGAAGCAAGAATGGTAAGACGCATAACGTACCTAAGTTCAACCATTTGTGAGTTGAAAGAAAATAAGAATTCAAGCCGCCTATCTTACAGTGATTTCATGACCAAAAATGTTTGAGGACCCCTGGACTGCATTGCCAACCTTACTGGAAAATCAGTAGATCTACTGATTTCACGGTCGCCTACCGATCTATCAATTTTAGTCTGAAATCTACTGATATACGTGAAACACTAGTTTCTGGCCCACTGAAGAATTGGTAATCTACTGATACCTAGTGCTTCTACATAAAAGAATTACTGGATTCTGTTCCTTTCTTCTATCAATTCCTGTTTATTCCATTTTTTTCTGTACGTCGCGCTATCTGGCAACGAATCTGTATTATTCAGTTGGTAATTTTTCTGTGATTGGTATGCAAATACAGATTACTTTGGTATGAATGGTATGAGTGTTTGTACTTCGAAAGTGAACCGTTACAACGATGCTTCATCTAGGGACGTGACTATGACATTTTACAAATAAGATAATTCCAATAAACAACTGCCTATGGATTTTAAAAAATACTGTATATTTAAATATTTTATAAATTCTCAAACAACAAGTAATGGGTCTTGCAAAGACTTTAATGAAGAGGAGCGTTTTGGACATAAATAACAATAAAAGGAAAGGCAGAGGGTATAAAAAGTAACCCCAGCACCTCTGCTTGCTTATCTCTCACTTTTTGCCCTTATACCCTTTCCTCCTTTTCTGCACATATCCATAATATCATTATTCTACTGATTCCATTTCATTTTCTCAACCGCATCTAATGATTTTGCAAAGATCCGGTTGACAACGTACATTTTATACAGCTATTTTAGTTGAGCAGTTAATGACTCAATTATTTTTTAATATTCAGTTTCCTTTCAGCCCATATTCTGTTGTAAACATTACTCCGAACCAGAAAACGCTGGCGTAGATCCTATTGGAACAAAGAAAGATGAAAACTACAACGTAGGACAGACTGATGTGCCCTTGGAGAAGAAACTTGAAGAGGAAGAAACCTTGCTGAAGAGCAAAAAGGCGAATCAAGGAGGAGGTGGGATGATAAGGAACGCTACAGAAAGCAATTTCCAAGAGTCGTTAGTTGAAACAGCGAACAGTGAGTCTTTTCAATTTTTATTTTGAGTAAGGACAGAACAAGTGATCACGAGATTATTCGTAAAATAGATTCATAATTATTCACCTAAATAAATGAACTTGTCTCATGGAGAAGCTACAAAGAATCTTTACGGTATCATCAGAACACGTCACCAAAATTCACTGAGTAAATAATTTGGGTGAGATGGTAAAATTACTAAACATTTAACCCTTGTCATATTTGCATTTGGTATCGTTGCAAAAACTGTTTTATTGTAAGAAAGCATGGAGTGTTTTTTACAGTATTTTCTCCCAACTTCTCGTAAGCGTACGAGGATCACGCTGAAAGTTTTTAGATACAGAAAAGCTACAAGTTTTTTTTAATTCATTCAGTTTTTCAACAAATTCTCCCCCTACTTCAATACATTTACGCATTCGGTAAAACCACTTTGTTCTTCTGACCAACGTTCTTTTGAAAAGTTGCTAATTTCCTCGTGACCTTCGTATTACAATAAAATCATTTTTCTGTTAATCACTCTATTCATAATTTAAGCTCATTCGAAATCATTTAGTTATACTGATCTAATCGTCTTCCCATCGTAGTTGGACAAATCCTTAATAATTGAACAATTATATTTTTATTTTTCAATGCAACTTGCTATCAAAGCGCAATTTTGTATTTTTTAAACTTAATTTATTTTACAAAGAAAATTCATCAACTCAATAATTATTCTGCAATTTCAGGTCAGGCTCTAAGCACAGACGAATCCACCAATCAGAGTTGCCTGAAGAAAGTAGCTCGGTCTATTGGCCTTCCGCTACTTCGAGACTTGACCTACGTGCACATACTTTCAGGGCTAGCCCTGGGTTATGTTAGCACTGTCACGTTTTCAGCATTCTTTCCCATGTTTCTGCAAGACGAAGAAGAATATTCGGTCATGGAGACCACCTATTGTATGACGGCGTTGTCTTTCGCTGATGTGGTGGGAAGGGTCACTGTGTCAGAAATCTGCAGAAGACTGGGCTTAGGCAACAGAGACTCCTTCATGATAGGGTGTATCCTATTGGCTTTCTCAAGATCTAGTAAGTATAGATGTTACGTTTTTATGTAGAGGAAATTTGAAATGAAATTTCTGAATAGTTCTTTCAGAGTTACAGAGTGAACTAATGGAGATAAGTGACATGGCTCGATATGAATAAGACATAGCATCTAGAATTTCGAATTTTTTGCGATTGCAATACTTCACCGCCCATTAACATGATAAGTAAAAAATTAGTTATTTAGTAATTCCAATATTCATTACCAATTCCTAAATCAGATTCAATTGGTTATTTCTAAACTGATACAACCGCGTGAGAAGCACAGCTCCAACCAACTTGAGCCTTTTTGAGTACAAATTGCGAAAAAATTAAGTTCGCCCGGGATGCATAAATATGTGAAACGACAACGTTGAACTTCAGGTAACGTAGATAAATGGTAGATAATTCTACCCTTTTATCTGCCTTGTCGGAAGTTCAACGTTTCCCTTCGGCATGTCACAGGAAGACTAGAGGCGAACATTGTTCTTTCGCACTCTGTACATTCTATTTTATCCTCCCGATGCAATACCAACGTGAACTAGTTAAACATCGCAAAGATGAGTATAGAGCAGCAACATTCACAACCAGTTGATTTAGAACTCCAAGCCCAATATTACGATTTTATTTCCTCATTCGTAGGGTGGTAACTGTAAAATTTCGTGGGTAAAAAATTGAATTTTTAGTAATTCTAATATTTATTACCAATTCCAAAATCAGATTCAGTTCGTTATTTCTAAACTGATACAAACGCGTGAGAAGCACAGCTCCAACCAACTTCAGCCTTTTTGAGTACAAATTGCGAAAAAATTAAGTTCGCCCGGATTGCATAAATATGTGAAACGACAACGTTGCACTTCAAGCAACGTAGATAAATTATTGATCATTCTACCCTTTTATCTGTCTTGCCGGAAGTTCAACGTCCCTTCGGCATGTCTCAAGCAATGTAGAGGCGAACTTTGTTCTTTCGCACTGTGTACATTCTATTTCAGCTTCCCGATGCAATACCAACGTCAACGAGTTAAACATCGCAAAGTTGAGTATAGAGCAGCACCATTCAAAACCAGTTGATTTAGAACTCCAAGCACAGTATTACCCTTTTATTGCCTCATTCGTAGGGTGGCAACTGTAGAATTTTATGGGTAACCCCGAAGTGTTATAAAATCCATATGGAGATCATGTGAGTCGTAAAGTGACACGACAAGGTGTCGGTCGCAGGAAGTCGACTCGTAAAAATACATCCTGTACGGAATGTTAAAGTGTCTTTTGTCTTGTTAGTGCTCCATTGTCACCAGTTACAATAGACGACACATTTTAATAGGGGCTAAATGTGGAAGTTTGCCATGGAGAATCTAATATTTTGGTGGAGAAAGATACAATAGCGTATTGTAATTTAAAAATGGCGTAAGTAGACTGACGTTGTACTTCCCAAATTATATTGTAAGGTGGATTTGGAGCGAATTTTTGATGTTTTGAAAAACGTTGAATTGAAGAAACATGTTTATTATATGATATGTGGTACTGGATCATTTGGAGCCTCTAATATACTCAACTTCACTCGCCAAACCACTTTTTTAATACCCTACACGTGTTTCGCTACCTACGTTAGCATCTTCAGGGGAAGATCAAATATAAGTATTTCAGATAATTGTTGTCTCATATACCTGTCATGAGCTAGCGACTGTAACATTTACACGTCAGGCATACACGTCATCTTCAAGAAGCTAGCGCAAAGAGCAGGCTCCTAGGAATAGGACATTATATTGTTTACTTTCTTTGATGTCTCCAGACTTTCGTAAGCATCCAGCTTCTTAAATTTAACAACGCTACGGATTAATTTTAAATTGCTCAAATCTATCTCATCTTCACTACTGAACATGTGTTCTATCACACTTCTCTATTCTGCTATATCTTAAATGCGCTAGGTGCTCCTTAAATCTAGTCCTCTTATTTTTTTGTTACTTAAAAATAAATATTTCCAAGAGTTTCTTCATTCCCCTAATTTCCAAATCTTACTCCAAATGGATCAACACTCCTAAAATCTGATTTGAATCTCAGCTGAGACAATAACAGAGTCTATCTACTTGACGTCATTCTTTGAGAGGCTAAATGGAACTTGAACAACTAAAACAACTTAAATGTACTAAAAACAAGTAATAGACTGGTCTAAATTTGCTTGAAATATTCGAAATGCACCGAAAACTTAATATATTGATAAGTCGAATTTTGAATGCAAATATATATATGAACAACCATCTATGTCTAACAAGTACGTAGAATCATCGGGATCAAAAGTACATAGATGATAGAAAGCCTTTTATATTCGACTCTCACCCGTAACGCTTGGCCCTCGAAAAAAATTAATAAATTATCAGCAATCTCAAAAATACCCTAACCTGAAGTTTGAATATTTTTTGATAACCACTGAGTTTCAAAAACTGCAAACCATCTTCATCCTTTGCATAGTAATAACCTAATATCGACATTTCTTCAAAATCTGATTTAACCCTCCGATGTATAGACATACAGACAGACCGACAGAAACTTTTGTCATGAAACGTCCTAAATTCAAAATTTTCAACCTTGAAGATACTGCCTCACATATTGGCATGACAAATAAAACTGAGTCAAGTAGATTGACTCAGCACTTCCCGGGCATATATCAGACATTTCGCATACAGCGGGTTGATATTCCTGAATCACAATAAATCATGATCACAATTTTTTTCCGAATACATGCTGATAACACATTTCTTTTCCAGTATTGGTGGAGCTGCAAGACTTCAAAACAATCATAATAGTCTCCTTCATAGTGGGCTATTTCAGATCAGTGACTGTAGTCAATCAGAATCTTGTTATATCTGAGTACATTGAGAAGGACAAGTTACCTTCAGCTGTTGGACTCAATATGGTATCTAAGGCGTTATTCACGATGACCTTTGGACAAGCATTAGGTGAGTATATACGTACCAAAAAAGCTGTTAGCGATAAATTACATGCTTGTGTCTTGAGCTCTAATATATGTATAAAAATAGAGAGAGAAACAGCGATGCTTACTCATCTTCCGCCGGGAAGAACGAGTCCGAAGCAGTCAATTTTTGAATTGAGTTTGAAAGCTTACTTGATGAACAACCCCATATTTGGATTTGTTGCCATTCTCAATCATATTTTTGATAGGAATACGTTTAAAACATACTAGCTAACCAGTTGGTGTCTTTTAACTACACAATTTCCATCTATCGACGAATCCGTGTACTAATTTATGGGCACTCGTAGTTATTTTGCTATACCGAGTATATGAACTAAAAAATGTTTTCTTATATCCATATTTTAGGTCTACTGAAGGATCAGTTTTCATATGGGATGTGCATACACTTGCTAGACGTAGTACTGTTGATTGTAGTGGTATCGTGGACACTGGAAAAAATTGTGAAGCGTCTTCGAAAGTGACAGTGATCTTTGTTTTAATGAATGCGTGCACTGGAGCGTAGTTATGAACCTTGTGGAGAATAGGATAAAAAGAGCTGATTAGATTTTGAAAAGTTTATATGAGAACACAAGCTGACATATCTTTACCAAAATGTAATATTTCAAGGCTTTCGAGCGATCATCTGTCAGCAGAAGGTTCTTGAGTTCGCGTTTTTATCTTTGTTTTGTTATAATATTCAAATCATACTGGGCAATGATTTCAGTACATCTGTTTTCAGTGTTTGATTACTGAATCAGTTTGCAGCCCTCTGTATATATCGGATGTTAACCTGTAATGAAATTTAAATACCACTCTGAGAAACTGTCAAATTCATTCATTGCCCTACCCAACTAAGTATTGCAAACACAAAGATTCTGAGGATTATTTATGTATATTAAATGTCTGAAATGTCATCGTCACACTGTCAGAGCTCAACCCTGTGTCGTTGTTTCTATGTCTATGACGAAGTAAGCTTAAGAATTTCATACGATCAAATAACTAGATTACGAAGAAAGGTAATCTATTAAAGTTGTACCTACCTTCTTTCAATAACATTTCTCAAAAGCCTTTACATCACGCTTCAATTTTTCTGTTATTTCAACTCTTTTTCTTCACAGCATGTTTGATAACGAAATTTGATTGGTTTGAATAAACGAGAATGTTTCATGTTTCTGTCAAATAAACAAGTTATATGATAAAAATGTTGTTAGTATAATGCACATGTAATTACTAGATATATAATATTTTTATAAAGCTACGATGCGAATCTTGCAGCCAATGCAGATACATCCTTGAACAGGAAAAAATGTTGCCTTTAAAAGTTGGGAGATTTCATTGTGCCAAAATGGATTTGAACTGTGATTTAGCTTAGAAACTCGAATTTTCTATATAGGAGTCACAAATTATCCTTTTAACTCACCTTAAAGGACATGAATCTATATTCAAAATCCATCTATTCAGATTCAATAAATTCTTCCAAATTCTGTCAAATCAATGATATACTGTTTGCAGAATTTTGAATGTATTTCTTTTACCTTAAGGACACAAATGATTCCCATAATAGAAAATTCTAGTCTGTTATAATATATCCTCTTACTGTATAAATGAAAATAATTTGCTGGTGTATTTGTTTTTCTGTGTACCGATGATTAACATTAATCTAAGTAAAATATTTGTAAAGTATTATTTGAGTAGTAATAATAATGTTTAGAATTAGATTAAAATCTGAGAGAAACTAAATATGTACATAGATATGGTTTATCATGAATAATGTATTATTCTGGTTATTTTATGGACCTTAATAGTTGTTGATATGAGTGGTAATGCAGTGTATATTGTTAAGCATGTGATTGAACTTGAAAGTTTTATCATATTTTTGCATTGTTACCAATCCATATGATTTTGGAGATAAGCGTGTTGAATTATTTTTATACGATATGAAATAAATGAGAATGATTTCCAATGATAATATATTGACAGAAGATGGCATTCGTTTTATTTTCTATATCCCATAGGTTATATCAGATAAAATAAAACTGTATAAAAGCGAGAGCTCAGTGTTATCTGTGTAATGCTCAAGCATGGATACTAAATGGACGATTATTCGCAGTTGCAGTTTTCAACTTGTAATGACGTCTAAAAAATGGAACTTCGCAATTGACATCTTTGGTGGTGCAAAATGCATAGTAATTTGGTTCAATATTGGCGTGTCTGCCACATTATAGAGTCTGGTATCATTGAAATCAAAATAAAATTACGTAAACCTTGCGATTACTCAAAATCAGCTGCATACTTTTTATACGATTTTCTAATCAACTTGATATGGATATTTTGTAAAACATTTTTAATTAATCGACTGATATTTCATTACATTTTCAATGATCGTATTCTCAGCTTCGTTCAACGATACATTATTACTCTCCCCCAGCGTTCACCGTTCTTTTCAGTTGGCTGTACTCCAGCAGTCGAGATAATACCTGCGGTGGTGGCGATGTAGAGAGAGATTCACAGCCAACCGCGAATTTGTGCAACTCAATTTAACTCCTTTGGATCCAGTTTTTCCTTCCTTTCACCCCTTCCTCTTCCTAACCGTTCAGCGTTATGTCATAATTCATTCAAGTATGTGAACGTGTGTGGTGGAATAAGTACAAAAAACTATGCCCAGATTTTTCTATCACACTTTCCTATGTTACAGATCGAACTTCTTGCATAGCTGTCTGGGTAACGTGTGAGATATGGAACTAGTTAAATGTTGTAGATTGTAGATGCTCATACTTTGTGAAACTCTTCCATCATGCAGATAAAATTTTGAGTATCACGACGTTTCGATTGATAAACCAGAAAACCAACTCACACAGGTCAATACTTACATTACACTTCAAACCACCCAGCAGCCACGAGAAAAGGCGTCATCCGGACTTCAGTCGACCGAGCTAGGAGTATTTGTAACACACAAGAGGGACTACAAAGTGTCCCATCAAGAGACCTGAAGTAACCATGTTTTTGCAATATCACATAAGATATTGAAATAACGGAATACCTGGAGTCGATCATCTGGAAGTTACCCACATACCTTCATCAACTTGAAAAGACGTGAATGCATTGCTTGGTTATTGCCTAAGGGCCCGGAGAGGGTTAATCCAGTCCTGGCTCCATCAAGTATATTACGTCAATATTTTTGCATTTTCAGCAATTGCACGGAAAAACCTCGCCTTTCTTTCATACAGGCCAGTTTAAAGGACCCTATAAGTCCAATAAACTTAGTATAATTAACCGCGACGTACTCTAGGCGTCATGTGGATTCCTCCATATGTCAACAGGAAGGGACGATGGCAAATCCGGCTTCTTAGCATAAATTACCAAAGCATTACACGCCTTTTATGGAAATTAAAAGTCCCCAAGCTGACTCCCCTATAAAAATGCACCGGGTTGAGTCGTTGCCGAGGTCACCCATTTAGATTTACGATAATTACAGTTGGTAGATGAGAGATAATTTGTAAAGTTCGGTAGATATGGAGAGGCGTTTGTTTAGCAAGTCGCCGATTAGCTGTCGTTTGTGAAATTAGCCGCCGTAATTCAATGGGGATAAATGGCGCCAACGGTCCAATAGCGCTCGATGGTCATTCTGGTGGTGAGACGTTAGTGTCTGTTGACGGTCTACTAATGATCTGCGTATATTCTGATTATGAACACAGTCGTTATCGGTATACGGAAAGGTCATTGGTGGTCATCCTCAGCACGAATATGGGAAACCAGTTCAAACACTATACCAGTAGCTACTTCGGGATTCAAATTTGGCGTTATTTTTCAACGAGATAATTGTGCAACCTTCTCCAAAAGGATCACTGTCTATGATGGTCTAGAAAGGAGGTTGAAAATCCCCCATTTTTGCTAATGATAAGTAATAGGATTACTTGATAGATGATAAATTTCAATATTATGTCCATTGAAATTGTGGCACTTGTTCTAACAAGTGTATGCAGCGCCATCTACTATACAATAGCTAAACTAATCTGCTATTATACTGAAGATGGAGCTTTATACTTTGCTTCCATAAGTCCAATAAATTTGAATAAGGTCCAGTGACCTTGCTAGGGTGATTGGTCGGGGAGGAAGGCGGCCTAATCTGCAACCTTCTCCAAAAGGATTACTGTCTATGATGGTCTAGAAAGGGGGTTAAAAATCCCCCATTTTTGCTATTGATAATTAAATAGGATTACCTGATACATGAAAAATTTTAATATTCTGTCCGTTGAAATTATGGCACTTGTGATAACAATTGTATGCAGCGCCATCTACTATACAATAGCTAAACTAATCTGCTATTATACTAAAGATGGAGCTTTATACTTTGCTTCCATAAGTCCAATAAATTTGAATAAGGTCCAGTGACCTTGCTAGGGTGATTGGTCGGGGAGGATGGCGGCTAAATGTGTAACCCTTATCCAGAAGGATCACTGTCTATGATGGTCTAGAAAGGGTGCAAAAATCCCCCATTTTTGCTAATAACAATTAATAGGATTAACAGGACGGAGGTTCTCATTCGTGTGTGTGAAAACAATTAAGTAAACTTCATTTAATTTTTGGGCGCAATCATGTGCCAAGAGACAACGCAATTCGCAATGTTATACAAAAATTTGGGACTATTGAATCTGTTGTTGATTTAAAAGTCAGTGCATCCACGTAGTGCTGAATTCAACGACCATATTGCTGCTGTACGTGCACGTTTCCACAAAATCCACACCTTCAATTTGTCGTCGATCTCAACAGTTGAACATGACGAAAAGCTCTCTGCAACGAATTTTGACCAAAGATGTGGCCTTGGACACATAAAAATCCAACTAACGCAACAGCCAAAGCCTCCAGATTACGATAATCGCCGCGCGTTCGTTAATGTTGTCGTAGAAGGAGCTAAACATAATGCAGAATTTTGTGATGAACTTATCTTCTCTGACGAAGCTTATTTTTACCTGGGAATAGAAAATCCTTGAATGATTGAATGAGATCCCTCACATCCTCGAGAAACTGTGTACGCATTGTGGGCTGTAGGGGTTATATGGCCATTTTTTTCATGAAAATGATGATGGTGAAACGGTAAATGTTGATGGCGAGCGTTATCGCAATATGTTACGACAGCTTATAACAAGTCCCAACTGGGCAATATATACTTGACAAATAGGCGAGGGAAACATTGGAAGTGTTACGGACACGTTTTCCTACGCGCGGCGTTTCTGGCAATCGTGATATTCACTGGGCTGCAAGATCATGCAATGTAACCCCACTGAACTTTTCCTCATCAGATATGGAGATGGCATCATTTATATCGCAAAATCATCAACAGACCTTTAGCGAATACTGGATCAAGTGATAGAAAGCAGCGAAGAAGGTTGCGTCTCGTTTTGAATGTATAACCATAACGAGATAACACCAACAACAAGAGAGTTTATGGATTGAAGAACAGATAATAGGAAAAGTCAGAGAATAAAAAAAATACATATAAGAAAGTCGATTGAGAATTGTCCAAGCCAGAAGTACATTCAATAAAATGTGGAGGGTATTCAAGGGAACATGCAAGGAAGAAAAAAGCAAAGCAATAAGACGCATTTCATGACTGAGCAATTTAAGACAGTGGTAGAGATACAATTCTGTTATGTTGTCGAATGGGGATCTATGAATAGAGTCGAGTTCAACGCATAGAAGACCCAAACAGTGACAAGAAAGTCACATCTTCCATCAGGCTTCTGAGAGTTGGCACGGTCATGTTGCCGGCCTCACTAGTTCGGCATCTTAGAATTTCGGTGTACTCATACAACCCAGAAAATTGTATTCACCGGAACAGTTACAACTACTCTACAAGGCTTTTAGCAGACTATCGCTGTAGCACTGCTACCACGTATGGATATCCACTCCGAATTAGCCCCTAAATCTTCTGGACATAATCCAGAAACAAGCAATACCCTGGTGGATGCTTCTGACATTACCAAAGGACCTCAACCTTCTGAAACATCGACGAAGGTAGGCTGATCTTTCTCTAATCTACAGATACTATCATAGCAAATGATGAGAGATCGAGCTGTGCTACATAATAATACGAAATTTGACAGTACAGAATCATCTTCACCAGTTTGAACTTCCAATGCCTCGAAAGAGACTTCCAATATTCGTTTTTTGAGATAACCTCGCGTTACGGAATGCCATTTGAATAGACATTTATTCTCTCACAGCGCTTATGGAACGCGATAAACTTTCTGCCCTCACACTATCATAAAAAAGTACCCCGCCTATTGCCGAGCGAAGCAAGATGAATATGTTATCTGCTATGAAAGTGGGACATACTGAATAAGCTGAATATCAGAACTTCCTGAGAATCCTACTTTCATGTTCAAATACGTATATCTAAACAAAAAGCCGCTTTCTGTGCTTTCTTCGGAGCATTATTAACGCACAGGGAAAGAAAAAGTGACGGTAAGCTTGAAGCTGTGTGTTGTTTATGGAAATAGTTTTTCCGAGCCACACTAACGATTCAGCAGCGAACTTTTCTGTCGAGGAACAAGGAAAAGATGTAGACTACAGCTCGGTGCAAAGAGAATGAAAACTAGCGGCGTTATTTATCCCTAAATCCGATTTATGAGAATATTGAAAACAGGAGCTAATTGTGTTTACTACGTTCCGTCTTGCATGTATATACCAGGGTACAGGGTCGTATGAGGCTTACTTGTTAGATGGTCTTCCTTGATAAAACTCTTCCATCGTTAAGATAAAATTATGCAATTTATATAGAATGTTTCACAATTAAAAGTCGTTTTTTACGAGTTGAGCTTCAATTTTATCATCAGATTGTTGAAATTATCGAATTACAATACCTTTGCAAGAAGCCAGCTGCTTCTTCTTCTTTGAGTTCCATCTCATAGCGGAGGTTGGATATTATCATGACAATCCTGACTTTCTTTGTAGCTGTTCTAAGCAACTGATTTGATGTCATACCAAACCAATCGCTCAAGATTTTAAACCAAGTTATTCTTCGTCTTCCTTTGCATCTCTTGCCCTTGATTTTCTCTTCCATAATGTTTTGTAGCAGAACATATTTGGGTCCCCTTGTAACATGACCAAGGTACTCTAGTTTTTTTCTTTTGACGGTGTTGATTATTTCTTCCTGCTATTGTATTCTCTGTCGTAGTTCCACATTTGAGATCCAATCAGTCCAAGAGATCTCCAGCATTCTTCGATAACACCATCTTTCGAAAGCCTCCAGTATATCAATTTCCGCCTTCTTAAGCGTCCAAGCTTCGGAACCATATAGCAGCGTCGAAAAAACACAACACCTCCTTGGGCCTGAAGAAATTTTGAATTCCTATGTCGGTATAAATGCTCTAAACGTTCGGTATGTATCATCTTTTGCAGAGGAGTTTTCGTAAATAAGCAGCAATGAGATTACTCGTGGTCTTACCATTACCGTAATACCTCCATTATTCATTCAAAGAATCAGGAAGTGACTAATAAATTTTGTGATTCATATAAAGTTAAGCCCCAAATCAAGAAACAAACCAATATAGGACGGTTGAACAACGGAAACTGTTTAAAAGAGGCACCGAATTTTGCTATTCTAAACCCTCTTTCTTTCCGTGCTCCTTCCCGACTGTCACCCGACTTTTTGCTTATATAGGGAAGCCTCAAATTATGACCACAAATCACAACTTCTTGGGTAAGGTGTCCTTAATGTTACCTTAAGGTATTAAGAATAATATAGATAATATCACCCTACTCCAAACCATACCACACATAGTATACTGACGACTGAATACGTCCCTGTTCTCGTTCAACTCGTATATACGCCAACCAGGACCTGCGTTGAATGTTAAAACGCTGAAAACTCAGAGGAATATTGTTCTTCTAGGGGACTTTTAGAATAACTTTCGTATAATTTATTGAATAAAGTATCCCGTTCGGTTTATGTTCAAATGAATAAGAATTGCCCAGACACCGCCGAGTTAATAGAATACGTTCTATTGTCTTCTCCCTCGTCCGTCTCAATTTGGTGAAAATGATCGTTTAAAATCAATTGGTTACGGTTAAGTGCTTTATTGTAAGTATATATTGTATAAAATGGCGGCAATTGTATCATTCTAAAGACGCCAATGGGCAGCGTCACTTGTCGCGACACTTGTAGAATGTTGCTATCACACCCTTACCTGAGATAGGTATGCACTGTATATCGTAGTCGGAATATACTCAATAAACTGTAACCCTGTCAAATAAAAATTAATAAATAGAGATTTCTTGGCATTCAGAAGTTTACTCGTATATACGCCAACCAGGACCTGCGTTGAATGTTAAAACGCTGAAAACTCAGAGGAATATTGTTCTTCTAGGGGACTTTTAGAATAACTTTCGTATAATTTATTGAATAAAGTATCCCGTTCGGTTTATGTTCAAATGAATAAGAATTGCCCAGACACCGCCGAGTTAATAGAATACGTTCTATTGTCTTCTCCCTCGTCCGTCTCAATTTGGTGAAAATGATCGTTTAAAATCAATTGGTTACGGTTAAGTGCTTTATTGTAAGTATATATTGTATAAAATGGCGGCAATTGTATCATTCTAAAGACGCCAATGGGCAGCGTCACTTGTCGCGACACTTGTAGAATGTTGCTATCACACCCTTACCTGAGATAGGTATGCACTGTATATCGTAGTCGGAATATACTCAATAAACTGTAACCCTGTCAAATAAAAATTAATAAATAGAGATTTCTTGGCATTCAGAAGTTTGCTTCACTTTTATTGTTATTCTTTATTCTATAAAGCAGTGACGTACTCGAGTCCTAACCTCGAAAGTAAATACAAAACGGAACAATGTTTGTCGTTTCTTTTTATATCCGCAGAGACATAACTGAAAATTCAGTTTTCGCAGAGCGTGGGGTGCATAAAGCAAATATATCAAAACTTGCGATTTACATAATCTTAAAAGTTATATTAAAAACGACTCTGGGAGAAAATGAAACATTCCATATGATGTCTTAAAACTTTTATATTGTATGAGTTGAAGTTTCTCGAGTTTCTCTGCCGTTTTCTTCTGGCGAGAAGTATGACTGTTTGCGGTGATTGTTGATCAATATTTGTAGTTCAGAATAGAATTTCGTGCCTTTAATGCTACTTCTATTTTGATAATTAAATCCATTCCGATTTGAGCTTCCCCAATCTATCGGTTGATTTGCTCCATATATAGACAGAAGAAAGCTATTTGAGCTCCTAAAAAAACTACGTTCTTAGACAAGCTTCGATATGCATGTTTCGTTAAAAATACTCGAAATAAAAAACACGTGTAATTAGCTTGTCTTCTTTCAACGTCAGCGGCTGCTCATCAACATCTTTTACGGGTATATTACCAAGTTCAAGTGTGGCTTGGTTATCAGTTAGACCTAAAAGACTGGGCTTAAAAGTTGGTGGAGAATGCATTAGAGCCAGTTCAGACTTCACTTCCATCTGCGCCGGAAAAACTGCTAAACACAATTTTTTGCAACTGTAAAATGGGATGTACTGCAAATTGTGGTTGTAAAAAAGTTGGACTATTTTGCTCTCGAGCTTGTACAAGTTGTCGAGGCCGGTCGTGCTCCAATGTTGAATCACAAACAGTTGAGAATTCGTTTGATACCAACAAGGATACATGCAATGTATCACTATGGAGGCATTTTACATTCAGCCAGGATGAAAAATAAGAAAACAAAGAAGAATAATGGCAACAAGAAGTGGAAGCAGAAGTATTAGAGAATTATGAATCAAATGATTTTTTTTTAATAAACACCGCTTCCATTATTTTCAACCCTTGCCAATATCTTTTATCATTCAATTAAACAGAATCACGACAGATCCGTGGAATAAGACTACCGGGGAAACGCGCTAAGTACACTACCTCAAAGGTGGCGTGGAAACGTGGGCATATTATGACGATGACAACTCTTCCAACTTCTTGATTCTCAGATATCTCAGAAAACGTGGCGCTTAGAAAAAAAGAATCTGAACAATTCTTATAGATAGTTATCTGATCTATAATTTTTGTCTGAACAAATTTTAGGATAAAAATTACTGTTTTGCTGAAAATCGCGAAAAATCCGTTTTTGTGACCTTTGACTCGGTGTAAATTTTTTTCCAGGTACCAGTTCGAAGAGGATTTCATGGATTTAATTTATGATAATTTTTTGAACAATCCTACCAATTTTCAGCTCGGTGGGAATTTTTGTAACCCTGCATGTCTAAATTGACCGGTCTGTCTGTTTGTCTGTCGGTCTGTCTGTTCTCGGTTTTGAAATTATTGTCTATTTGAAGCAAGAAAAGTATATTTTTGTTCTCTATACTCATTGTAAAAAAGCGTACTCTGAAGAAAGACATAATTTTCTTCACCACTAAGATTTCAATACTTTTAACAGGTACCCAATCAAGGATACAAATATCTGAAAGATTGCAGAACTTCCATTAACGATAATATGATAGTCTTGTTTTGAGAATATACACCACTTTCCAAAAAAACTAGGAAACCAATAGTGGCTTTGCTTTGCAGATTCTATCAGAACTAAATTTCATAATGAATTTAAACTATTTGCGCCAAGATTATGAAATGCTTAATTCAAAATTTTCTATTCGCACTCTCAAGACTTCTCGAGGCGTGAACTAAAAATATTCGCTTGATAGCTTTGCGCATATAGGAAGACATGGTATTCTTGATTTCAAGCTGATATTCTTCGTCTGAGATTTTTTTATGTATGTATGGTGCAAATCTTAGCGTTATTAAAATAACATAAGCCTGACAGCTCCTGGATCTTCCTCTATAAGGCGTTGGCTGGCTTCGTCATGCGTCCTGTCAGTTCAAATAGGCGACGAACGAAAGCAGACTGCAAACGCTTCGTCGACAATTGTGTGCTGAATAGGTCAAAGAAGCCTCCGCGTTGAGGTGAGAAAGCACAATACGGCTGGAAGCCCGTGGAGCGAACACAATGGCTCCGTGATCTATGAAGATGGGTCGTTCTTTAGCGATTTTGAAGGTACATTTAGCCCGAAAAGTGACAATGAATTAACGCCAGGCACTGTGCCATCGTACAGTCTGGCTACGCTATTCAGTATAATGTACAGTGTGGGAATTTGAAAGCGACGAACATTATGTTTTTGTTCTTTAGTGTCCATACCACTAATAAGAAAGAAATATCGAAGAAAAAATTTAGTAGTGAGAAATATCCAGACGGGATTCGAACTCGTGTCTCGAGCATTCCGTATGCACCAATGAAGCGAGCAGCAATGTATCTCCGTTGTGCGATGTCGCGTGGGAAATAGTATGGAAGACTGGTTGAATATATCAGCATCCGTGTAAATACAGGAAGTGGAGATTGAAGACAATGACATGTTCTCCAGATTGTGGGCGATTTTGAGAGAGATGATGGCGTATACGAGAACGTACTTAAGAAGGCGCCTTAAAACGTGTAGTCACCGAAGTGCGGTGGCCAAGCTGCCAAGGCCTCATGACGGAATGCTGGAGACAGGGGTTCGATTCCCGGCCGCACCAAAAATGTAATCGTATTTTCCTGACTCAAAAATGATGTCTTTGCCCTTCATTTCCTGTATTCACACAGTTACGGTCACAGTTAGTGTTTAGTGAGTTGCTTATTATTAATGCATGATCTTTCGACGTCCGAAAACACTGTGACAAGATTTGTCTGGTTTCCCTAAAGACTCTAGTGTGCAGATTCTAATTTGATTATGAGGTCCAATGAATAAGTACATGTGTACGCCGATAGGTGGAGCTGCTGATGAACATGCACACTACTGTTGTATGCTGTGATTTATCAAAAGAATCCATACTAAATTTCGAACTGATTAACGGGTTAGTGTCAGTTTGGCATCCATTCATGTCACATGTGGTCCGTTTTTCTCGACAAAATAAAAAACGAACAATTTCGATCCGTAATCGGTCTTCACGTCACTTCAGCCTAGCGGGAACCTCTTTCAATACAAAATTATTCATCGTTCACCACATCACGTTAACTTAAAAAATCAGGAGTAAATCTATATTGCAATAAAAGTACTTGTTCTCAGTATACATTTTATTATATACATCCCTTTATATCTGTTACAGTTTTAATAAAATCTATACAATTTCTGCAACGAATAGAATCTTACAGCAGTCGTTGTTAAGAAATATCATACCAAGCAAATTCATATCTATTTTCAAAATTCTGTTCTACACAAAACAAAGCTTTCGAGTTTTATACATTTGTTAAGGAACCCTCTGTATACATGTAGAATCATTTAAATGTCAAACGTAACATAGAGATATGTGGAAAATGTTTACTTGAGAAAATACTCTGGTACCTTCGGAGAACCTCTTCATTCCAAAACACGTCCAATTCGATTATTTCACACCATGTATGGGATTTCTAATTAAACTTACAAGTTACTTTTTGGGAATTAGTGGGAGCTTGGGAGTAATCTTCAAATGTTTAATCGTGGACATACTTTCAAGTCTACAGCAGTTTGAATCGTGGCATAATACTTTATTGTTTGCTTTCAAATCTCAAAAAGGAAAAAGTGGAATTGTTTTGAATATCAGTATACTTCTACTCTACATCATTCCTAAGCGTTTAATAAATTTTGTATGAAGTTTTATAGCATGGTTATATTCCTCACTCCGCCCTTGCTAAGCCAGCATCTCAGAAGCTGAGCGGTCTCTTCTGTTCCAGAAGGTTGTATTCACCAGTACTCTACAAGGCTCAGATCAGGCCATCTCTAGAGTCCTGCTCGCAGTGTGGGGATGCCCTCCAAAGCTCTCCCTAAAGCTTCTGGTTAAAATAAAAAAACGAGTAATACGTCTAGTGGATAAGACGGACCTTACAAGGGACCTGAATAGTCTGGAACCTCTCAGAAGGGTGGCAGACACATCATGGTAATTCCTAGAACCTCACAATTCGTTCCTTTGGATAGTTACAATCTACAGAGTTCCAAGGTCAATGTGAATTGACATTTATCGTCTCGCAGTGCTTCTGGAACGCGATAGGCCTTCTGCCTATATAAAAAAATGATCTGAATCTTCATAAAGTTTTTCCGTAAAAAAATCGAAAAGGAGCATATCTGTTTGAACAGATCAACGGTTATGCAAGTGAAATAAGAGTCAACCTACTTGACGCATTTCTAGAGAGACTAAACAGAACTTTCGCGATTATTCATGCTCCTTTTACAATTAAAATGCAATAATCTGTAATAGTAGTTGCTAAAATATAAATGGAATGAATTGGTGCTTGGCAATCTGAAGATATGTGCTTCGCATCCCGTACTACGCCAAGTTTTTTAAATTCGGATCTGTGTATAGAATTTCACACTAATATAATTCTGATGAAATCTTTTGCCTCCGATAAATACACTTGATAAAAACCACTGGAACGAATATGCTCCTTACGATATCCAATTGCCTGAAAGAACTATACATGTTTGGATGATATTAATATCATAGTTTCAGGAATTCTTACGTTTCAGAAAAGTCTCCCATCTCAGCTGTTTCACGAATAAACAGAAAGATGATATTATGCTCCGTCCTAATGAATAATTCCTGTCCCTGAAAGCATTCTCGCGTCAAAGTTTCGGTATTATTAATGGTTAGACAGCGTCTTGCAATTCCACACGCAGACGTTCATGCAATTTCATTGGTCTCTAGAGATATTGACGAGATGCTTTAATAATATCTTCGTTATGATGCCTGATTTACAACCTTTTGATTAGATTTAAATCCCTTGACGGCGTATTTGTCCGACACAAAAATCTGAGACTATCCAGATTATACTCTGATATGTAAGAGAGAGATATTTTATAATTTCAACTCCATACGTTTCTGCTCGCATGTCTGTGGATACGCTTTGAAGCACCCCCCAAACCGAGCAATAAGTTTTGTCGTTGCATCTGATCTAACCTTTACCCTCCTCCAAAAGTCGTCCTTTCGGAGAACCTCAGCGTTGTGGAATGAGCTGAGGGAGTTTGTTCTCCAATGGTTATGATCTACAGCGTTTCAAGGTCAATGTGGATTTGCGAAAGGTTATCTATAGAAAATTAGACAGAGAAAGAATCTTATAGTGGTGGGAATCCAACCCACATATCTAGGTATGTCGTTAACTTAGTCACTAGACCACATTACCCTAGGCTATTGTAGATTCAAACATCGCAACAAAAAATGTTTCCTCAGTTTTTCGAATTATGTGTTTGTATTTATAAAATAAAACTGAATGCACAGAAATCAACATTGCAAAGACCATTGATTTTGAAAGGATTAAGGTATTATAATGTAGAAAAAATCAAAATACGGTGTCACCATATAGTAAGGGTTATATTACTAGCGATTATTTCACACATCACACACCCTGTTAAAAATACATAAAAAGCTAAAATATACTCCTTACGTAAACTTGAATTTTGGGTATACCAAAGCTGATTATGCAATAGAATTTTTTTCAATTGGGTTATTGTTGAAAAATCATCATTTTTTTATATTTAAGTATAGGATTAAATTTCAGATTCATACCATACAGTAGATCATATTGATTGATTAATTTTTTGAGATAAGCCTCTCTGGAAAGAGATACTTGGAGAAAAAATATAGCAGATTAATTGAGTATTATACATTGGTTTTTGCGCGGAAATATAATTCTCCGATGAGGCCTTGTCATAGATAATCAAACATATATTATTTTTTGGGGACGTACCGAAAATTTTCCGCTATTGTATATAATATATTGAAATATACCACATTATCTGTTTTCCATTGTTCCAGCCAAACTGGTAGTTACCGCACCTGATACCAGCATATCTCATTTGATCTAGTTGAAGATATTTTCTCATTGAATTTCAATCGTCCGTCAGTTAGCTTGATACTAGCTTTGTTCATATGGATATAGTAACATTTTTATACTCCAGCTCACTATGAAGAAATAATGACGCTAAAAATTCGTGAGCCATCATTGAGGCTCCGTAAACAAGCTACAAATATTTACATATAAACAATATATAAGCGAACGAACAATCTATAATTTATTGTCACTTGTTAAAAAACCAACTCCATCTTTATCCCAGACTTCAATCAGTTAAACAAAATATACTATGACCAACATAACCAAATACAACAGCCTTCCAATCACTTGTATGTTACTGCCATCCGACGTTATGTCCCCTTCTGCATCATCTTCAGTCATCAAAACTATCTCTTTGTCTCCCACCACCTTGTTGTTCATGTAGTTGACACGAGATGGCGTCTCGGTCGTCGAGTCCTGGTACGAGGCGTTGTCCAGGTTGCTGAGTTGGGAATCTTCTTCCCGTTCCGCTGAACCAAACTGTTCGTTGTAGTCCTCCTCATCAATTGAGGGGCCGTAGAGCTTGGTCGGGCCTGGAATTTCTGCAAATAAAGGGAATACCATAATAAAATATTGAAAAACAGGTTTTTTATCTATGGTATTGGTAGAGTATGCACCTTAATTATCAAGATTTTGTTCTACATCGATGGGAAGTCCACTAATTCAAAATAATTAAATGGTAATTAGCAACATCAACTGATCTTCAGAAGCTTCTGATATGAATGAGCCGAGATAAGGGGCATCGTAAATAGTGTTTACGAAGAACAAGGGATGTCGCTGTAAATCAGTTCAACCTTGTTGAAAAATATCGTAAGGGCGTCCCCATAGAGGGCGACACTTGGAGATTAGTTGATGTTGCTATCACACCCTTAACTGGGTTACGTATTATAACCTCCGATTGCTCTCTACAGCTAGACCGCCAGGCTACACTGACGAGTCTAGGCTAAAGACGAAACATGCATGTGTATACCAGGTCTGATGCATAGTGGTGAGCATACACTCAATATCTTTAATTAGTTTAAAATTCGAATAGAGTGATTGATAAGAACATTTATTATTGATAGTTGGGAAAAAGCTGCTGGAGCAAGAAATAAAACAAATTATCCCCTTTCGGAAAAAAGAGCTAACTACGCTCCAAAAGAACATTTCTTCAGATGGCAAATGTGTGAACAAGCGTCTATGTTTGAAAAGCACTAACAATTACCAGGGTCCAATGTTTAGACCATACGTCAGAAAAAATGAGATACCCTCCTTCCTCCAAAAATCATTAATCATTTTAATTTTTTTAATTGAATAAAAATTATTTTTTACTTTTAAGTTCGGTTTACTTATTATCCACGCTGTCAAACAACCGTTATAGTATTTTAGGTTTCATCAAATAAAGGCATCCACACAAGATCCTCCGGTCTAGCTCAGTATTCTTTGACCTTTTCAAAGCCTGTGGTGTTTGCTACTTCCATTCCCATGAACTCCATTATTTTTTCAGTTGGAACCCTTTCATTAACCAACAGCGGCATCAT
The DNA here is from genome assembly GCA_949316355.1 of Bruchidius siliquastri. Classification (NCBI taxonomy): domain Eukaryota; kingdom Metazoa; phylum Arthropoda; class Insecta; order Coleoptera; family Chrysomelidae; genus Bruchidius; species Bruchidius siliquastri. The sequence continues at coordinate 25,315,494 of OX438536.1, forward strand.
TTATTTCAGCCCGAGTCGGGCGTACATCTCCATATTTGCATTAACATGGCTCGCAAGGGGCCTCAGCCCATTTCCAAACACACATATAACTGGGAAGGAGTAATAAGCATAAAACCTATATATTTTGCTAGCCCGGCGAGAAAAATAATCCAGAAAGACAATTTTCGGAGACTGAGGGAATTTGCATTTTCTTCACTCCCGTTTTTTGTTCCCTCCAGCTTGATGCATATCTTTTAACGAACGTGTAAAGTGAAGAAGTGATAAGGGAGAGCCTCTTTTTATATGACTCTATCGTTTGCTTCATAGTACAGGTAATATGGAGGAAGAGCAGAGGTGGATTTAGTTCCGTAGTTGAGGGGGCCCCAGAAGAAGCTATAGCTAAAAATAAATAAAATTTGCTTCAAAAAACACGCTTCAATTGCACAATGCACTAATAATTGAAAAATAATTTCAAATAAAAATTATTCCATTTTAGTCCCATATTTTCCCAAAATTTTGAAAAAAAAATATTTTTTCCAAATTATTGCATTTCCACTGGGCTTCATTACGTGACTTCAAGCATCTCATGCTTTTTTACATTAAAATGAACAAAAAAAATCCCAATAATCAAGAATCATTATGTAATTTAAAATTATTTTTGTATCTTAATAAACACATTCCTTTTATTTGTGATTTTTATCTTTTGCGACTGTGGAATATAAAAATTTAAAAAGCACACCAATCTTCCACCCCATAATAAAACTATCCGAAAAAAATTAATGAGGAGGGGCCCAGAAAAAGGTTTTCGTTTCGGGCCCAAAAGGTTTTAGATCGATTCGTTAGTGAATCTAAGACAAGCGATATAAACTATCACCTCTTCAATCAAAGCCTACATTCATAATATAACTGCTCAATACAGAAAGCAAATGAAGATTATCAAATTAAGTAAATGGGGATTCTTTATATTTTTGCACTTATTCAAAGATTAAATTACAGATTCGAAAGTTACACGTTTCTAACGTTAAGATGTTTTTCTGTACTTTATTATAGAATCTTTGTGTTCACTGACCTGTTTGGTAGATCCTAATAGCTAGAGCGACAAATATATTTTTTAAGTTTTACTAGAATAATAAAAATCGATTTATCATGTGCTGAAAAACAATACTTCCATTATATAAACAAGAACATCAATACATCAGTTCTTCTTAACATGCGCCCTTTTCAATTTGGTGTTTGACTGTTATTATTAAATATCGCAATATTCCAAATTTCCTGTTATTAAAATTGGCATGTATTATTTAACGGATTATTGAACGAAACTTTTTGTCCAAATGAACTTTCATCCAAAACAGGGAAACGATTGAATAAATTCAAATTTAACAATCGAGCGCGAAAAAAATGTGGGTCAGCGGGGTTAGAATACACATTTCTGTACCACGTCGTTACATTTGCTTCCAAAGCGGTGCTAGTTTATTTCGCTTCTGTGTTAGCAACTGCTACTACACATTACAGCATTTTAGCTGAATAGGAATCATGAATAATTACAAAAGTATTGTTGGTTTATTTAGTATTCTAACGCTTATCATGAAGGGACTGTTGTTGAAATGAAATATTTTCTGAGAATAGTCACAAAATATATTTTTCAGTATTTTTGCTTGGTTGTTCGCTAGAGAAAGCAAGCAAATAGTAAAAAAGCTATATATATTGATATTTGATACCGATGAACAAAAAATACAATTTGAGTGCTAATTGTATGCTCTCCACTATACGTACGCCCTGCTGTAGATATCCACGGTTCGTCTTTAGCCTAGACTCGTCAGTAGGTAAGGCTGTGATAGTAACATTTATCTCCAAGTGACGCGCAAAGTGGCGCTGACTATTGACATATGTGCTCCTACATTTGACTGATACCACTTACAACATCTGTCATCAAAGGTGAATTGATTCACCGCGACAAGTCTTGTTCTTAGGAATTGGTTTACAGGCAGCGCCACTTTGCGCGACACTTAGAGATAAACGTAATAACCATCTTACTCATTTTCTTGATCAGAGTAATACTGGAATTACTTATCCATATAACAATGCGCGATATATCTGGTTTAACTTTCAAACGATACTGACGAACGGTCGGGCTAGAACTCCATAATTTAATATAGATAGACGTTTCTGGCTTTTATCAGGTTGCCACGTCTACTATAACACTCTGGTTCGACCAGCTTCTGTTGTAACAACTGATAATACTACAGAATACTGTGAAAAATTCTGTCAAGTAGGTTGACTACATCACCATGTGCACTGATATCACTAAATATGATTTGTTTGAATAACAAATTGATATACGAGTATTTGTAGTTTACCAATCATTACCAAACTGTCGGAAACTCGGAAAAAATGTAATATAGATAGATGATTCAATCTTTGTTGTTTCGTCTCGGAACATCAAGACTTTTTCTAGCAGCGTTACTAGAACTACAATAATTATGGTTTTTGTACGATGAATGTATGATGGAAATAGCATGATAATAGCTTGATGTACATTAACTTTTTATGGCGGAAACTAATATAAGAAGTTCAGCGACTTTGTTAAGTATTTCACAAAATCAGTTTTTCCTAATTTGTTCTGCTTCTGTTTTAGTAGCTTTAACCACAGATTATTGCATTTCAATTAAGTAGAGATCTCTAATAATGAGAAAAGTGTCACTTAGTCTCTTGAATAATGACGTCAAGTAAGTTGACTCTGTATATAGCTTCATAGAATATTGTGATCGAATTTTAGAGCTACTGATTTACTTCAACTAAATTTTGTGAATAATAGAAATAACGGAAAACTGAAAATTTCTAGAATTCTACAATATATAAAATAAGAACTTTTTTCCAATTTCCTAAATTCAATTGTGTCAACAGTTACTTCCAAAGTACGATTCAGAATGTTATTTCTAAATTGACACTATTGCATAGGAAGTACATCGTCAACCTACTTGACACCATATTCTCGATAAGGTTATAGTTCCTCCCAACGCTCTTGTACTAAACCCCTGTCTTCCCTTCCGAAATCCGTTCGGCATGTTGTGAAGTATTTTTCTCACGCAAAAGAGATTTTTGTTTATCATAATATTATTCGGTGTGTATCACGGGAAGTGTTGAAAGCCCAGCCAGCCAGCAGGCAGCTTTTTCGGTTACAGTAGATTATCTTCAGCTCGCTGCCTCTGTACCGGGATGTATTCCTCCAGCAACTTATGGAAATCCAGCAGGGTTGACAAGATGGTGAATAAGCAGATTGAATGACTTCGGGGTGAGTAGCAGTATTTATTTTGCAGGACGGTGTATGTGGGTGTTACTATTCAGTTCTCATATTAAACGTTAATAAGAAAGCCAACAACTCTATATTAAAAAATCTGTGCATCTGGAGAAGAGTATAAAAGAAAGATCTATTTTTTTGTAATCACTGTATCACTTCTCGTATTCGATGGTCGGTCACTGATGCAGTGTTGTCACAGCCAGGTACAGCACGCTGGATCAGTTAGATGGATGAACACGTCTGCTTCAGCGAATGTACATCCAATTATTGACCAGATAAAACGTAATGATCCGTTTTCGTATTTGCACTATGATAAGAGCTGCAGTGGCAACTAAATAGTAACTTTTTCAATATACGTATACAATTTTAATAACGGAAGAGTTAAAGCTCAATGAGCAATTAATGTTTCTGCGCAATAGGGACAGAACCCAATATATTATTTCCACGCTTGCTGACCTTTGTGACATCATTTGAACAAAATCTAGCTTTTATCCGTATGATTCTGGATATCCGTATTAGTCGCAAGAATTAGTTTTTTGCTTCAGTGATTCTAATAGGCGATTTTATTCCTGGAGTCACTAGGAGAAAGTATCAAAACCTCAAATTAATATTTTGGAGAAGCAAGGACAGAGCGTTAAATATGTGATAATGTGAAAAATTGCTCGTTTAGAAAAACTGGACAAAAAAAAACATCGGATTGAATTCATTTTGTTTCCCACGAAATGTTTTACAGGAATCATACGAATATTTTGAAAAATAATTATAACACTATTTATTTATATTTACGAATAAACGTACTAAAAATAATTGCCATTCATGACTCTCAGGAATTAAATCATAGCACTGGTGCCCTTTATGAGCACGACACTCTTCTAATCTGGATAACAATTATTGGAAGACGCGCTGCTAGGTGTTTGTCTTGAGTTCAGTCGTATTCTCTGGATGATTTTCTCTTTCAGTGCCCTTATCGCACTCAGATTGCTTTCATAAACCTCTAACTTCGATGGGAGAAAAGTATTATACTCGCGAATAATGCATCAGACCTGCTATAGATTTTATATTGACTTCGCAAGTTGCTAATGGGCAGCACCACCATGCGCGACGCTCGGAGATTTGTCGTGATATTGTGTTTTATTGATACTACATGAATACCATGTTTCTGTCAGTCTGTCTATCTGTCTGTACTTCGTCCGGTAAGTCCTGCCCATTATAAACCTCAGAAATAACTTTTTGGGTTTTGATGAAACTTTGACAATAGCCAATAGTGTGATAAGGAGCTTTGTAATTTTTGAAAATCAATTCATTGGCGGTGAAGGTATCGTTAAAAAACAAAAATACACCTAAACGATTTGGGATGAATCTGGGACTCTTGATCATTTTCTTCAGAATATTGAAGAGGGGGTCAAACATTCGTGTTCAACGCTCACACGTGCTTCATAAAACCGAAAACCTTCATCGTCGTGACATTCAAAATAACAGGTTAAAGTTACTGGAAAAATCAGAATGCGTTTTGCCACATTCCCTTCAGAATAAGCATCATTTCCAAAATGCGTTTCATCCACTGTCTTCCAAAACAAAAAGATCTCACGTTGGAAAACCAAAACGCATTCAAATCCCTGGTTTTTTTATATATAGAAAAAACGACTGAATGTAGTTAAATATCATATCTTGGAGAAGACATTTTGATTTAGCTTTAGATAGAGTATTAATTATAAAAAACAACGCTTATCCTGAAAAATATCATAGTGAAGCAAAATTCTTTTCGAAATTCTCAACTGACGAACATGATTTCACAGATAACTGTTAGTATCTCCCTCGCCATTCTCGCCACAGAGCACAAAAGGTCGAAAACGCTGCTCTCCGTTTGCCGCCCGCTTTCAAATTACTTTTATAAACACTTGATTATCTGTATACACGGCCGACCTATCCCACATTTCCTAATCAATTCTTGGCCGGTCGGACCATTACCCTTTCCTTTTATTGGGGAATAAAAAGCCCAACCCCGCACACTCACGGCAAAGTGTCTTTTAAGGGAGGCCGCACAGAGCGAACCAAGAAACGTTATTACCCACATATATGGCACAACTGAGAGCGAAAGAGCTCGCTTCTACCATTTTTATATCTAACATACAAATATGCTCTATGTTGGGGGTTCGGTGGTTTTATTATATCATGATACTCCAACGTGTAGACGAACTCCTGCACTAACTTTCCACAAAGAGCCGCTGATGTGTGGGAATATTCGGATACGGAACAACGACCTCTTTCATCACAAATTTATATACAGGGTGAGGCATTATAGGTGTGTATATACAAGGTGATTCACAAGTCGTGACCAAAAATGAAACATCATACACAGGGACGTATGTTAAGGAGGGTCTTTCATGAAACATTTTTTCCTCGAGGGCTTCATTGAAAAAATACGGGGTGTCGAAATTCAAAAATGAAAAACATTTTTTTTTATATCTTCAAGACCGTCAACTGGGAACTAAAGTTTGGTATGTGGATTTACCTGAGTATTTTCGGTATTCAAATGTACTTACTTAAAATTAAAGTGCACAAGTGGCAGAGATATAACTGTTGTTTGAAACTTTTAGACAAGGTGGATTTATCAAAAGTTTTATTTCGGACTTCCATTGTCTATAAAATTTTGAGTATCACGACGTTTCGATTGATGTGCTATCTTCAATCGTCTTCAGGTGAACTGGCGAACACGTTCCTTTCATGCCTATTTATACCCCGTCCGATGACGTGTCGTTGTGCGCGGTCTGTTCTGATTGGTTCCAGATGCGCGGTATTCCGGTCTGCTGACGTGGCTGTTTGTCGGTCATTGTTTGTTGTCTGGTCCAGTCATAGTCTATTAATCTTCTTTATGAGTGGCTGCCAGATTGGTTTAATGTCTACGCTGGGTTTGCTGTACACTTTGCTGTTGTTGGTGATGAATGCCGCCTCCTTGAATTTCCTTCGATACCAATGCGGTTCCTTGGCAATGACCTTAGCGTCGTCCCAAGCTATTTTATGGTGCTCCATCCATGCGTGGTCAGCTATTCCAGATTTTCCTGTCTCTGCTCGCTGGGTGTTGAGACGAGTTTCTTTGATTCTTACTTCCAGTGGCCTTTTTGTTTCTCCAACATAGATTTTACCACATTGACATGGTATCTGGTAGATGCAGTCCTTTGTCTCTTGAGATTCATTCCTGGGCTTAGTTTTTGCTAGGATACTTCTGAGGGTGGCAGCCCTAGAGAATCTCGTTTGGATCTTGTATCGCTGACCTATTCTTTTGATTCCATCTGAAATTCCTTTGACGTAAGGCAGAATGAGTAAGTGCTGAGATTCTTCGTGTTTAATTCTTCTACTGTTGGTATTTTCCTGTATTGTTATTTCCACTAGCTTCTTTGGGTATCCGTTGTTTAATAGATCTTGTTTAATGATATTGAGCTCTCTTTGTAGACCCTCTTGTGTGTTACAAATATTCCTAGCTCGGTCGACTAAAGTCCGGATGACGCCTTTCTTTGTGGCTGTTGGGTGGTTTGAAGTGTAATGTAAGTATTGACCTGTGTGAGTTGGTTTTCTGTGTACTGTTGTTTCTTTTTTGGTGTTTCTTTTCGTTACTAAGAGATATAGGGGATTAGTGGCATTATTTCCCAAATAACAATAGTACGCCACTGTTTTTTTGGAAACGAGCAATTTTTCGAATTATACCTTCAATTTACTACAAATAATTACACTTGTGTTTTTTTTTCCTGGAGTGCCCTGTTTTCGTAAAAAAAAACAAATAAGATCATTCATAGGAGCGAGATATAATTAGTTTCAAAATAAAATAGGAGGCCTTGATACCAACTTGACGTTCCTGAGGAAATTGTGTATTTCAAAAAAGCAGTGGCGCACTATTTTTATTTGGAAAAATAATGCCACTAACCCCCTGTTTCTCCGCCACTAGTGCACTTCAATTTTGAGTAAAGACTTGGAATGTGGACAATACTTAGGTAAATCCACATACCAAATTTTATTTCGTTCCAGTTGACGATTTTGAAGATATCAAAAAAATATGTTTTATTTCTATATTTCAAGCTCTCGAGGGAAAAATGTTACATGAAAGACCTCCCTTAAAAAACGTCCCTGTGCATGTTTCATTTTTGGTCACGACTTGTAAGTCACCTTGTATGTTATGGAATTTTTGCACTAACAGGGATATCACAGAATAAGGAAAAGAGAAAAACTAATATTTTCACCTGTTTTCTTTTAAATTCCCCTTTCCAGCAAGGAATTTATATAAAATTCAAATTATTTAAAGACTGCTCTGCACATTTTCCGAATTCAACGTGAGAAGTTTGTCACAAAATATTCTGACTGCAGCGTTTTGTAAATTCGTTAATGATTAAAAGTTCTTGAATTACTTGGAAATATAGCATAACATATCATGACCATGTAGATTGTAGATGCTCTTACCTGGTGGAACTCTTCGATCATGTAGATGAAAAGTTGTGTAATTATCACACAGTTTCACAAATAAAACTCTTTCTTTTAGTGACGCGTTTTATTTGTGAAACTGTGTGATAATTACACAACTTTTTATCTATATATCATGGTCAAGTTTTCGGGGGATGGTAGTAGAGATTGAGACTACTTCGGAGAAGCCACTCCCTCCAGCCTCACATAGCCGTTTGAAAGAAATACTGACCATGAAAAAACAACTTTACAATCATCCCAAATTGCATGAAATTCAATATGAATTGTTACCGCAACCATCGCATGACGTATATTGTAAATAAACTTTGCTTCGAAGACATTACTACGCCACTGTCTATCTTGCGAGCATTACCGACTCAAAGAGCGCATTATACGTGCAATATTGAAAGCAGAAGCACCTGTATTCCGTTATGCAAGAGGCAAGTGCATCATATTCTTACAATAAAATTCAGGTTACAACAGATCGGGTTCGTATATACGGAGGTCGATCAATAAGTACCTGTGTTAAAAATAAACAACACATCAAACAAACAAACAGAAGTTTTCACAATTTATTTATTTTCCAAAATAATCAGCTTTTCTTCGATACATATTCCCCACTTTATTTACCAATTCTTCAATCCTGCACAAAAATGAGATTATCCAAACTGCATCTCTGTCCTGCTGACAACCTCCTTTTTGAGGTACTTTTTTCCTCCGAGTCATGCCTTTATGTTGGGATAAGGAAAAAGTAGCAGGGAGCCAGATCGGGTGAGTACGGTGGCCGAGGCAAAAATTCATAGCGCAGTTCATATACAATTTGGCCATGACCATCTCATCAGATCAGTCCAATGATTCTCTGGAGTGTCCCACTTTCGTTCTTTCTGTCTGCAAAGTCGTGGAAATTATTTTTTCCGACTCTCAGAAGTCATCACGTTTTGTGAACGATCTTTCGCGTTTCACAATGTTTCAATTAATGTGGTATCTTTAATCGTCTTCAGGTGAAAGAATCGACCAGTTGTTCAAAATCTTTTTTCTTGATTTCACTCGGTATCGCGCTTAAACCTACCCTGTTGAATCTCCGACTGATAAAAGACAGTCCTATCAATCGTGATGACTCACACTGCCCGTCGGTATTGTTCATTATTGGCCGTCATATTGGTTTGATTCTCACACTGGGTCGGCTTTAAACATTTTTGCTGCTAGCAATGAAACCTGCCACCTTGGACTTAAGGCGATAACAAAGTGGCATTCTGTACATTACTGTAATGGCGTCCCGAACAATTCTCCTAGATTTCTTAGTTTTTCAGGCCGCTGTGTGCTAATTCGATGTTCTTTAATTGTTGCTTGCACTCACAACACACCTTGTAGATGCAGACTTTGCTTTCCTGGTCTTAGTTTTTGGGCTTTCATCAGGAAATACGAAACATGTGTCACAAAAATGGATGCCAAACGAAAACTAAATCATTAATCAGTATACAACCATATTGTTAGCATCCTACAGCAGTTCCATCTGTCGGAAAACATAATTATTTAATGACGGGCCCTCGTACAGGCATACACTTCCAGCCATTTATCTTGCAAAGTCTATTTTCCAGCAAACTGAAACGATGACATATCTTAATGTTGTATTTGAAGTATGGTCGTTCCGACAGGTATACCTGAAGATTGATATCTCAGGTCATTGAAGATTTTGTAGCATTAAAAACATTCATGAATTAACTTTTATCAATACACCATCCGTACTTATTTGTGTGACAAAAAAGAACAATAAATTTAAATGTATATTTTGTTCCGAATAATGAATACTTTTTGATCGATACATCTTGTGTATATAGTATCGTGGTGTGTTATACACCCACATATTTACATTACGCTCATTATCTTACACGCATTTCCAGAAGTGCAATCTATGTATTGTAAATTCTTCTTCAATTTAGTCTAGAGACCTGGTGTCCTTCTTCTTTCTTAGATAAATGCGATTTATAAAGATTTTACCAGTACACGTGCGACAATACTGTGCAGAGAAGCTTCTAAACTTCTCCCTAACATTCCTGTTACCAAATTCAATATTTACCCTACCGTAACTTATTTCCAAGTTCTAGTACATTATAGAAAATTTTATTTGTAACGACGGTAAAATACCGCTAGCAGACCGATTACTTATTTGGAAAGTTTCTCCACGGTCGGAAGTAACTTCACGAACTGCATACTCCCAGATGTGCGTTTTACCATGTGTCAAGATTGGAAGTATTGTTAGAGGTACAGCTAACCAAAGATAACTAGAAATATATTTTTGAGGTTGCAGTGATAGCAGCGTACCAGAAATATTTGACAGTTTGTCAAGAAGAATCCTAATTATTAAGTGTATACTCTCCACTATGCATCAGACCTGCTATAGACATGCATGTTTCGTCTCTAGCCTTGACTGGTCAGTATAACCTGGTGGTCTAACTGTAGACAGCAATCGAGTGGTATATACGTAACCGAGTCAGGGTTGTGATAGCAACATCAACTCATATAAGTGTCGCCCTCTATGGGGACTCCCACTGACATCTTACGAAGCCAAAAGTCCTAACACCTGGACTGCTTTGAACCGGCAACAGATGTTTGAAATCTGTCAACAAGGGTGAATTGATTCACAGTACCATCCCTTGATCGTTTTTGACAGCTTCTGATGGGAATGAGCCGAGAACAAGGGATGTCGCGGTAAATCCGTTCACCCTTGTTGACAGATGTCGTAAGCGACATGAGTTGCCGCTTCAAGACAGTTCAGGTGTTAGGATCTTTGGCTCCGTTAGATGTCAGTGGGCGTCCTCATAGAGGGCGACACTTGAAGATGAGTTGATATTGCCATCCTAATCATCATTTCCATATTATCCCACTGTACATAAAAGTGATTTGGATTGAATTTTTCAGGATGACCAATATTTGAAAAACTTACCAGTACTAAAATTCGATCAGAATCTTTGATAAACTGAACACTACACGTGAAATAAAAAAGTCAGCCTCCTTGACGCCAATTTTAAAGAAACTTATTCAGTTCACATTGCGGCAACCTGTAGTACTTGCTTGTAGTAGTTGCTAACACAAAAACGGAACAAATTAGCCCCCTTCAATCAGGGTGGAGGGAGCTAATAACCCCCATTACTCCCCAGAACACCACTCTACCCGACATATTTTTTTTATTTGCCAAAACCCTAGCGAACCATAATAGTTGAAAGCATCAATGACGTGATACTTATAGCATATATTTTACAGTTTCCATCTCACTGTAAAACACACATGATACACTGAACGACCCTAACTAGATACTTAGACGGAGGAAACTTGCAGCATTACACCAAAACTTAAATAATTATCTTTCCACCCGTTATGGATGAACATTATTTAGTGAGCGTTAAATTAATTTAGGTATGGTTCTAGGCATGTGCTTGCCTCAGCATTTGTCTTTGGGGTGAAGACTTTCTACGGATGGAAACGAATGTGTTGTGGGGCCAACGTTCAAAGCCCGGCCAGGCTGTGGTTCCATCACCAAGACGACATGTATAAATTAAGTTTGTTCTGGATAGCCTCGTAGGCATGAATTAAATTCAACCACGCTGGACGTCTGTACGAAACAGACTTCTCTTTATTTATAACCCCTTAAAATCATCGAAAGTAAATGCGGAGGCGGTATTCGAAAAAGGTTTCCGTTTTCGGGCGAAGAAGGGACTGCTTTTGACGTTTCCGAGATTAATATTAGCAGTCGGTCAGAACAGGGCACTCAGCAGCAAGTCGTGAATACAAAAAAATCCTATTAAGTTCTTGGTAGTTGGTGAGCACAGCATGCTGTACGTATACTGTTTCTGTATATCGGTTGAGAAGTTGTTTGTCTTGGGAGGTCGATGCTTTTTGCGTTAAGTAAGGGTTTTTATCCATCCGCTTTTCTATATGATGCAACATTCCTATATTGCTTTTGATATACGGGGTATTGCCTGAATAAAGCAAAAGAGTTTGTCCAGTGCCCAAAGACTAGGCCAGCGCTGCATCAAGCGCCTTTAGCCTCATCCAGACTTAGTCCCCAAGACCAGCTTCGTTGCAACTTGGCACCCCGATTAGTGGAGGATTATTGTAATCACGAAGAAATTTAGAATTCGGATTTTCTTGACTCTTCATGGCATATACACCACGAAAATCTATGTCACTCATTTCCGTCGATCCTTCTGTCTGTCTGTTCGGTTAAATTGGGTCGTCTTTAATTAGAAAAGTACTTTTCGGATTTTGATGGTGGCAGAGTTGTAAAAAAAATTGAAAAACGCTTCACCTTTATGTTGGGAAGTTTTCCGAGGCCCCTGTTGATTTTATAAAGATATCTTGGGGGTCAAAAATTTGGCTTAGGGAAGCGGATGATGTGGGAAGATTTATATAAAATAGATGTCAATATTACCAAAAGGATTTTACGATATTTTAAACAACTTCGTGAGTCAGGAACCTGCTGAGTGAGCATGGAATTTATACCCGAAGAGAAATTGTTACAATTACTCTTTTTCTTGATGAGTAAAGGCCTAGAGCCTATCGCGCTTCATAAGCGCTGCGAAAGGATAAGTGTCTATTCACATTGCAGTAGATGACAACAATCGGGGATAGCTCATTCTACACAGCCACAGTTCTCCAAAATAACAAATTTTGGAGGAGGCCTGTTGAGCCTCTTGGTGTTATTATGCAAAGCAACTCGGTCGATCATATGCAATGACAATATCTATAGCCACCCTTCTTCTAGGCTGTGGAGGTCCCTTGTGAGCTCAGGCGATACAACTAGGCATATTGCTCGCTCCTGAATTGTGTCCAGAAGCTTTAGGAAGTGCTTTGGAATGCACCCCCATACATCCTAAGAGTACTCTACTATAATAGCAATACCTGTTCCGCAGAATATAATTTCCTGGAGCAGAAGAGAACCCCCAGTTCCTGGCATGCCGATCTTGCGAGGCCAGCAACATGACATGTTACTGTTACTGTTATTCTACAAAGACACAAATGTCACTGAACCATACACCTTTGCTTTGGTACTAAGCAGCGAAGAAATGTATGTCTTCGAACAAATACCATTCAGGATTGTCGTTGTTAATTATTGTTGATGTAATGACCAAAACTAGCAGAATTCATGGACAAGCAAGTCAAAGCTATGAAAAAGGATCAAACGGAAGCCGAGTACAAGCAAATACTTAACGAGCACATATCAATAAACGCTGGTGAAAGAGTTCTTCCTGCTAACAATGAAGTGAATAAACGTCTTGACTTCTAGATTGAGACGATGGCATGGTACAACAATAATATCAGTGTGAGAGACAATTTTGAGGTGTGTTTTTACGAGACCTACGATAGTCATTTACTTGCTGAAGTAAGAGAAGTGCCTGCTTAGGTCAATTGCTAGAGTGCATGCCCGGCAATCAGAGGGAGCATGGCTCGAATACCTCTATGGAACGATTTTTTTTCAAAGATATAAAATACAGATTTGTGTTGAATATTAAGTTTTCTCTCTACAATACGCGTATTCATATAATATGTTGGTGAATATTGATTGTCGTTTAACTCACCATATAGTCTTATGTTGCTCTCGACTTCTCCTAAAGAATTTTTCGCAATACACCTGTAACTGCCGACGTCCTCTCGTTGTAGCTGCCTCACGATGACAGTCATCCTTACATGGAAGACTGATTTGCTCGTAGTCTGTACATCGTATTTGGAGCTGGTTATCACCATTTCACCTGCAAAAAATTTAGAAAAATGACGTGGTGAGTCTCGTTGGTACGAGCCATATTAGTCTTGTTGAGAGGCCACCTACTTGATAACCTCTGTAAAGTTATATACCTTTTGGTGATGATAGTGTTGTCTGTAACATGGACAAACGTAATATGATATTACTCATGCTATATTGACATAAATGCAGTCAAAATTAGCGAATGACGTCTTAGACTTGCTCTTGAATGGATCTTAATTAATGGGTCTGAAGGGTATTCTCTCCATTTACAGAGCTTCGATAGAGTCTCGTATCGTTATTATTAAAAACAATCGAACGTTTTGAAGTGGGTGAAAATAACGTTCGAAGAATCTGTTACAAATATACATACAGGTGAAGCTAAAAAAACGCGCGTTGAAACGTAAAAGTACTCACAATCAACAGTCTCCCATATATGTAGTTTACTCAAAAGACTCCCAAAAAGTCTTCCTAATTTCGCCATGGCCGCCTTGATAAATTACTATCTGCACTGCTCAAATTCATAAAAGCTGTCACGAAATTTCCAAAGATCAATTACTAAAATTATAGATAATGCCTATACATCACATTGGGGCGAGGAGTGAAAAGCCATTACTGTCAGTCGAGCGATGTTTTTGGCCGCCTTAAGCCCGGTCAATTTTATTATTAATTGTGAGATCGTCTTCGCAGATTAGAGTCAATCTGACGGCAGAAAAGTGCCCTCTGGCAAGAGGGTGAATTTTATTATAATTATGTGGGTCAAACACCCTCATGGTTAACGATTATTGAAGGATGACGATGCTTCAAGGCGGTATAATCGTATTGGTAAGTGTAGGACGTATTAACACAAGGAGCAGTAGCGTGTGAGGGGGGATCCAGAAGATCAATGTCTACTCTACAAAAAGTCCCAAAAAATTTATTTTCTCCTTTGATTATACAAGTTATTTTCCAACAATATATACATAATCTTCATTAGGTACGACAAAAAATTCAACAGGGAATCCTTTTAGTGGCTGCAAGACAAAGTGTTCATATAGTGCTAGACATCAGATCCGAGTCCTTTTCTAATCCGGATGAATCCGGATATAATATTCGTATCTGAGATCCGGATCTAAGATCCGAGATCCGGCTCGAAGAAGCGAGAACCGGAACCTGTATTCAGTGTTGCCAATGCCTACTACATTACTTTCAGCCGAAGAATATGTAACATTATCGATGGCAAAAACTCTTATTGCTTCTTTATTAACAAATTTCTTAGTTATAAGTGAAGACGATTTACTATGCGAACCTGTACATATTTTTAAAACTTCTGTTACTGAATAAATAAGTTCAAGATATCTTTTGAGTGTAGAAGATGAAAATTTAACACTTCATGACATGTCTTCAATCCTTGATCCTAGGTTTAAAAGCACTTTGCCTACAAATCTAAAAAATATTGCAATTGAATCCCTTGAACAGGCATTAGAAAGATTTGACAATACATTTGAAATACATGAAGCTCAAGTGTATTGGATCCGAAACCGTGAGGCATTAAGGAGTTGAATGAAATTGAAAGATATATTCAAGAGCCAAGCTCTCGACAAAAATAGATGTCCACTAAAATGGTGGGAAGCGAATGAAAAAAAATATTCAAATTCATCAAACCTAGCGAAGAAAGTCTTCTGTATTCTTGCGACCTCCACATCTTCTGGAAGAGTATTTTTTTCCAACAACAGGAAATATTATTCCGAGCCAAAAGAAGTTGCCTTTCATCAGAGAATGTAGACACACTTGTATTTTCATAGAAAAATAAGAATGTTATTTCTAGGTCAGCTTAAAATGTATTTGTTTTATTTTGGTTAATAGGAAATTAAAATATTTTGTTCTTCAAATGATAATGCTTTTTTAAAGGTCCTTAGTTCAAATCTGTTATAATTTAGCAGTGTTATTCATAGCATTTAGGGGCTAATTCAATTAACTAATTCTAGTGGCGCCACAAACAGCATCTCGACAAATATGTTAATCAAGAAAACTTACGACACTTATTCGTAATAATTATGAATTTTTTTTGGATTATTAAACTAAATATACAAAAATACTTAATAAGAAAAAATGATTATATCCCCCTACCCCCATCGCATAAAGGTATCTACATCACCGCCGTGGAGTATTAGCAAATTCAAACTGTGCGTAGACAGACCATTGTAAATTGTCTCCCACACAAATCCCCTTTTCAAGGATAGCTTAATCCCCGAAGAACAGAGATAATGGACCACTTTTCCACCTGTTTCCATTAATTCGTATGCGGCAATGCTCGCAGTTGCGTAAACAGCGGGCTGTCATCCTTGGACAATCACGGAAGCCTTTGACTTCGTTAGTAATCCTTTGGGGATATAAGCGAAGCCAGATTACGGTGGATGGTCTAGAATACCGAAAAGATAAAATACGCAGATGACGTGAAATATCGCAAGACATAACTAGAAAAGACCGCTATAAATTTTAAAAATGGTGAAGGCGCATACAACTTTGTGTCTAACGTGTTGGTACACATTCAACATTTTTGAGTGTGTCTACAATTTAAAAAAAGTTGAAGGCTCGTACAACCTGTTTACGCATTCGGTAAAACCCCTTGTCAAATTCTTGAGACCAACGTTTTTTAGAAAGGTTGTTAATTTCCTCGTCAAATGCAGCGATTGCCTTTTCATCGGTGTGAAAATGGCGACCTCGTAACTTTTCTTTGTCCTTAGGGGATAAGAAGAAGTCGCACGGAGCTAGGTCCGGAGAATAAGGTGGGTGAGGCAACAGTTTGACACCCTGTTCAGCAAAAATATCGAGTGTTCTAGCGGCGCTGTGGGTGGGTGCGTTATCATGGTGCCATTGAATACCCCGCAGACCAGTCTTTGGAAGGCTCTTGCATAGTTCTTGGAAGACTACAGGAACACATTTGGTTATATACCATTCAGAAGTGACTATCCTTCGATTTTTGAGGCTAGCATTCCGATGTATCCACATTTAGAAAAAAAAAGCGACCATTTTCTTTCCAACACTCTTGGAACGACGAAATTTCATTGGAGGCTGCTCACTTCCAAAGAACCAAACTGTTGACAGCTGTTTAGTTTCGGGATCATAATTATATAACCATGTTTCGTCACCGGTCACGATATAAAAAGTCTGTGTACTGTGCCCATTATCAAATTTTTCAAGCATAAACTTAGCCCAATCAACTGTTGTTGCTTTTTGCCCACTAGTCAACAAATGTGGCACCCATCTGGACACCGCTTCCTTAGGCGAAGGTGATCAAGAATGATTGTTCGAACCGCTGCCGATCCAATCTCCAGATAAACCTCAATCTCGGTGTAGGTGTTATATTTCGATCTTTTTTTCCCAATATTTTGCACAGCTTCTACAGTTTCCGGAGTAAAGCAGTAGGCAGTCGACATGTGCGAGGTTCATCATCGAGTGAGACCCGGCCCCTTTTAACCCAGCAAACCAATTAAAAACTGTAGCCCTAAAAGGGGCAAAGTCCCCAAAGCAACTCACTAAACTTTCGTGACATTCCGCTTGATTTAGTCCCTTTTTATAGTCATACAAAATCATGGTTCGAAAATCGCAACTACCCAGTTCCATTTTCACGTTGACTTCGGCCAACACTTCGATGCATTCGAAAACTACTGAACGATTCAAACGCTGCCTTTTCGTGTAAGCACTTTATATAAAATCAAGGATGTGGATTGTAGATGGTCTCACCTGGTGGAAGTATCATAACAGCTCTATAATAGCGCAAATTTAAAATAAAAAAATTAAAACATCGATTACAAACATGATGAACAGGTGATAATGCACTCAATATTCAATCATATCAGGATGTTCTCAGACTAAAATGAACTATTAACCTTTATTTTTTCTGCTGTAGAGCCATAGAGATGTTGTTGGTCTCACAGATTACCCCCCCCCCAAATGGAGCCAAGTAGATTGACTCATACTTTCAACGCTGTAATTCGCTTGGAAGGAAAATGCCCGAGGTTTTAAAACTTTAGACAAAACAGCTGCGTGCTCAAACTTGTTTAAACTTGTATACCTTAGGAATATCTAAAGACTTTCAGCGCGACCCTCGTACACGTACCTTCAACGACGATATTTGTGGCTACCAACTGCAACGGTCTAGAGTATTCCAATATTTATGTTACTCCTAAACATAGAACAGGTATCATCCATTTATCAACAGACTTCAGAGCTATGTCAACGATACACTTTTATAACCTCACGTTGTTCATTATTATTGATGCTACAATGAATATTCAATCCACGGAGGAATAGTTATAGCAGTTAACTCGCGTTAATTAACCAGTGAAACAATCGAAATCGCAGCGGGCCGGAGTCAGTGCGACATAGTGGCACATTATATCGAGGCCAACAACTGTTGGGTTGATGGGAGGTCGTTAGGTGCAGACAGATAAGACCGGTGGATCTGTTCTCGTGCTCTGGTGTCTCTCATTAATTAGGCCACTTGTGGAAAGTTTCTGGATACGTCTGGACGAACGGGATCATATAGACGGACGTCGGGAGGAACGGGGAGAGGAGAAGGGGGGAGCGTCGTAAAACGGGAGGGGCGTTGGTTGGATGTGAGCTAATGCACGTATGCTCGCACAACGTGCTACCGTTAGTTGAGTGAATTTAGACGGGAACAGTGACAAACTGCAGAACGCTTTGAAATCGGGGAGATTGGAGGAACTACTTGATACATTTTGACACAGAATATTACGTTCCTCGACTAATCAAATGTGGACTATGTTGCTTTTATTGGCTTCACGTGTATGTATGTATGTATGTATCTAAGTTCACCCACTCCAAAACGTCAGAGACTGATGACAATGAAATCATCTAGTAAGTTTGTCCCATTATTGCTTTCCATTTCCAAAGTATTGTTTGCAAAATATCTATAACGATACCATTTGGATATTAAAAGCATGTAATTCAAATCCGGTATGGTCTAGTGTCTAGGGCACATGCTCTCACCCAGAAGACTTGGGTTCGATTCCCGGTGCCGGAAACTTTTTGTATGACCGACATTTCTTTAACACGTACCTTCACGTGTATGTATGTATCTTTGTAACGGAGTCTTTCAAAGGGTGAGAAATCGTATGGCATTTATTATTCCTTCTTAAGACACTTTCATTACTTTGACCTGTATCTATAGAGACAGAATCTTTGAAATATAATGATACAAGACTCATCCTAGGCCACGTAAACGGAGAGTATACCCTTCAAACCCGTTAATTAAGGTCCAGTGAAGAGCTAGTCTTATTCCAGCAGCCACTGAATTGCGACTCCAGATCTCCAGATGAAAGGATACATTCGTCAACGAATTAATGATGATGACGTCCTGATTCAAAAATTTTGAAGTTTGTAATTTGAGGGCATCCACAAATACTTTTAGTCTCATCCTCCATCATCATCTCTCGAGAATTTACTATATAGGATTGTATTCTCCTAGATAGGCATATTCTTGGGTATACCATACAAAAAAATGTTTATCTCGTCTATTGCTTGAAAAAAAAAGCTATTGCTATTTTGTTAAAGCTCTCCTGATCGCTTTTTTCTTATTTCTCAGACGCCTCTCCTTCCGAATTAGAACTTTGATACCTAAATATGTTTCTCAGTGAATGATCCATAACTAACAACCAATAATTTTATAATATAACTTATTGCTCACTGAAACTACGAACTGCATGCATTTTTTGTCAGTAAACACAAACTATGGATCTGCCGGAGTTTTAACAAGGCCGCAACTAAGAATAATTTTAAAAACTTTTCGCGTCTAGAAATCTCTAATAAATTTTCCGAAAGAGCGAACTAACTAGCTATATACACGCGGATGTATAGAGTTACGCTAGTTAATAATATATTCTCAACGTTCGTCTGTTGAGAAAATTTTCTTCGAGAAAACTTTCGCAACTCCAAATCGGACTTGTATTATTACTTTATAATATGGCTATGTACGTATACGTTTGGATAGAGTATTGATTTGACTCGGGAAATTCGGAAAAAAAACCAGCTCCTTACTTCGAACTGCCCTCAGTCCTTTTCCAAAAATACTAACCATATTGAATATTTAACACTTAGTTAAGCTAGTAGAGGATAGTCGAATTAAAAATGGACTGTAGGTAAGATACGCTATCATGAGAATAAGGTATAGTTCTTCCAAGATCAATTGAAGATCATAAAAAACATATTTCTTCCAGTCATTATCATCATAATCTTTCAATTAGCTTTTGGGGAATAACATCATTGAGATTAGACAGGCTGATGTTGGACCACGATGTTCTTTCTTCTTATCTCACCACTACCCTGGTAAAGTATGTTGGATGGTGGTTTGTTTTGTTTATCGCTACCCCCCCCCCCCCCCGATTGCACCCCCGAGAAGCCTTCAGGGCCAAAAAATCTCTCTACTGATACTTCCACCACTTCGGAAATTCACCCTTCCCAAAAGAGCTGAAGAGCAATAAAACTGAAACCTTGGGATCCTTCCTGCTGAAATAAAAAACGTTCTTAGACATTTCCCGCCCATTAAACCCACGATTTTTCGCCCCATATATATGCATACATGAGGGAAGTGCTGTGCCCAAATTTTCCAATTTAAAATGATATGTCACGAAAATCTGCCACTCAATCGCATTCACTTCATGCTGTCGATCTGTTGTTTTGTCGGACTGTTTCGTGATAACGAACAAACAAAAGCGATCTGAATACAACCCTGGAAACCAAGTTTCAATGTTCCAGAAAATCTCATGAAACAAACTTTATGAGATGTTTAATGTAACGCCTAGAGCTCGATGAACTTATTTTAAAATTTTATGAGGGATGAATATGGGTCGTATAAAATAGTGCCGAATAAGGTCAGCATACATATAGAATGAATTTTATATTTTATGATGTCTTTTTGAAAAAGAATTGGTTTTTACTACCCTCTTGCTCTTCTGTAGAATTATAAATCCAAAATTAACGTGTATGTAATGATATAGATAGCATATATCCATATTTAGAGGTAAGTTGAGACAATGCAATATATTATATTTTTTTATAGGGTTGTATAAGGCAAAGAAGTAGATAAGTGGGGTGGATCAGGATGCTAGATGTCACATCACCCATACATTACATTAATCTGGGTATAACTAAATTATAAACAATCTATAATAATCATCGTGCAATGAAGCTTGGTAGTAAACCTTGGCACATAAGACTGAAACCTCTGTCGGGGAAAGTTTGAAAGTCTCCAGACTGCTTCAGAGATGGCCCTGGTATTAAGTGTTTATTGGGTATTTTACTCAGTGTGAAACACATTTTTGGACTACGCTTAAAGGAGCAGCAGTGTTTCAAAACAGCAAAGAAATAACATACATGCGGTTAGAGTGAGTCCATAAAATGACCCAAGTATCTGTCTGATGAGATCACGAAAATGATATACAGGATGAGAACAAAATACTACTTGAGTTAATATGTCTTATTAAGCAGTAATTAAAGCAGCTATGAGTCAAATTTCATATCATGGACGACTATAACCTTTTCCTCTGCTACAGATATGCGAGTTACATTTCCGTATTTCATCGGATCTGTATCACCACAGAAGTTGGTAGAGTATATAACGAAACGGAATTGACAATAATTTTCCAGTGTATGTACCTGACAATACCATCGCAGTGCTGCTAATTAACCAGCGGAAATCTAGGGAAGTCTCTTATTCACTCTGAAATTCTGGCGACGCCCGCCTTTCCTATCATACATACAGGAACGGATCAAGGACGAGAATGTTATTTTGTATTGTTAATGCAAACTGAAAGCAATGATTCTCAAAAATAGAACAAAACTATATATTAGAATGCGACTCACGTTTTATATAAACATTGGATGGACATTTCAATCTTTGTCATATTGAATGTTAGAGAAATTGACAGGAGAATATACTAAACAGATTAGCAAAAAAATGTAAAATAATTCGTTTAGATTGTGGATGCTCTTACTTGGTGAAATTCTTCCATCGTGTAGATAAAACAATGTGTAGTTATCACACAGTTTCACAAATAAAACTCTTTCTTTCAGTGACGCGTTTCGATTTTCATTAAAATCATGATTTTTACACAACTTTCTATCTAAAATTATGTTTTCTATGTGTTCTTAAACTTGGCACAATCACGTGAATCAGTACTATTTGTAAATTAGTAAAATGGCCCATTTCCGCATCCAACTCTCCTTCCCAACTAACAGACCGACAGACAGACAGACTGACACCAAGGTGCGTCCAGGAAAAAGATGCTACGTTAATGCGTGCGAAGTGAAGAACCATAAAAAATTTGTAGCACCACCTTGATGCCCAATATATCCTTATACGTCGAAAGTCCAACGCTGTCCAGCTCACTCTACTCTGGTTTGGCGCCGTTCTTGTTCAACGCTTTCATTCCTACTCTGGTCCAGATATCTCGTTAGAAGGGTGAAAAGACTACATTATTTAAGACAACCGCTCTCGCCGTTAAGCTCTTAATAGCCACTTACGATGCAAATTTCCAACAGCCAAGGATCAATGAGGGAATTGAAAAAATATTTATTCAGCAATTAACGATTACAGTAAGAGATAGGCAGACCAACGACGATGTTTCAGTAGTGTAAGTCGGTTTCTAGTTATCATAAGAATCTTTGCTATAAAAATATAAATAGAAAAAACACCAGATGCGACCAAAATGAGCCATCTAACTTATTCGTAGTTTCTGGTAGGAAACCTCGTGAATACATGGTCCAGTTGAATAGCTTTTTATGTAGATAAAGAGTTGTGTGATTATCACACAGTTTCACAAATAAAGTTCTCATTTGTTGTATCTGTCTGTTTTGGCGACTGCGTTTACACTAGTATTAAGGGAAACCCCAACAAAATCTTAACCATAATAAGTGTAGCTAATAGGTTAGCACCTAACTTACGATCATATTTGATAAATTCGAAGGATAAGGAACCAAATATGTGCAAGTCAGGTGATTATAGTATTTCATTTGCCTTCTGTTATGCTGTTTATATAGGTCAAACAGCTAGAGCGTTTATAACAAGGTACAGAGAACATATAAGTGCCTTCAAAAACCACCATCCAAAAAGATCAAATTATGCCAAACACTTACTAGATACTAATTCATGAAGTTGACAACGAGAACAGAATGAGTGCAATCCATACTTGTAATAAAATATATAATTTAAACTTCAATAGCTTAAGGAATAAAATATCTTAAAATGTGATATATATTGAGAAATAAACTAGTTTATCACATGAAATATCTTAAGGACACTTTGACGGCGATGGTGAAGGTTTTGTAGGGGTAAATTCAGTCGCTAGAAGAATATTTCCCCTAAGACAGACACAAGAAATGTAAAAATAGTTTAATAGAAAAATAGCTAGACAGAATAAATAGTATGCTAGATTTGGGAGCTCTAGTTTTGTATCCATGATAGAATCTAGTTAGTTAATTGGCAAGTAATCTGGGTAGCCTTTTAAGCAGTCAAATCTGACAGTCCGACGATGATTTTAATAAAAATCGAAACGCGATTGTTCAAAGAGTTTTATTTGTGAAACTGTGTGATAATTACACCACTTGTTATCTACATGATGAAGAGTTTCACCAAGTAATATAATCTACAATCTACATGGAGAGCTTCTTTTTGTTTGAAATGAAAACTGATATTTAGTGAAATTCCGATCAAATGTACGTCAAATTTCATGCTCTTTAAAATGATTTGAAATGTTTTCCTTTTCCTTTTTGAACATCGACAAATCCGAATTCGAATACACCTTGCTGAAATCCATATAGATGTGTAACCGTGCAATACCAAAATGGCCAAATATACCTTATTTGACTACTCTAGCAACATGCAACAAATGTGCAACTTCATCAACAAGATAAACGTCGAAAGTCGAACATTGTACATTGTTTAATATTCCCTCTGTTAGCAACTGACGCGGTCCCCAGAGAGGAAGTGTAAAGGTAGAGGCTGTAGCAAATTCTGTTGACTTGCTGGTGAACGCCACACTGCATCATTTAGAAGGAATTATAAATTACCTGCGTTTGCTTTGTAGTTAGCTTTAGAAGTTATTCGGCGCTTTAATCACACATCACAGTGATCAGAGGCGCAGTTAATGAATTTTAATGATAGGTGGATTCTTGGGTTTCGTTCTGGGTTGAAAGCAACATTGCTTGTCAAAGTACGGTCCTTAACCTCAGGGTACAATATTTTGCTGTTTCCTATCTCCATGCTATATATTAGGTTGCCTTTCTTTAAATAGATGAATGTAATTGAACATTCTTTTGCATACCTCCCTATTTAAATTACTACTTAGAGTGTACATTAATTTTTCCGCTTTTTCCTACAAAATTCAGCAAAATAATTTTTAGACTTATATTATACTTTTTCCCTGTCATCATCCTATCTCGACCTGGTAACCGGCAGTTTTGCCGATCGCGGTGACTCACGCTGCCCGGCGGGTGATGAGTAAGCGCCGCTGAATCATCCCTGTTTAAGTGCAGTATATGGACGTTGTTTATTATTGTCAGCCATGTTTGTTTGATTTTCATCGGGTCTACTGTTAATATTGCTAGCAATGAAAGCTCACTCCGTAAACTTTCAGCGATACTAATATGGATCTTAGTAAATGACATTAGCATTGTAACAAGCAATTCTGTGGTTCTGTCTAGATTGCATAGATTAAAAGCGCGATATATTGGTTAAAATAATAGTCAACAAGAAAATATCATCCCCTCTAGTATCCCACATCTAAAAGTGGTATCATCTGTGTTTTCCCCTAAGTATATAATTGATAATTCTAAACAGATGCCAAATAACAAAACCTTGGCAAAGAAATTAGCTATAAATTTCGTCCTACCTCATTCGTGTTGCCTTTTTAAAACGTTTTGGTTGGAATTGGAATCACCAATGATCTTCATTTTTACCTGAAGATGATTGCCGATACCATGCAATCGAAACGTCGTGAAACGCAAAGACCTCATGACAATAGAAGTGCGATGCAGTGTTATTTACCAGTTCCTTAGAAAATGTATGTTCAGCACGCCACTGACCCTCTCTCAAATCACAGCCTGCTTGCCGAATACATTTTTAAAGCTTAACTCACCATGTGTGTACGTGTTAGAAAGTTGACGAAAAAAACGAGCATCCTTTGTCGGAAAAAGTGCCACCGAAATGTCAAAGCCTTTTAGCTCTGTTATAAAAAATACATAATGAAATGGAAGATAATCTTTTTCAGTAAAAAGATACTACACCTTTTTATATATCTGAGCATAATGTAGAATGTTGTGTGATAGACTCGTATATGAAATTTTGACGAAAGACTACTAATGGTACAGTGTGTGTTTTCTCTTGCATTTTCTTTTTCGATTAATTAATGTGATCAATAATAGTGACTGATCCTTTTTTAGGACTCGGAGATATCAAAATGTGTTCTTAAGGTGTTCCAATTGATTTCTGCTACAAGCCCTTCCAGATGGATGAGCATTCAAATCAAGAGATGTAGTAGAATATAATTACGATTATTATTGCTGGGTAATTAAGTTCAAGTTAAAACATTGTATGAAGAAAATTCGATTGTTATTTTGAAAACGTCGAGATGTTCGAGTTTTGACAAGTTGCCATCGATTTCAATATAGCCGAAACTTACTTCTAGTTGAAATGGATCAACGTTTCTATGATCAACTTGAAATATTCTATAGTTTGATATCACGATGTATTTCCTCATTTTGTGATTTTATAGGTTAGAATGAAAATTAGGAATTCCTCTTTGGTTCTGAGTCTTCTAGCACATAAATGAATAATTTAGGTGAAAATTGGATAATTTATAACCAAACCAAACATCAATAGGCAATTTTTTACAAATAATTGGGAGTTACGACTTATTGTTTATTGGGAAACCTAAGAGGTTGCCCAAGAAGAATTTATAAGAGCCGCTTGTGATACAAATTCATCATATCACTACAATTACTTACCATTATCTCTGACCCAGTAGTTGATGGACTTGAGATAGGCTTCTACGTTGCACTCCAACGTCACGTCAGTTCCCAAAGGCGCTCCGACTAGTTGATTAGGAACGTGAATCACAGGGTGAACTGAAAAACAAGATTAAACCTGTTTGAGCAATTCTTTTTACTAGTCCATCTGGGAATGAACTGGCTGAACTTTCTTTTATATCCTATAGTTTCAGGCTTTGTGGTGTCAAAATGAAAAACAACTACTTTTTATGTTAACATTTTGGTACCTGGTGTGTATCAATAATTATTCCTAGATCATTATCAAAAAACTAATAGCACTATAATGGCATCTGGTTTAAAGAAAGACGTCGTAGTCATGGTACCCATAAAACATAGTTTGTAAAATTTTACATTGAGAGCCTTAGTCGCTTTTTCAATGCATGGGTAATCACGAAAGTACTCGTTTGCAATTAAAATAATTAAGAATTGCTTGGGCACATTCATAGAATCAGTAGCAAAGTATTTTGGTCGACATACCACCCACTCCTAAAACTACTGATAAGGTTTGCAGATTCATCTCCAAAACATCTCTCCCCTACCACGATTTACTCAGCAGATTTTATTATCAATAATATAATAAATTGCAAAAACAGGATGCAGAAAATAGCATATCTCGCTTCAACTTCTACCAACGCAACGTTTTTAAGAGAAACAACCCTTTAAATGCAAATTAATGAGCCTAAACGGATCACAGGTTAATATGATCCTCAACGGAAAGGCCTTTCCCACATAATCTGACGCTACAGACGTAATCGCTGTAGATGAATGAAATAGCTTAAACACGTAAATCGATTTGGGTCTGCTTACAATGAACGTTGACCATAATCCTCTTGCTGACGGTCGGCGGGATGCCATTGGAAGCTATACACATGTAGGCGCCCATCTCCGTCCGGGATATCTTCCACAATGTCAACACTTCGCCCTGGTACGAGGTCACTGAAAAAGACGATGCCTATTTAGTCCTTCACTCGTGAAACTGAATTAATGGTGGGAAAATTTGAGGAGTATTCCAAATTTGATTTTCAGCGTTTCTAATATTTTTTTATAGTAATGTAGGCTTCAGATAGGAAGTTGTGTGTTTAACGCAAGGTTTCCTACAAATAAAAATCTCTTTGTATCAGTGACGCGTTTTGATCCATATTTAAATCATGGTTGTACTGTCAGAATTGAGTGTCTACTACTGAATATAAAACTATAGCTTAAAGATCTACCATACTATTTCTCCTATCAAGCTATTTTCAGATTAACTTCCTTTTTCTTTTGTGTCTCAGGTCTTGGCGACTGCATTTAGGAAAAACTTCTTAACCATCGCCGTCAAAATATCCTTAAGATATTTCATGATTTGACATGTCTCAGAGAATGGACGTAAAAATTGCCCTCACACTGGAATAAGGCCATTAATAACAATGGCTAATATATTATTTAATGGAATATATTGACGGTTAGAAAAATTGGTATTTTGTTTTATTCCAATAACGGACATAACTTTTCGATAGAACTGTATATCGGTGTCTCAGAAGCTGAGAGTTCTCTTTCCCTCTAGAACATAGTATTCGCCAGAAGATCTATAACGCTCAAACGATGTCTGGAATGCTGCTTGAACGTGTGGGATGCTGTGCAAAGTACTCCCTAAGGTTTATGGACTAGAGAGGGCAATACATGTGGCGGACGCACCTAAACTTACAAATTACCTCCAAAGTATTGAAAAGCGATTGACCTGTATCTACTCTATAGATTCTTTCATACTAGAGGTTTGGCCAAGCTGTCATCAGTCCAATAAACACTAGAGCGGCCCAACGAACGCATCCTCACCGGGTCCAGCTTAAAACACCTCGAACGAATCTCTACCAGAAGGTATAAATTTGTAGAACCTCACCATTGTTGGGAAGTTTAACTCCAGATGGTTACAGTTTACAGAGTCTTAAGGTCGATGTGAATGGACCTGTCATCACAGCACAGGAAAAGTACCACAAATCAAAATTCCTACTTCATCAGGAGACCAGTTTTAAATGCTCAGAAACAATGTAACTTACATACACTGACTTATACTGAATATTTCAGCAGTCTAAAGATTAATAATGTGGTTTCTTCACTTCAAGTAGTAGGTTTTGATCAAATTTTATTTGAAATGTCAACTAAAACAGATATTTAAAAATTTCAATAACTATTCTTGATAGATATTGTGTTGCAAACATAACCTCTTAAAATCTTGAAAAGAAACGAGTGCTTTTTTAGATAAACGCACAGAAAATCACTGGGCGTACGTCACAAAATGACGTTGTTTTTAGAAATGATGCTTCCCACAATCAAACACAACTGAAACAGCAACAATTTTCGTGTGAAGCCCAGCTGAAGAGTCACTGAACAGAAAAGTGAGACTTGGGCTACTTCTCTTCTATACCGACGATGTATTCTCTCGCAGCGCTCCTGGAGAACGATAGTTTTTCTGTCTTTGTAAAAAGTTGTCTATGCAAAAATCAGACTACGAATGGACTTTATATCTAACCAGTTTATAAAGGATAAAGACTCTAGCTTTCATATTCCTAGTTCTTCAACTATACACTCCAATTGTTACTATACGTCACCAGACTGAGAAAGTTACATTTTGTCCCACACTTCATTTAGCATCTATATCTCTAATCTTCCGCTAATTTTGTTTGACCTCTGGCCGCAAAACCGTCAGCTGCGCCATCAAAAACTCTTGTTTCTGTTCGATTTTCCAGGCAAAGCCAACGCGGCTGTGAAAAAGGCAATTCCATCGCGAAGCGTTTTTAGCGATGCGTCCGGCATTCTTTTTAATCGGTTTTTCCTATTTCCCAGTCAGCCAGTCCGCTTTTGACATCATTGATTCAATTTTAACTATGCACTCGTTAAGAATCAACGAATAATTTTATAACTGTTTAACCAACTAGGCAGTTGCTCCAGTTATACCAAACGGTGGTAATATGTTTGGCGTGCGAAAGTCACTTGATACTAATGGTGCGTTCAAATTAGAGCGGACACAAGCGGACTAGCGCGTTGGTGTTCGTCCTTTTGGTTGTTTAAAGCAGTTTACATAAGGTACTGTCAGAATTTCGTTTAGCATATAGAATCAATATGTAAGAAAAAGACACACACATTTTAGAATGACTGCGCAAATGCGTGGCAACTGTGCCCTTTTGCAGGCTCCCGTTATAGTCTAGTAAAATTAGCATTTCAAGTGTTCGACATTTGTACTCAAGATACCGCTATAAATTCAAGAGAGGCAGAGCTGTGTTTATGATACAGTCAAATTATTAAATTAACATTTTTGATAATTAACTGACTTCCTTCACAATAAATTGAGAAATCTCGATTTTTCATCAAATTGCAAGTGAAGGCACACATTTTCTTCTGTATGTCTCTGATGTTGACATACACTTTGCATTTAGTGATTTTCATTGGCCAATTACCTTCATTTTTAACATGTTGGTTCATCATCCGTTGATCATCTACTTTCGATTTTTCAATGGCTTCTTGCATTTAGTGCATCGGATTTTATATGCGTTCCTGTACTTTTTTAATATTTTGCATCTTTCGAAAGAAACAGATCGGATGTTCTGTTCTAGGTGCTCCAGTTCTAATAACAAGTTGCCTCATTTCAGTCCCCTTTTTTATTTCACGTTTTCTCTGAGGCATATATATTCCATAGTTTTTCTTAGCGTTCTCATAGAAAGTCTATCATTATGTTCTTCAAGCTCACCATTTTGCTCTAATAGCTCATTGACAGTTGTTTGATTACCACTATGGATTGTGGGCGATCTCAAAAGTATACTAAAGGTCTAGTCCATTACTTTGTAACTGTAGTAGTAGTAGTAGCAATAGCGCGAAATATTAGCTGAATGTTTTCTATAATACTGCCTGCTGATATTCCTCAAATGTTATATCGACTATCAATAACTATTAACCCAGTGTTCAGAATACTTCATTCCAATTTACTCTGCGTCGTTTAAGAAAGAACAACGCTTGAACCTCTTGTAAGAATGTCTGTTTTTCGCAGCAGAGAGCATCTCTCAAGATCAGCCTAGTCGTTTGGTGTAATAACAAGGCGCATGGTGCCCGCCTTAACGGGACACTATTTATTAAAATGAAAAATACATTGTAAGGGAAATCGTTAGCATGATAAATAAGGCATCGTCACCATTACGATGGCCTCCTTTATGGCTGGCTCGTACACGAAATGGCAGATTATTCTTATAATAAAGTGAATAGCAAATGAGTATAAGTAAACTGATCGAGTTGTTGTGTTTTTTGTCGTCTTGATTGATGTGGATGCTTTAATATAGCATTTACATGGAAGTAGGGTTATTGTTTCTATTTGACCATGCTTCATGTGAAAAGAAGCGACGCTAGGATCTCTTGGAAAAATGTCGGTATGTCGCAACAGAGAGCATTTCATCTGGAGTACCACAAGGCTCTATTATTGGGCCACTTCTTATTCATAAATATCATCTCTCTATCAGGTTGTGAAACACAGTAAGACAAATTCTTATGCCAATGATACACAACAGCATTTTTTATTTCACCCAAGCAATATCTCTATTGCTAATGTGAAGATCATCGAAGATTTCTTACTCACACTCTCTCATACAAACTTTGTTTAACTATAATTCCTTCAAAGACTGATATTGTTATATTCGGAAAGTATACATCTGGTAGCAATGCTGAAGGTGTAATTAAATTGAAAATTGACTATTAATAAAATAATTGTAAATGTCTTGGTATACACATAGATAATCAATTAAAATTTTTGGAACAGTTAGTTAAAAAATCGTTTAATTCACTCAAAAGAGAAAAGTTCTATGTGCACTATGATGTTTTGTTTTCTGGGCTTTTTTGTCACACATCCTTTTAATGAATATCAATTTCACACAAAGGTTCAAAGCTTTAGATTTATGCAGGTATACCTCTGACACTGCTGATTTTAATCATTACCTGAATGAATTAGGTAAGTCCTGAGTTCAAAATTTGTAACTACTAGCAGATATGTGAAAAGAATAAGTGCTTATCACATCTATATCTTTGATACTAGAATAAATGTTGAATGCTTTTTTACATTGACAAACTGCCATACCCTCTGAACTATCGTCATTTACTGAACATTCGATGGTCATTGTAAAACAACATAGCTACAATCCACGTTCAGCATAGAGTTACCACTGATTAAGAAACACTTTTTTGTTGAGCTTATCTACATTTCTGAACGTGAATCAAACTTCTCCAGCCGGTCGATATACTCCTTGAGCAAAGCAACGCACATTAGTCAAATAGGGATAAAATACTTGTGGTGCTTTGACTGTATTGATCATAAAGAAGCATCTGACAGAAATATATACACTCTTCCATCTGAACATGATTAAGAAATATTTTTATGATGCTGTCATTAAAAAATCTGACAATAATTGAATCATTCGTCTTCTTTTTGTTTGATAAAATTATAGATAATATAGGGAAAATATTCATTATCACTAGATTTTAGGTAAAATATGCATTCAAATTGAAAGACTACTAGTCCACGGATATAAAAATGATACCTTTCAGGGCTGTTACAAAAATCAAGACAATTTTGGAAAATACGAGGGTCATGCTGAAAGTCTTTAGATAATCCTAATCTATACAAGTTTGAACAAGTCTGAGCACGCAGCTATTTCGTCTAAAGTTGTAAGTGGTTACACGCAAAGGCAGCGTTTGAATCGTTCAGTAGTTGCCTTACCACGGTCTCCAATGCATCTAAGTGTTGGCCGAATTGTAACGTGAAAATAGAAACGGGTAGTCGAGACTTTCGAGCCATGATTTTGATGACTATAAAAAGGGACTAAAACAAGCGGAATGTCACGAAAGTTTAGTGAGTTGCTTTGGGGACTCTGCCCTTTCTAGGGCTACAGTTTTTTATTGGATTGCTGAGTCTAAAAGGGGCCGGGTCGCACTCGATGATGAACCTCGCACAGGTCGACCGCCCACTGCTGTTACTTCGGAAACTGTAGAAGCTGTGCAAAATATGGTAAAAAAAGATCGACATATAACCTACACCGAGATTCAGGCTTCTCTGGGGATTGGATCGGCAGTGGTCCGAACAATCATTCATGATCACCTTCGCCTAATGAAGCGGTGTTCCAGATGGGTGCCACATTTGTTGACCCGTCAGCAAAGAGCAACAAGAGTTGATGTGGCTAAGTTTATGCTTGAAAAATTTGATAATGGACACAGTAAAAATACTTTTAATATCGTAATCGGAGACGAAACATGGTTATATCTTATATCATTATGATCCCGAAACTAAACAACAGTCATTAGTTTGGTGCTTTGAAAGTGAGCAGCCTCCAACGAAAATTCGTCGTTCCAAGACTGTCGGAAAGAAAATGGTCGCATATTTTCTTCTAAAAGTGGATACATCACAACGGTAGCCTTGGAAAATCAAAGGACAGTTACTTCTGAATGGTATGTAACCAAATGTGCTCATGTAGTCTTCCAAGAACTATGCAAGACCCGTCCAAAGACTGGTCTGCGGGGTATTCAATGGCACCATGACAACGCACTCACCCACAGCGCCGCTAGAACACTTGATCTTTTTGCTGAACAGGGTTTCAATTTGTTGCCTTACTCATCTTATTTTCCGGACCTAGCGACTTCCTCTTATTCCCTAAGATCAAAGAAAAGTTACGAGGTCGCCATTTTTTCACCGATGAAAAGGCAATCGCTGCATTTGAGGAGGAAATTGGCTACCTTTCAAAAGAACGTTTGCCACAAGAATTTGACAAGTGATTTTACCAAATGCTTAAATGTATTGAGGTAGGGGGAGAATATGTTGAAAAAACATAATAAAGTTTTTAAAAAAAACCTTGTAATTGATCTGTATCTAAAAACTTTTAGCGTGACCCTCGTATTGGCTTGAAAAAAAGACAACAAATGATTGTGTCCATCGCCATTTTAAGCATCTTCCCACCAAAGGCCAGGAGCCGAGCTGTCCGATCTTAATAATTCAACGTTCGCCGGAGCGGCACTGAAATGCAGAATACATTTGTAGTGAAAATGCCTTCAGTGCTTCCGTTCACGAGATTAAGACTAATGGAGTACCGGATTTTTTCCATTAGTGTCACTTTGCATCACTCTGCTCCTCCTTTTATGCAGCTATTCACATTTCATTATTCTGTACACGATTTTCGCTTCACTAAGAAGGCCGTTGGCTCCATAAAACCGATGTGCGGTTGACGAAACTTCATTTTAATCATTTGTGAATTTATGCTATATAAAAATTATATTGTTGACGCTGGGTTTTCCACGCAATGCTATCAGCTTAGAAATAAGGTTGTGGATCTGATTCTAAAAAAATCAAATCCAGCTCAAATAACATAACATAAAAGAATTACTGTCCATCTTAGCATCAATATTGTCTTCTTCTTTGGTAAAACATCCTCATCATCATGTAGATTGTAGATGCTCTTACTTGGTGAAACTCTTCCATCAAGCAGATAAAAAGATTGTGTAATTCACTCAGACAAACTGAACTGAACGAAAAAGAGATTTATATATGAGACTGTATGTTAATTACACAACTTTTTATCATCATCATCAGCAACAGCAAAATCATCATTCTGCGGCTATCGAAACTTAGACGAATATGTTCCTTTCAATATATGTTGATAGACAGGAGGCAATAGACAAATCAAATAGCCTTAATCAGACACTTGCATTATAGCTTTTAGTCTAGACAATGGACAAATGGACCTTCAGTTTCATATCCAATATGTGATCCCTGTACACGAAGTAGATTCTTGGAATGCCAATGAGGTATCATCTCTTCAGCACGTCTGGATCATGTCTCTCGATCCAAATGTGATTCCCTAAAACTCGTGGAGCGTAAAAAGGGCTGTATATATGCCCTACGGCGGAAAAGCGACAATTTAATATAGTTTAGTGTTATGGCCGGGAACGGAGCAGGTTTTCGTGTTCCCAGTGATTTATAAAGTGTACGAACAAGATGTTCCACCAGCCGTTATTGACTGCCGTTATAGGAAGGGGTGGAGAGAGGCGGTGTTTGAGGGGAAAAGCAATTGTTGCTCAGATTGTGACACATCTATCTTGAGCTTTGTTCCAATAGATGACCCTACCACCGTTCTCGAACCCATGCGCATGCTTCAGGAAACAACTGGTTCAAGATTAATTCTGAGTTGAAGGATTTTCTCCTACGTCATGAGTGTTACATGCAAATATAACCTTGCAAAATTTTGGATGTGTTTGCATGCAAGGATCACCCATCTCCAAGCTTTGCGCACGGTGGCGCTACATATCGGTAACTTACGAAGTCAGATCCAATGGACAGAGTCACCCTGTATGAAGCTTAGAGATTATGTTGCTATCACACCCTTGACTTGGTTACATATATACCACCCTCTCTAAAGTTATAACGCCAGGTTATACTGACTAGTCGAGGCTAGAGACGAAACATGCATGTCTATAGCAGATCTGATGCGTAGTGGAGAGCATCCTAGCAACATAGCTTTAAGAAAACACTCTGCAGCTCAACTACTTTTCAAGTTGAAGCAGGAAGACCGAAAAATATATGTATAGCTTTTGATGCCAACTATTCGATTCGTCTTGACACAGCCTTTAAGGTTCTAAAATTCAGAGTCCAAAACTTTAAGATTTATTAGAATACCCAAAGGACAAGGTTGACAAACCTGATCGATGTGAAGATACGTAACTGTAACAAAACAGGACAAACTACGAAATCTATTTGGACTAGATTCAAGAAACACTCATTGCATTTGAGATGCGGCAAAATAGAGAAGTTGTTTGGGGCACAACAAATTTAATTCGTAGTGTTGTTAACTTTACAAAGCTGAATGCCTAGAGGAAGCTACGGAAATAAACAATGTAATGAATGAAGACAATCTGCTGTTTCCGTTAGCTTCTTAAAGATCACGTGTCTACATGACTTGTCTTCTTGACAGGTCAATGCTACGATTGGCAGTACACGACAGGTGTATAAGACAACAACTAGCTGTAACATTTTAGTTTTAATCCTCTCCTAAAGATGCTAACATAACTAGCGAAGCAAGTGTCGGGTATGGAAAAGTGGTATGATCAGTGGTGAAACTGTGTAGTATTTGTGGTTACTACGCAAAAAAAACTGTATCACAAATTCTCACAATTACATTGACTACAGAACAAACTAGATCGTTAGAGTGAACATCGCAACCTGACAAACTGGAGGCCTCCATATTACTACAGTCTACCTGAATAAAGATAATGAATAATTACAAAAGCCATATTTAGCATTCAAATATAGCGTCAAGTGGGTAGACTCTGCATTTTACGTGCACTGATATCAGTTAAATTTTGGGAATTGCTCGAATAGAAGAGAGAATAGGTCTTTTGAATAGCTCCAATACTTTTTGTATTGGAAATCAAAAGTTCCAGAGCTTCACAATCTGATTAAAACTGTCATTATACGGAAACGAATGTAAAAAAGATCGGTAGACACATGTCCCGCAGAAAGCAGTAAAGAAAAGATAACCAATATTCGTGTCGGAAAACGGGCAAAGTGATTTTTCCAAGGGAGGACAATACATCTTAGATGCTTAAATGGCATGAAAAGAATACGGAACAAATGGACTATATCAATTGGAGAGCCTTTAAAAAGTGGGAAGACATTTATAGTGTCGCTGATCGAGTGCTATCAAGCGATGTTTGAAATGGATTGGAAAGGATGGCTCAGTGAAGCGGACAAAAAACTTTGAATGTGATCGCCCTTCCATTGTTCATATCTTATTCTCCCATGTAACGTCTCATTATATGTACAACGTGGACGTGAAATTTGGTGTATAGTTAATGTAATTTTAGTCCGGCAAACAAGAGATACAATTTTTAAATGCCTTTTCCATCTTTTTAACTCGCTTATACGGGGTTTTGCAATAGATATCACGTATTTTAAGTAGTCCATGGTGGATCAAATATTTCTCCGGTGACAGTTCTATTGTCAGTTTTATGTACGACAATTAATTAAATTCAATTAATCCTGGATAAGTTACCGATTGATCAACACATTTATGTGATTAAAAGGTTTATAGCAAGTCAATCAGTTGTCTCAAGCTTGTCGTTTCGAGCCACGTGAGAATTCCAATGCGGCCAACAACTAGGCGGGCTAAAGACTTCAATAATACAGGTTATGTGAACACTCAAAATTTAGGGGTGGTGTACGAACGTTAAGAATCCGCGAAGTAATCGACGCTGTCAGACAAGCTACCCAAGGAAGTCCAGAGCAACCAGCACACTGGCATTTAATGGAGCTGCAGATTCCAGAAAGAAGATCAATAAGAATTCTGCATTCAGATTTACACATCCACCGATATCAGATCCTAGTCAGTTAAAGGTTAAAAGGATAATTTTTTTGCATGCACCGTTACTGTAAATATGTATATCAAGATCGCCATATAGTCCTAACAATGGAAGCTTCTTTCGTTCAGTGAATTTTAAGATAGTAAGTTTGTGTGCTTCTTAACAATGACAACATATCCAAATATATTGATCGTTCAATAAGCTTTTGTTTGTTGTCAGACAGCTTATATAGCCTTATATAAAATTGATTGCAAGTCCAAGGTGTCACTGTTCCACTTCGGATCATCGGAAGTATTCGCAAAAATATTATAATTAACCTCGCTGATTAACACATTCATTCAAATCAGTCTACAGTTTGCTTGGCCTCTGATTAAATGTGCATAATTAACAAAAGGTAATGTCATGCGAACTGGTGCTGTTAAAAGCAGCTTAATCGCTATATTTCGCTGGCAATTCTCCTTTTTTGAATTATTTATGCCTTTAACAACGTGGCTGCAGCACTGCGAAACTGAGTGCCCAACAAATAACGAGAATAAAACAACAGCCCTGTTAACTATACGTTCATTTGTTTGCCTAGTATAATCTTCTAGCTGTTTGCCTACTAAATTGTATCTATGAAAATCGTGGCGCGTTTTTGAGAGAATAGTAATACACCAGCCGGAAAAGTCTCGCCCTTACGAGAGTGCGAGAATGCAGTCATTTGCAAACCTTGTTTCAAATTATACCCTATTTGATTACGATCGTTTATCACATATTAAAAAAATATAGCATTAATTAAATTCATCACCGAATTCTAACAGACTATACTAGGTGTCTAAGTTAAGTAGTTAAACTGACAAGGTCGCGTTTGATATGGCAACACTGGAAGTATGTGGCATGGAGGGGCAACAGGCGGACATGTAAAACTAGTTCAGTTCATACTTTGAACTCTATGGAGTAATTTGTTTATCGTTGTCATTTTTCCTGTGCTATCAAGTATTGCTTGGACAAAGTGCTATAGAAACGTTTGTGAAACTTCAGCAGGTATACGAAGACAGTTTATTATCAACAGCCCTCGTTTTTTGGTGGTTAAAGGCATTTTAAGGGGGGAGAGAGTTGATGGGAGGTGAGTTAAGCAGCTCGAAGACCTTCACTCATCTTGTGCATCCATTGCCAGTCAGAATGATCAGTTAACAGTTGAATTTAAGGCAAACCACTGTTCATCAAGCTTTGACTAATCACCAATTTCAATAAACCAGTTTTGGGCCAATAAAAACATTCCAGTCGCTCGGTTCCTTAGCCTCCTTACTTACTGGACTCAAGTCCTTGCAACTTTTTCTTCTAACCGAAATTGAAAATCCATCTTAAGGGACATCATTTTGGAAGACTTGCAAACATTCAAACAGCTGTAACCAACCAGCTGAAGGCTATTTCAGTATCCGAGTTTCAACACTGCTATGAGAAGTGGAAGAGCCTTCTCCAAGGTTGTGTGGCATTCCAGGGGAATTATTTTGAAGGAAACGACGTTTCATTGTAGTTATATTCAAATAAAATTGTATGAAAATATCAGTCTCATTACAAATGTATATTTGAATTCTATGTTAACCTAACAAAATATCTCAATCCATCGAATGTACTAAGAAGAATGACATAACTTAAGGAATGGAATATCTTAAAAAAACTTGAATGAATGAATACTCGTAGTATCCTGGATTTGAGAACTATTTTTAGTACTTTAGCTAGTAGCCAAGTAACCTGGGCAGCCTTTCCAAACAGTCAAGTTTTATTTGTGAAACTGTATCAAATACACAACTATTTAATCTGCATTTAAATCATTCGATAGATGATGAAAGGTCTCTAGCCGCCACTGCTTACGCTGATAGCAGTTGGTGCGAAATGAAGATGGCCGCAGCTGCGATTTCATCCCATTTCGTCCGTGCCGACTTTTAAGCTGCTGCGGTTCAAAGGGGATCCATGCAAGAATCTGCAACGTATTGTGCGGCTCCCTCGTCGTTCGGCAAGGCTATTATCTAATGACTGACTTTGTTTGCCACAGACAGATCCTTGTCTTTTGGTCGTGGGTGCGATACAGAAGTACCTGAAACGAACAAAATCGAGCTCGTCGCGTCTTGAGAAAATCCAGTTCCGGAGGGGAATCCGGGAACCACTGGAGAGCAAAAAATTATTGGCGTCAAGTAGGTTGACGCTGACAACTCATGCAATCGGACTTCGAAGCAGATGGTCTTTTAGAGTTGTACAATAAAAAATATTGGAATTTCTTATCTGGAATCTTTAATGATTTATAAAAATTACAAAAATTTTCAATTTCCTAAGCTTACTTAAATTGGACATAAACCCGATAATATTTAGTAAACAGATATCACTGTACGAGTGAACCTACTTGGTTTTATTTTCTCAAATGCTAAGTATTACATTATAATTATTTATTATTCAGGCAGATTGCAGTAATCTGTAATATCAACAGTTGTTGAACCATAAGCAGAACAAACTAGAGTGATGGAATAAACGTGGCAACATGGCAAAGGATAGGAGCGTCTATCTGTATCGCACATATTTTTGTTCATTTGAATAGTGAGAATTTGTCTGCTTGAATACAAAAATTCGATTGTTATGATTATGTACATAGAATCTATTTAGCAGCAGTGCGAATGAAACATGTAGAAATACATTTCAGTACGTCTCTGTCGAGGTCGACGGTACAATGTTCGATAAAGGCCCATTGATCTGGCCCCTTGGAGAGACCGTTGGCAATATACTTACGGGGGTAACATCGCAATAATAGGTATTGTAAGATTCAGAGCAGCGTCTTTCCGCAAGACTATCCCCCAGGGTGTTGTAAGGGGGAGCAACGAGATACTCTGTTCCTATCCCGCTCTGCGCTATCGGCCTGCTTCTCATATGCCCACAACACCACGGACAAATGCCGCCGACATACCTCACAACTGCCTTTTTATTTTCCCTGGTCGTACACAGCGGCGTATCCGAAAAACTGAAGAAGGATCTTCACACCAAAAGTACTGTGCAACATCCATCTTGAGGTAGATCAACGAACTGTTGGAAAGAACATTTTGTTCAACCTTCAGCTCCCCATATGACTACTCTTATTGTTCAACTCAGATTTCCGCTATGATGCGACGTTAGAAAAAATTATTTTCTGATAAGATGGAAATGCAGAGAGGGGGATGAAATTGACTTTCTTCAAGCAGATCTAAAACTCGTATACTGCGTAATTCAGGGGCGTTTATCATGAATCTGGCCTTCGTTTCTGCGTCGGACGTGTCGGGGTTTAAGAAGGTACCGATTGAGATAGGTAGATCATTCTAACATCTCAAAGAAACGTGTTCGCCAGTTCACCTGAAGACGATTGAAGATAGCACATCAATCGAAACGTCGTGATACACAAAATTTTATAGACAATGGAAGTCCGAAATCAAACTTTTGATAAATCTACCTCGTATACAAGTTTCAAACAACATTCTAACATCTGTTCCGCCTGCAAAGGGGCACCCCACTAAATCTTAGCTTTTTTAATGATCGAATTCGGACTCAGGGCCCTCAAATACATCAATGTATCTAAATTTCAATTTATGAAAACGGAACTTATAGACCAATCTCACCCTCGGTTGTCAATCTCACCCCAAACGACGGTATTCCTGAAACCATAAGTAAACTTCTTGCTGTGAATTTTCGACGGCTTCTCTGCAAAAGGTTGAATGATACTATATGTTCAGAGGATCTAACCCAACATAGGGATTCGTAGTCCCTAAATATTTCGGAAGGATTCCCCATATTTGTTTGGTATGCAATAAATATCACTACAATGATCTTTAAAATCACCATATTCCACATATTTATCAAGCTCATTCGTACCTTTCTGAAAAGTATCAAGATTACCCATGCTATTATCTCAATTACTTACTACAAAATACTATTATAATAACATAAAGTACTGACTGAACCACATGAAACATCTAAAAGCTGTTAAATAGAAAAACGAATCAACGTAAATGGCGCCACAAGATAGAAACTAGCAAGCCTTTGTTGCCCTATAAAATCCATTTAGTTTAAGATTCAAGGAGTCATCAAGAAATGACTATAAATATGATCCTTGAGAAACCAACGGACTAAAAAACCGAATTCGTCAATAACTGCTGCATTGGCGACCACGTGAAGGAATGCTTACATATTTGTTTTGTTTCAGTCTATCTTGGTTATGGATAGAACGAATTCAACCCTCTTATTTTGACAAATCATTATCAGATCGTAATCTTTTTTGGTAGATGTTTAAATAGCACTAAACAGGCGTGATTCATCAGCTAGCATTAAATGATGAAGCAAATGAAAACCTTAAAACGAGCTTCACGCGCTGGATCCAATCAACGTTTGCTACACAAACCAAAGACAAAACGTCCCCCACTAAGAGCTAATGGTGCCATTATAATATCACATCTCAGAAAGTGGAAAAAACGTGGAATATTGTATGAACAAAACAATATCGGGTAACACACATGAAGTTTCAATGGTTAAGTATTGAGTCCTCCCACTACCTCGTTACTGTTAATCGATATATCAATCTCCATACAATGCTCTGCCAGAAAAAATATTAAATGAAGATTTATTTAACCATTTAACATACCTTACACCAAAAATTCCTTAATGCCATTCAAATCAATTTATCCTGTGATTCCATATATTTATCTTAACCAGTTAGTCTATTCTTACAGCTTCATTAAGAATATAAGATCAGCGATCTCTAAGAAGTATTGTTTCCATTATAGATAAGAAGATCTTACCAGCAACTTTTTGTCCAGCAGGTTCTTTAATGGTAATATCATTGCCGTCTTCTCTTCTCCATTGTACATGAGGCTCAGGATGACCTCTTGCCCTACACGTCAGTCTGACGGTACCACCTTCAGGTACCATTATGTCTCCAGATGTCTCTTCTGGGATGAAGTCAGGAGGAACTGCTACATCCAAATAGCCCACCTGGAATGGAATGAAATGGAAATGGTAAGTAGTAGTTCGGAATCCCTCCATAATAGCGCTAGAGTAGCAAAGGTGTATGAATTGAATTTAACAGTTGTAGGTGGAGCGAAGTGCACTGAGTTGAGAAATTTGATTCTTTTGGTGACTCAAGTAATTAATAGAAGTACAGTATACAGAACTTCAACTATATACGTAGTCCAAAATAATTTCGTAAATATAACCTAAAAAAACAACTGCCAGATGGCGTGAATAGTAATCAATACTCGTCAGTGTTTAATATTGAATTTGAGCGCTATTACAATGCGAAGTTATATTATTTCCTTGTTTACATCTCTATCCTACTTTTGTATCTTTCGGCGCTTGTTTTAAAATTTACCTACGTGTTACACTAGCGCCACCATAATTTAACTACTTCCAACGGACTCTTTGTGCTACACAGAGACGGTTCTCCTCAACCTCTACCCTCCATAGTGCTGCTAATGAATCTTTTTATGTGTGAACGTTTATTTGAGGTTGGGGTCGACAATAGGCACCCGAGGCCATATGATATGGTGTTGCGCAAAATGAGCAAACTTATCTGCTTTCGAGGGATGGCATTGTCGTGTTATGCAGGCATCCGAGTGCACTGGCCCAAAATAAAAGGTGATAAAATAATGGGGAATAATGTGATCATTTATGGATACATTATGTTGCAGTAGCAATGGATATTTACAAATATTTTCCTGCATGGAAGTTATAAAATCGAGTGATTAGGAATGATGAGAAAACAGATCTGGAATGTCAGATTGAAGATTAATCAGGTTGCTTTAGAGATAGATGATGGCTAATCTGTCAATTTCTTTAAAATTGCATTAAAGTGGAATAAATTAAAAGTAAAAACATTTTTGAGAACAAGCTTTTATTTAAATGGGCTAAAAGCAAAAAAATAAACTTTGCCTTCAAAAATTTTAAGATCATTTTATAATGTCATGACAAAATTTATATGGAAAAACAATTGCGTATTTGTCGTTCGTCATGGCCCAACGGTGAGGCACCTGTACAGAATGCAGAAGGTTGAAGGTTCGATCCCCATTGGCGACAAGATTTTATTTATAATTAATTATTATTGGATTATACGTTTTTTGAGCAAATGTCTCAGTGAGTAAAATCAATATGTCTGTCTTGTTCAGAAGCAATTGCAATATTCTTTTTGTAGATTAGCTGCATCCAGTGAGAAAAAGCACAATTTTCAAAAAATTTCCATTATAAATAATTTTCTGTTAAGAATATGCAATTTTCAGCACTGGTAGAAACTCAAGTATCCAAGAAAAAGTGGGAATCGGGATAAACGATATCTAAATGCCAATAACTCTGCACATATTTTATATGACTCCATCTGTATAATTTTCACTGCTGAATATGAAAGAAACAGTGTCTGAATACTAACTGCTGTGTTGTCATCTAAATAAAAGTGACCTCTTCCACTAACATCTGATTTTTAAGGATATAACTAGGTTTTTCAGATCCATCTTTATAAATAAAATTGCTTAACAAGTCTGATTGTTAACATTCAATTAAACCTAACAAATAGCTCCTATGTATCTGATGTTACATTTGT
This sequence comes from Bruchidius siliquastri, assembly GCA_949316355.1. Classification (NCBI taxonomy): domain Eukaryota; kingdom Metazoa; phylum Arthropoda; class Insecta; order Coleoptera; family Chrysomelidae; genus Bruchidius; species Bruchidius siliquastri. The sequence goes on from OX438536.1 coordinate 25,357,944, forward strand.
GGAGACGTTCACTTTTTGTTGACATTCGATATCTTGTTTTCCTTGTATATGTACAATTTTTTTCTACCGCATGGCCTTTTTATAAACAGAAGGCAGTCTGCTTTGCTTCAATGTCAACGCGAATTTTATTTCGGTTCATTGTTTACGTAGCTGGCAAATGTAACGTCTATCTGTAGATTAAAAAGAAGTAAATTGTCGTTTCTAATGTAATTGGACGATCGGTTTCTCTGATCAAATAAGTCTGTTTGAAGTGGAAACCTCAATCTGTCTAATTGAATAATTGCTATGAACAACTAAGGAACACATTAATGAAGTATCTAGACGTGCAATATGCATATACGAGGGTCACGCTGAAAGTTTTTAGACACCGACAAACTACAGGGTTTTCTTTAAAAACTTTATTCTGTTTTTTCAACATATTCTCCATCTACATCAATACATTTACGCATTCGGTGAAACCACTTGTCAAATTCTTGTGACCAACGTTCTTTTGAAAGGTTGCTGATTTCCTCCTCAAATGGCGAGCTCGTAACTTTTCTTTGACCTTAGGGAACAAGAAGAAGTCCCACGGAGCTAGGTCCGGAGAATAAGGTGGGTGAGGCAACAGTTTGACACACTGTTCAGCAAAAAAAATGAGTGTTCTAGTGGCGCTGTGGGCGGGTGCGTTGTCATGGTGCCATTGAATACCCCGCAGACCAGTCTCTGGACGGCTCCTGCATAGTTCTTGGAAGACTAAAGGAACGCATTTGGTTATATATCATCCAGAAGTAACTGTCATTTGATTTTCCAAGGCTACCGTTGTGATGTATCCACCTTAGAATGCGACCATTTTCCTTCCAACACTTTTGAAACGACAGATTTTCGTTGGAGACTGCTCAATTTCGAAGCACCAAACTAAAGACTGCTGTTTAGTTTGGGGATCATAATGATATAACCATGTTTCGTCTCCGGTTACGATATAAAAGTGTTTTTACTGTGCTCATTATCAAATTTTTCAAGCGTAAACTTAGCCCATTCAACTCTTGTTGCTTTTTGCTCATTGGTCAACCAATGTGGCACCCATCTGGAACACCGCTTCCTTAGGTGATCATGAATGATGGTTCGGACCGCTGCCGATCCAATCCCCAGAGAAGCCTCAATCTCGGTGTAGGTATATGTCGATCTTTTTTTACCATATTTTGCACAGCTTATACAGTTTCCGGAGTAACAGCAGTGGGCGGTCGACCTGTGCGAGGTTCATCTTCGAGTGAGACTCGGTCCCTTTCAGACTTAGCAAACCAAATAATAACTGTAGCCCTAGAAGGGGCAGAGTCCCCAAAGCAACTCACTAAACTTTCGTGACATTCTGCTTGTTTTAGTCCCTTTTTATAGTCATACAAGGTCATGGGTAGAAAATCGCGACTACCCGGTTAAAATTCGGCCAACACTTAGATGCATTCGAGACCGTGGCAAAGCAACTACTGAATGATTCAAAATCTATCTAAAAATAACAGTCTCTAAGTTTTGTATTTTATGTGGAAGATTTCCGTGGATCTGTCGGTCTGTAGCCTATTCGGTAATATTTGACCCCCCGAATAACTCAGAAAGAACACTCAAGCCCATCGCTTCAAATAGCAACAGCTCCAAAAACCCAATTCAAATCCTTATTTCCAAAGTAAAACCGTTACGTGGCATGAACCTTTTTGACGCTATTTTTTATGAACAGAATGAGGGATGAGAATAATTATAGGGTAGACCGTTTCCCGTTCCCCTCTCCGTCCCTATTTTTCACCCCTTGCCCACCGTCGGTTGTGCAATTAGAGCATTCTGCCCGCCGAGCGGCACAGTGCAATTTTCCACATAATTAACGGAGGAACTCATGCAAAATAAACCGTGTAAAATATGTGACAAAAGACAAGGAGTCCCTTTGGTACATCCTATCGGCCGACAGTGTAGCTCTGTCGACAGGTAATAGATGGCGCTGCCCCCTCCAGGGTTAATTTATGGCTACTATCCCACGCTCACTCGATTATCGAAGTTTGGCGGTCAACACAACACACTGGGAAAATAGCTTCGCACCGACAACTCATTAACTTTTCTCTGGTCTTTCATTATCTCCCGTCTCCTCCTCACACACAGTCCTTGGTTCTCTGCTTTGTTGTTTGATTAGCTTGAATTTCAGTGATGTAGACAAAGCTAGCCGCAGGGTAGGCGTCACTGTTACTGGAAACTGTACAGTCGGACTAACAACGCCGGAATCTGAGAAGAATACTGGAAGAATAAAAATTGATTCTATAAATATGCACAACTACACATGTTTGTGGTTTGGAATTTGCAGACAACGTGGATGTTTCAAATACTGTGTTTCGATCTGTAATATGAGTGGGGTCAAGACGTCCAGCGTCAACGAAGAAACTACTAATTTGAACTTCAGTCAATCGAGCTAGACAGACACATATTTAGAGGGATCCAAGGGGTCCTTCCCCCCCCCCTGAACCAATTCATAATCATATAATGTCGCTTACTTCACAGTCGCTATTTTTTTTACAATGCGTTGACCAGCTGAAAGTTAATTTGAAGCACCGCTTGGGGACTCTTACGACAGTATTGTCACCATTTCAAGCATCACCTGATGAAGCTACTGAGCTACAAGTCTTATCTATATTTTGTATGAAGAATATTCAGTGTCTGCTCTCCAAGATGAATACTTTATGTGGTGCATTCAAGTCTCCGAAATAAACAGACCTTGAAACACTCAGGATCTTTGAAATATGTAACACAAACTGCATACGTCCCTGGAGCTAGGAGCATTTCCAATACTCAATCGGGGCTAAAAGAGGAGCTGCGCTGGATTAAAGAGGATCTGGCAAGAAATGCATATCTAAAGAAACTAGTGGAAATACCAATACAAGAAATTACCGCCAATACAAAAATATGTTAAGGAAAACCTAGGCACTCACTTATACTTTGTTTAAGGAATATCAGAAGCAATCCGAAGATTAGGACATTGGTACAAAATTCAAACAAGATTTTTTTGGAACATTACACTTTGAAGTATCTCAACAGAAACCAAACCTAGGAATTAACATCAAGAAACCCCAAGAACTGCACCTACCAAGTACCAAGCTTTTATATCATATAAATTGTGTGATGACGTTATAAGTTGAAAGTAAAGGTCTTAAAGGGAAAGTTCAATTCATTCTTTTTAGCGCATTCAAATAAAAGCTTGTTCTTAAAAGAGTTTTTCACTTGTAATTTATTTTTTACATTTTAGTTATCGCTGGAATTCATCTCGTTCTTGAATAAAGTCTTAATATTATTAATAATTATTTTATACATTTTAGTTTTGTTTACTTACTTTTTTACTATAATTTATGTCTTTATTTTTTAGCTTGAGAACAGACTTTATATGATAAAAATCAGTAGACTAAATTCTTTGGCCAGCAAACAGCCGAAAACTTTTTAATTGATTGAATTTTTTTTCAAATTTTGTTTGAAGTTATTCAATTCAACATTATATTTAATATTTTTATTCCAAATTTTGATCCCAAAATTTATCGAAATCTTCAGAAATTGTTCCAAACTATCATATTGTCATCAGTCCTTGATACAAATTTTCAGATTAATCAGTCAACTTTGTCGTTGAAAATTACGTTTAAAGCTTCTGCCAAACATATTCACGTAAAGCTAATAAAAACGTGCGAAAAAAATTACCAACGTGCATGAAGAACGGTGTAATAACGTCAAATGAAATACACCTTAAAAAAATTACCGATTCTTCTCTTTTAAGACGAATTGGTCTAGTTTTATCAAATGTCTCTTAGTGATCATCTCGCATGTATTCGAATAATATTTGAGTAAAACATAATTTCAAAATACCATAAACCAAACCACGTTTGTTAAAAAAACATATAAATATCAAATTCTGTACTACAACATATTCCTTTTTGTCCTCCTACCTTTTTGTACTAGTTTTTCTATGGTCCGAACAGCCACCCGCAATGTTTTGATGGTAATGCGCTCGAGTTTCAATTAAAAGTTCTAACGAACTCACCCATTTATAATTCCACCATGATCCGGCTCAAATATGGCCAGCGCAAAAGTCCTTTGGGGGACACCCACGGCGTATAAACAATCCAAATATCGATGGAAATGGCATCGTCCCGATAAAATGGCTGCGGTTGATTAAAATATGAATTGTTAAGGAAATTGTTTCTGTCATGCAGCCCGTCAAATGTACGCAGTACGGTCGTATTCCAAAAAACTGTTCAAAATAATAAATAATATATCCTTGATGTATATACGGACCACAATGCTGACATGTATGAATCGCGATCACATTGGCGGCGTTAAACGTTTTTTTAAAGGAAATTATATAGACTCACATTATGTGATCGATTCAGTAGCAAAAACTGTTTTAAATGCTTTAAAATGATTTTAAAATATAAATCGAAACTATAATAAAAAATTGAGAAAAGCACTTTAAAAATGATTTGAATTCAGTTACTTTGAATAGCATTTGTAAGAAATATCTAAATATGAACAATATAAGGATGAGAGTAATCCGATGATCTTATTTGCTGGCCTTTTTTTAATATGTTTGATCCAATGACTTTAATCAAATATTTGTTGTATTTCTATACACAAAATACACATTTAGAAACTTGTAAAAAACTGAGCTTGCTGCATGAATTGAACCGGTAACTTTTTTGTTTGCATTTGTGTATTGTAAGTAACCACATTTACAAAATTTGAGAAACTGCTGACCATCATTCCAACTTTTACGTCTGTAGTTTCTATTCATTCAAAAGCATATTAAGATAAATAAGGAGGCGAAGGTGATCATGAATGATTGTTCGGACCGCTGCCAATCCAATGCCCAGAGAAGCCTCAATCTGGGTGTAGGTTACTTGTCGATCATTTTGACCATATTTTGCACAGCTTTCGGAGTAACAGCAGTGGGCGGTCGACCTGTGCGAGGTTCATCATCGAGTGAGACCCGACCCCTTTTAAACTCTGCAAACCAATTAAAAACTGTAGCCCTAGAAGGGGCAGAGTCCCAAAAGCAACTTACTAAACTTTCGTGACATTCCGCTTGATTTAGTTTTTTATAGTCATACAAAATCATAGCTCGAAAATCGCGACTACCCGGCTCCGTCTTCACCGTAAAATTCGGCCAACACTTAGATGAATTCGAGCCCGTGGCAAGGCAACAACTGAACGATTCAAACGCTGCCTTTGCGTGTAAGCACTTACAACTTTACACAAAATAGCTGAGTGCTCAAACTTGTTTAAACTTGTATAGATTAGGAATATCTGAAGACTTTCAGCGGGACCCTCGTAATACAAAGCATGTAATCTTTGATTTCCTCGTTGTCACCTAGAGGAATGAACGTATCAAGAAGGTCGAAATTCGAAGTTTATAAATAACCAGCGAATAATATCTAAAACGCTGGATTTTAATTCTAGTCGCGCCACTGGCAACTGCATTGAAACCACTGCATATAAACGGCTTTTAAAAACTCTCTATAGGCCGGCTGATTTCATAACGTGTACAGACAGAGTGTACGACACTACTTATATGATGTGCATAAACAAAGGGTTGTAATGTCACTCTTTCATCCACGGTCGAGGTTTGGAATGAATCCAAATCGCCAAATTCAAAACTTTGATGTAGGAAAGATAACCGAAAATACCTTGGCATCTGTCAATTACCGAGCCTTACAGGGTTAAACCCACTTCATGACGGTACATACAGCAAAACGCGTCATTGCGGACGTTTTTTTAATAATGGTGAATGTGTGCAATATCCAATCCCAAGCAAATTCATCACTTAACAAACGTTGTGTGCTCCGTTAAACACTCCGAAGATAATTCATCTTCGCCTCAAACAATTTAAAATTTATAAACTTGCACTAATAAATATTTATAAGAATCGGAATATACGGAATTCCCCTTTTTTCAATAACCATGATTGTGAATATTATAAAACGCTCGTCACATTTACCATTTCTCAAATAGCCGAGATAGCAAGGAGGAAAAAACGTAAGAAAACGATGTTCTAACGCTGGCGACAAAATTGTTGGAATCGCTCCGTTCTGACACTATTTAAATACCCTATGCTTGCTTGCAAATTGATGATTCCATTGATTTTAAAATTAACAGTTAAAAAATAGTTTTTTTCTATTTTCTTCAATATCTCCGTTCCTGTTAACCTTTAGTAACTATGCATTGCAAGCAATTCTTATATATGATGTCTATTACGTTAAGCTAACAATGTCATTTTTATGTTAAATTGGTTTATATCTTAGAAAATCATTCAGAACATTCTAAAGCATATTAAATAACAGTATTCCGTGTATGCTCTCCACTATGCATCAGACCTGCTATAGACATGCATGTTTCGTTTTTAGCCTAGACTCGTTAGTATAGTCTGGCGGTCTAACTGTAGAGAATAATCGGGTGATATATACGTAACCCAGTCAAGGGTGTGATAGCAACATCAGCTCATTCAAGTGTCGCCCTCTATGGGGACGCCCATTGGCAACGAACAAAGTCTAAAGTAATTACACCTGGACTGGCTTGAAGCGGCAACAGATGTCCCTTACGAGGCTGACAACTGATATCAAGTGTAAGCTCTCCACTATACATTAGACCTGCAAGCTGCTATCACACCCTTAACCGGGTTACGTATATACCATTCGATTGCCCTCTACAGCTAGACCGCCAGACTAACGAGTCTAGGCTAAAAACGAAACATGCATGTCCATAGCAGTAATGGTGCATAGTGGAGAGCATACACTTAATATCAGTGGCAGCTTGTGATGTGAATGAGCTGAGAAAACGGTACATCGTAAAAGTGTTTACGAAGAACAAGGGGTGTCGCTGTAAATCAGTTCACCCTTGTTGACAGATGTCGTAAGGGACATCTGGTTCCACTTCAAGGCAGTCCAGGTGTTAAGACCTCTGACTTTGTGAGTTGCATCCCCATAGAGGGCGACACTTGAAGATGAGTTGATGTAACAGTATTCCGTTGAAATTGTCATAAAATTTTGGCAGATTTCATGATTTTTCATAACTTTTTCTACGCGACGTAATTGAATTACTTCACGATCTCAAAATACTATCCTTTTGGACACAGATCCAGTGTAAATTGAATAATAGAAGAAATTTTCAAACTACATCTTAATAACACTGTTTTACTTATACAAAAGGCAATCTAGGGCACTAGAGATTGAATGCAATGTTTAGCACTAGCTTCATAGAACGAGGAATATGACATTCGATGTAAGACTATTATTTCCAAAATATAAACACAGTTTTCTCTCTATAGAAGCTTTGTCACTTTCTAATACATACTAGGACTGGACTATAACGCTGAAAAATGTCTACCCCTTTCTTTAATATCAGAAATAAAAGCAAACGATACCTAAGTAATTAAGACAGAAACCTAAATTAGTAAAGGCAATGTGGTTTATATAATTACGCAGACTTTACCCCATCCAATTATCTTTATGACTTCCTCAAATATACTGGTTAAATATATTATCCTGCTCTGAATGAACGCAAGATGCTACGCTCGCCATTATATCATCTCTTTATTGTATCATTTTCCACATGCTAGTGCAACAGCTTTGTTTGATTGGTGTTTCGTTTCCATTTTCTTGCTGATCAGTTGTAATTATGAATATTTTACTGAAATACGCATTCGCAATAAGAGAAACGAAAAAGAGAAAGAGAGGTTTCGTAATCCTATCCAAACCTTCACTTTTTAACTGATAACGTCGAACATTTTGATAGTTGCAATCGAAATATATCCAAGACTTCGTACTTATTGTTACCTCATGTGTAGGAGGGAGTCGTCCAAGGTATTTTGCCTGATGGACAACGAATAAATAATGTCTGTTATGTAGACAATACAGCAATTCTGACAGATAGCTTAAAGGATCTACAATACGAGGGTCGCGCTGAAAGTCTTTAGATATTCCTAATCTATAAAAGTTTAAACAAGTTTGAGCATGTAGCTATTTTGCCTAAAGTTGTAAGTGCTTACACGCAAAGGCAGCATTTGAATCCTTCAGTAGTTGCCTTGCCACGGACTCGAATGCATCTAAGTTTGGCAGAATTTTGATGTGAAAATGGAATCGAGTAGTCGCGATTTTCGAGCTATGATTTTGTATGACTATAAAAAGGGACCAAAACAAGGAATGTCACGAAAGTTTAGTGAGTTGTTTTGGGGACTCTGCCTCTTCTAGGGTTACAGGTTTTAATTGTTTTGCTGAGTTTGAAAGGGGCCGGGTCTCACTCGATGATGAACCTCGCACAGGTCGACCGCGAACTGTAGAAGCTGTGCAGAATATAGTAAAAAAATATCGACATACAACCTACTCGTACACCCAGATTGATCGGCAGCGGTCCGAACAATCATTCATGATCACCTTCGCCTAAGGAAGCGGTGTTCCAGATGGGTGCCACATTTGTTGAACAATGAGCAAAAAGCAACAACAGTTGATTGGGCTGAGTTTATGCTTGAAAAATTTGATAATGAGCACAGTAAAAACACTTTTAGTATCGTAACCGGAGACGAAACATGGTTATATCATTATGATCCCGAAACTAAACAGCAGTCATTAGTTTGGTGCCTTGAAAGTGAGCAGCCTCCAACAAAAATTCGTCGTTCCAAGAGTGTTTGAAAGAAAATAGTCGCATCTTTTATTTCTAAAAGTGGATACATCACAACGGTAGCCTTGGAAAATCAACTTCTGAATGGTATATAACCGAATGTGTTCCTGTAGTCTTCCAAGAACTATGCAAGAGCCGTCCAAAAACTGGTCTGCGAGGTATTCAATGGCACCATGACAACGTACCCGACCACAGCGTCGCTAGAACACTCGATTTTTTTGCTGAACAGGGTGTCAAACTGTTGCCTCACCCACCTTCAACCCTCCGGATCTAGCTCCGTGCGACTTCTTCTTATTCCCTAAGATCATAGAAAAAATACGAGGTCGCCATTTCTCCACCGATGAAGAGGCAATCGCTGCATTTGAAGAGGAAATAAGCAACCTTTCAAAAGAACGTTGATCGCAAGAATTAGACCAGCGGTTTTACGGAAAGCCTAAATGTTTTGAGGTAGGGGGAGAATATGTTGGAAAACAGAATAAAGTTTTTTGAAATAACCTTGTAGTTTTTCTGTATCTAAAAACAGTCAGCGTGACCCTCGTACAGCAAGTTTAAAAAAGGACAGGACAGGTTTTTAATAATTACTGGCCAGTACAAAATATAAGATCCAAATCAAAAAAACAACAATAGGGTATTTTATAAGTAAAATAAGTATGTTTCAAATCTTGACACAAATATTTAATGAGCATTTGGTGCATTCTTCAGCCATGCCCTGTACAAATGGAGCAAGCTGTGCTGCAAACGAACATTTTACAAATGGTTCTTCAACCCACAATAGCATAATAAGAGCTTTTGGCTGCGAGCTTTCGGCAACACATGTTAAAACCAGCTTGCAGGTCTGCAGCAAAAAGTTTAGATGAAGGTTAGGCAGTTGTGTTTGGTTTGTTTTTTGTGTCAGTCGCGGGGGAAAAGGGACGAGTTATTAATGTTCCTGCCAAGTGGCGACGGATGTAGTAATAGTTGATGATTTCTGTCCAGAAGAAAAACAGGAAATAGATATCAAGATTATTGGGTCGTAGTTGATTTGATTTCCATACGCATCTCAATTGACGATAGGAAGTAATTCTTAACAGGTTTATATTAGCTTCATCTTTATCCATCATTGTAATGGATGTTTAATTAAGATTTGGTATTGATATTATTGTAAAAAAGTGTGAAGTGTAACTGGTATAAATATTTCATCAGTATCTATTTGTGAAGGTCGAGATGAAATATTAAGTAATACACTCCTCATGCTTTTGACAATAAAATCAATAACAACATATCACGTAGATTGTAGATGCTCTTACTTGATGATTTGAAGAAAAAACTGCTAAAATATGGGTTTGGCCTTTGTTGGTACCAAATTATAGTAAAAATCACTCCATGCTTCGTTACAATAAAATAAATGTTTCACTTTATTCTTATTTTAAACTTATTAAAAATAATTTTATTATATTGAGTTACTGGACTTCATTAAAAAAAATTATTTTCAATTTGTCAGTGGGATTCCCTATTGAAAAGCACAATGACGTATTGCAGAGAACATTGATGGGCTTAAAGTTTGAAATTCATGAAAATATTCAAATCTAAATAAATTTCTACCCAGACTGGTGAACAATATGATATGTCTGACAAATGAGTCATACAAGAAGCTATCGAGTTTCAATCAATCACAGTAAGGATTTTCTTGTATGCTGAAAGTATTCTCCAACTATTCCCTCCCTAAGCCTCCCAGAAATCTCTGAAAAATGTAACAACTTCTACTGACTATTTGCTTATCGTTAAAGAAACTGTCATATGTGCGGATCCATAAAATCTCTTATACCAAAGCAAATATTACCTTAGCATTCGACAGATTTTCGTCATTTTCACATGTCATCTAGAGGGATGGGAACTCTAAGTATGATGGTGCATATTTTGGAAGACTTACAAAATAATTACAAGCACGAATAACGAAGACAAATAAATCGCTCCAAACTAACTGTTTTCAAGCTTCGGACAGTCCCCTCAAAGGCGGCCGGCCGCGGTGAAAGTAGCATGCTTTTACGGACACAGCCAACATTGGCACGGCGACAAAGGAAAAAAACGGCTAAGCGATCCTATTAGTCTTTTACTCCATCAACTGCCTAACTAGCATGTCCTTACATAATTAATAGTAATGCTTACCTGACTCTTCATAGGATCAGTATTTATCTGACACATGTACTGGCCCCTATCCTCTTCTTGGACATTCCTTATATGTAAGTTCCATGTGGTGTGATCATTGTGTGACACTGACACTCTGGGATTGTGTGTGATAACGTGGTCATGGATAGCTTGGATAGCTTTAGTGTCTGCTTTCACCCAGCCCACCTGGAAAAAATACCATCATCAAGATATTTGACTCCAAACCTACAGGCTACGTAGCCAGTTGGTTCATAACTATTCATTAGAAAACAGTATCTCGAAAAATAATTATTATTTAGATTGTGTATTGGAAATGACGAAGAATTGGAGAAGTTGATTTCCGACCATCTTTCAAGGTGGAGTCCTTCCTAAGCTTCAGGCTGTACTGTTGCCTAAAAAAACCAAGAATAGGGCATAAAATTGCATACTTAAAAGACACTAGTAACGACAATCTCAGGGCCAACATTAGACTTTCTTGAAAGGGAAGGATAGAAAAGCGTAGGTCGTCACTTAAGCCTTCAGATGCTCTCAGAGTGGTTCTGAATTCTAGTACTACCCTCTAAAACTCTCGCTACTCAGCAACTGGTATATACAAGATCAGACTTTTTAAGTCAGTTGAATAGACTTTTTCAAGTATGAAAATATAGATTCTTAGAAGTTGGATAAACAGCAGCTAAAACAATTTCTTCGGCTTCCATCCATAATTAATACCATTCCTTATTATGGATCCATCGTCAGCAAAGTGATTCCAGCCTGTGTAAATACCTTTTCTTACGCAAAAACCGTGGAAGCTTCCTTTCTCGGAGAGAATCTCTTCGTCGACAAATATTGTTTCTATTGTAATTAACGATCAGCAATTACATTTTATCCTCTGAAAGAAAGATGAGAAGATATCAGAATAGCTACAGATTTTTCTTATCGTTTTCGTTGTTCAATAAGGACGGTAATTACTGGAAAGAACATTCAACAATGTATTTAAAGCGAGTATAATTAACCTCGTTACAATTCTTTGTCTTACTCATACTTTGTGTTTGGAAGTCCCCTTTTTTGGCTGGTCCGAAATTGAGAGTGGGCGTTGATGTTCGCAAAAGACGTTCTGTGATCTATAAAGCTTTAAGCCTCTGAACTGATTTATTTTTTGTTTGTTAATAATAGAGACGTAGCTCACTTTTTGAGGTTAATTTGTTCCACTTCCGTTAATAAAATATTGCTTAGGTAAAGTTAACTTAATTCTAACAGAATATAAGAGTCATGAATAAAATGATAGCGGATCTGTGAATATGAATCTGAAATGACTGAATCAAAAACTCAATTCTAGAAAATCAAAGCCACTATCTTTTGTCGGTCAAATTTTGTTTGTTGTGTTATCAGTCACTTTGCGCTTAAGTCTCTTGACTTTAAAAACCTTTCTTATTGAAAGTGTTTTTTACTGTGCCCATTATCATATTTTTCAAGCATACACTTAGCCCTATCAACTCTGTTGCTTTTTGTTCACTGGTCAACAAATATGCCACCCTTCTGGAACACCACTTCCTTACTTCGAAGGTGATCATGAATGATTGTTCGAACCGCTGCCGATCCAATCCTCAGAGAAGCCTCAATCTCGGTGTAGGTTATATCTCGATCTTTTTTACCATATTCTTCTACAGTTTCCAAAGTAACAGCAGTGAGCGGTCAACCTGTGCGAGATTCATCATCGAGTGAGACCCGGCCCCTTCTAAACTCAGCAAACCGATTAAGAACTGTAGCCCTAGAAGGGGCAGAGTCCCCGAAGCAACTCACTAAACTTTCGTGACATTCCGTTTGTTTTAGTCCCTTTTTATAGTCATACAAAATCATGGCTCAAAAATCGCGACTACCCGGTGCCATTTTCACGTTAAAATTCGGCCAACACTTAGATGCATTCGAGACCGTGGCAAGGCAACTACTGAACGATTCAAGCTACCTTTGCGTGTAAGCACTTACAACTTTAGACTAAATAGCTGCGAGCTCAAACTTGTTCAAACTTGTATAGATTAGGAATATCTAAAGACTTTCAGCGTGACCTTCGTACCTTTTTTATCATTGAAAAATAATATTAAAACATCAATTGTCACCCTGTACATAGACCAGAGAGAAATCATCCTCATCCATTCAGACTGATGTACCGAGCAATACACAGCTAGTAAACCGTGCCGGTAAGGTTACACCATATACACAACTGCCACGTGACGATTTTCCTTTGTTTCAACGCGACTTTTCCGGGCCATCCGGAACATGTGTTCTTTAGAATCTCACCCGGAATAACAAACGCCGCTTGACATCTGTCTTTGCGGTTAAGGGGATGCGCAGGGGCTGGGGACTCTCGACACCCAGTTTATCAGGGAATGGAGGGAGTGGTCTCAGTCAATTAGGATGTTGTCAGGCGAAACAAATAGCATGGGCGTAGAATTAAATATGAGATGGAGGGATAGAGGACGATGTTACAGCAAATATAGATCTTTTACACTTTTTTATCGGAAACATTTAAATTATTCACTACGCATGTTGTGGCCGGCTATTTACGGGGTATTTTCCCTTTCTGCTGAGCCAACACACATAAAAAGAATTTCAACAGTCCTCACTCACTCATTTTTGGTTATAATACTCATTCTATGGAAATTAGTTTACAACTAAGATTTCAATACTTTCTAACACGTTTTCCATATTTTTTTAGTAAGGTTATCATATTATCCAAGGAAGCCTCATATACTTCGATCATGAATACAAACATCTTGGAAATTGCAGAATCTCTATTAACAATATGTTAGGTCTAGTTCGAAAATATAAGCTGATGTCCAGCACACCTCTATTCGCTCTGCGTTTTATTTTCAATTGGTTTATATTATTTTCATGGATTTAATTTTATTCGTTTTTGACGACAATTCCGCCACCACTGATCGGACTTTTAAAACTTCAAAACTCTTTCGTCCTTCTCTATTTCGCGATTGCAGTACTTCCTCGCCAATAGGCAAAAGCTGACAACAAACCCATAAAGACTATTTTTATACCAATAATATATTCGCTCTAGCAATCAAATAAATTGACATTTATCGAATTGTCATGCTCTCCCATTCAAACGCCATTAATTCATTCGGTTTGCCTGAGCGCTATCAATTTTCTAGACACGAAAACCCTCAGAACGGTTTCTATTTGCAGGAATTGCTGCCGATGTTCTCGGTAGACGGTGAAGTTACATATTTCACCTTTGTGCATCTTTGGAAATTGGACTCCAATTCGCCCCTGCTATGTTTTATATATGCATATTCACAAAGACTATTTGGTTTATAGTCGACCATATATTAAGGCTCGTAAATTCAATATGGCGTCTGTGGCTTTACAGCACATGTTACAAATAAAGTATCCTTATATATGAACATTACAACTATGTATCAAAACGGTTTATGGAGAAATAGTGTCATATAGGATAACTACTTACTGTCCAAATTATATTTTAAGGGTAGAATAATGTAACCTTCTCACATTAATGGTAAAATTTCGAGTAAAAGATGGCATTGCCTTGAGTAACAATGAGAGCCGCCAAGACGCAATTACGGCCAAAAATCAACAGTACAGGGAATGAAGGACACGTGCCGGAAGTCACTGTGAACTGGTCATCGGTAACTGCAAGAGGAGCACAACCAGAAAGTGAAGAACAAAGCCGTCTCATGTCCCAACTCGTCCAGATCATTTTGGTCTCTAGCCCATCCATACCACCATTGACGAGTGCGTATCTATGGGTCCATCCCATCCACTTCGAGAGAAAAAGAAGAAGCATACACTTTGGGGTAGGATTTTGCTACCAATCAACCTCCAATGAGGCATTCCACTTACTATTATCACTGTGGACTAAAAATACCATGGATCAAATTTCAAGGTTGAGACATCAAACGTATTCTTGAAAAACTGAACTACAAGAGAGTTGGTGCAATGCAAAGCTTATACCGGAGCAAACTGTTTAAACTCTTCTATTGTATGGAAGATCGTTCGAGTGAAACTTATACCTAAGAATGGGAGAAAAATATACGAGGTTCACGTTGAAAGTTTTTAGATACAGAAAAACTACAACGCTTTTCAAAAAAACTGTATTCTGTTTTTTCAACATATTCTCCCCCTACCTCAATGCATTTACGCATTCGGTAAAACCACTTATCAAATTTTTGTGATCAACGTTCTTTTGAAAAGTTACTAATTACCTCCTCAAATGCAGCGATTGCCTCTTCATCGGTGGAAAAATGGCAACCTCGTAACTTTCCTTTGGTGGGTGAGGCAACACCCTGTTCAGCAAAAAAATCGAGTGTTCTAGCGGCGCTGTGGGCTGGTGCGTTCTCATGGTGCCATTGCATACCCCGCAGACTAGACTTTGGATGACTCTGGCATCGTTATTGGAAGAGTACAGGAACACATTTGGTGTAGAAGTAACTGTCACTTGATTTTCCAAGGCTACCGTTGTGATGTATCCACCTTTACAAAAAAAAGATGCGACCATTTTCTTTCCAACACTCTTGGAACGACGAATTTTCGTTGGAGGCTACTTACTTTCAAAGCAGCAAAGTAATGACTGCTGTTTAGTTTCGGGATCATAATGATATAATCATGTTTCGTCTCCGGTTACGATATTAAAAGCGTTTTTACTGTGCCCATTATCAAATTTTTCAAGTATAAACTTAGCCCAATCAACTCTTGTTGCTTTTTGCTCACTGGTCAACAAATGTGGCACCCATCTGGAACACCGCTCCTTTAGGCGAAGATGATCAAGAATGATTGCTCGAACCGCTGCCGATCCAATCCTCAGAGAAGCCTCAATCTCGGTGTAGGTTATATGTCGATCTTTTTTACCAAAATTTTGACATCTTCTACAGTTTCTACAGAGTAACAGCAGTGGTCGGTCGAACTGCTTAAGATACTTTAGACTTTCAGCGTGACCCTCGTATATTCAACTGCTAAATATTGAGAATAATTCAGGGCCAACTGTAGCTAGATTTTCGACGAAAATAAATAAATATACAGAAAACCGGGACTATCCACAGACAACGAATATAACATATTTACCAGTCGTTTTGCTATCTGAATCCGAGCTGTATTTATACTTAGGCCCTGCGTAGCATTTTCCGACGTAATGACTGTACAGCTCTAGATTTATATAAATTTCCTAAAATAAACAGTGGCTCGTTTTTGCACTGTATCGACTTTTCCCGCGTCTACTGGTTGTAGGTCAGATAAAGAGCTATTTCTGAAGCTCAAAGGTCGAACGTAAATTTACGCGTTTTACCATATAAAATTAAAAACACAGAGTTTTAAAAATGAACGCCTTAGTTCTATAACAGGAGTCACCAAATGGTGTCTCCGCGATCCGGATTCTACCGCCGAACTATTCTGTGTGGACCGCGCACCTGGGTGCTGTGTGCATGGGTCGCAAAATTGTGTTGAATGGGGGAA
This sequence comes from Bruchidius siliquastri, assembly GCA_949316355.1. Taxonomy (NCBI): domain Eukaryota; kingdom Metazoa; phylum Arthropoda; class Insecta; order Coleoptera; family Chrysomelidae; genus Bruchidius; species Bruchidius siliquastri. The sequence goes on from OX438536.1 coordinate 25,374,207, forward strand.
AATGGCAAGAAGGTTTTCTCTGCTCTTCAGGTGTTTTGTGTGGAATGGTTTCAGCAAAGAGAATTTTTTTGACCCTTCAAGTTTGAAGTAAGGCGGGAAACGGTTCCCTTCAGGTTTTCTGGGGAGACAGGAGAGTTATGTTGTAAAAGGTAGAGATCCCACATGTAACTAATTAGTGACCCCTGTTCAATGATCTACGTGGATATATGCTTAGATATCTATATATCTATATACTAATACAATCGTGATTATATGTTTTTTCTTAGTTTCTCAATATGATGTAGCTTTTTAAGTTAAATTTGTAGTATTTTAAGTTACGTAAGATCTATCCATTCATATTTTCGCTCTCTGTTATCGACAAGGTGGATGCCCTCTTGTTTATAATACATTGCTGGGTCTGGGTGTTTGTTTATTTTCCGAAGGATCGCGTGCAGTGATTCTAGAGAGGCTGGACTCATTCCGTGGTTGGATATAATTGGGATATACTAGAATACATTCATATAATAAAAAATACGAAGTGATACCGGAGGTTAAAATTGTATAGATTATAGAACATGTCTACCTACGCTAAATTTTTTTGTAAGATCTTCACATCACCACCCCCACCCCAACCCCATTATTGGATCCACCTCAACAATTTCTTAAAAAGTGATGTGGGGTCTTGGTAGCGTCCAAAAACACTGTTCAAGTGGTTTTTATTTGTTTGTTTTTGACGATAACTCAGTTTCTTCAAAATTCCAAAAGCAGTTTTCGAGTCATCGATTAGGATATGAAATGCATACAATTATTTCTCTTACCATCATTCCTGGAATAATGAATTCTCCGCATTCTTCAAGTAAATATTAACAAAAAAGTCAAATTGGCCTATAGTTTTTTATATGTTTCGCGGAAAAGTCTGAATGAATAACTATATATTTTATCGGTACCAAGATTTCATGTTGGAAAACAGAAATCCGTTTATGGGTAGAACCATTTTCCACTAGGAAGTCGCATACTGGTCTGCCAGCCGCGGATACGGAGGGACACCAATACTAGAATCATCTTCCATCAAGCTTCTGGGAATTAACTCAACAATAACATGTAACGATCATGTTGCTGGGCTCATTAGGTCGGCGTCCCAGGAACTGAGTCCAGGAAATTATATTCTCCGGGACAGATACTGCTACTAAACAAGGCTCAGAACAGACCATCGCTGAAGTACAGCTCGAATTTGTGGGGATGCACCCCAAAGCATTTCCTGAGGCTTCTAGACATAATCCAGGAACGAACAATACGTCTAGTAAATGTGCCTGACCTCACGAACAACCTACTCAGTATAAAACATCGAAGAAGAGTTAGTTCCCTGATGGTTACAATACATATCGTTTCAAGGTCAATTATCCTCTCGTAGCGCTTGTGAAGCCTTTCTCCCTTGGCATGGGTTTATCTATGAGCTTTGGTTTCGATAGAGTAAGAAAATGAAGTGCTATGCATATAAAACACATAATCCTCTCGATTTTATGAGACCAAATTGGCGGAGAAACAACTATTCGAGGACCTAAGATCATCAGGAGGACTAACTAAAAATCTCTGAAAATATACCAAAATGGCAAAATCTAAATCAACCTTTGTCAAGTATAGGTTTCATTTTTTTTTTTGCCATAAAACAGGAAACCCACGGATTCAAAATCTGATTTAAAGTAGCTCCAATGCATCACATTAAATTATAATCGCGTATTCAACACACAGTTAATATTACTTGGACTGAAATTATATCTGCATATCAAACCTATGTTTGAGAATCGCAGTTCTTTATGACTACAGCACGTCAAGCTCCTATTTTATGATTGATATCTATATGAATATTGAGCCATAGCATGAGGACGTATGTACGTTTGTTTTTTTAAAATTTTGTTAACGTGCCTATTCCGAGAATGACGTATAGACCACTGCATAAAAACAGAATGACCACGTATGCCTGAAAGCGAGCTGAATACCAGGTTAAATCGCCAAAGCATTCAGTCAGTGAGGAATACGTGAATTCAAACCAAGTTATTTGTTGTTCACTTCTGCGTCGATGCACACACTGTTGAAACGCGGCTTTTTCAGCGATTTCGGGATGATATGGCAGATGGAAATCATATAGCCCTTTCAAAGTCAGTTGGAGATCGTATAAACATATTCTCTCCAGTGCACGGCTGTCAATAATCGGACAAAGTAAAAAAAATAGTCTTTAGAAAGCTTTCATTTAGATAAAAAGCTGTGTAGTTTTCACACAGTTTCACAAATGAAACTCTTACTTTTAGAGACGCGTTTCGATGTTTATTAAAATCATTGTCGGACTTTCAGATTTCACGTCTAACAAGGCTACCCAGATAACTTGCCAAATAATTAACTAGTCCTATCATGGATACAAAACTAGAGCCTTCAAAACTAGCATACTATCTATCCTGTCTAATTATTTAAGTACTACAAGTAGTTCCTCGATCTGCACAGAAAAAACACGACGCTACTCTCCGCCTTACAAGCCCAGTGTACAGAATACCAAAAAATTGAGGACAAATAACGGAAAAACTTCCTCGAGTGGGGACACACAAATATTGTATCTGAATGGTTCAGATCCAAAATGTTCATGTTGAAGAGTTTGGGTCAAACCTGGATCTAATCCGGATTGAAGACGGATCCATGAAGGATAAAGAACACGGAAAACCACCAACAAAAGCTAAAGATGCAGAATTAGCAGAATTACTCGATCAGGACCCGTGTCAAATGCTAGAAGAGCTCGCAACATCATTACATGTTGATCAATCAACCATTTCCAGATGTTAAAAGGCCCTTGGATTCATCCATAAACTCGGAAATTGGGTACCACATGATTTGACACCAAGAGATGTGGAAAGGCGGTTTTGCATATCGGAAATGCTCCTCCAGCGCTACAAAAAGAAGAGTTTTTTGCACCGAATTGTGACTGGTGATGAGGAATGGATTCATTACGATAATCCGAAACTATCAAAATCGTATGTGAAGCCCGGCCAACCAGCAAAATCAACGCCAGAGCAAAATATTCATTGCGCCAAAGTAATTTGGTGCACTCACTGGAATACGCTTCACTTCCTAACAGGGCATCAAAAATTGGTTGGAATCGTTTTTGGCCTCAAAAAATGAGGAATTATATTGGCGCGGAACTCATCTCTTCTCCGAGAGATGGGAAAAAGTTATAGCTAGCGATGGCCAATACTCTGAATAATTTTGTTTTTCATTTTCCAATTAAATAAACTGTTTTTTTCATTGAAAAATAGGAGGAATCATATGCATACACCTCTGTAACAACCACCTCAAATCCAACTTATCTCTCCCATCTTCTCCATTTGACCCCCTGTGTTACAGAACGGTCGTCAGCGCACCGTGTGTCAGTCCAACCTCCAATGTGTGCGTGTTATAAATGATGGCGAGGAGCAAGTTTGTGGCCCGTGCTGCGAATGCTATTTGTCATACATCTCTGCACACCACTGTTATTACGTCCAAGGCGTCTCCCTTCGCATCAATCCAACATGAACTGCTACAGACTGCCTGGGGCGTCACTAAAGGACAATACCCCCATATATTACTGATTCAGATGTCTGAATAGAACAGATTTTATTCCAGAGAATAACTTTCAAACATGAAAATGATTGCAGATGTGCATTCATCACTTGTATAGTAAATCTAGCCAAGCAGGATTTTCTAGACAGATTTTAGTTCACACATCAGCTTCCGGGGATTTATTGTAAGAACGAAAAATTTTGAATTGGAGATATTGTGTTTTTTTGATTCATGACATCACGGAAAACCATGTTACTCATATTTCCGTCGGTTTGTATGTCTGTCTGTCTTTATGACTGTCTCTATAACTTAGGAGGTACTTTTTAGATTTTGATGAAAGTTTGAAGCTAGGTTTCTACTATGACATGGACAAAAAGGCTTTGTACCATTTAATCGTCCAAAAGCAAAAAGAAATTCAAAAAGCACAATACAAGTAATATGGGTGCCAAGGACAGTCAGGAGACAGCCAGACATACCGACAGGCAGATGGAAGTCACTGTTATAATTTTTTATGATGTATAAGTCATGGAACATCAAGAAATTATAATATCTCAAATTTTAAATTTTTGGCAATAGCAATACTTTCTCGCCAATTGGCATGGGGACTAAAATGCTCAAACTTCGTTTTTGGACGTTTCCGAGGCCACTGATTATTGCCTAAAAAAATGTGTGTTTCAAAAATGGGGCTTAGGTGGGGGGTGAGGTGGGCAATCCCAAAAAAACTTACATCATCTACAAAATTTGGGAGCCGGTACCTTTTGAGGTATCGATCAAGTGGCAGCAGAGTAATATTTAAACTACTTATACATATAACAATGCGCGATATATGGTCGATATTCCCAGCCTACCGTTAAAGCGATACTGAGGAATGGTCAGATTAGAAACTATCAAAAGCAAACATAATATAGATAGATTCTCCCGGCTTGTCATATTGCTACGATTATTCTAACACTTGTATGTCTTGCTTCTGTTTGAACAACTACTAATACTGCCAATTAACAATGAATTAATCAATGAAAATTGAGTAAAATGGCATAAATCCACATGCTAGTTAAGCAAAACGAAGTGAATTCATTAAGAAAAAAGATGAATATTGATGTGAAAAACTAGAAATATTTCTGTTTAAAACTTTTATTCAAATTAATCTGCATACTAGATAAAAATTCTAATTTCTCGTATCACTACTTTCGCCACTTTTTTAAGATTCAATCAATACAGCATATTATGGATTGATTTTCCCTCATATTGCTCCTTATGCTATTCCCATGAGCCTCATTTATATCGGTTCAATCGGAAATGGTCTCTCAACAAACCTACACTGGATTTCACCGCGATTTGGGTAACAACAGCAGTTTTACTTTGATCAGTGCGATTACCAGGAATCAATGATTTACATTCCACACTTGCAGGGTTTCACTACTTAACTGTAGGATAGAATTTCAAATGGTAACTGTTTATATTGCAGCTCAGTATTTCGAGATGGTATTAACGTGATCAAACAACGGGTTACATCGGATAAATATATGCTGCAATGCTCGGAGTCAGATAGATCAAACATTTTCAGGTTCCTGTATACTATTTTGTACAAAGTATGGATTGGAATATGGGAGACTGGGTATTACAATGATATTAAATTATATAGATTATAGATGCGCTTACTTGGTGAAACTTTTTATTAAAATAAAATTGTGCTAATACTAAGGTTTCACAAATGAATGTCGGTATATAGTGACGGGTTTCGCTCTCGTCACACTGCCAAAACTGAATGCTACCGAGGTTACTTATCAACTAGCTGAAAATTCTGTAATAAATATAAAATTGAAGTGAAAATTTAGCATTCTATTTACCCGATGTATTCACTGCTCTAACAAATAGCTTAGAAGGTCTGCCTTATGTTATGACAAAAATAAATTCACGATCGGTAAGGTCTCGAGCTCAACATCGCGAAGATTAAATGTCGAGCAGTCAGAAGGTCCTCTAATCCAGATAGATTTTTGACCATTAACGACAGATAAATACGAAGAGATTCTATATCGTATCGAAAAAACCACAGCAGTAATCTTCAAAATATTATGACTACCAAAAGACGTGAGGCGTTTGAGTCTTGTTATATCGCAGAATCCTGGAGGTTTCGTATACCAAACATGTTAACAATCAGGCCGCGAACAAGGATTTAGGAATTATTAAAACCATTAAAACAAGAAAACTAGAGTATTTGGGGTACGTCATCAGAAAACCAATCAAAAAAGAGGGTCGGGAAATCGTCGTATCTCATGACTGAAAAATCTGCGTACTCGGTTCTCAACAACTGAAATTGATCTTTTCTAGCCTTAGTAAATGAAATAACTATACCCAGGATGATTGACGTCATTAAGAACGAATAGGGACTTCATGAAGAAGCTGCTGTTTTATTACAGTCTTTTCTGCATCTTAGTGGAATACAGTTTTTTGTGAAGGAAATAGAGAAACGATTTAAATATCCAAAACTATCATACTGATATCTTCCAAACACAACAAACTGTGACTCCAATGGGTCATCCTCTTGTCGAACTATACCTATAAACTTATCTTTTATTGAAGTAGATATAAGACCTTAAGAATCGCCAAGAATTTATTACGAAACTATAAAATCTATTGCGAATGAACTATAGTTTAAAAAACTAAAAAACACGCTTCTCTAGTTAATCGAACAAAAAATTCTATTGTCATCAGTCCTTGACAAGTGTGGAAAGTTTGAAGTTAATCTGACGTTTTGGAGCGCGTGAAAATAGAGTTTGAATATTTCTTTACAAACATAGATACATACATATTTACATAGAAGCGTCTTGAAAAGAAAAACGGATTGCTAACAACTGTGGCACCAACATATGTGTTTCGATAATAATTGAAAGAGACAATATAGATATACTTAGATATATGATCTGCAAAACTTACTCTATATCCTCCTAAATGGTGGACAAGACATGTGAATGTGGCGTCTCTTCCTAGTGGAACAGATAAATTCACGATTGGCTCTGCGAATTCAGGTTGGAAGGATGACACATCTGGAAGAGGGAAAATATTATCAGTTACAAAGTTCTGATGACACTTTACTTCATTTGAATGTAATTAGCAGCAAAAAGCTAAAACGAAAGTGTGGGGGTATCTAAGTGTCTATTAGGCGGTAAAAACTGTAATTATGGGTCATACTCGTAAATTCGTGACGCAAATAATTTTTTTTATGTAAGATCCTATATGTTATCGTATATCCAAATACTTCCTTTACTTTTAAATAAAAATTGTATTCAACCTAATGTACCTAAATTCAACCATATCCCAGCAATCGAGTTTCTAAAACCAGAAATAATCCCGTTAAAAGTAAGATAAAAAACTGTGACATTTGGCATAGCCCGCAAGTCAAACAAAAGCATTAAGTTTTCCAAGTTTCTACTAGGCAGTAAATATTATATTTCGGGCTTCAATCATACAGGATTTGTTATAAGCTCGTAATGCACAAAAATAGCATTTTTTAAAATAGAACACCCTGTATATTTTCGGAGATTTGACAATGACGGAAGGTTATATGAACTATAGATTCAATTATCGGCGGTCCAAATGGACACGTGATATTGAACAAACTTGGCAATTTATCGTAGCTTCAAGCCCTATCCCATCCTTTAGCTTAAATGCATTGCACTGTGAAATTGGTGAAACAAACCTCAAAAAACTAAGACAAAATGTGGATAGATAGCTCTGGTGCACCATGACTTTATAACAGACCGAAATATCGACAAACCGACAGACTATAGACCGACAGACCGACAAGCCGAAAGACCGATTTACCTACACAGCGATAAATTTCTGTATTGTCATCGGCTCTTAATACTGTGCAACTTTGGGGTCAATCAGACGTCTCATAGTCGGTGAACATTGCGTTGCAATTTTCCGTTACATACATACAAGTGCAGCTAATAAAAGCGAGTTGAATAGGCTTTGCATATCGACAATTGAGACACGTATATATGCTCGATCGCGATCCCACAAAATGATATAGTATCGGATCTAGCTGACAATGTCGAAGTGTAGAGAGCGTAGTTAGTATGTGATTGCCAATTGCGGCTGTTGCCCAGTATTTGGTGGGTATGGGCGAGCAGACCGGCGGCATCGGCAGACACACGTCGCCGGTATATCACGGCCGACGGCGACGTGGAGGGCGACGCACACTCGCCAACTGTTACGACGAGCCATCCGTGACATACGGCGCACCTCCAACGCCGGCCACGGGAGTAGATCCCTGCAGATATCAACGCGCTAACGGGAATTAGGAATTACGATGCCGACGGTGGTGCTGCCGAACATATTATGCACACACAGTGTTGCCACAGTCATAACGATGGATCGAAAGACACTGTTGTTGCCCGAAGATGAGGATATATGGGTCGAAACGTCGCATAAGCGGAACCGAAGAAGTTTCCGTTTTTGATTTGGGGGGTTATTCACATATTATGTTACGCGCTAAGGGGAGGGCGGGGATGTCGAACATATTATGCACACACAGTGTTGCCACAGTGATAACGATTGATCGAAAGACACTATTGTTTCCCGAAGATGAGGATATATGGGTCGAAACGTCGCATAAGCGGAACCGAAGAAATTTCCGTTTTTGATTTGGGGGTTATCCACATATTATGTGACGCGCTAAGGGGAGGGCGGGGATGTCGAACATATTATGCACACACAGTGTTGCCACAGTCATAACGATGGATCGAAAGACACTATTGTTGCCCGAAGATGAGCATATATGGGTCAAAACGTCGCATAAACGGAACCGAAGAAGTGTCCGTTTTTGATTTGGGGGTTATTCACATATTATGTTACGCGCTAAGGGGAGGGCGGGGATGTCGAACATATGCACACACAGTGTTGCCACAGTCATAACGATGGATCAAATGACACTATTGTTTCCCGAAGATGAGAATATATGGGTCGAAACGTCGCATAAACTGAACCGAAAACGTTTCCATTTTTGATTTGGGGGTTATTCACATATTATGTTACGCGCTAAGGGGAGGGCGGGGATGTAGAACATATGATGCACACACAGTGTTGCCACAGTCATAACGATGGATCGCAAGACACTATTGTTTCCCGAAGATGAGGATATATGGGTCAAAACGTCGCATAAGCGGAACCGAAGAAGTTTCCGTTTTTGATTTGGGGGTTATTCACATATTATGTTACGCGCTAAGGGGAGGGCGGGGATGTAGAACATATGATGCACACACAGTGTTGCCACAGTCATAACGATGGATCGCAAGACACTATTGTTTCCCGAAGATGAGGATATATGGGTCAAAACGTCGCATAAGCGGAACCGAAGAAGTTTCCGTTTTTGATTTGGGGGTTATTCACATATTATGTTACGCGCTAAGGGGAGGGCGGAGATGTCAAACTTATTATGCACACACAGTGTTGCCACAGTCATAACGATGGATCGAAAGACACTGTTGTTGCCCGAAGATGAGTATATAGAGGTCGAAACGTCGCATAAACTGAACCGAAGAAGTTTTCGTTTTTGATTTGGAAGGTTATTCACATACGATGTCACGCGCTAGGGGGAGGTCGGGATGTCAAAATTTTGTGACAAAGTGTGATACAGGAGGGGGGCGTATCACTCTTGTGACATCACGAATTGAAAAAATTATTTTCGCATTGAAATCTCCACTTGATCTATCATTTAAAAAAAATAATTTTAATACATACTCGAAACACTGTAAGAAACTCTTTCTTTACATTTTTTTCCACGAAATATTGAAATGCTATTCAGATAATTAATTCTTCATATTTCTTTTTCAATAAAGGTTTAACAATTGGATTTTTTTATTTACTTTAATGATACGTCGTACCTACCAATCGTTTCATTAACATGTAAAATGTAACGTGTGACATGACAAAGGTGGGGGTTCACCAATTTGTGACAAAGTGTGACAGGGGGAAGAGGGTGGTCAAAAATGCCAAAAATGTGTGTCATGATATATGAATGACCATTTGGTATCCTCAATAGGTACTCTTTCTCCTATGCAATTAGTTACAGAGCCAGGAAGTTTTTTTGTTATTCGAATTATTTTTTCAAATACTACAGTCACTTGACTCAAATAATTTAATTTTATGTAGTATTAATTGCTAATATGCACCACCCGCTCTGTCTATATAAACGATAAATGCACAAATGCTTGACGCAGGACTTATGATAATATATAAAGCGTTTATTTGACACATGATTGACATGCTTGTCATTTTAATTGAACATGCAAGGATCTTCTGGACGCAGGAACCAGAATAATTGTTCACGGGAACATTCTATAATACGGGAAATGTATGTCAAGTAGATTGATTCACTTAATCCCACTTCTGAATGTATATTTATTTTAAAACTTTTTGGTGTATACTCTTCACAATACATGAGATCTGCTATAGGCATGCATGTTTCGTCTTTAGCCTAGCCTCGTCAGTATAGCCTGGCGGTCTGACAATACAAAGCAATTAGGTCGTATACACACAGGTAAGGGTGTGATAGTAACATTTATCTCTGTACAAAGTGTCACTACTATTACTCTTATGTCGTGAGTATAATATTTCCTGTACTAAGAAGGCATTATGAAATAACTAAGCATAACAAAAATATCAAATAATGAGAGCGTCCTTGAGAAACAGACCAACTTGACAAGGAGACCGTTTTCGACCCGAACCGTAGGGAGGAAACAGCAACTTGCACCCTTTCCCTCCCACTTTGCTCGTTCTCTTCAACCATGTAACTAGTTTAATTAAATTAGGAACGAAAATCTCCTAATTGGTATGAGAGCACACTTGAACTTGTACCGAGAATAAAAGGACGCCGCACGCTATATCCATAGCACTATAGCGATAGTGCTATGCGATATCCGCGGCGACACAATCGCATTTTGAGCGACGTCCCGACCAGCTGTAGTTTATTCGTTACCAGAGCCTTAATTGGCTTCACCCGCAACGATAGTCTCTGTGTGCACAGAACAACTGTATTAATACAGAACCGCTCCAAGGCATGACGTACTTTTACTTCCCATAACTTGGTTATAGGGAGATACTAACAAAATTGATATAATTAATGACATTCAGTTTAGGTTCCGACTTGGTAGAGGAGCATCTGATAATATAATGAGCCTTGTAAAGGACCTACAGAGATCCTATAAGGATGAGTGTATACATGCTGGTATGTTGACAGATCTTTCCAAAGCGTTCGATTGTATAAGCCACAAAATTCTAATTGAAAAGCTGGAAGACCTTATAGCAATAGAAAGTTCAGTCTAGTCTTGATATCAAATAGAGTAGTTCCACAGGGTTCCATACACAGACCACTCATATTTATTATGTCTATGAATTACCTGCCTAGTCGCATAAATACGATGAATAATGACATAGTAGTAGAAATAGTACTGGTAATGGGCGGGCAAAGACACCTTTGGCCCTTTTTGCCGACCCCGCAGACCCCGAAGATCATCACTAGAACTATGGCAGACTTGGTAGTTTCTTAGTGTCGAACCTTCCAGACCGTTTAATAATGGTCATGATGTCCGACCATTCCGGTGAGTAGCACTCTTTCCTGTCAAACTCTGCTGTGTCGAATTCACACATTCCCTCAGGAAGTGAAACGAGGTCTCGTCCTCCTCCAGCACCTCTAACTGATTCGGTCTTTGACCACTTCTATGAGTGACAGGTTCCTGTTCAGTCTGCAGTGACCTGTGAGGATCCCTACTAACAAGTGGAGTGAATCCCCCCGCCGGTTCAATAGCCATAGCTCCCTACGTTTGTTGGGGCCTGCTATGAACATCTTTGTGAAGAATGGTTTGGTTCAAATGAGTTATATTGAAACGGGAAAAGTCAAATATTCAAGTATAGTTATAGATAAAAATCTAAAATGGAACTACATACCAAAAACTTAGCAAGAAGATCAAGGTGCCTTATTCCAAAGTTTAGGTTTTTCAGACATATTTTGAAAAAAACGCCTATATTCACCATTACGCTTTTGTAAAACCAGTCTTATCATATGGAATAAGCATGAGGATCTGTTATAAACCAACATTACAAGAAACTTGATATAATACGAAAACGTATCCTGAAGCAAATGTTTCACAAACCTTCGACATATCCTAGCGATGATTTGTATAAGGAATCAAAATAGTATGGCAACTGTATTGTAAAAAACTGAGATCCTCTCGAACATAACCATCAAACAAGAATTAAATACCTATCTGCATTTTTCCCTTAGCCTAACAAAACTTTCACTTTCCTTGGTTATTCTCAGCAAGCCCTTTGATTTGATACCCATATTGTAAGAGGGCATTAAAACATCAAAAACAACTATTCCGCTATCCTGGGTGTCCTGAAATGTTGGATTTAGAATGAGATGACACAGTTAACCATGCATTGTCATCCAAACTAAACGTGTATAAAAAATTGCAGCTCGATCGGTTGAAGATATCAGCTTCAAAATTCAGTTGCAAGACTCCACCCAATCAAACATAGTTACATATATACATTGCAAGTTGAATAAAAGCTTCTAATAACTACAAAGTTCATCCGTTTTTGATACGTTGTGATGCATATATCATGGAACATCAAGAAAAGACACGTCAAGTGACATGGGAAGTAATACTGATCCAAATAATATATTCTACCGAGTATTAGTTGATGCTATCCTACACCCTATTTAGGACACTAGCCCTCCAAAAATCTTATCCACTGGAAGAAGTTCCAGTCAAACCTCATCGCTTTTACCTTTTTTCTATTCTTCTCGCCTTGAATAATTTTCCGGAGACATAACCGCTCACTTAACTCAAGACAATTAAAACTTTTTATCCTCCTATTATTCGAGAGTTGAATAGCTGGGGGTGGGCGATGAGACCTTCGCGAGTCGGCTGCGATCGGGAAGAAATGAAATAATGAGTGAAGGTCGGGACTTTCCGATGAAAAAGGGTTTGCATATTCAACAAACGTCATTTATTAAGTTGGATCACCTTAATTTCTTGCGAGACGGGGTTTCATTGGTGTACGACAAGGATGCTCAGATTGTAGAGTGGAGATTCAGAGACCTTACGTACACCAAGTAAATTTTGAGAATGAAGTCAGCCACAAATACCAAAACGTATTATTTTAACGGAGAAAATCATAATCAAGGTTGCTAGATACAGCGATTTTTGTTGCGTAGAACGACCTTGAAACAAACATGATACGCATTGACAGACGAACATCTACGTCAGCATAAAACAACGGAACGCCATCTAGACCAATCAGGATTAACCAGGCATGTTTTTTACTTCACTTGAAGATGTAGATGTAGATTCCAGATGCTTTTACTTGGTGAAACTTTCATGATGCAGATGAAAATTTTGTATTTGGAAAGAACGAAATAAAATTTGTTTTTCTCAGGAGACAAAACAGCACACAACAATTAGAGTTACCTATTCTCGAAGCATTTACAATAAGATATCCAAACAACATACAGGGAACATATAGATAAGACAGACATCTAGAAAGATTGAATCTTAGCAAACACTAACTAGATATAAATCATAAGGTAGGTAACAAAAATATATTAAGTGTGCTTCATAATTCTAATAAAATACAAAATTCAAACTCCATGGGAACATTGGACATCGAAAAATATCGAAGAAATCTCGACTAGACTGTAGTAAATCAACAGACTGATCTTTTGGATTCGATTTTTATCGATACACATATCGATCTATATAGTAGTAGTAGTAGTAGTAGTAATGGGGAGGTAAACCCTAGCAAGTAGGCTACCCTTGGCCCTTTTTGCTGACTCCGACGACCATCACTAGACCTATGGCAGACATGGTAACTTCCTAGTGTCGAACCTTCCAGACCTTTTGATGAATGTCATGATGTCAGACCATTCTTCTAAGTAGCACTCTTCCCTGTCAAACTCTGCTGTGCCGAACACCTCAGCTCTGAGGCCACTGTATACGGCACACTCACCCAGGAAGTGGAACACGATCTCGTCCTCCTCCCAGCATTTCTGACAGATTGGGTCCTTGACCACTCCTATGAATGTCAGGTGCCTGTTCAATCTGCAGTGACCTGTGAGGATCCCTGGTAACAAATGGAGTGAATTCCTCTTCCAATTCAATAGCCATAGCTTCCTAAGTTTGTTGGGGCCTGCTATGAACCTCTTGGACTGCCTGCAGTCGTCTTTTTCCAACCATTCTTTCGCAACTTCGTTATACGCCCAAGCATCTGACCTGGCCTCTACTAATGCCCAGCAAAGGTTCGGGGCCAATGCATGTGCCCCTTGCTCCTATCCTCGCCAAGCAGTCTGCGTTCTCGTTACCTGGCACCCCGCTGTGACCAGGGACCCACAGTACGAATAAAACTGAATTTCTCCTAAGACAGACAAAACAAAAATAATGCTAGATTTGAGAACTAGTTTTGAGTTCATGATTGGACTTAGTTAGCTTGTTGTAAAATAGTATTCTAGGTAGCCTTTGTAAACAGTCTGACAGTCAGACAGAAGAATAAAAAGAGATAAAGTGAGCTTTATTTTTGAATCTTTGGGTTCAGGTACACAATTTCTACCTGGATCTACGTTGTCCACAAACTTCAAGCAAGATAATCAGTAAATATGGTGTATTGAACAGCAGATAGTAGGAAATAAGATTTTAGCTGATTGTGGTATAAGTAGTTGCTACGCCTTTGGCCGGAGTTCCCAATTTAATGCAGATAAAGGCGAAAACGTAGAGCTGAGTGAGGAGGGAAAATGGAAAGAGTGGATAGCCGACAAATGTGACGCGTCTATCTTGTCAACCCGTAGAAAGGATTCGCGGGGTTTCCACTCCGCTTAATGAATTATCATTTGCTGCTCTCTCGATAATATCCTACCACTTCAGCAGTGGTGGAGTGTATGAAAATGAAGAAACAAAAGCAAAAAAATATTGGGCATGCTGTCACGAAAATCGACACAGATTTTAGGCCATCATTCAGAGTTCAAATTTCAGGCTCTCCCTAGCGTTTATGAGCTTCTAGAGGAAATTGAACATGAGGTTTTTGATGAAGTTGCAAATTCAATTATCTGGAGAGAATTTGAGAGATTTCGGTATGACGTGGTACCACTTGACCATAAAGGAAAAGGAAATAAAAGCATTCCGATATCGTTTTAAAGCCCCTGATCGTTTTCTAATAAAATGTGAGAGGGTTGGCGAGGCCGAAATCTCAAAAAAGGTGCTGGTGTGTAAGACGTTTTCTCATGTATAAAGTTTTTGGTCCAGCAGTATTTTTTGAGTTATCGATCTAGTGGTAACAGAGTAAAACTGGAGCCACGTAACCATATAACAAGGCGCGATATATCTGGTTGAAATTCCTAGTCTACCGTTCAAGCGATACTGACGAACTGTCCATAACCACAATATAGATAGACGATCTCGGATTTTGTCACCTTGCCAAGTTTACTGTAACAATCTAAATCGTAAATAATTACAAAAGTTATATATGCCTTTGAAAGAATTACGTCAAGTAGGTTGACTCTGTATATAACATGCAGTAATATAAATTTACTAAATATTGTAATCGGATTTCAGAACTGTCAGTTCAGTTGATGTTATTTTATGAAATCTTGAAAATTTGGGAATATTTGGAATTTTTTAAATGATATCGAAGGAAAAACAATATTCAAATCTTTATTCCAAAACTCATACCATTGCGTCAAACTACTTGACGCCATTTTATACGCGAAAAAATGTTTATTTTGTAGCTTATACGTTATACGTCTGTTTTTCTTTACGTTCGCTATTAAAAACAATTTTCACAACCGCTTGATTTGATTCTACTAAAATTGGAACAAAAAAACATGAATTAGCTCACAAAGCTAAATAGCTTCTCACATATTGTTCTCAGAACTCGCTCAAATAGCGAAAATATAGAGCGTAAAAGTGCAGCTGCAAAGTCCAGTATTTCCTCAGCAGCAGCAGCAGCAGTTTTAAAAAGTCGAAGGCATAAATCATTTCGAAATTAAGCCACACAAGATGGAGAGTGTCAGGCGAGACAGGATAGATTGCATGGTGCACTTGAATTAAATCTCCTGCACAGCATCTTGCTCAGCTCACGAACATTTTCGCGCGGTTCGACCTCAGACGTTTACATAGAAAACGACCTACTAAGTTTATATAATATTTTCTTTAAAGATAACTTCTCGCAAAGGCAGAAAGCCCACCACGCTCCGGAAGTACTGATAGAGGACAAGTTACTGTACACGTAACTCATTTCACAGCCCAGAAGCTCTCCAAAAAACGACTTTTGGATAAGGCTTGTTCGAGGCATTGGAAGCTAGGCCTGATGAGGATGCACCCGTTAGATCTCAAGTTTGTATTTGCTGAACTGACTATTCTTTGTATTACGAGGGTCAGAAGGTCTTTAGATACAGAAAAACTACAAGGTTTTTTTTAAATTGTTTTTCAACATATTTTCCCCCTACCTCAATACATTTACGCATTCGGTAAAACCACTTGTCAAATTCTTGTGGTCAACGTTCTTTTGAAAGGTTGCTAATTTCCTCCTCAAATGGCGATCTCGTAACTTTTCTTTGACTTTAGGGAATAAGAAGAAGTCGCACGGAGCTAGGTCCGGCGAATAAGGTGGGTGAGGCAACAGTTTGACACTTTGTTCAGCAAAAAAATGAGTGTTCTAGTGGCGCTGTGGGCGGGTGCGTTGTCATGGTGCCATTGAATACCCCACAGACCAGTCTTTGTACGGCTCTTGCATATGTCTTGGAAGACTACAGGAACACATTTGGTTATATACCATTCAGAAGTTACTATCCTTTGATGTTCCAAGGCTACCGTTGTGATGTATCCACTTTTAGAGAAAAAAAAGAGGCGACCATTTTCTTTCCAACGCTCTTGCAACGATGAATTTTCGTTGGAGGCTGCTCAGTTTCGAAGCACCAAACTAATGACTGCTGTTTAGTTTCGGCATCATAATGATATAACCTTGTTTCGTCTTTGGTTACGATATTAAAAGTGTTTTTACTGTGCCCATTATCAAACCTTTCAAGCCCAATCAACTCTCGCTGCTTTTTGCTCACTGGTCAACAAATGTGGCACTCATCTGGAACAACGCTTCCTTAGGCGAAGGTGATCATGAATGATTGTTCGGACCGCTGCCGGTCCAATCCCCAGAGAAGTCTCAATCAATATACGATATTTATCTACCCTATTTTGAATCGATTCTATAGTTTTCGGAGTAAAAGCATGCTTGACCTGTGCGAGGTTCTTCTTCGAGTGAGACCCGCCCCCTTTTAAACTCAGCAAACCAATTAAAAACTGTAGCGCTAGAAGGGGCAGAGTCCCTAAAGCAACCCACCAAACTTTCATGCCATTCCGCTTGTTTTAGTCCCTTTTTATAGTCATACAAAATCATGGCTCGAAAATCGTGACTACCCGGTTCAATTTCCACGTTAAAATTCGGCCAATACTTAAATGCATCCGAGACCGTGGCAAGGCAACTACTGAACGATTCAAACGCTGCCTTTGCGTGTCAGCACTTACAACTTCAGACAAAATAGCTGCGTGCTCAAACTTGTTTAACCTTGTATAGATTGAGAATATCAAAAGGCTTTCAGCGTGACCCTTGCACTTTACTAAAACTTTAAGAGCACCTTAACTGTACAAGAATCGTTTATTCTGCACTTGTTTTTTTTTTCGTAGAAGCGTTTATTATCCACTCGCTTTTTTGAACTCGCAATTTTTATACAGAAACCTCCTTTCCAGCGTCGACGCGGCTAGCAAAAACCTCTTTAATTCGCTGGACGAGAAAACGAGAATGGGCAGTCAAATGAACGAATGTGCCTTGTTTACTAATTCCATTGATATTTACTTAGAAAATTAAACTTGTACATGTCCAAGAGGGGCTTGTTAGCACCACAAATTAGCTCGGTCGGCGCCAACAGAGACCGTCAGGCTGTTGCTTCTCTCTCTGTTCTTTTTGTACACTTAAACAATTCCAGTTCCCAACGGAACGCATTACTCTGGTGCAATGGATTTGGTCTTGTTTGCTGAGGTGCACGTATGGTGGAATGGCTAACTCGAGATAATTGCAGATATGTAGATGCTGGTTGGATTCAACATGCAACGTAGCTACATTGTCTAATTGCTTGAAGGCCTACACGGTTTCAAAAAATTAAGTAGGTTGATGTTCAGCGACTCGCCAAAGTGACTCTTTAATACCGGACACGTGTTAGCATCTTTCGGGGAAGTTTTATCTTGCGATGATGAGGCTGAAAGTTGGTAAGGCACGTGTCAGGTAATGAAAAAGTTGTTTGGTGAGTGGCGAAACTGTTTAAGGTTTGTGATCCCACAGCGTGAGAAGTATAGCGCCAACAATATAGAAACAAATAGTTCGGATCGGATTTTAGAATTATTGTTGATGTTTTGAAGTTGAATTTAAAATGTTGATGTTCGAAATTTGTAAACAATTCTCATAGTAAAAAGATCGCTTTCAGCTGCTTAGAAGCTATATTTGTATCGTTACTGAATTTTTCATTGCTGTAAACTAGTGTTCAACAGATTTACAAAAAAGATATTATTTTTACGGTTCTTTTTCCTATTTTTCTCTATAGGTTCTGCACTAGCCTATAACTTATCCTACATCCAATCCAAATACAATTTCAATGCTTACACCCTTACATTTAACTGTCGCCGAACCGTTGTTTATTCCCTTTTATTGCTAAAAATAAACTATACATAAATTTTTCAGCCAACTTTGACACTTTGTAATTCCTAAAACACTGAACGGATTTGAAAAACGAGCTCAGCTCAGATCTCGAAAGGTATTTTCATGATCTCTTGAATGGATGACATGAGCTTCTCAAATTTCGAGCAAGGGGCTCAAATACAAGGTAAAACACAGTCATGCATTTTGAAAAAAGATTCATGACTGTGTTTCACCCGAAATTTGAGGAGTTGTTGTCATTGATTGAAAAGACCATGAAAAGACCTTTTGAAATCTGACCTCGCCTTCGAGAGCGTTCAGTTTTTAGGAATTACAAAGTATCAACGTTGACTGAAAAATTTGCTTGTAGCGGTAACGATGTGCAGAAGTTAAGTTAAAATCCTCTACTACTGAAGATATACATATAAACAGAAGCTACTGATTTAAGGGTTGATTACATTCTAGTATTTCTTTAAAGCTATTTTTAACATATTCTAAACACAGAACGTTTTGATAGCAGCTTAGTAAATATAATGAATGCGTTAATTTTTTGCATCACAATTAGGTAAGGCTGGTTGCTTTTTCACAATTGGATCAAACGTAGTCGGACTCTATCTTCATAAATATTAGTGAATGTGCTTCAATGATATAAGTGCGCATCCACCATTTTTTTTTTCGATTGTCATGATCCGTAACGCAGTTAGTTGCACGCCACATGAAAATCCGTTAAAAGATGACTGCGTGGACAATTTCAAAGTTCCAGTTATGTCAAGAGCACAGATTAAAATCTCTAATGTTACGTTTCCATTCCATTGTCTTGAAAATTTGCACAACGTTTCAATTATTGTGGTATCTTCTGCATCATCTTCAGGTGAAACAATTTTTTTCACTGGAGGCCACACAAGAATCACGCCGGAAAAAGGGCGCCTTTTATTAACGCAAAAAGATAATCTTGAGTCCCCTATTTTCTTAAATGCTGCTGAAACGTCAAAAATTTTTGGTGTTAGTAATTCATAAACTGTTGACCCTAGTAACCTTCCGTACTTGTTACGACATAGGTGATGTTTCACACACTTGAAAATACAGATATGATAATATATTCTTTTATGTTCTATGTTCATTTCATTTTTAGGCATTTCAGTAATAATGACATGTTAGGAAATGTGTTATCCCAAATTTAAAATTTTTGCTCCCTTATCGTAACATCGTCATATTGTAAGATATCGATATAGGATACCAAGGAATTAAAACAAGAAAACCAATCAAACGAAGGAAGGTGACGAGTTATAAAAAAGCTTTTAAAAAGACATCTAGCGCCGCATTGATATTAAATCTGATTTCCTTGTTCATTTCATTTATTAAATATAAAAGCAGTGAAATTGCTGGATTTCATTATAATCCCAATGTTTAATGCATCAAGATAACACGCCATATTTCCATTAAAATCGAACGCTTTTCACGAAGTCGTTTGTCTAGGGAAAATGGAAAATTTGTATTTTACTTATCACGAATAAATTATCTGATGAAGGTGTATTACTAGAAAAATCATACTGTAAAAAAAATTTACCTTGTTCATAAGTCGGTAAGGTCCACAGTTTATGAAACAACAATAATATCTGTATTTCGACGACAATAGTGTGGAGAATCATCATCTGTGTCTAACGAGTACGGAGAATGCCCGGGATCAAAGGTTTATAGGTGATAGGAAGTATCTTTTTTAACCTATAGTTAAGACAGAGAGCTCATCATGCTTCAGAAGCCCTACCAGAAGATTGAGGTATATTTACATTGACCTTAAAATGGTTTAAATTGTAACCGGCAGCCCATTCCACAACGGTGAGGTACTCCAGAATAGCTTTTTGAAAGGCTCCTTAGAGGTATTGGAATCTCTACCAAGTGATGATTCACCCTCTGGGGCTCTTTTGCTGTACTCTTTATGTTGTTATGCGAGATAGCTCGGTCGAATATTCACCATGGTAGAATTTATAGAAGCAAATTACGTTCGAGGTTCCAGACTGAAGGGTTTCTTTGTAAGCAAAGAGTGTCTACCAGAAGTGCTTTGTAACACTTTCCTACACATGCAATCAATATTCCAGGGATGGTATGATATATTGTAAGGTAATACTCGTAGTAACTGTCCTGGGGAATGCATTTTTCTAGAGTAGAAGACTCAGCTAGTACGACAACCTTGCAGGACCAGCAACAAAATTGTGCCAAGAGATTATATTGCTTAAGCTTGATAAAATTACTCGATTGTTGGACTTCCCTCCATGTGCACAGCTGGCGGAACAGCATGTAACTTCATTGTCTTCTAAACATGTGTGTGATTATGATACTTACTCCCCTACCGAAAGCGCCGGTACCTACGCTACTGAGATGAAGCATCTGCAGCCCCCGGCTGTGGCTCGATAGCATTTATCAAAAACGTAGTACATGACACTTCAATAATGTAATTAAATCCACAAAATGGCCCCTTTTGCCGTCTTGAAATATCGCCGAACCCATTCCAATTTAGAAACTCTCCTTTCCATGGACGTACATGGATAATTTAAATCATAGATGAATTAACGGGAATGTATGTATGTATTTAGGATTGTCATGTCAAAACATAAATGCCTAGGCTTCACCATAATACCCAATCAACATTTAATTCTTGAAAAAATTGTATAGGGTAGTAGTTTCGCTGAATTTCGGATGCATCAAGCGAATTTGAACCATTTGAATTTGCTCGATGTTGTGTAGTATTTTCAGGGCATAGTTTGCTTTTTTTTCTAGGAGAATAATTTGTTTCTGTTTCAGCTACTTTTACTACACATGGCTTTATTTCTACTGAATAGTTCACGTGCTGTTGTATCAGTCGATTGAGATCGTATGTCAAAGGGGCAGATCTACTTAATATAATTACCATAATCAAATTATGGATTTTTTTTGGTACTTTTATAAAATAATATCTTATAATTTTTAAATTCAACTCCAAATATGAACAGTTGTAAAATCCTAATCAAATCCTTATTTCTTAACTGGCACTGTTGCGTAAGAACACCTTGACGACATTTCTTTCAAATTCCTTGTTTCCTTTTACTATATATGACATAAATTAACGTTTTTACTTTAAAATTGAATATCATGCTTTCAGTATGTCTGCTTTGCTTTTGGGCTTTGTTGTTTAACACTCTTTAATCAGCTTGACGCGTATGTATGTATGTATGTTTCTTACTGATAACCATACCACGCTGAGAATGCTTTTCATCCGATCTCCAAAGCTAAGCAGCATCGGTCGCGGTTAGTGCCTGGATGTCTGACCACCTGTTAACACCGCGTGTCGTTAGATTTAAAACACGCATGTTTTCAGCTTCATTTGGATGTATCTATGTTTTTAACGGAATATTCGGACATTATTTTCACCCACTTCAAAACGTCAGATTTATTTTAAATTTTGCATACTTATTGAGGATCGATGACAGTTCAGTAGTTTCATAAGTTTGTCCCATTATTAAATTTCTTTAAACAATTCATTTAAGAGTGATGATACCAATTAACATAAAAATGAATTTTTTACCAGATTTTTAAGTAATACGTTTAAAGGTGATAACAGGTATAACATTTAATGTCTTCTTAACACGCTTTTATTGACTCATCTAAGTGTCGCCCTCTATGGGGTCGCCGATTGACAACTTTCAAAGCCTAAGGTCCCAACACCAGAGTGCCTTGAAGCGGCAACAGATGTCCCTTTTGACATCTGTCAGCGAGAGTAAACTGTTTTACAGCGACATCCCTTGTTCTCCGTAAACACTTTTACGACGAACCATCATCTAGGCTCATTTTGTATCTATGGAAATAAAATCTTTATAATATAACGAAAACGGACTCATCCGAGACCTCGTAAACGGAGAGAATACCCTTCATACCCGCTAATTAAGATCCATTGACAATCTAGTCTAATTCCAGCAGCCACCTTACTGCGTCTCCCTATATCAAAGTACAAATATAGGAACTAAAAAGTAAAAAGAATTCTTAATATAGAATAAAATGATGAAAGTGGAAATGAATGCTATTATGATAAATAGTTCCAAATCAAAATGCAGTTAGTTTAAAAAATGTAGTACAAAATCCTCCACGCATTCATTTTATTCTAATATTAAGAATTATTTTTTTCAGTTCTATTAATTAGAAAAGCGTATTTTTTTAATTATTAATCATTCACCTGCTAAGTTGATCTAACAAGTACTCGCTCCCATTCAGTTCGATGTTTTAGACATTTTAGAGCTTCAGGTAATAAACTATCATATATTCAAAATACCCTATTTTCGCTCCATCGTCCGCTTATGTGCACACTTTTCTCACTAGAAGGAACACGAGAAGGAAGAAAGACTGCCAGCGTCGTTTAAAAATTAATTATCCTTAAAATTTTATGATTTCCAGATGCTTCCTCTTATTATTAACCAAAACGATTTTCTAATTTCCTCAAATTTATTCCCTCAATTAAAAGGGGCCGCCGCGCGGTAGAAAGAGCAATTCGTGGTGGCGAAAGTGTTACTCTGATGACGATCAATCGAAGGGAAACGGTATGACAAATAACGTCGTAAATGCGATCATTGAATTACTCTAGAAGTTCCCTCAATTTGGCCACGTCAACGTATTGGCAATAACTTCAACACTGTTAGACCAGGGGTATCTGATTTTGTGTTGGATGTTATCTATGTAATCGAAACTGCTTCCTACATATTACCTGACATCATTATTTCACTATGGATGTTTCCCAAGGCATGAGCCCAAATCTTTCATTAAAATATTCCCAAAAAAAAAATTTTTTTTGGCTGATATATCTAACAACCGATTCATTTAGAAGAAAACGCGACTCAAATAAATTTCACACTATCTAGCTGCTTTAAAATAAAAAAAGTTAATAGTACAAAAACAGTAAAATGTATTAAAAACTCCAGTTTCTTTGCAATTACTTTCGAAGTACTCAGATCATAGGTAGATCCTTTACAATTGGATAAAAATCATTTCCTCGTGTGAGAAATCATCACCATTTTCCTCAGTACTCCAATGAAAATTCCAAAGTAACTTGATCTTCACATAATTGTTATATACATGTAAAAAGATTGTGTAATCAACACACAGCTTCAAAATTAAACTCTTTTCCTTTCAGTAACGCGTTTCGATTTAGATTAAATCATCGTCGGACTGTCTGATTTGGCTGCTGGCAAGGCTACTCAGATCACTCGCCAACTAACTAACTAGATCCTATCATGGATATAAAACTAGAGCTCTCAAATCTAGCATACTATTTATCCTGTCTAGCTATTTTTCTATTAAATTATTTTTCCTTTCGTGTGTCTCTTAGGGGGAATATTTTTTGGTGACTGCATTCATACCAGTGTTAAGGGAAACTCCTACAAAACCAAAACCATCGCCATCAACATGTCCTTAAGATATTTCATGTGATAAACTATTATATATTTTACTCCTTAAACCATTTAATTCTTCTTAATACTTTCTATAACTTTTATTTGTGAAACTGTGTGTTAATTACACAATATGTTTATCTGCATGATGGAAGAGTTTCACCAAGTAAGAGCATCTACAATCTACATACTTTTTATAGATTTTACTCTTTTTGTAGTATTGAAAATGGTTTCTTCGAGCTTAAACTAGCCAGATGTTATGTAAAATTAATTACGATACTTTAAGCTTGTGCAATTTTTCTCTAAATTGTATAGTTTCTTAGAAACATCAGCTCAAAATTAAAAAAGACTAACTAACATTTTGGCATTTCAAAATAGGAAAAACCACCCAGTAGTTTAATCAAAATAATTCCATCCCAAGACTTTCTACATCCTTCTCTCAGTAATTTTTTTACGTGCGATTAAAAATAAAAAATATATATGTATATCCTAACGACTTCTTACTTAAGAAATTAAATAATTTATCACTGTTTGTGATATCCAACATGGGGGGAGGGTCTTCTTTGTGCACTTAAACAATGTTTTCTTCATTAAAATTGTATGTAATTAGACGTATTAAGCGAATATTTAGCAGCAAAACTGCTTTAAACATTATTTAAATCCAAATTTAAAGTAGTATAAGAATTTCATCTCATTCTATATTTATCATAAAGCAATAATAAATCATTTTTATTATAACCTTGAACTTGCTTATCGATGAAATGATAAATGCGGATTCACAAGATTAATTAATTTCTTACAAAACTTGCACTGGTGACCCATACGCAACCGGTCTCACATCAAACTAGTCAACGTTGGATAGCCAAATATGAATGAAAACTTGCAATATCGTAGTACGTGGTACTCGAGACCTTGAAGCACTGCTGTCTTATTATTTCTGGCTCGTATTTAAACATAATTTTCAATCAAAATATTTTATATAAATTCAGCGGCATACTTAATCTCTCACCGTTTGATGATGGGTTACTCTTAAATGTAAACAAATACTCTAATGGTGACGCAGATGTTCGCGATGTACACATCTGAATAACATGTTTAAATTATTAAACGTCCGCCATCAATTTGAATGGAGAAAGGAGAGACTTCCACAAGCCCATCACCAGACACGATGCATAAGTCTAATCCGCATTGAAGTATTCAATTACGGAGAAAACAACCTTTAGTCATGGATATAGTGAAATATCTTCCGTGAGGCAATACAATGTGCTCCTGATTTTCCACCCCTAATTATTTTCTAACTCTAATTAAGCTAGCATTACATTACATTTACTCTTCGAGAATGGAAAATGCCAGTGCCGTGACAAATCAACAACGGAGCTAATGTAAACAAGGAGCTGCCATTTTATTCGTTCATCGAAAACCAGTCCTCGTCGATGTCGTTGCGATCTTCTTGAAACTTGCCAGCAGGCTATCGGCTTTATAGGGAATCCTCAAACTTCTTCAAAATGGAATCCTTTTTTGCAATGATAAGATCGATCTGAGGCTATGACAGAGTATGATAAAATGCTATATATGGTCAACGTCTGGAAACAGCCTCTATAAATTAGATAAAAGCCCTAGAGATGTGGATTCATTAAAGCATGTTATGGATGCCATTGGTTGCAAAACCATCAAACGGAGAAGTTATAGAAAGACTATTCGAGAACTAAGACAAGATAGAAGGACGAAGAGGAGTTGGTAGAACAGAAGCATGATGGCTGAAGGACATTCTAGACCATGTCTAACAGTTATTTAAACTTGCTCATAATCGAGAAGAATTTACCAGAATGAGTGTCAAGATCAGGGAGACTGGCTAAGGCTATAAAAATGAACAAAGCGTCCATGAATGCTGGATTTCGATAAACGAATAAAATTGTAAGTCTCAGTTTGTAATATTGTGCTGCATTTGAGCATCTGAACTATCAGGAGTAACAGATAATGTTCAAATTAAGGATTTATATAACATGTTTGACACTGTTAACTGACTTTTGGTTTCATAGATGGTGGACAAAACATTATCAATATGACGTCCGCATAGATCCACAACAGATCTTCGGGCTCACATTACCCTTCAACGGATCTGAGCAATTGAGCTTCATGGGGGTCTCGAGTCATCACGCTCAATATGCTGCCACCGGGTCTATGCCAATGATTCTATAGTTTTCTCATGGGTCGCTCCTTATTTGTGGTGGTGTATGGATATGCTTTCGATATGTTGACCATCAATGCGGGCGTTCCTCAGGGTTCTGTTCTTACTCCAACGCTCTTCTTGCTGGGTGAACTACTATCATCTCGAGAGACCTCACTTTGGCGGGAGCAGCATCTTGATCAGATTAATGAGGACATTCAGAGAATCCAATCAAGCGTCTAGGAACTGACATCAATAATAAGATGTCGTGCCATGGTCATGTCGCTGGCTTTGCTGGGTCGGCGACCCAGAAGCTGAAGATAGGAAATTGTTTTAACCGGAACATCGACCTGTTTATATCCTATAGATATTATTATGGCAAATTATTCCACATCGTAACAACAAGAATCTTCAGTACAGCAAACACAATATGGACCTCAATAGGGATAACCTCACCAAGTTGAGCTTACAACGTCTCGAAGGAGCCTCTCCAAAAAATGGTTATTTTGGATATCCTCGACATTGTGGAATTGCTACCGAGGAGTTTGACACAAAATATGAAAATCTCGTTAAAATGAAATCTCCGGAAATATACCGACCGGAATAATACATGGCACATGGTAAGCGGAATCCAAATACCATCACCAAAAAAATCCTAACAAGCCGTGGGGTGCCCATTTAAAGGGAGCAAGCACTAAAACAGCCTCCCGGGTTAATATGTGTGTTTGTTGGCATATGTAACATCTTTGAATCATTATGAAAATCGCAGCAGTTCCACGACCTTTTCTATAGAACGCTACTGAGTTAACCAGTAGTGCAAGTAAACTTGCTCTGAATCGCGTAACTACAAGCGGAAAATTTAATTTGAAAACTTTAAGTAAATGCTTATCAAAAATCTTGATAGTGTTGCAAGAGGAAATTTCGGAAATTTTCCTACTACTGGGTTGGTGTCGACGCAAATGAATATTGATTACGCTTAGTAAGATTAAGGATGTACATCAGCGAAATGTTTTTTGCTCTATAATGGAAGCAGACATCGAACTGCTTCGGTAATAGTTTTTTTTGTTATATCATTAGTGCTAATAACATAGAGAAAATAATTATACCGATAACAATAACAGCGAGCAATGTTCAATGTCATCCTTGAAAATAACCTAAGGAAAATTGGAGACGACTTGTTAAAAGGTGCCAAGTAGTCACGGCAATACTTACTAAATCAAATCATCGCCTTGCTCTAATAGTTGAATCAATATATTATCATATACAGGATGACGAAAGGATTCCAACAGCATTAAAAAAACAATAATTTTTCAATATCATCATTCATTCATATCACGTTCGTCGGTCCACATTCCTTAGTTGGCTGTTTTCATCTCTTCTTTTTCCGCAGGCACTGATAAGAAACATTATCCTTTTTCTTTGACTTACGTAACAGTTTAAATTCAAAAAAATGAATACCTCGCACCTACTAAATATTTTTGTACGATAGATCAACAGCTTATTTTGAAACGGTTGATACCAGGATGTATTAAATATTTGCTCGATATCATTTAGGCTTTTTAAAAGCTCATTAATATGTCCATTATGCAGAGGTAAACATAAAACTAATTACCTCTCATATATGTATGAATAAACAGAACATCGATGTACAATATCAAAAAAACGCACAAATATAATGTTTCACGGTTTATATACCTGATATTTATTTAGTATGATATAATTGGAACCAGTGAGATATTTAATCAAACAATCGTTCGAATTTTCTGGATTATTTAAACGTTTATCGTTCATCAAGCCCGGGTTCGGTAAATTGTTGTGTACGTGATGTCTAGACCCTACAAAAAGTGGCCTCTGGTAAGTTGACGATGTACTTAATCCCAATGTGATAAAAAAATATAAATAAGGATTTTTATCGGATTCTGTTGGCAGATAGTGCAGAGGGATTAAAGAGGACAACAAACAGTGTAGCCGATGAATGCGATGAATATAACCAAAACTATAATCATAAGTAAGGATCTCCAGACAACAATCAATTTCATGGTGAACAAAGTGCCATTGGAAAGAGTGAATCGATTTTATTATTTGGGATGCAACATAGTTGATACTAGGACCAACTCAGAGATAATGGGAAATCGTATTGAGAAAGCAAAAAATGCATTCTACCGCCTGTGAAAAGTTCTCTGTAATCTCTCGTTGAACATCGATGTAATCAGAGTTCTTAGATGCTATGCTGTGTTTTATGTGGTGCAGAAAGTTGCCTGTAAGCGATTGGAAGCATTTGAAATTTGGTGCAACAGAAGAGGCAAATACTGCGAGTCCAATATGTGCACCACGCCATGCTAGGAAGACTGAGGAAAGATAGGAGAATCCTCCAGACGAAAGCGGCATATTTTGGACATATCATGCGGAACACAAAGTAGCGATTGCTGCACTTGATCTTACAATGCAAAATCAACAGCAACTCACAAAAAATTAACAGGCTTAATATCAACAGAACTGTTCATAATGCCAGTAAACAAAATACGATGAGCTAACTGTTCACAGTTGAATTGAATTCAATAAGAGCTGTCAATTATAAAACCCTTTGAAAGAATAAAATAATTTTGGATCATAACCATTACTATTTTTCAATAGCTCATAGTAATAGATATAATAGTTAGCTAGTTGACAAATAACCTTATAGATTATAGATGCTCTTACTTGGTGAAACTCTGACTTTATGGTTTTTATTCATAACTACTAAGTTTTCTAGCTTTTGTAAACATTCAATTTTGTCAGTCTACCGATGATTGAATCAACACTCGTGACAAGAAGCAATTTTTGTTTGTGGAGCCTTGTATGAAAACTACACAATTCTTATCTCAAAAATCGCACACAGTCAGGAATATCAGATGCAATCGAAGAACAGGACAGCAATACAAGATTCAAGCAATATTTTCTAGGAACGTTACACTCCGAAGCATCAAAAACCAAACCCAAGAATTAACATCAATCAAACAGGAACTGAAAGTCCGAATGTGTCAAAATATACGAAGGAAAAACGATGTGAGAATAATTGAGGAAAACCGACTGAACATACAAGAGACGACGCTGCTGTCATTGACAATGAACCACATTGATATCGACAAAAATTCAAGCAGGCGCTTTTCATCGCCACGACCACGACCACCACGTTTATAGCAAACCTAGCGTAGGAATAAAGACAAGATGAGAGCCATTTATGAGAAAAATTAAGAAACTAATACAGAAGACACTGAAGATAGCAAATCACAATACTTGAATAAACTGAGACACTCCACAACTAGCTACGTAATTATTTAAAATAGATGCGGCTTGTCTGAAATCTACGCCTCTGAACCCCACGACCATCTGCCAGGGTTGCAACCCCACAGTTCCCGCCAGAACTTTTAATAAGTTAAAGGATTACCCTTAGGCTCTCTCGACTCGGCACGAGTCCGCTTTCTTTTTCTGAAAGAGATATTCCTGGCATTTCGACGCAGCATAACTTTGAAATTTTTAATTTGACTGCTATTTTTCGCTACAGTACACACCTCCTCGTCTGTCTCCTACAGCAATATTACGCATCGCTTAAGAATTTTGTCATAAATTTCAATAGTAACTCCCTTTAGCAGTGGATGGAGTAGCGAAATTGTTCAGATAAGTAGCAGAGGAGGTGGACTTACAAAGAGCTGAATATCTTTTGATCACAAATAGTACTAACAGTGTAAGGGATTCGTGGAGAGTGGAGAAAGGTAGATTGTTGATGTTGATACTTGCAAACCTTCCACAAGAGATTTTACGTGTTTGGTGACTCGATTGTCAGTCGGACGCTCTGCCAACTGAGCTAAGTAGACTCTCCGCTAAATCGGTGATCATAGGTACATTCCCCCGAAAGCTGCACAATTTCAAACTGCGCACGTCTTTCGTATCTCGAGGTAGTGCAGCGCCAGAGCTTGGGTCAGTAAAGATCTCCGACCGAGGTTACTGACAACAGATCCGAGTTTCGAAATGGGAATTTGTATGATGCAGAGTAATAAGAGAATTTAGGTGCTCAGAAGTAATTGCACTAATAAATCTTAGTGCTAGTGAAAACATAAAATACATACGTTCTACCAACCATGGTATGAATTATTTTATCAGTGAATCATGGAGATGGTAAAATTCATTGACACATTCAATGTTGACATCTTTTAAATGCATGAGAAATGCTTTCATTCGAGAATTTTATCGCACGTATATAGATTAATGATTTAAGTAGATTAAAAATGGTATATTAGGTTAGAACCCACTTGTAGTTGCAATTTTTGAGATGTTACTTGCTCTGGCTGACAATTAAGGCATATGAATCTCATTTTTCTTTTCAATATTAATAATCCTGATTTCATTCCATAATACAATTAAAATTCCGAAATCCGATCCAGTCAAACAGCATTTTTGGGTTAAGTTAATTTCTTTTCCCAAAGGGGTTTGATTTGATCCGCTTCTGTTTTAGCAACCACAACTATGACAGATTACCGCATTATAAATCAAATAATTCCGTAAGTAAGTTAACGCTGTACAAAAATGGGTCCGTATCTTGAAAATTTTCGTCTGATTTGATGAAATTTTGAAATACACATCTCTTTCTGCTAATTGTAAATGAACATAGAAGTGCAGGTACACACAAACCATATAAGCTCAGCTGAGGTATTGCTTAGGCAATAACTAACAAAGTCCTGTCACGTACAAAGTAAGGTCATGTAGAAAATATACCTTGCTTTTCAAACTGATCTAGATTTTGAGTTTTGCTGGATTGTATTCCGAATGCACATGTGACAGTATCTGACTGGTGATAATGGAATGATCCTCCTCCTTTTCAGAATCCACGACACTTCCTGCAACGGACTGATTCACCGTCGTTCCTTATACGCACCTACGTTACTTCTTCCTATCTAGATAGGCTGTCGAGTCGGTATCTAAATACGAATCTGACGGGCCCTTCCGTCAGTCGGTTCTAGAGGCGTTAGAGCTGAAGGACGGTATGCCTTCCCTTAGTTTCCTTACATCAACCGGCGCTAGGGCGTTAGGGGGAAGGCCGCAAATAAACGTCTTTGCCGGGAAAGGACTGGCCGTTGTGCATTCTTGGGGCATTTGGCCATTGGTGTAGTCTAATGACGCACTTAGGGCAATTAGTTCGATCTAGCGGTGCCACGCTTTGTATTTGTCAGTTGGTAATGGTTGAAAATATAGTTGGGGACTTGCTGATTACCATATATTTAGTCGTGGCGATGTTAAGCTTGCATAACGGATACACTCCTTTCCAGCTCCTCGCTGCATATAACCTCCGAACACTCACCCTCTATTTTGACATTTGTCACATGCATTGACCCCGAACCCTTGCTGGGTATTAGGAGATGTCCGGTCAGTAATGCCCTAGATGATTGGGCATATAACGAACTTTCGAAAGCATGGTTGGAGAGAGATGACTGCAGGCAGTCCAAGAGGTTCATTGCAGGCCCCAACAAACGTAGAGAGATATGGCTATTGAACCGGAGGAGGGATTCACTCCACTTGTTAGTAGGAATCCTCAAAGGTCACTGCAGATTGAACAAGCACCTGACACTCATAGAACTGGTCAAAGATTCAATCTGTCAGAAGTGCTGGGAGGAGGACGAGACAGCTTTCCTCTTCCTGGGTGAGTGTGCCGTATACAACGGCCTTAGGGCTGAGGTGTTCGGCGCAGCAGAGTTTGGCAGGGAAGTGGAATGGCCGGACATCATGACCTTTATTAAAAGGTCTGGAAGGTTCGACATTAAGGAACTACCATGTCCGCCCTAGGTTTAGTGATGGTTCTCGGTGTCGGCAAAAAGGGCCAAGAGTGACCTACGTGCCAGGCTTTGCCTCCCCCTTACTACTACTACTTGATATATGTCAAACAAACGCTACTTACTAGAAACAGATATAGCTGTACAGTAATGCAGTCAGTACTCTTTATTAGGGGGAGGGGTTTGAAAATACTCGTAAATAGAACGGATATCATATCAAAAATGCAATTTTTTATCGAAAATAAGATGTAATGTACAAAAGTGCATTTGAAAAAAATAAACGAAATCATGTAGTAAGCATACTAAACACAGAGTATGTATAGGACATTAAAAAAATATAAATGAAAACAAAACACTTCGTCAGATTGTCTTTCAAAAAGTCACTTGGTGTAGGTCAAGAAATCAACGTTGTTCTTGAAAAATGACGCGGTTACACACTATCACAAATATAACGCAACATACTCTACATAACCTAAATGCTAATGGAAATAGATACATTTGGCTGCAAATTGTTCCCCGTATCTAAAAAAACGTTGCGATGGTGTAACCGCTCAACTAACTTTCATGCCTTCATCACTACTCAGTAGGCCCGCCTCTGTACCCTTCCCGCTAAAACTAACCTCATCGTCACTCAAAACACAGAGAGAACTACTGTTGTCCGTCCCTCTGGAGTACATCCCTAGACTAGTGCAACAATTCCGGAGTGCGGGATAACGCTTCCGGGTTTATCGGCACCACACTGCCCCGCCTGCCCCCCAGCCCGGACTTGTTACCGGATTATCGTCGGCCAGCAGCGGGTTTGCGCTGGCCGGAGGGACACTCGTTTGCTCTGTGAAGAGAGTGGATTGATGAGCAGGGTTCTACTGTTGCTGTCTCTTAGATTGCAAACTGTATATTAGTTGAAAGCTAAATATACTAGCTATTAGTTTTAGCATTAATTAATTGGTTATCATTTGGCTGTCATCCAATTTTCTCTCACGACTGGTCTACTGCCCGATTTTGTTCCACGGAAATGAAGGTATAAAGCGTTTTCCCAGCTGATTTTTTTGTTTCAACCCGAAGCTACTTATTCTACTTGATAATGTGTTCAGCTTCCATACAATTTGGTTCTCAGTATCTTCTACACCGATGTTTTCCTGTTCAAGGCATTGGGGTTTTTCGATGGTGTATGCGATGGTCTCGTTGAAAGTCTTTAGATATTCCTAATCTATACAAGTTTAAACAAGTTTGAGCACGCAGCTATTTTGTCTGAAGTTGTAAGTGCTGACACGCAAAGGCAGCGTTTCAATCGTTCAGTAGTTGCCTTGCCACGGTCTCGAATGCATCGGAGTGTTGGCCGAATTTTAACGTGAACATGGAACGGAGTACTCGCGATTTTCGAGCCATGATATTGATGACTATAAAAAGGAACTAAAACAAGCGCAATGTCACTTAAGTTTAGTGAGTTGCTTTGGGGACTCTGCCTCTTCTAGGGCTACAGTTTTTAATTGGTTTGCTGAGTTTAAACGGGGCCGGGTCTCACTCGATGATGAACCTCGCACAGGTCTATCGCCCACTGCTGTTACTCCGGAAACTGTAGAAGCTGTGCAAAACATGGTAAAAAAGGATCGACATATAACTTACGCTGAGATTGAGGCTTCTCTGTGGATTGGATCGGCAGTGGTCTGAACAATAATTCATGATCACCTTCGCCTAAGGATGCGGTGTTCCAGTTTGGTGCCACATCTGTTGACCAGTGAGCAAAAAGCAACAAGAGGTGATTGGACTAAGTTTATGCTTGAAAAATTTGATAATGGGCACAGTAAAAACACTTTTAATATCGTCACCGGAGGCGAAACAAGGTTATATCATTATGATCCCGAAACTAAGCAGCAGTCATTAGTTTGGTGCCTTGAAATTGAGCAGCCTCCAACGGAAATTCGCCGTTCCAAGACTGTTGGAAAGAAAATGGTCGCATCTTTTTTTTTTAAAGTAACGGTAACCTTGAAAAATCGAAGGACAGTTACTTCTGAATGGTATATGACCAAATGTATTCCTGTAGTCTTCCAAGAACTATGCAAGAGCCGTCCAAAGGCTGGCGCCGCAAGAACACTCGATTTTATGCTGAACAGGGTGTCAAACTGTTGCCTCAAGAAATTATTAACCGCTTAGATGCAGTTGAAATGTGGGCAATTTTAAAGAAAAGGTTGACAGATAGAACATCACATGCTGAAAGACTTGAGAGAATGGGTTAAAAAAAGGAAATGTTTAACACCATAAAGATACGATAGTTGCTATATCTGGAACCCCTGATGACAAGGGGGAAATTCACTCTATTGCAATTAATTATTCAAAACAAAATACCGGGAAGTAGAAACAGGGGAATAAGATGCATTTCCTGGTTGGGCAATTTGAAACAGTAGTATAGATGCAATTCTGTTGAGCTGTTTAGGGTCGCAGCATCGAATATAGAATTAGCCAATCTTCTGAAAGGAGAAGGCACTTAAATCAGAAGACGAAAATTTACATTACATTTTTCAGTGCACTGGCAGCGTAAAATACTTCCTAATTAAGCTACTCAGTTAGTCATAGCACCTTATATAAATTTACAAAATATATATTGATTATGGGAGACTCGGCAACTGCCACAGTTCCATCGAGTTCATTCAATTTCTCCGACGCGAGAACGCTAAGTCGCCTGTTGATTTGTCGCAATGCTTACGTTGTAAAAATACGTACTGTTTCTGGTGATTTATGCTTTACGATAAGTAATTAGGGTTAATCAGCATGT
This sequence comes from Bruchidius siliquastri, assembly GCA_949316355.1. Classification (NCBI taxonomy): domain Eukaryota; kingdom Metazoa; phylum Arthropoda; class Insecta; order Coleoptera; family Chrysomelidae; genus Bruchidius; species Bruchidius siliquastri. The sequence continues at coordinate 25,408,656 of OX438536.1, forward strand.
TGTGTGTCGAAAAGTAGACAATTCCATTCCAAATGTTACATTCCATAGGTAAGGTTTCTCTCTTAAATCACCGCCATCCTTATTCGTCCCCCTCCCGCACTATTAATATCGGCGTGTAAACAGTAAGCAATAGATGAATGTATAGCTCCATCTATCGGGTTTTATATTTATTTGATTATAACGGACAATAATATTGCTTCACTTCGTTTTGATGAACAATACAATAAAAAATCTTAAAAAATACCAACCCATGCAAAAACATAGTAAACGCAAACTCCATTACTTGATACCATTTTGACCATATCATCTCACATCTATAAATAATGCCGCAAAAAATATGCATCAGATTTTGATTTAGCTCTGTGACAAACGAAATGGATAGCCTTATTTCTTCGCAGCGTGGTGCAGCAGAGTGGGCACAAAGAAACACTGGCGCAATAATTTTTAATGCCTATTATGCTGTATTATTCAGTCGGATTATCCTGGCCAGGACGCTTGTAAATGTTTCACAATTTGCGCTGCCTTTTGTTTCGAATTTAATTGCTTCTGTATGACTGGTTGTTCAGACCTTACTTCGAAACTACTTCCAAAAAATCATCCTTCTAAGGAGTACTAGTACGTATTCTGTATTGGTGAAAGGGCGATCTGTCATCACAGTACTTAGGCCCTGTTGGGCCCCTTGTACGTCATCCCCAGGAGTCAGGCATTACTGAGTGTTCACAGCCACCCTGAACTGCGGAAGAAGTTGGTGACACGACACAGTGGAGTTTCCCTTACACTGGCCATAAAGGGCACAGAATGGATTCTTGGATGGATTGGACCGCTGGGTAGTTACACAGCAGATGCTCAATTGTCTCATCATTTCACAGCCCCTACATAGGGGTGTTTTGCTAAGCCTCATGTTGAATAGGGTTTCCTTAGCTGGCCATGTCCTGTTTCAATGCCCGCGCAGTTGTTCTTCACTTGGATATCCGAGATATTCTGTAGCAAACAATAGTTTTTTTACATTTTTAAGCTCTTAAATGATATTTTTTGTATCGGTCATTGGCACTAGATATCATACGAAAGATCGAACTGTATTGGGAAGAAGGATTACGCAAGGGGATGTTCCTTCCATAGCGCATTCACCGTTCTGTCTGACCAGTTCGTATGGCCCAACGGTAAGGCGTCTGCCTAGAATGCAAGAGGTTGTGAGTTCGATCCCCACTGGTGACAATTTTTTTTTCCTAATTTTTCTGAATATTATTAGTTGTCTACTTACAGATTATAGAGCAATCCGATAAAACTCTGTAATGGTTCATTTATTGTGGGACATTTGATACTGAAAATTATGTTTCAGGTTGGAATACTGGTTTCCATTAGTGTATATAAACAACTCCGTATATTCTACTCCATCTACGTTTAATTAGGTCAAACTACACTTTCACAGCTGTTTAACTATATACCTTTTGGAATATACATTTCATCAAATTCAAATAATCAAGCCTAGTAAGATATCTTTTAGATATTTCTGTCTAACTATTCTAAATTTCACATGAAGTATGCTTAAAACACCGTAAACTAATATTTTTTGCAGCAGATCTGTTTTAACTGAATCATTTCCTTGATATCTTGTTTCATACCTGCGGTTTATCTTATCTGAATACCCCTATTTTTGTTAGTTTGTAGTATGGTTTGCTGCATATACAGTTGGGTTATCTCAAGTATGCCGGTTTCAAAAATAGTGTATTTGCCGGAGAAATTATCGTTTTATTGCATATTATTTTTTTAATTATTTTTTTGTAAAATGTCAATTGGTTTAATATGAGAATTAACAGCTTTACCCCATCAAAGTATGGCATATCGCAAGCCTGACTCTACTAAAGAGTCCTGAAACATTTTTCGAATATTTCAACCGATACAGTGACACACGTAGTGTCTTTAGTCCATCTTCAGTGTCGATCGGTCGTTATCTAGATATTTGTAACTGCATTGTTGTTAAATTAGCATAGACGGGCAAACATATATTATTATTTGGAATAGGGATAAACACAGATTGATTACCTTTAACAGATATTAACTTATGGCAAAATGAGAAAAAATGTTCGATTAGTCTTTATCGACAGTTTCTTTTAAAGCCGCCCATGAACTCTCAGTATAAAGTACAGCATAGCTGGACATTTGACCGCAAGTAGCTGAAGTGAGAATACTGTTGACATATAGATGAAATAAGATCGATGCAAGTGGTAAGCCATATCTTAATTTTTCACAGGAACATTGTATAATACGGGAAATGTATGTCAAGTAGACTGATTCATTTAATCCCACTTCTGAATGTATATTTATCTTAAAATTTATAAGTGTATGCTCTCCACTATGCATCAGACCTGTTTTAGACATCCACGTTTCTTCTTTAGCCTAGACTCGTCAGTATTACCTGGCGGTCCAACCGTAGAGAGCAATCTGGTGGTATATATGTAACCCAGTCAAGGATGTGATAGCAACATCAACTCATCTCCAAGTGTCGACATCTATCGGTACGCCCATGGAGTCAAAGATGTTCGACACTTGAGATGAGTTCATATCTCAGTTGTTTCTCTGTGCTAAGAGTATTTCTAATGTTCACCATTTGTAATCTTGTATATAATTATATGTGCCCATCCCTAACACTAATCATAAAGTGTGTCGCACCGTATATTTGACTTGAACAATGAGCAATTCCCAAGCATTATTCTGGAGTGCAACGGTGGCAAAAAAGGATTACTGTGCTTCCTACACTTCCCCGACACAGACCCATTAACGGCTGTCACTCGGTCTATAATGAAAATTAGATCCTGCCACTATGTGGATCGCTAACGAAGCCCGAGGCAGCATCGCAGAGCTGACTCAGAGGCCAGTGTCACTTTCTACGATAATCATTTCTGACTGATGACTCTGCGATGAATTGATTTCGCACATTTTGCATTAACGTCTCTATGCTTTATCTGTCTACAGAGCTGACGACGACATTTCCTGCCTTGATTATTGTGTATCATGCAATAACGAGGGTGCAAACATTAGATTTGCACTAAGCGTAACTAGCATTTGAATCCGTCGCTGGAAAGATAAAGGTGTATAAGTTAAAAAAGTGCTAATTTGTTAACATTCAAAATATGAAGAATTTTCCATGCTATTTTTAATTGTTTACAGACTTTCAGTATTAGACCTAAAAATGTCATTGTTACACCGACTAATTGTGACTAAAACAGATAATGTGTGCTACATATGTGATAAATCCCATGACTATTATTTACTTGCTAATCCGCAAATTGGAGACCAACTCTACCGTCTCTAATTTGCGGATTACCAAGTAAATAACTGTCACGGAAGTTGCTTACATAGAGGATAATTGTTCGATGCAGGAACCTGTCAGTGAAACGTGTTCAGGTATATTTTCTCTTCCAAGGGACTAACGCTGTCTCTAGGTACGAACAGCGCACGCGGTTTGACTGATAGAGAAATAGGGCTGCGAATTTCAATTGGTAGAGTGACTGTCCAGAAAGCGGAGGATCAAGAAGTAATTAGGTTTCTAGCAGACGTGCTGTCCTCTATAAAATTTTGATCATGGTAGTACTCCGTTCTTTTTGGAATATCGATTCAGTGGCAGCAGAGTAATACTCATGCTACTTAGCCATATAACAACGCGCGATACAGCCGGTCTACCGCGCAGGCGATACTGACGAAGTCTATAGATATAATATAAATAGCCGGTCTCAGTTTTTGTCAGATTGCCACGTTTACTATGACACTGTAGTTTTCCTGCTTGTGTTTCAACATTTGCTAAGGCTATACATTACTACATCCTACCTAAATAAGGATGAAAATTGATTTAAAAAGTTTCACTCAAGTGAAAACTTCTCCTGAAGGCGACTGAGGATACTACATGAATCGAAACGTTGTAGAACGGCCAAAATCTCAAGACAATGGAAGCCCAAAGCTGTGATACTGAAACATACACATTGTTTACAAATTTTAAAAAAACAATTGAAAAAATTGCGTCAAGTAGTTTGACTCTGTATTTCACATGCTAGCTAAATATCATTGGATTTTAAAAATGTTAATCGAATTTTAAATGCACATGATATTTCAATAACCGAATTATCATAATGCGAATGATATAATCGATATATAACTCCAATAGTGCAAACGTCTTCACGCCGCATGAATCTAAGAAGTTTTGCTTACGAATTACGAATTCCGATTTTTGATTTACGATTCTGGTAGAACTGAAATCGTTTTAGTTCATTTTTAATTCGACTGCTTGTTTTGTTTTTGTTAATAAGAACTGTAATTTTCAAGTGTTGCGTGTATTTTTGTATTGTTATTTTTTTTGTTGGTGATGTGCAAATAAATCTGAAGGTTGCAAATCCAAAATACTAATACGTTCTAGCATCACCAGCTGTCAAGTTTGTAACAGTGGAAAGGCAACCTTTCTTAGGGGCTCGCGGAAAATGAAATTATATTTATCATACCTCGATACAGACTCTCTGTTATACCTGAAAAGCTAATGTGTTCTATTTTCTGTTACAATAAATTTTTATACACTAATTAAAAAGCGAGGTTGACCAGAAAATGTTGGATACTGGAGAATATGGGTGTGGGATATTTTTAGAAGAAATATATAATTTTTTATATTCCATATTTTGTTCAAATAGGTTTACTATACAAATGAATCAATTTATGAGAAATACAACATCGCGAGCTTTATTCAATAAACTATAAACATAAATAAACCCATAATATTAATTATTCTATCATGCCTGTAAAAAGACAACGCTGCAATAATTGCCTAATACTGTGACTGTTCGAACTACAATAAAAACTGGAAACCCGTTTATACTGGCGATACGCGTTTCGCTCTAAATACAGCACTCGCGTTTCAACATATCCATTATTCAATTAAAATTCGAATGATGAACTTCTATAATTTAATAACACCAATTATGCAAATATTCGTATTAATTTTAATTCTAACTAACCCATCACTACTCACATCAAGCTTTCGTCATCTAGTGAAATGAATCCGAAATAGTATTGAGTAAGCAAATGTGAAAACGAGTGTATCCGTCTGGTATCCGCCATAGAAAACTTTCCTACCTTTGTTATAGGCGAAGTTTTCGAATTACCAGCAAGTTTTAATGAAGATAGGTGAAATAATGAGGGAAAGATAAAGGGAGAATCTAAGAGAATGTACCAAACAACGAGTGGTTCTAATGTTTGTGCTGTTCACCGAAAGTAATATCCTTGGTAAGTTCTGAGTTCCTCATCGGAACAAAGTTGACTTATTGGGAAGAGGGGCTATGGAAAGTAGTAAATGAGATAGTGCAGGTAGAACATTTACTGTGTTAGAAAAAGAATACATCAATACTAAAATAGAAACATTTTTTCGGTCAGGCTTTAAGCATGAATCAAAACTAATTAAAAAAAAAATACGTAATTTTTTTAGCACTGTGGCCCGGAAAATGTTCTACTTTGGGGCCTGCTATGAACATCTTCGACTGCCTGTAATCGTCTCTCTCCAACCATGCTTTCGCAAGTTCGTTATACGCCCAAGCATCAAGGGCATCACTGACCTGGCCTCTGATAATGCCCAGCAAGGGTTCGGGGCCAATGCATGCTCCCCTTGCTCGTATCATCGCCAGGCAGTCTGCTTTCTCGTTATCTGGCACCTCGCTGTGACCAGGGACCCAGATGAGGTCACGTTCTTGGATTGGGCTTAGCGTTGGAGGGCGCCGCAGCATTCCTGGACCAGTGGTGATCTGATCCTAGGAGATGCTACCGCTCTTAGTGTAAAGTAATCGTTTACTCTTATAATTTCTCTATTTTGATTAAATATTACTTTAAAACAAGTAGTTCTACTACTTTGGACAATGAATGAATGAATGAGAATATACCAAATAATCTTTTAAAACAGGGCCATGCCAACTGACGGCCAACATCGTCGCATTTATCTAACTCTTTTGTATATTTTGATCTACAATCAGGAACAGACTGTTTAATTAACTTGACTAGTCAAAAATTAAAGCAACCTATATGATACATAGTTATTAACAACGTCTTAGCAATTTTTGATTGCCTTAGAGCAAAATACTTTCGTACAATGAAAAGTCATATGGATCCAAGCAGTGTCGAAAGCGATTGCTACTTTTATTTGGAAACGCAATCCACTTATTTCAGGGATTACCGATAACGACGATCGGCAGTTAGACTTCTCGCGTACTCTTAAAACTTCCGTTAATATGAATGAGGAATAACTACCTTAACTTTTCTGATACTTCAATGTTTTAATAGCCAATTAATATGGGATTTGTATAGGCTGAGAACTCGCAAACCGTCTGACGCCGTATTTAAAGGCCATTAGGTAAATTTTTTTAAGTCGAAAAGTTTTTTATTGAATTTTTTCTCACTGGATATGATCCTGCTGATAATTTGTAATACCCAATCAGATCTGTGATTGTTCAATTTTAATATATAACATCTCAGAAGGACATAGAGCCTCTGTGACAGGATGAATCTCAATGCACATTGGCGAATTTTTCAATTCCTCACCTCAGATATCGTTGCAGTAATAAATGAAGCATAACATTGCATTTATACAACTTCATTGCGTGCAATCTCTGGAACTAACCGTATACCTAATACACTCATAATGTGAATAAATAACTCGAACACTCCCTCTCACTCAGGCATTCCTTTTATATCTTAAATCCAGAAACGCATCACCTTATTTCACACGTTGTGGGCTTTATCTGTTCCGAAAAGAGGTATCATTACACAGAAAGTTTCGTCGCCCGACAGCTAGTAAAATTTTATGGCAAGCAGCTCCTCCTTGCATGCCTAGTTGCCTGGCATCAAATAGCATTAAGATACTTCCGTTTTCCATTTATTCGAAATGAGCGTGTCGCTAGCTTTAGGGCATCATCCTGGTACAGTGTTGCCAAACTATAATATATAGACATGAAACACGCATCGCTTCTAGGAAAAAATAAGGCAAGTACACATTGCGAAAAAATGAAGTTCGCCTTGAACATGCTCTAGATACGCAAACCGGCAACGTCGCACTAGCAACAAGGCAGAATTACTATGGTTTAATCTTTCACGGCCTGTGATAAACAACCTTTATAACGGCTTTTTCGTATTCAGGCGTAACCATTTCTCATATTTCAGGATGATGGTCATATATGAGTGAATCTACTAAACGTGCTGCTCAAGAAACAGCGGAGGAAGGAAGATACGCTACGCTAAAGGTAGGAAATTACAAGTACACATTGCGAAAAAATTAAGTTCGCCTTCAAAATGCTGTAGATACCCAAACCGGCAACGTCGCACTAGCAACAAGGCAGAATTACTATGGTTTAATCTTTCACGGCCTGTGATAAACAACCTTTATAATGGCTTTTTTGGATTCAGGTGTAACCATTTCTCATATTTTAGGGTGATGGTCATATATGAGTGAATCTACTGAACGTGCTGCTCAAGAAACAGCGAAGGAAGGAAGATACGCTACGCTAAAGGTAGGAAATTACAAGTACACATTGCGAAAAAATTGAGTTCACCTTCAAAATGCTGTAGATACCCAAACCGGCAACGTCGCACTAGCAACAAGGCAGAATTACTATGGTTTAATCTTTCACGGCCTGTGATAAACAACCTTTATAATGGCTTTTTTGGATTCAGGTGTAACCATTTCTCATATTTTAGGGTGATGGTCATATATGAGTAAATCTACTGAACGTGCTGCTCAAGAAACAGCGAAGGAAGGAAGATACGCTACGCTAAAGGTAGGAAATTACAAGTACACATTGCGAAAAAATTAAGTTCGCCTTCAAAATGCCGTAGATACGTAAACCGGCAACGTCGCACTAGCAACAAGGCAGAATTACTATGGTTTAATCTTTCACGGCCTGTGATAGACAACCTTTATAATGGCTTTTTTTGATTCAGGTGTAACCATTTCGCATATTTCAGGGTGATGGTCCTATATGAGTGAATCTACTAAACGTGCTGCTCAGATGGAAGAAACAGCGAAGAAAGGAAGATAAGCTAAGCTAAAGGTAGGAAATTACATCCAGAGCTATTTCAAAAGAGTTTAGTGAACTGCGTGAAAAAAGGCTGTCAAAATAAGAGTCTAGAACGTTGAGATCCTTCAAAATTAGCATGTTTTTAGTTATGGGACTTTGGAGATGGGCGTTTTGTAGATAAATTCTAGAGTAGAGCAATGACACGAGTCAGTCAGTCTTCAGACACCAGACAACAGTCAAGAATCAGAAGACGTGGATATAAATTTGCCCAGAAGTTGTTGTATGTGCAATAAGTTTGTTTTTGAAGAACATTACAATATCAAAATCCCTAGATGTATGTTTACAAATTTCTCTCACGTCCTCATGGATACCATCATCAGAGCTGAATTTTAATAAAAACAAGACCAATCTGTCGGTATATCCTTCCTCCTATTTTGACGTCAATCCAAAACCATCTCGAATGATAAACAAGTTTCATCGAGTAAAATCATCTACAATCTGCATAGATCTGTAACGTCCATCTGGCCAAACTAACAAGATAAAGCTTGACTTTAGCCTCTTTGGCACCACCGCACAACATCTGCATCTCTCCGTGGCACACCATGGGTACGCTAGGATTTGCTCGACGTTGGGGAATAAACATGCCTACCTTCCTGCGACTACGTGATCAACCTGAAAATGGGGAACGACGTCGATTCGATTCCCCAACAGGGGGAGGTAAAGGGTAGGGAGGATGACTTAGGAGGTATGAACGATGGGTGGCAGGTGATACCACGGTATTTACTGCCGATACGCATACATTGTTACAGAGAGAAGCACTGTTCGAGGTCGGAGAATTGGAGAACGAGCGTCCGTGGTGGAGAAGTTACGTGACAGGATGTATGTGGAGAGCATCATAATGGTGAATTTAATTCAATAAAATCAGGCAACATGTCGAAGTGCAGTATTCAAATTGCACATTTGCATTGTTACTCTATCATTTTATTGCCATAAGAAAATGTGTTTCATGACATAACCACCTTAAAACACAGACCAGTAAACATTCAGCAAAATAGCATACTGCCGAACTACATAACTAATATAATAATGTTCCAAAGCGGATCGCAAAACGTACAACGAAAGTTTTCTTTCATTTCCTCAGAATCAAGGCGATTTTAATAAAAGTAAACAGGACGGCGCTTTCAGGAAACGACACGCCATCGTGAAGCATCAGAATGCCCTTTAGGCCAGCGTTAAAGATAGCCAGCGTTTAATTTCGCCAGCACCAGAACCTGCAGCGGCAGAGCGCAGAAGGTACATACAAGAGAAAAGAGATAAAATATGTTTAGAATAATAAAAGAGGAGCCAGTACAAAGGATTCCATATCGCCTTCGCCAGGAGTGCTGCTGTTACCTCTCTAAGTGCACTTTTACAGCAGTCACTCATATATTCACAGATACCCGAATCACAAGGGTGGAGAGAGGGTTGGTTGTCTGAGGATTTTGTGGTCTGCGCCGTTTCACTACTCTAGATATATTCCGCTTTTTTACTGTCCCTATTTCTAAAGATGTCAACAGAAAAGCTTACGCGTGTTTCATCGACTATAATAGAGCATTTGACAAGGTTCGTCATGATCAACTGATGAGCATTCTTAAGACATGGTACCTAGATAATGGATACTTACAAATTATCACCAATGAATGGTATTACAATCAAAAATCTACAATTTGTGTTGAGAATCACCAATCAGAAGACATAGAAATACAAAGAGGGGTAAGATCTTGTCATTGTGTCAATTTTCCTCGGAAAATAATGTACAATTGTGGACAAAAGCCTGGGGTATGATGCAAATCTGTTCCATAATTACAGATTTTTATAGCTTGATGTAGCTGAAACCAACACTTAAAACTCCTAGATTTTGATCCTTACTCCAAAATCTTAGTTTAAATGAAGTGCGTGTCAACATCGACTTATTGTGTCTTCAAAGTTTCATCATTGCCATTTAATGAAACCAAAATCTTTTGTTAAAAAAATCATTGATATTGAATATGCCATTGGAAAGACTACCTGGTTAGCAAGAAGCTCCACTGGATTTTACAGAATTTGCTGCATCTTTCTGATTACCAAATTGGAAAATTCGAGATACTAGTTTCATTTTTATCTCATTCTCCGCGTTATTTCCATCTGACACAATCATTTTGCAGGCAAACAAATGAAGAATTTTGTCATCACATCTAGTTGGCTTTGAAAATCAATTAGTTTCAAAGTTGAGACATTTCATTACACTATATGCTTCCAGAAGGTTGTGTTGACTTCCAGATCTTCGAGTACAGAGAGGTTGTTTCAAAACAGTAGCCTTCAAGTGAAATGAAAATAGAATTTTTTTATTTTTTTCTGAAAGTTGATAATCATTTCCAAAATATCTAAATTGTTCAAATTTTTGTTGTTATTGTATGAATCTAAAAGTTGGCGACATGGCTACAATGTCAATCCTATATTGCTCATAGCCTGCTTCTTACTTCCCAGCTTTGCGGTTTTTTTATAGAAAAGTTCTAGCAATTTCATAAAAATGATTCTATCAGAGATTGTATACGGCCTCTCCATCCTATTAGCAAACCAAAAAAATTGCGATTTCTCTTATAACCGAAGTCTTGTATTACTTAGCAAGTGGAACCTCACCAGAATCCAGCTGTACCTACAACTGCAACATTTGCATCAAACATCAAATCATCCGCCGAAAAAGATGAGTGTAGTGAATGGGGTATAAACAATCCCAGAAAAGACTTCTAACTACACAAACAGTGAATAAGTTACTCAGTGGTATTTAAAAATACTTTCAGTGTACCTTCACTGCTTTAGTGTGATGTACTGTAAGTATGTATTATCTGAATCACTCAATCAAAGTTAATGCTGAATAATAAAAGTGCTTTGTAACATATTTTTCAAATACCACAACGTTTGAAGGACCTCGGTTTCTTCTAATGGGTACTCCACTGATTTTTGTAGCCATCGGCGACAGGGGAATAAAATTGTGTGTGGTTTTGTTTATTTTACGGTAGCGGTACATTCACAGGAATTGGAGGTATCTGTGTAGCAGCTTTCTTTCCTTTGCGATATGTATGCAAAAAAGGCGCCAAGAAGGTTGACTGTACTTGCCACGCAATGAAATCAGTTCAGACATGAGGATTTGGATAGGATTTTGGCACTGTTGATAGAATTGAATTTCAAAAACGCTACATTGTAAAATATAAGACAAGAAACGCACATCCAAGGAAGCTAGTGGAAACAACAATACAAGAAACTACGACCAATAGAAAAACAAGTCCAGAAGAATCCAGGCAAGTGCCTTATTCTACCATGCATTCAAGGAATATCAGATTCAATTCGAAAATTAGGACAGCAGCACAAAATTCAAACAAGATTTTCTAGGAATAATACACTACGAAGTATCTTGACAAAAACGAAACCCAATAATGAATATCAAAGATACCAAAAAGCTGCATCTACCACGTGCAACTGACTGGATGGTTTCCTCATGGATCACTCCTTATTTGTAGTGGTGGATGGTTATGCTTCCGATACCATCAATGCGGGTGATCCTCAGGGATCTGTCGCTCTTTCTGTACATCAATGATTTGTAGGAAATATCACCCAATTCTATATAAAGCTTCGCTGATGACAGCACCCTCATTCCCTGCTTATATTTCTTAAGCCTTGTGTGTGAATTGCACAATTTTACCTTAATCATGTAAGAATTTCATCAAGTAAGAGCATCTAACATAAAATCATCACCGTCTTCACGACAAACGCTGTGCTTCGGACTTCTGTTGACTTACACACCGTTTCATACAAATTTCAAATAACAACCGTCATCACGATCGCGTATGTACGTACCTTTCCAAGAACACCACTGCCCTTACCTTACGAGTGCTGTCGATTGTCGCAGGTGTAGCGATTGTCACCATAAATTATAACCGAGAGAGAACTTTACCTGTTCATGGTGTAGGTACACCGGTGGCTCCGATAATAATTATGCAAAGTCTGGGCCATCACCTCCCCAGAACTGAACTCCTTGAGTAAATACTGAGGATACATGTTCAGCGTGCGGAAGTGGCGTCTAGAGAACCCTCTTCCACGGAGCTTAAGTGGATGCTCTAATTGGAACGGCTCAATTCGATGAATTATTTATTGATAGTACTAAGATTTGCTCACAATAGGCTTATGTACATTACAATTAATATTTTCCAAACCATCCTCGGCGTTCCTCATATGAGTAGAATATAAAATAGGCATATACAAACAAAAAAGATATGATGTACTTCTGCACTTTTCAAAATTGATTACATTGAACCACTACACAATTATCTTATGTTTCGTAATCACTAACGCTTTCAATTTTGGCACTTACAAACCTAAATAGCTCGGACTGTAACGGTTATCACATAAAATAAATGCTTCCTTCATAGCGATTTTTTACCAGAACGATATGTGGACATAATTTAAAAATGACTCGTTTAAATCTACCCGATAGCCATAATAAAAAACGTTTACATACCAAACGCTATAAATAGAACCACGTTTTTCATCGCAAAACAGAAAAACAAAGCAAGCCGGAATATAAATAAAGCTGAATATAAAAAGGCTGTTTCATATCCAGTTAATCTAATGATTACTCTTTTATATAGTTGAACAGTTAACGAATATTTTGAACTGTTTCATATCCAGTTAATCTAATGATTACTCTTTTATATAGTTGAACAGTTAACGAATATTTTGAACTTCGAATAACGATACAATACGGCGAGGATGTGACAACTAATTATCAGAATTGCTATTCTTCGATTAGTAGTATTCTTATCTCAAACACAGTGGAAGAGCTTTGTTGAACCCCAAAACGCTCAGCTAGCACAGATATAAAGATAATTATAGGCAAGAAAATAAAAAAAGATCCTTACAGTTTTACTATTTCGATGTAATGATAACTTGATCACGTAGTCTGCTATATGATATTGCTTTGCAAGTATCTTATTTTGTGACGAATTTCAAAGTTGTCGTCCATATCTATGTTGAACTTTCACAACACACTTCAAAGCTAGATTGAGTTATTTTTTACTTCCAAACAAGACACACACCCTGCTACGGCCAAGCAAATGTATCTCTTTTCGACGTTATTTCCACCAAATGGGAAATAAAACAAAGATCAATTAGAAGACAAAAATAGATACCTATGGTTGTGAGTATGCAAACAACGTTTATTTTCAACTAATCTCCAAGTGTCGCCCTCTGTGGAGACGCCCATTGACCACTTACGAAGTCAAAACCTGGACGTCCAATAGAGGGCAGCACTTGGAGATGAGTTGATGTTGCTATTACACTCTTGACTGTTTTACGTATATACCACCCGATTGCTCTCTACAGTTGGACGAGCTTAGGCCAAAGCAGGACGTACATGTCTATAGCAGATCTGATGCACAGTCGAGATTCATACATATTCATTTTGTTGTTAATTTTCTTAATGGAATTAAAAATAGGTGAAAATGTGCTTGTTAAAAGCCCTATAATTGCCTCAATAAGAACTTGCAATGAAACATGAAGTAGAATATGTTTAATATTAGGCAACAGAATACCTTGACCATATAAAAATTCAAGTTACCTATTCTTTACTTTCAGGCGAACCTTTCATACAATGAAACCCTGAAAGTTCGCTATCCCTTGTTTCCAAGGACAATGAGGCAAAATTGGTTAGATATAAAGAAATAGGTATTCTGAAAGGTTGGCAAAAATTAACTATTATATACCAGAATGATTCCTTAGTGCCCTTGGAGTTCAAACGAATTTTTTATGTTACTACCAAGTAAAACTTTAATAGACTTGTTCATCAAGTATCGTTCTATCGAAAGGCGATATTCAGATAATGCATGCCAAATTTTGGAAAAACGAAAATCCTTTCTGGACAATCTGATTGTCAAGGTGTTTTCATAGGCGAATAATTTTTTGCACATTACGTGATCTTCTATAAAGAATTCGTATTTGCGGCATAATTTGTTTGTTGGGTTCATGAAGAACGTTACGATCTTTGATGCGTCCCTACTTACTAGACCACAATCGGGCATGTGTGTAGACACTTTCAGACTTGTATCGTAATGAATCTGTGAAGACACTTTCTTTGCTCATGTTCACTGAGTAAAAAGCGATCACCCTCTAAGAGACAGAGCAGGATACATCAGCTTGTTCCGTCATAACATCCCGCAAGGAACTTTAGTGTTATTTGTCATCTATAAAACAAGGAGCTTCCCGCTTCACTCCGGATTTTATTCAGTAGCATGTACGCTGCCAATGAGGCGCACCTGCTTAGAACGACACTCGGTGTTGTTGTCAGCCTAAGAAAATGGCTGCGCAAATCCAGACTCGATGCTGCTTTTTACTGTTCGTCGACAGTTTATTTGCCAATAGCGCGGAAACTGGCCTGCTCCGACTGGTATACTGCTCATGAATTATAGGACGTGATACTACCACTAATGTCGGTCGCAGAGTATCTCGTATACAGAGTGATACAGGCGTACCGATCACACCAGCTGCATTGTTTGTGAAATGAAATAACTATGCTCGTCTAAGATTTCAGACTTCATCAGCTGCACTGTGTGTACATTTTTTATACAGTGCAGCTGATGCAATAAGAACATGCACTCTTTAAGAAACTCTGAGAACGAGAATATAAGAACATGTTGTACTCAAAAGGGGGCAACTTTCGCAGTGGGGTCCATAAGTGGGGGGTAACTACCGCCCTCCCACCAAAACCTTCAGATACTGCTACCGAGAGAAAAGCTCAATTGAAATCTAAAAATGCTTTGAGCAACGTTACGAATGAATGGAAAAATATATTTGATATGACTACTGCTCATTTAAAATATCAATTTCGTTACATGCCTCAAGCTGAAGGTGTTGAGGATGCCATACGTGGACAGAATCAGCCATCTTTTTCTCCTTCTTCAAGTGGCATCTTCGAGTCCAAGGTTGGCAGCCATCATGGCTATTTTTACTATGACAGCGGCTGTCTATACTGCGTTTTCCCTGGATTTTCCTTGGACAATCAATTGTAGAAGTTCGTATGTTGTTCATGATATGGCCCTATTTTACTCTCTTGAATGTATTGAGAACCTCTCTTTTCCTGCCCGCGTTTGCATTTGTTACTTGATCCATCCACGTGAAACCTTCAATACACCCACGTTTCAAATGATTCGATCTTTTTGGAAGTGCAGCATCTACAGCCCATGCTTCCGCGGCATAAACGAGAGTTGAGAAAACGTTAAGCGCCAAGCGATGTTTTAATGGTATACTTAGATCTTTGCTGCAAAATACTTTGTTCATTCTACGAAGTTTGATCGACTTTTTTCTATTCTTATTCTTATTTTCTGAATGTATTCATTTCTGCAGTTCACCATCGCTCCAAAGTAGGTATACTGCTTTACTCCGTCTATAGTTATTCATTGGGATTCTCTAAAATTTTCTTCACAATATTAAACGAAAAACCGTATTTCTCACTACAGTAATACCATTTATTCATCATTCTGAAGATTTGCAATACTCTCCATCACAATCGTCCGCATATCTCAAGTTGTTTGCTTGTGTTACACTAACCGATATCCCACATTTTTCATTTTCCGAAGCTTTTCTATTTCTTCAGAATATACATTAAAACGTATAGGCAACAGAATATATTTTTTCTTACTCTCTTCATATTTCGATTTCTTCTGATGTCTGGTTTTCAACACATAATATATAAAACCATCTTATTGTAATACTCGTACAGATTGGTGATAATTTGTAAGTCTCTGCTATATAAGTGACTTATCTTAAGATAGTTATTCATGACGCACCTTGTCAAATGCTTCATAAAAGTCGATGGAACAGGGGAACATATATGTTCACACCGCACATACCACTATGCGTTAAAAAGGAAAGTGAGGTTGTACTAACCATATAGACGAGACAACTGTTATGTCTGGGGCACATCATGAGAGGAGAGCAATACCACCTGCTCAAACTCATAGTCTAGAATTATGGGAAAATAAAGTCTAGAAAGAAGAAGACACTCCTGACTACTGAAACCTGATAGATTGATACAATTGATCCAACAATCAATTGCTTGGATCGGAACTTTCAAAAATTCGAGTTGGGACTTGAAGAAGAAGATACATGTGTAGATATGGTTACCTTCAGCTCATTAATCGGAAACCAAAAAAGCAATATATATTGCAACGTTCGTAAGGCACCAATTTATTTCAACTGATAACAGACAGCTTTTACGCTAATTTACGACGACTTCTGGTTCTTGACTGTCTCACTGCCTCACTTTTGTAATCGCTCGACGTTCATATATATATATATACAAAAATGCCTAACTCTAATGTTCCATAAGCAATTTCGGAAGATCTCAACGTTTAATATGCATGTTTTCTATTTTGACAAATACTTACATGTTCTGGATGAATACAGGGTGTTCCATGAGACCACACTACCCTAGCGGATATGGATTCAAGGGAGATATATACGGTTCACTTTCACCGCGTAACTATTTTCCATTTTATTCAAACTGCTGTTCATACGATTTTATCTGCTTGTTCTATACATTGCACAGCACAAAACTCGTGTATCATAATAACAGCCTAATTTATCTATTCACTGAAACGTGGTTAATTGATATATCCAGTAAACTTTAGCAGTGTTAACTTGATTAAAACACTTTTAGTCGAAACCTGATGCCAGGTTTAATGGATGTATTTACAGGCATAATATATGTTCACTCAGAGCTCGTACGATAATCCATATTGTTATGTATAGTAACGGAAATATCAATTTGTGCGTTACCTACAAGATGAGACTGGTCGAGCAGTTAATGGCATTTTTTATAGATCACGTCTTACAAAGGCAGAAATCCTGTCGTGTTTCAGAGACGCTGTGAGAGTAGAATTTTCTGCTGTTACCAATGCTGTCAATTATAACCATCGGGGAATGAACTCCCATTCCAGAACGCTGATGTTCTCCATATGATCGACTTTTAGAAGAGGTTCGTTCGAAATGTTGGAAGTTCGATCTATCACTCGTACGCAGGCATACAACAGTCGGACGAATCAGAATAATTTTGTTTGGAAATATGGACTGCGTAACTTTAGCTATACTTTAGACAATTATAATGCATTCTATAATGTGGAGCCTAGGTTTTCCCTAATGTGATAAGAATATGTCAGCCTTCTTCAGCATTAAATTAAGCTAACGGTATAAATAGCATTATATCAGTGCAAAGATTCAATAATCATTTATTCACCGAGAGCCCCCAACGACTCTTTCTATAATCTTGAAACATTGAAAGAAGATTCTATCACGATACACGTTTTGGATTAACAGAAAATTTCTGAAATATCGCAGTTGCATTTAAATAAGAACAGGATGCCTGAAAAATCATTTATTTGATCAGCTGTTGGTTATAATCAAACAATTGGTTGACTTAGTGAACTGTAGTGAGTATATTTTTTTAAAGATAGCCTCTGGCAAAGACCTCAAAACGCAGTAAATTATAACCATTCTACAATGCTGAGGATCTCAAAAAAAATCACATTTCGAAGAAGCCTGTTGGAAGTTTTGAAAGCTCTACCTGATAAGCATGCGCCTGTTGAGCAACACTATGCGAACATTTTCCATGATAGTAACTTCTGGATGTTCCATACTGTGGGGGTCTTTTGTAAGGTCAGGCGTTTACACTACATGAATTGCTTGTTTCTGGATTGTGTAGTTTGGATCTCATCCTCACATATTCGAGAGATCTGATCTGAGCCTTGTAGACTTTCAGCAGGTAAATACAATTTTCTGGAGCGGAAAAGAACCCCAGCTTCTGGGACGCTGACCTAGCAAAACCAGCAACATGATCATGCCAGAACATGTTACTCTTGATGTTAATCCCCAGAAACGTAATGAAAGATAACTTTAGGCGACTTCGTTGGCATTCTTTCTGTAAACTTTGACGACATAGAATGACCTACCGGGGAGTTTATTTCCCAACGGAAACAATTTACTGCGTTTAAAACTCAATGTTAATTCACATTTGTTCATTGGCAGCTCTTCTGGAACGCAATGCTTATACCAGTGCCAGGTTAATGACAATCTGTTCTCTTGCAACAAGTGTTTCCTAAATAGTGGTCATTTCGGCTGTATTTAATGTAACAATGGAAACGTTCGTATCGTAACTCGATTCATTCCTTTGAAACTTCTTTCACATATCGAAAACATCTCATTTCCCTCCAGTATCGCTTATTTTTTTGTTAGAATATAGTATACATCAGAGAGCGTTTATCTTTTATCACTGGTAAATCGTCATTTATACCGAAATGCTGGGTGTTTTTTGCCCTGGCATCAGTAAAAGCGTAAAAGGTATAAAGGCAAAATTCGTTGCTTGCCTCTAGCATAACCTTAGGCTGCTGCTAGTGTTGGTGATGGGACAGTCGTAGAGAGGACAAAAAGTATTCAGTTGAAAGAAGTTTGGGATAACTAACAACTTCATTAAGTGCAATATTGTGTCTTCAGTATTACATCTTGCAAATGTTCTCATTGAGCGTCCATACAGTTCTGCATCTTGTTTCCAAAATTTTCCATTACTCTTGCCAACAATTCTGGGTTAACATTCTGTATTTCTTTGAAACTGTACAGCATAAGGTTTTGTAATATTATTATTAAAAGCTTCTGCTGCTGATAAACCCTGAAGAAAAAAACAAGAGCCACCAAGTCGGGTGAACTTAATGGCCGATTATGTCACCGAACCTCGATTTCAAGTGACCAGGAAACATATACAACATTCCGGTTTGTCTTCACGTATGCGCTGTGACTCAAACCATAGCTAACTTTGTTATGGCTCAATAATTCTAGACATAAAAACGTCTCTAACATATGAATACAACCATCACAATTAACGGTAACCGCTACATCCTTCTTCTTCCTCGGAAAAATATGGTCCCACGATATCAAATGTGGAAACACCACACGAAGCGGTAACATTAAGATTGTGCAATGGTTTTTCGTGAAGCTGCTGTGGATTTTCCGCGGTCCAGTAACGATGTTTTTTTTATCAACAAAACCACTTGAATGAAAATGAGAAAGTCTTACTTCAAAAAAATAATTGATTACCATCATTTTAAAGGATTTACAAAAACTGCCGGCAGAAAGCTACGGACAATTTAATCTGGACTACATGGATATTATTTCGGCAGAAGTTTGAATCTGAATGCAAACTTATTAGCAAGCTTCTTGAGGAAAACTACAGTGCCATTGAATAGTAGCGTCGCTTACTTCGGGGGTTCTTATTGTTCGTACCACCTCCAAACTTTGCGTTGACATTACATGTATTGCCGGGTTGGAATTCTCCCGGGTCTTGGAACATTAAAATCGCAACCAAACTGCCTTTGAACTTGCACAAATGATTGACCTTCTATCAACCTTTTAACCACATAACAGCGTTGATTAATGGGAAACCAATCCATGATTAATTAAGTTGCATTACTTGACACACATAAAACTGACAATAGAACTGTCACTAACGAAACATTGTATCCACCATGGCCTACCCAAAAAAGGTAAGGCTGTCGCAGAATGCTGTTTACGAGGGTCACGCTGAAAGTCTTTAGATATCCCTGATCTATACAAGTTTAAACAAGTTTGAGCACGCAGCTATTTTGTCTAAAGTTGTAAGTGCTCACATGCAAAGGCAGCGTTTGAATCGTTCAGTAGTTGCCTTGCCACGGTCTCAAATGCATCTGAGTGTTGGCCGAATTTTAACGTGAAAATGGAATCGCGTGGTCGCAATATTCGAGCCAAGACTTTGTATGACTATAAAAAGGGACTAAAACAAGCGGAATGTCACGAAAGTTTAGTGAGTTGCTTTGGGGACTCTGTCCCTTCTAGGGCTACAGTTTTTAATTGGTTTGCTGAGTTTGAAAGGGTCCGGGTCTCACTCGATGATGAACCTCGCACAGGTCGACCGCCCACTGCTGTTACTCCGGAAACTGTAGAAGCTGTGCAAAATATGGTAAAAAAAGAGAAGGATTGGATCTAAAAACTTTCAGGGTGACCCTCGTATATTATACCGGAATGGTTCAGCACAAGACGTACCGAGATATTTCATTAGATTAGAACCGTGGTAATTCTAGATTCTTCAATAAATTGACTTTAGAATAACTGTACATCCTAACTATTCATGATGGCAGCCTAGAATTCCCATCTCCATCAGCCGCCGATATGCCACTAGAGATGTCACTTTCATGCGCGGCCACCAGTTCGGTTTTCTGCTCGAGAAAGTAAACAGCAACAGCAACCACCAAGCGGCTTGTGTTTGGGGAGGCAAAGCGAGCCGACAACTCTTATCCCTACTTATTCATATGTATGTACGGGAAAAAGGGATCTGGATAAGAGTATTTAAATATTGAAACCGTAGCCCGCTACACTTGCTATCACGAACATATACGTGTATGATACCATCTAAAACTGTTCGGATCAACGAATTCTTACTAAGCAAGCAGTTTATTGGTCTTCTTGATCACCTAATGAAAATATTTGTTATGAGCGTACGAGGGTCATGCTGAAAGTCTTTAGATATTCCTAATCTATGCAAGTTTAAACAAGGTGGAGCACGCAGCAATTTTGTCTAAAGTTGTAAGTGCTTACACGAAAAAGCAGCGTTTGAATCGTTCTGTAGTTGCTTTGCCACGGTGTCGAATGCATCTAAGTGTTGGCCGAATTTTAACGTGAAAATGGAACCGTGTAGTCGCGATTTTCGAGCCATGATTTTGTATGACTATAAAAAAGGACTAAAACAAGCGGAATGTCACGAAAGTTTAGTGAGTTGCTTTGGGGACTCTCCCCCTTCAAGGGCTAAAGTTTTTACTTGGTTTACTGAGCTTAAAAGGGGTCGGGTCTCACTCGATGATGAACCTCGCACAGGTCGACCGCCCACTGTTGTTACTCCGGAAACTGCAGAAGCTGTGTCAATCTGCTTGATGCCATTTTTCATTTCATATTTAATTTGTATCTTTCTCTGAAGCGATAACATTCAAGGAGTAATTAAACCAACCTTTTCTGTCAATAAACTGCAATGCCGCATAGTACAAAGCAGAACAGCGGCTATCAGCCGTCTTGTTTGCTCTAAAAGTCTCTTTTCGCTTTATTATCTCTCGGCGAGTAAATGGGGAGGCCAACAAATATCCTCAGGTTGACTCTATTCGGGTCCAGTGTGTGTGATACAGCCTCCATTTGAACAGACAGTTGCACGTTGCGTTTTCCTCCTTCTGGTCACAGCGGGGTACTTCAGTTTCATATAGTTTGGGAAGTATTTCGAGGTAGGACAAGATAATTCTGGATAGATGCACCAAACTCACAGTACTAATACGAGAAGCCGCACTCATTAAAGATGGCTTTTTCCTTTGCGACATGTACAGAAAAGAACGCCAAGCTCAACGATATCGCCTTTGAAATACATATTTTTATCGAATTTTGGATCTTTTTATCTTTCAATATTCGAGTTTTGAGATGTTCATAATTTCCAATATTTCCAAATCCGACCAAAATCTTTTATAAATGAATACGAGTCAAACTACTTGACGCCGTTTTTTCAGACGGCTAAAGGAACTTCGCAGCTATTTATGATAGTCAGTTAAACTGAGTTGTATAGTAGCGGTTGCTTAAACAGAAGTGGAACGACTTAGCTTTTTTAAGAAGAAATTGAAGCGAAACTGCCGAAGGCCACACCTGAATAATAAGTGCAACAAAAAGGCTGACGATGTAGCGTGTGTAAGACTATGAAATTTTTCATATAACAATGCAGAATATCAGAACAAACGGTACATGTTCCGCTTACCGGACACTCTGCCAATTAGGCTACGTAGGCACTTTTCTCAATCAGAAAGAATTATTATTAGGTAGACAACCCCAAAGACAATATTTCCTCCTTTCAAATTGCGTGTCATAATCGCCACTAGAGACTCCGGACCAGTCTTTATGGATCAGTAAGAATTTCTGAACACGTTTCCCTGAGAGATAATCGAGATTCTTCTTTCCGACTTCTTGCGGATTATCAAATAAATCTAACTGTCGTGAAATGATATTTTTTATATATTTCCAGTGAAACAAGTCGAGAAGCACCTACTCTTCAAATTGATTTATAATTAGTGGATTTACTTCCTCTATGATAAATATTTTTAGAAGAATAATAAATAACATGAGAAAAAGCAGGATATTGGATTCAGGACCATAATTATAGTTCCTGTCTTGAGTTAATAATAAGGATACAGTCCTCAGAGAGACCTTGCATGTCCAAATTTCTAGTTCAAGTTTGAGCGTCCTTATATTAGCGAAAAAATCTGGCAACATGTGAAGAAACATGGGAAGAATGCTTGGAGTAGCAATATCGCTATCCCTGTCAAAACAGTTTCACTTGTTTATCCGTTCTATGGAGATCTACCTCTTGTTTTGTGCTTTGGCTCATATTTTTACTTGTCAACGGTGTCATCAACTAACAAATTACTAAATGTATAAGTTGTTTCGTGATTTTAATGAATAATTCTAATATTACGGTATTCGTAAATTCACAAGTAAACATCTTGCGGTGAGTTTTGAGAGACACCTCTGCAAAATGCGAAATGATACTGACTTGAATATCCCGAAAGAATTTATTATTATATCACAATCATTACTCTTAAGATCCTCATACTCTGCACATTCATAAGAAATCATTCCAGAATGAATGAATAAAAAAGTCGGAATATCATTAAGGGTATTTATAAAATTATTAAAATCAATATAAAATACAATTATAACAACATAGTTTTAATAACAGATGATCAATTTTCAAATGAATTAACGTTAAGCGAATAACCTAGAATAACAGGCGTTTAGCATGGGTTTCCAATATTTCGTTTTCAGCGCTTGTTTTGCAAGATAATGGCACAATGTTTGTTGCAAATCAAAGAAAAAGATTGGTTCTATGCTCGTGTCAAACTCTTTTTCTAATGCTTGATACAACATTCTAGTTATTGTCACTTGAATATTGACATTATTTGACTCATTTAAAAGGTCTTTTAACCCTTTGCTAACTGAAATATCAAGAAGAGGGCATAGAGCCATCCTTACTCGATCATTTCCATGAAATATATTTTCAGTGTGTTCAAAATGAAGAGCTTCAAGCGAAATAATGTGGCACCGTACATGAGCATATTTTTACCGCTAATACGAGCGCCCTCGCGACAATATCTAAAAAAAAATATCAAAAATTGAAAAAATTGCTTCCCACCAGCATAGAAGTAATCTTTCTCTATCATTTGCATAAAAAATCGTTCCATTATCTTGAAAAATGGGCGCTGAAAATGAAATACTAGAAACCCATGCAAAACGCCTTTTATTCTAGATAGAGTTCCCTCTTAAGGCCGCCTTAAAATATCAATAAAGCCACCTTATCCTTACGGGCGCTTTAAGGAAGCTTAAGTTGACTATAAGTTGCCATATAACAATGAGGCTTCCTCAAGGACCAGGGTAGCTTCAAGAAATGATCTCTAGTTAACTCCATTCATCTATATTATTTTCCTCAAAGATACAGGCGTCAAGATTCAAGATGAACTGATAGCACCATCAATAAAAACTCCGCAGCTTTTTGCCGCCACTTTATATTTGATTCAGTGAATTGAGTTGGTGTTGTAGATAGCAGAACTGGATTTAACTGTCAGTCGGTGGTTCTTATCGCGCACACACTCTCTTAAACCAATTAAATGCCATCTCAAGATTTCGAATGAGCACAGCTCGCGCTTCGGGATGTGAGTTAACTTCTCAGACATCGCCAACTTAGTTTACTGTGAAATGCTCTGTAAGGGAACGCGAGCAGAAAGGAAAGAGGAAAGCTTACTAAAAAATGCCGTCAAGTAAGTTGACTCTGATTCCAGAAAGCTACAGGAATTTGACTATGCTTGAAATTCGATCCCCGAAAGCAAGGGTGAATGTATGGCTTACTTGCAGTGGCAGCTATGCTAATTTAAAGCTCGTGAGATCAAATAAATAACTTTACTAACGTTTTGTCTGCCTCGTCAGCATCAATTAAAGTACAAAAGATGCATTGTGCACAGTAGAATCCCAACGCTGCCATAGAAATGAAGACTATGGTCTGAGCGACGAGTACAAGTCCAATATACAGCTAAAAATGTTTTCAAAAAAAAATTTTGGTCGAGTTTCAAGTAATGTTTTAATACCTTTTCGCGGCACCATTAAAATGATTCCGTCCATCTTGTAACTTATGTAGAAGTAGATGATTGTTTCCTAATACAAAATCCAAAGTTTGAAGACTGTCGCGATGGGTATAATAACTCCATCATCTCCGGCGTGCAATTCCCGGCTCTTCTCATACAATTTTAGAGCTGAAAAATATACGCCAGTCGACGGTACGAGACTTTAACGAAGAGTATATTAAGTCAAACTTTGGAATAACTCCCCAATGTCGGCGGGAAATAATATCTAGGGGAATAATTTCTGGCATAGCTTCCTCTCTCTTCTCCCTTTCAGCATCTCTATGCAAATCTGGATCAACTTTGGAACAACAAGTGCTGCGCGTTGAGTAGAAAATGCCTGATAAGGAGCTGATGCCGATATTAATTCGCAAAACTTTGACGTGTGTGATATACCACAGTCATGGTATTTGTTTTAACAACATCAATTTGTATGACGCTCAAGGATTCAATAATGGAAATCAAATTTTCTTGATTCATCAATTCTACATCACGAAGATTCTCGTGTCACTCAGTTCGTCTGTCTGTCTGTCGATGGTTCCGTCACTGCCTTTGTCACTGCGTTATCTCAGTACCCGTAGCATCGATTAAGATAAACATCTATTCGTTCGTGAAATGTAAGAGTTCAAAGTTGAAATTAATATTCAAATCAAACCTTAATGTCATAAGATATGTTTTATGTGCATTGCTGCAATTCTCACAGACAGAATTTCCTCGAAATCCTGACCACACTCGACCTAGCGCAATTTTTTTTCTAGTTACCATAGTTACCGTTGTTTTTTTGTGATGGTGCTTCACAGCCTCCCATGCTCTAATCAACACAGGCTGTTCGATTCAATTAGAATATTTGGGAGTTCGGGATTAGTGTGTGTATGTGCAAAAACATAATTGTTTTATGAATTTGTCCAGAACAATTTTTACCTTTAATCAACATTTGGAATAATACAGGGAGTGCAAAATATTCGCTACTTCAATTAAGTTTGATGTAATTTATTTTGTTCCATGACGGACTTTTGCTGAGGTAAAATTTTTATATATGAATAATGGTATTTTACCAATACGATTTTTTTATATTTAGAGATCAGTGGTGGCAGCTAGAAAAATATCGCCCTGTATGTACATGTGAGCAATTGTCAAAAGAGGCGTCTGAAACTTCTATATCCTTCCAAATTGGCATGTTTTTGGTTATGGAGATGGGCAATTTTGTATATAAATAGTGGTACATCAGATCCGGATCCTTTTTCAATCCGGATCAGATCCGGATCGGATCCAAAATTTCAATTTGCTCAATCCAATATTCGTATCTCAGATCCAGATCTAAGATCCGAGATCCGTTTCAGAAATCCAGTTACGGAATCCTTGTATTCAGTGTTGCATATGCCTACTTAGTTTGAAAAAGCTACTATATTACTCTCAGCCGAAGAATATGTACATTGTCGATGGCAAAACATCTTATGGTGTCTAAATCGACAAGTTTCATAATTATGAGTGGAGACGATTTACTATGCGAACCTGTACATCATTTTAAAACTGCTGTTACTGAAGAAATGAGTTCAAGGCTCCTGTCAGGAGTCAAAAATTAAATCCCTGGAACAGACATTATAAATATTTGACAATCAGCGAGAAGAAGGAAATACAGAAAGCTCAATGGTATTGGATTTCCTCTTCCCGAAACCGTCAGGCACTAAGGAGTGAAAAGATAATTTCACAAGCAAGATCTCGACAATAAAATGGTGGGAAGCAAATGAAAAAAAAATATCCAAAATTATCGAACCTAGCGAGACAAGTCCTCTGTATACCTGCGACCTCCACACTTTCTGAAAGGGTGTTTTCAACAACAGGAAATATTATTCGTTCATCTGAGAATGTAAACACACTGATATTTTGATATGAAAATAAGAATGCTGTTTCTACGTCAACTTAAATATATTTGTTTTATTTTGCTTAATAGGAAATTGAAATATTTTGTACAGCTAATAATAATGCTTTTTTGGATGCCTATACATAATCATGAATAGCATCCGAATCTTGAATCCAGACCTGATAATCCGGCATCCGGTTCCTAGATCCGAATCCGAAATCCGAATCCAGTTGCTGTATTCAAATCCGTACAGCACTAATAAATAGTATACTGGAATATCGAGCTAGCTGTGACAGCAGTCGGTTTGTCAGTCTTCACACGTTGAACAATGAACATTAAAGTACCAGAAGACGTGGTTATAAAGTAGCGTAGAATTTGTTGTACTTACAATTTATTACCAATCTCTATTACAGTCAAAATCCATACATCAAAGGCAATCGCACAATGGTTGGTGCAACAGGAGTAAACAACGTAAGATATGTGGACGATATTCTCGCTGAATTAATTGAAGATCTACAGAGAATAATGAAAAGAGTGTCGCTTTATACTGGAGAGCTGAATGTTGTTTTCTCCAGCCTCCTTCATGGAGCACAAGCATGGGCTGTAAAAGCTGAGATGCCACTTGAAGAAGAAGATTATCATTCGTTTGTCCAAGCTAGTTGATAGCTATGACGCACACATGATGCAAAGTCAAAAGTATCTTTAGTAATATCTCAAAGTCATTCTCTTAAAAAGTGCTTAGCAGTTTGTGATTTTTTATTCGCGTGTATTGTAATTTCGGGCGAACTGTACCCACAAACCACACCGAATGAAGGGAAGTAAGCGTTGAAACTCACATGACGCCTTCGAGCCGCAGTGTTAACGTAAGTACATAGAGAAGGAGAACAGTGGGAGGTGTACCGAGGCCGCTTAAGAAGATTCTAAGCCATTTCTCAAAGTTGAAAGAAGCTTTGTGCAAGTAGCGTTGAAGGGGAAAATAATTAGAGCGGCGTGGTATAAAAGGAGAAACTGCTGTGAAGACAGCCTCCACACCTACACAGTGCATAGGCGGTAATGCGTGGTTATACGATATGCACTTCACGTCAAGTAGTCTGAATACTTCGTCACCGCCCATTGCACAATACTAATTATTTAAGCTTACATAGCATCTGATAGACAGGCTGTTAATTTGAGTTTATACAATAAATTTAACAGACGATTCTTTGAGTGGTTTTAGAACAGAATGTTCACAAACACTACACAGTTTTACGACTCGCCAAACCATTTTTTAAAGCCGACGCGTCTTTCGCTAACCATGTTAGCATCTTCAGGGAAGGATTAGAACTGAACAGTCTGGTGGTTGTGGGAGCTGCACCAAAGGCAACCCTTGATGATTTCTATAATCTCCCCATGTTTCTTGTATGTACGAGGGTAACGCTGAAAGCTTTTAGATACAGAAAAGCTACAAGGTTATTTTCAAAAACTTTATTCTGTTTTCTCAACATATTCTCCCCCTACCTCAATACATTTACGCATTCGGTAAAACCACTTGTTAAATTCCTGTGATCAACGTTCTTTTGAAAGATTGCTAATTACCTCCTCAAATGCAGCGATTGCCTCTTCATCGGTGGAAAAATGGTGACCTCGTAACTTTTCTTTGACCTTAGGGAATAAGAAGAAGTTGCACGGAGTTAGGTCTGGAGAATAAGGTGGGTGAGGCTTGTTCAGCAAAAATATCGAGTGTTCTAGCGGCACTGTGGGCGGGTGCGTTGTCATGGTGCCATTGAATACCACACAGACCAGTCTTTGGATGGCTCTTGCATAGTTCTTGGAAGACTACAGGAACACATTTGGTTATACACCATTCAGAAGTAACTGCCCTTTGATTTTCCAAAGCTACCATTGTGATGTATCCACTTCTATAAAAAAAAAGATGCAACCATTTTCTTTCCAACACTCTTGGAACGACGAATTTTAGTTGAAGGCTGCTAAATTTCAAAGCACCAAACTAATGACTGCTGTTTAGTTTCGGGATCATAATGATATAACCTTGTTTCGCCTCCGGTTACGATATTGAAAGTGTTTTTACTGTGCCCATTATCAAATTTTTCAAGCATAAACTTAGCCCAACCAACTCTTGTTGCTTTTTGCCCACTGGTCAACAAATGTGGCACCATTTGGAGCACCGCTTCTTTAGGTGAAGGTGATCATGAATGATTGTTCGGACCGCTGCCGATCCAATCCCCAGAGAAGCCTCAATATCGGTGCTCCAACTTGTTTAACCTTGTATAGGTTAGGAATATCTAAAGACTTTCAGTGTGACCCTCGTAATAAGTACGACCCTTAATAAAAATGGTTTATAAAACCGTGTAAGCGCAGGCTATACAAAGAACATCGGCGTTTATTGGTGGACACAAAGTTTCCATTGCACTAAATCGAATATCTCTTTATATTTGCAAGGCACATTAGCGATGTTTCACGATGAGCTATGTTTTTGTGAACTAGATGTTCTTGTCATGTGCATGCCATATTTTTTCAAATGGAATTATTCACAGTCAGCCAACGTAAACTATTGAAACCTTATTCGGGAACCCAATTTACCATGTCACATTAGAGAACAGACAGACATTCCGTGCGATATTGCATGCATCATATAAGAGCAATCCAAAAATGCTTTTACCATGCAGACAATTTATCATTACTGCCTAACGGGGCTTAATGGAAAACCCTTATATGCTTGTCGTCGCTAGAGGCCCAACGGTCAACACTCACTGATCATAAAAAATCCCCCATTATTTCGTATACAACTTGATTCAGAAGGAAATTTCAATATTTGTTTTGGGTACCTGGTTGGGTGCCCAACATAAACATAGAAATTCCAATAAGCGTCATACATAACCATTTAAAAGATACAGCGAGATCAATGTTTACAATTAATACTATATTCCAAATTTGCATTGGGCATGTCTGGAAAATTTGGCCTACAGTACCTTCAGTTAGGATAGGACAGACACCCTACCAGTTGAGCTACGCAAGTACGTCTCTCAGTCATTTCGAGTGCTGATGTTAGGTAGGCTCTCCTAAAGACAGTCCAAGCAGTCCAAAAATGCTTTTACTATCAAGACAGCTCCAGTGATTCAGACGTCCATGAATCAGTAATCAATGATAATTCATATGACGAAACTACTGATTTCAAAATCTAATTCTTTCATTTTTGTAGTTTGATAGGCGGCCAGCAGAAGATATAAAGAATTTTGTTTCGATTTAATAAAACAGACAACACAACAGGATGAATTTCAGGAGTTAAATTATCCTCATTCATTTCTTGAATTAATAAACTGAGAAAAAAATATCGAAGCCCTTTACAGTAGCATTTAAGGGCATCATTACACAATTAATCGACAAGCAAAATATTCATACCGATGTTTGATCAAATTTAGTCAAATGTGTCTGTTCTAAATAACGGGTTACGCAATGCTAACGTTGCGTAACTTGTTTGATAACATGGACCCTTTTAATGAGCTTATAGACTTTGTGATTTCCAGCCTACTCAAGCTGATGGCAGTTTGAATAATCCATGTACAGCGTTTTATGTGAAGTCATTATCCTTTGTATGTAGGAACAAATTCTATGTAAGCAAGTTTGTTTTTAGGAATCACCTTTGAAATGGTGAAACAGTGATTTCATTGAAAGAGTTTTGAGAATGGTTTGTTGTTTTTTGTTTTTGTTTTTGAGTTTCAGTTTAGTGTAACAAAGACCAAGTATTTGCACTATGTGGGCATACATAGTGAATCAAAAATGATGTCAAATAGGAACAAAAGTATAAACTGAATTGGATGAATAACAAGAGAATCCATCTCCCTTAACCAGTAGAATCAAAACACACAAAAATAACGTGGTCATTGACAAGTAACTATGCAAATTCAAGGTGGCTGCTTTAATCGCCAACAACGACCATGCTTGTAGCAAACCTAGCGTAAAAATAGAGCCAATATGACATGCAATCATAATAAAACGAAGAAGCTACAGCTGGACCGAACATGGCCCGTAATAACCATCGAACGCCGTCCGAACCAATCAGAACTAGCCACATAAATGACACGACAGCCAGCGGAGTATAAATACAAGAGATATCTTCGGCAAGTTACCTGCCGACGATTGGAGATGAATCGAAACGTTGGAACTCAAAATACAATGTACAGTAACAAAACGTTTGATACATCTACATTGTCTATAAATATCAAACCTCTCCTATAAGGAATTTTGCGTAGAATCCTGTTAATACAATGATCATTTTCTGTTATATGAATAACTTGCTTTTCCAGAAAAATCTTTCTGGTTTATTGACAAACGAACATCTCCGGACGCCTTACCAAAGGCACCGCTTGTCAGTGAGACCGTATCCCCCTTTTTAGGTAAAAACCGTCTGATAATAAATTCCGATATCGCTTTCAGATAGATAAGAATATATAAGGGTGGCGGATGAGGAATTCGGCGCGGTAAAAGAACGATGAGGTAATGAAAACACTGATATGCTTTTAGCTGACTGCCTGGGGCCCGCCATGCACCTTTATGCAGATGTGCCCTCGCAAAGGCGGTAATATATGAAAAGATATTGCCGCTAAGGTGCTCGCTTCTAGAAGGGTAAGGATGAGGAAGCGTTCTTTTCATACGAGGCGATTCTACAGTGCCCGTCCGTTCCATCCCTACTAGTTTGTATATAACTATATTTGGAGGGATTAAATAGAAGATGACAACCTACTCACGGTTATCTACCGTTATCTCGGCTCGTTCACATCAGATGCTGGCAACTGATATCAAGTGTATGCTCTCCACCACTCATCAGACCTGCTATAGACATGCATGTTTCGTCTTTAGCCTAGACTCGTCAGTATAGCCTGGCCGTCTAGCTGCAGAGAGCAATCGGATGGTATATACGTAACCCGGTCAAGGGTGTGATAGCAACATCAAACAATAAGTGTTTACGATATACAAGAGATGTCGCTGTAAATCAGTTCGCCCTTGGTGGACATCTGTTGTCGCTTCAAGACAGTTCAGGTGCTAGGACCTTTGACTTCGTAAGTTGCCAATGGGCGACACTTGGAGATGAGTTGATGTTGCTACCACACCCTTGACTGGGTTATGTATATACCATCCGAATGCTCTCTACAACTAGACCGCCAGGCTATACTGACGAGTCTAGGCTAAAGACGAAACATGCATGTCTATAGCAGGTTTGATGCACTTAATACTATTTTTAGCCTAGGATTTTTGATTAACTATCAAGCAACAAATCAAGTATTAAACTACCCTAGTCTTATTTACCTGAATTATTCCTTATAATTCCATTGAAGGACTCGTAGAATGAAAGTTTGAGCGAATAATGTTGATATGTCTTTCGAATCTCATACAAAACGTTGCCTCTGTATGATATCAAAGATAAGATGATTTTTTTCTTTATTTAATGACATCCACGACAATTTGACAGTTCACACTGACCGGCTGATACTTTCCGTAATGTTATAAAAATTCTACAGTAAACACGTAAGCAATTCGCTGCGCTTATTGTAGACCAATTTTTATGTAGTTTTTTTGGCATTATCACTGACTTCAATGCTATATTCCATGGTATCAGCATCTAACGCTCCATTCCGTATACTGAAACTATCATCTTGAATCTTATATCCAGCCCATTAACACACAACAGTTGAGTGCTGAGCACAGCTTCATCAACTCCGCGAGTCTACTAATTAACAGGAAGATTAATTAGCGTTATTCAGGCCAGTCACGCTGAAAAAATGACCTGATGAACTCAGCATAAACTTTAGACATGTGCTGTAACCCGTGCCGAAATGGCATTCCTACGTCAGAGCGAATTGGGTAGAAACAAAACCATATATAAGCATGAACGACAGAGTCAACTGATATGAAATATGAAGCAAACTGTAGATAGTATTTTATTAACTAAATAGATTCATTCAACCCCAAACGCTGACATAAAACTTATTGAAAACGCGCAGGTATGTGGAAAAAATGAGTGTCAATCACAACTATATTTTTCTATACTAGAATCGTTCAAGGCTTCCTTGGATTGACAAACTGTCATTCCTTCTGCAATATAGTCATTGACTACAAAATTTGTAGTAAAACAACACAGCTATGATCAACGTTCCTCATCGAGTTACCACTGGTTCAGAAGGTAAAAGCCTTGACCATATAGGGAGCAACATCTGAGACAACTATATACACCCTTCCATCGACATTCAGGGCCCCGAACCGTTGCTGGTTATTAGCAGACGCCAGCTCAGTAATGCCCTAGATGCTTGGGCGTATAACGTACTTGCGAAAGCATGGTTGGAGAGAGATGATTGTAGGCAGTCCAAGAGGTTCATAGTAGGCCTCAACAAACGTAGGGAGCTATGGCTATTGAACCGGAGGAGGGATTCACTTCACTTGTTAGTAGGGATCCTCAGATTGAACAGGCACCTGACACTCATAGGAGTGGTCGAAGACCCAATCTGTCAGAAGTACTGGGAGGAGGACGAGACCTCATTCCACTTCCTGGGTGAGTGTGCCATATACAGCGGCCTTAGGCCTTAGGCCTTAGGGCTGAGGTGTTCGGCATAGCAGAGTTTGACAGGGAAGAGTACTACTTAGCGGAATGGTCAGACATCAAGACCTTTATTAAAAGGTGTGGAAGGTTCGACACTATGGAACTTCCATGTCTGCCATAGGTCTAGTGAGGTTGCCAAAAAGTGCCAAAGGTGGCCTACTTGCCAGGCTTTACCTCCACATTGCTACTACTACTACTACTGACCATATAGGGACCAGCATTCGAGAGCAATATATACACCCTTCCATCTGCAGGAGATTCAGGAAATATTTTT
Organism: Bruchidius siliquastri; assembly: GCA_949316355.1. Lineage (NCBI taxonomy): Eukaryota > Metazoa > Arthropoda > Insecta > Coleoptera > Chrysomelidae > Bruchidius > Bruchidius siliquastri. The sequence goes on from OX438536.1 coordinate 25,441,708, forward strand.
ATGATACAATATCAACACTCATCGTCGCGCACGGTGGCGTTGCTCATTGTCGTCATATTCAATTGGGACTAAAAATTTCTGTGCATCGCACATGAACCAGCGCTCTATATTTTTTGACAGCTCGGTGTTTCAGATCGGAACTCTACCCTGTAATTTCCTGCCTTCGTGGCCCGATGCACCCACTACTTTCAATATAATCAATTAAGCAAGAAATCTCCGGCTCAATTAATGCCATCTATGTTCACCGTCGTTCCGATCCCCGAGGCTTTTATTGCGAAACTTTCTTGTATGTCTGCTGGTAGAAGTTAGCTGATATTCCTACCCGGTAACCCGTTAACAACAAGACGTGGTTCTGGAATCGTTCTGCTCCTGCTGCCTCTAGTATGGTCTTGGGATGCTTGTTCCTATTGATGAAAGCCAAAGGTGTAGTGGAGTTGAAATCTTCGAAGGGTAACGATGTTGACTGATCTGATTCAAGGAGAAACATCACCATATTAAAACAACGTAGATACGAGGGTCACGCTGGAAGCTTTCAGATACAGAAAAACTACAAGGTTTTTTCAAATAACTTTAGTCTGTTTTTTCAACATATTCTCCGCCTACCTCAATACATTTACGCATTCGGTAAAACCACTTGTCAAATTCTTGTGACCAACGTTCTTTTGAAAGGTTGCTAACTTCCTCCTCAAATGCAGCAATTGCCTCTTCATCGGTGGATCGATAGAGGCTGCTCATTTTCAAAGCACCAAACTAATGACTGCTGTTTAGTTTCGGGATCATAATGATATAACCATGTTTCGTCTCGGGTTACGGTATTAAAAGTGTTTTTACTGTGCCTATTATCAAATTTTTCAAGCCTAAACTTCGCTCAATCAACTCTTGTCGCTTTCTGCTCACTGGTCAACAGATGTGGCACCCATCTGAAACACCGCTTCCTTAGGCGAAGGTGATCATGAATGATTGTTCTGACCGCTGCCGATCCAATCGCCAGAGAAGCCTCAATCTCGGTGTAGGTTATATGTCGATCTTTTTTCACCATATTTTGCACAGCTTCTACAGTTGCCGGAGTAACAGCAGTGGACGGTCGACCTGTGCGAGGTTCATCATCGCGTGAGACCCGGCCCCTTTTAAACTCGGCAAACCAACAAAACTGTAGCTCTAGAAGGAGCAGAGTCCCTTTTTATAGTCATACAAAGTCATGATTCAAAAATCCCGACTACCCGGTTCCATTTTCACGTTAAAATTCGGCCAACACTTAGATGCATTCGAGACCGTGACAAGGCAACTACTGAACGATTCAAACGCTGCCTTTGCGTGTAAACACTTACAACTTTAGACAAAATAGCTGCATGCTCAAACTTGTTGGAACTTTCATAGATTAGGAATATATAAAGACTTTCAGCGTGATCCTCGTACTAATGTTTCTTTACATTCTAAATACAATACAATATACAACAATATGATATAATACAATACAATAGACACAACCACATCACAGCTAGCATGTTGTCTTGAGGCAATCTGCAATACCCAGTGTACAGTTACACGAAAAATCTTAATTTGTGTAATAAGTACACAGGTGATGAGGAATAATATTTCTCCACCCATAATAATTCATAATATCAGAAAAGACTATAGCATCACCGAAATGAAGTGATAGCAATGCCAGCAACTTTCCGGAGTTGAAACGGTCAAACGCGGATTTGCTCCCATAGAACGAGACTCAGCTCCAATCTCAACTCATTTCGAACTACAGCGTGTGTCTAGCCAACCACTGTGCATTTTTCCAAAGTCGTTCATAAATATGCAGGCACTACCGGCACCGAACTCAACCTTAAAAATTTCTCGCAATTCCAAAATTAAACCCAATAAATTTTCTGTTAGGATTGGTAATTACCTCTCCCCAGCTAACGCCAGAGCCAGACGCTGTATACAGTCTTGTAAATTTTTAATGCAACACTGCCAATTTGCATTGTGTGTGTGTCTGAGGAGGAAATCTTTTTCCCTTGCTTTCGACCTCTCTTCCTCTTTTAGCCCGAAATGGAGGGCATCGGTTTAAAGTTTCATGGTTTCAGATTGTTCCGAGATCAGGTGGGGAGAAAGAGTAAGAAGGTGGCAAGATAGTTTTATAAATGGACTAGGTTTATTACTATCACGTCAAACATACTAGATTGTTGTTATAAGCTTAGAATCTCTCAAAATGATTATATAAATACGAATTATATTTCCCCAAAAACGGCCTCAAGTTTTCAAATAAGAATTTGGATCAGTTTTTGAAAATGTTGATAGTTGAAATTGATTTAAAAAATATTAAAAAACTTAATTTTTTGTATAGCTTAAATTTCCATGATTTTCAAAAATTTCCATAATTCCAAAATATACTTCAAGCGGCTCTGCAGCTCTGAAATCCGAGCATAGTCATCAATATACTGATTAAACTCCGTGTGAAATAATCAGTTGAATTGCAGTAATCCTGATATAGGAATGGAACGAATTGGGCTGTTGTAAAAAGAAAACAAACTAAGCCCTGGAAACACTATAACGTGATAAAAATTCAAATGGTTTAAATTGTTTGAAACATCCGGAATGCATTGAAAATCTATGTTCATGTTATGTGAAACATTAACAACCTTAAACATATTTAGAGCACATATGAAGTGATCCGCTATTTCAAAGACATTTATAAAATGCTTTCCAAAATTGTCAGAATCTCATTAAACATGTAAAAATAAAGTTCAGACATTTCAAAAACAAGCCCCTCCCCACAAGGAGATTTAACTACGCTCAGAATGATACTGAAGAAGCCTCAAGTAACATAAAAAATCGGAGTTGATAGTGCGAAAATTTTACCTGCTGTAGATATGCATGATTCGTCTTTAGCCTAGACTTATCAGTATAGCCTAGCGGTCTAACTGTGGAAAGTAATTGAGTGATATATCTTAACCCAGTCAAGGGTGTGATAGCAACATAAACACACATCTACAAGCGTCGCGCATGGTGGCGCCCATTGGCATCTTACGATTCAAGGTCGTAACACTTGGACTGCTTTGAAACGGTGAAATAAACCCGTTCAACATTGCTGTAAATCAGTTCACCTGACAGATCTCCAGGCAGCCCAAGATTTAGTACCTTAACTACGTAAAGATGCCAACGGGCGGCGCCACCCTGCGCTACGCCTAGAGATGAGTGTTTTTTTCCTTATTGCTCCATCGCCAAATCCTACTGTACCCACATCAAAATCAATGATGTATCAATAATATATTTCAATGTATAGGGATTATGAAGAGGGATTAATATTGCAAATACAGGTATATAGACATACTCACAGCACACTAGGATGAGAAGTACATATATGGGGTACAAGCGTTGATATTTCGTACTCCCAAACAGAAGCATCCTTCCTACATGTTTCGAATCCTGAAACAAAATCAGTTATTCCATTAATTAGGATAAAAAACGATTTTTCAGACATGCTTACTTTGTATGTCAATAATCGCCGCTTTGATCATATTTATGACACTCAAATGGGTAACAAACTAGTCCAGTTGTCAGAGACGAAAAATACCTGGAATTTGCATGGACAGCTTTATTGTAAAAGAAATAACAGAATTAAGTAGGTTGACTCGGTGGCAATAAGGATTTTGGCGCTGTTAATACTTTGAATTTCAATAAATTCTACAGGACCACAAGTTGTACCTGGTGAGTTTACGACCGAATACCGTTTTCTGCAACGGATGGAGTTTGATACATAATTCGCATTTAGAAATCCGAAAAATAAGACCCAGTGCGGGATTCGAACCACGCATCTTCCGATTGCCGGTCGGACGCTCTAACCAACTGAACCAACTGGGTAGCTGGTCAGTCGTTACAGATCATGGATGATATGTTGAGCAGAATCCCTACAGCCATTCTTCCCGATTTCTAAATGCGAATTATGTATCAAACTCTATCTTGCCGAAAAGAAAGTAACTATTTATCACGTTTACCTCTACATAGTGAGAGACTATGATGGTTCGATACAGAAATCTGCTGTCAGTAACCGCGGTGGAGATGTTTACCAACCCAAACACTGGCGCTGCTGCACCTCGAGATACGAACGAGTTTGAAATTCGGAAGAATGACTTTAGGGATTCTGCTTACATATCATCCACGCTCTGTAACGACTTTCCAGCTACCCAGTTGGTTCAGTTAGTTAGAGCGCCCGTCCGGCAATCGGAAGATGCGTGGTTCGAATCTCGCACTGGGTCTCCTTTTTCGGATTTCTAAATGCGAATTATGTTCCAATGTTTGTGTATATGAGTATATGCCGGCCCTCCACCGTTATAAGCAAAACAATTAATAATAAGCGAGAAGTAAATTAGTAGGAAGTTATGCACGGCAGAGTACAAGGAGCATAGCTTATTTATGTTACTAGGCATTAATTTTCTTAATTTCACCCTTCATTGCTACCAAGAACTTATTAGGTTGTAAGTGATTAATTAATTTTACTTCTTCCTTCCTTTCTGCCTGCCATCCAGTATAGTCAAGTTTAAAATGGATTTTAACCGTTGAACATTGGAGTGAATGATGAATTTCACGTCGCCTGCCCTCCTTGTTATTTTTTGCCGTCGGACGCCGCTTTGTGCTCTGTTTCGCTCGAAAGAAAGGCTTAACTTGAGAGCATACCTCAAATCAGAAACGAAATTCCATCCGATTAATGTAACTTCCCAAACTTATCCTGAGCTTGTCTCTCTGATTCATTATATTTTCTGGCCGCTAATTGAAACCACATACAATTAAGTGAAATATGAAATTTTAAGAGGATTCATATTTTTGAGTGACTGCCTCCAACGTAATGGTTCTGTTTTCGAACAAGTCCTCAGTATGGCCCATTACTATGAAAGGGAAAATGGTATATATGACCATCATTCTCGAGACCATGACCACTCGGTTCACGCAGGGGAGGGGTATTACCCCTACCACCCTAGAACCTTGTAGTAGATGAGTTGAAAGACCTTATAAGGTCCACAACATGGTGAGATACAAGATGCAAAGTACGCTAAGCGTATTTACAAAATATACATCACTGGAGAGTCTAACTATGCTAGAGGGACTAGATCCAATGAAACTTCGGGACAATCAAATACAGCTGTCGGAAGAGGTCATATGTACTAGACTCCAAGTTGACCTGAAACCCTCAAGTCAAAGAGGACCAAGAGGAATTTACAAGGACCTTGAACACAACCACATTGAGGACCCATAGAGGGCGACACTTGGAGATGAGTTGATGTTGCTATCACACCCTTAACTGGATAACGTATATACCACTCGACTGCTCTCTACAGTAAGACCACCAGGTTAGACTGACGAGTCTAGGCTAAAGACGAAACATCCATGTCAATAGCAGGTCTGATGCATAGTGAAGAGTTGAGTTTAGGGAGAATCTAGTATTTTTTTGTTATTCTTGAGCTCCAAAAAAAATATTTTCCATAACAGGAACATTATCTGATTTAATTGAATGTCTTATTATTGTTTGCTCGAATGTGCCCGATTCTGAAAGACGGCCTGAATCGATGCATGTCATAGGTACTTTGTATTTTTTATGGATTCATCATATAGGTTCAGATGAGGTTATTGTATCACAAAATTGTATATAATCTATTTCAATTTGCTAAGTTTACAAAACTCATATGTGCAAATCGTGAAAGAACATACCTCTTTAGATTCACTCTGTTCATTTCCATTCATGTCTAATCCGTGTAAAGAGACAGAAATTACCGCATAGAGAACGACTCCAAACAAGCATTGTCTATTTTTGTTTTTTGTCATGAAATTATAATTAGCTAAGAGCTCAAGCCTATCTGATTAAGCTGAGCATGTAGCTGGGGGAGCAGTTTGGATTGAAATTAGTCGTCCCACTTGAAGTAGGATCCGTTACTATGCTGTGAATTTTAAATATTGGATGGAGTTTGATGTACATACATCCATTATTAAGGCACACAGCTTCGTACTCACAAACGCTTGAATAATAGATGATACAAGGCAATCTACAGAGGAGTACTCACAAGGTAGCTGTACATTCTAATGAATTCAGCTGAAGAAAAATCTATCCGAGCTAAGATTTACATTATTGATCATTTTGTCCCTCAAAACACGAATCGTGGTATCTGACACTTCTATAATTTTACAGTCGTATATCACAAAATTGAAAGTGTAACACAAATTCTTTTGAGTATAGCATGTCTATAGCAGACTAGATGTATGTTGAAGAGTCAATCGTCATCTTCTGACGTGATTGATGCTGATGAAAGTACATTTCAAAGTTGTGAGGAACAGGGGCTGAAAACCACCCTTGTTGATATGTGGCATACTACTAGCAGGATCAGGTTGTTAAGTCCATTTGACTTTCTGAAGACGTTACTTGGATAATATTGCTATCACACCCCTACTTGGAATAGGTATATTATATACAATGTACTTGCTTTCTAATGTCGGCCGCCGAGCTATACTAACGAATTTAGTCGATAGACAAAACATGTTAGTGGATATCCTTACGTTCTAATACTCTCTATGATTTTTCCATTTCATTCATTACGTCATCTTCTGCTACACTCACTCGCCGGTAGATTTTCCTTCCTCGTTCCAGCAACCAGATTCTTTAAAACCTTGTATACGTCACCGAGTGAGCTGGGAGTAGGTAAATCCCCTGCCATAAAAATCCGAAAATGCGGCATACGTTTTTTTCGCGCGAAGGTAACATCTTCGTGAACAGGGCGAAAAATGTCACTTTGCAGCGTAAATCTCCATATAAGGGAGTGATTTAGTGCGACCAGCCTAAGCCCTGTGCTCAGCCAAACTCCAGCATAGACGTACGCCTCTTATAGAAGATTCTCAATGAAGCAATCTTGAGGCCAAACTCACAGGGTGAACCAATGGAGAGAGAGTCATTGTTGTGTTGGTTGGTTTTTGACAGATCAAGCGTGAGTAGAGGTAAGCTATCATTATGGTATGACTAAGTATGGTATGCCATTTAATTATGGAAAACTTACACCTGCATCGCTGTGCATGGATATAATAGAAGAATGCACGATTTGGTGTGGTTTATGGGCCGATGGAATCATTGGTCGAGATTCCTTTAAAAGTGACGGTGGCCGCAATGTTCGCCCCCATTTTTTATTAGCAGCGGATTTCACGTCAATACGTCCAATGACCAGTGAATTGGTCGTGTGGTATTACACGTTTGGATTATTTTCCTTGGGGCTACGTGAAGTCGCAAGTATAGGTGGTTAAGCCGGAAGCCTTGAAGGTCAGCCTCACTCGCGGTATGAGCCAGATCCTGGTCGTTATTCTCGATGGTTCAAAATTGGGCTTTTAGAAGAGACCACGTGAAACGTAGTCGCTACCCACGTTTCAACGAAATCCTATTCAAAGACTAAATAGTAATGATGTTTTTTGGCTTCAAAATAGAAACGTAATAATTCCTTTCAAATAAATATATCTTATTTCAGAATACTTTCATGAATCTCATGATGAATCATCCATTACAAGAAAAACTGGCCAATTTATATACCGCCTATTTTAAGTCCAAAGTGACAACTAGCGAAATAGATAGATTGATCCCGACAAGACGTTTTTGAAGGAGTACCAAACACGACCATCCAAACAAATTAATGAAATATAGTAGTTAAACTGTGTAATAAACTGAACTGGTCGATAGTAAAACAAATAAAAAATGGCAATTTGTGATGTATGTGTCATGGAACATCACGTAACCGTCTTGTTTTGCATTTACACTACTTCCACCGCCTACTGATACGTGCGATGTAAAAGGTATTGTAGGATGGTTTATTCTGTCTCTACGAACGCCCATGTATGTATTGTCTTCCAGCAGGCGTGAAAGCTAGGATTTTGCAAGCTGAAACGAAGCAGCCAGTGAATGGAAAAAATTATGTAGGCGACAGGTCCTACGATATACTGATATACAACGCAGATACGTATAGATATATCTACAGACATTTCGTAGGCTAGCGTTTCTCAAACTGTGGTACGCTATAATTCAAAAAAGGTGGTGGCTAGAGTTGTGAAAAAACGACAAAATCCCGGAACAGGTTCCAGCGGAACAGTTCTCATCCGAGAACTGGTTCTTTGAACCGGTTCAGCCCTACCTGTTGATCCCTTGTGAAAATTAGCTGTTCTCATCTAATCATTTGCTCGTAGTGTACTTATTTATGGATAAAACAATCACTTATAATTTCCATTTTCCATAAAACTAACTAAAGCACTGCTTTTTACTATTTTTTAAATTTCAAATATTATGAGAACGCAGAACTCGATTAGGAAACAGTGGATCTGAACAGCTTATTGTATGTAAATATTAATACAACATTCTTAAGAATATAGAGGAAGGGCATGTGTACTTTTTATTTCATCTGGAACCTATTTTTAAGGAAACTATTTTCATGTAGACTGTTTTAAGTGACTATAATTAAATACATTATTTTGATGCTGAAAGTACTTTTTGAGCTGTGGATCCAATGGCAGCAAAGTAATACTAAAGCTACGTATCCGTATGACATCCGGTCTATCGTTTAAGTCATACTGTCGAACGTTCGCATTATGAGTAAGTATGAATGTAAGGTCCCGGCTTTTGCCAGGTTGCCACGTTTACTCTAACACTTCAATTTTTCCTGTTGTTGTTCCAACAACTGCGAATTCTACAAAATCATGCATTATATAATAAGGATAATAAATAATTACAAAAATGATATTTAGCCTTTAAAAAAATAGCGTCGAGTGGGTTGACTCTGTGTTTCACATACAGTGATAGCATTTTAATATAAATGTTATTAACTGAAATCAGAACTGTTAATCCAGTAGAGGTTTTGGAATCTTGAAACTATTGAAATTTGAGTACCTACTTATTTAAATTACAAAAAGATGTCCATATTTTTATTGAAATCCAAAATATCAACAGCTTCAAAATCCAACTCAGATCTTCATTTCCGCATTGATATTATTATTATTATTATTTTTTCAGTTCTTCAGTGGGCTTTTTTATTCTGCTCTTCAAGTCCTCAGGGGGCCCGGACTCCAAATTTCCCTCCGGCTCCGGATTTTCACTCGAGGGGCCTGCATGTGGACATTACACAGGAAAATTTGACCCAAAACATCAAATGTGCATGTGAGTATCAAGGTAAAATGAAACTTGAGCAGTGCTCACAAGGCGACTAGATGAACTTTTTGTTCATCTTTTGGTCCATATGAATTCCGGCGCGTCCCATACGGATGAAGAGAGTTGAGAAGCACCGTAAATCAAAGTGGAAATACAATTTTAAGTGAGCGCACGACTGGCGAGGATATCGTGTTGTAATAGAAAGCAGCCAACGGGAAATGTACACACGAAAAGAAATTATCCTTGAAGCCATGGTCGGGCAGAGGGAAGTGGAACGATATTCTCTTTACTTTAGAAGGCATTCAGATGAAAACACAACGTTTCAGAAATAAAACTCTATTTTTCTGTCACATGTTTTTATTCGACTGTTTACAAAGGCTACCTAGATTGCTTGTCAACTAAGCTAACTAGATTTTATCATGATTACAAAAACTTTTATCTAGTATTGAATAGAAATTTATACTATATAGGTTCTAGGTATTATTATAATAAATTATATATTCTTTTGTCTGTTTTAAGGGTATTATTTTTTGGAGACTGCATTTGCACAAGTGTCTAGATAAAACTTTAACGTTCGACGTCGAAATGTCCGTTAGATATTTCATGCTCTAAGATATTCTATTCCTGAAGCAATTTAATTCTTTCCATTACCTAAGATATTTCAAGAATAAGCTAACATATAACAGTCTAAGTAGACGTAAACTTATAGTATTGTATGGAAGATTGTTCTGTCAAGGTTTTGCAGATACCTTCAAGGATCTCATGTTTCCATGAAGCTTAATTAATATATTTTATTACAATTATGAAGCAAACTTAGTCTTTTTTCGTTGCCTTATGATCCAAAAATAGTAGGTGATTTAGTAAGCAAATCTGTCTTGGAATGTATTGTAAGAATCAGCCCTAAAATACTCATTCATGACAACACTGTTGAAACTTTGTGTATGTGTCCTTCACATCGCATAGTCATGAATTTTACGTGACAAAAAATTTTAGGACCTATATTAAATTTTTATTTTCATAGATAATTTTTTAAATATTAAACAACTAAAACATTCTGTCGATAAAAATGTAGGGTGGTTTGGTGCGTCCGACACGCCGAATATTTCACAGATAATATAAAAAAAATTACACCCTGAGCCGATTTTTGCAGAATCGTTAGGAAAAAATATAAGTGGTAACCTTGTAGGACAATTTTCAGGGAGGACTGACTGAATTTAAGGGTTTCGTGCAACCCTTATATTTATACATTAAATGTCGTAAAGGCATTGTGACAGCAATGGTTAAGATTTACTTGGGGTATTACCTTAACACTAGTGCAAATGCAGTGTCTCCTAAAACAGACAAAATGGAAAATAATTTGATAGAACAATAGCTAGACAGAAGAAATAGAATACTAGATTTGAAAATTCTAGTTTTGTATTCATGATGGAACTAGTTAGCTAGTTAACAATCAACCCGCGTAGCTTTTAACTATGACATCAAGTGACTTGACTCTGTATTTCACGTGCAATTGAATGACTTTATTGAAGATTATGATCTGATCTTAGAGCTGCTGATCCACTAAATTTTGTATACACCAAATGCAAATTTTCTTAAACCTATTTTTTAGATTCTTCAATTCCAATATACGAGTCAAATTATTTCCAAACTGGCACCATTGCGTGGAAACTACAGCGTTAACCTACTTGACACCACCTTTTCAGCTCCTTATGGTAGTTGTAGCACGTCTATGTACAATGAGGAAAGAGCAGCCCATTTAGTTCGAGTGCGTGCCTGCCAAGCCAGACGAAACGGAAACGCTGATTTTATTTTATACGTTTTGTTGTTAGACTTGTTGTTTGTTCCTCTTCGGCAGGCTATTTCACCAAAGATTAAAACGAAAACAAGTGGAAATATTTCCTATAGCTTAATATTGTCTTAGAGTATTTAATATTGCTTGCATTATATTTCCATGTGAATATTATTATGATTCAACAGAATTCAGCAGGAACTGATTGGGAGACGTAGAGTGTATGTCCGGCAAACAGAAGGTGTGAGGTTCGAATCCCGCTGAGGACATTTTTTTAGATAGATGCTAGTTTGTTTGTCTGTGAAAAATACATTTCACAAACTACAATTAGTTGGATAGTAGTGAAAGATTTGAATCGAATTTTGAAACTGATCATCTTTTGAATTAGAATTAAAAAAATATTGGACTACTGAAAATATCGAGAAGACTTCCAAAACATACATCAATTTGGAATAATAGTTCTTAAATCCATTAAGAATATGAATTCCAATGAGTTCAATCAAAGATCAAACTCATAGCTCATATGGTTACAAGATGTCAGAATTTCTTTTCCAAAAAACAACTATGATGATAATTGAAAAAAAAATATGAAATACGTTATAAAATAAAATTTTGATAAGCTCGTGTTTTATTGTGAGACTCGCAACATCTCGCTCTACAAAACCGCACAGAATGAATACGTCATCCTATTCACATGAATATCTCTTTGAATATTCAAAGGTTTGAGAGAAATTCGTTTTGTATGTGACAAGAGTATAATTAATATTCTTTCAAAAAAGGACAAACGGTAGAATTCAATTCAATTATCTCATTTCATGCTGAAAAAGGAACTTAAAGAGATAATATCATAAAACGCCTACAGTTCCTAATTCCCACTCGCAGACTTGTCAGACGCAGACACAAAACACTTATTTTTGGACAAAATAATTGAGAACGAACCAATATCTAAAGCTAATTTCATGATAGAATGTTTCATTAATTGATCGTTAACACGCCTGAGTGCCATTGAATGCAGGGTGTTCTCAGTATACATCTTTTCAACTATCGTTGGAATGAAAAGTTTGTTCCTACTTTTGTAATCCAAACTTTGAAGACAGCTTTGGAAGGGATTACTTTTGATTCAAAGAAATAAATTTATTGGTTATTATTGGAGTGATTCTTGTGATAACACGTAACGAACGATACTATTGACATATATAATCGCATAAATGTATAAAAACACCTCTCTGACGTTTCGGCTACTTCCATAAAGTATAATCTCTATTAAATATTGAAATGAATTTGACTGTTAGTAATGGTGGCATTTTTATATTATAAAGTATGTACATGAAGTACTTAAGGATATTGATCTTTCACACTCGAAAGCTTTCGATAGATTGCGGAACAAGAGACCTTTAGTTAAATAGTAGTAAGATAAATATAACTGTAAATTCGATAAATCTAGTTTAACATTCATGATGAGACTTAGTAAGTTGACAAACCAACCTAGGCAGCCTTTAGAAACAGTCAATTCTGATAGTCCGGCGATGATTTGAAGATTAAACTGAAACGCGTGACAAAACACAACTTTCATTTGTAAAATCTTCTGTGTAAATTCCACAATTTTATCTCAATGGACGATCAACTGCAACAAACAAATCATCTACAGTCCATATAAAAAATCCATACGTCGCATAGCAAACCGTGCATCCTCTGTTGGATCTGATATATCGGGTGGTCCATTTAACTTGAGACAGCCGGATAGCGCGAAAACGAAGGGTTTTTTTATAAAATGGATCAGATTAAAGTTCTTCGATGCAATGGGAGAGAGTTAATGATAACTTTTATTTTCCATTTTCTGGATCGGGAATATCCTATTCGATTAGTCGGATGAAGTGGTCCCGTTATGTGGCCGACTAGACCACCAGATTTAACCCCTATCGATTTCCTTCTATTACGCCATCTGAGGAGGTGGTTGATTTCCATTATATTGGAAAATATGATGTAACATATGAGATATGCTTCTAGAGCAATCAATAAAGAAACGCCCCTTAGCTATCGTGAGAACTTTATAAAATGGATTGATAAGTGTACTGAAATTGACAGGCATAATTTTGGATATGAATATTACGTCATTCATGCTTTCGTGAGAAGAAAAGCATTTATGACCATGTAATTATTGGAAAATTTATAAAAATAATAAATATCGTATGTGCAATCTACTTAAGTTGCAATAGGAAAAAACATTAAAAAACACGGTTGAGCTAGTTAAAACCTTGAAAATCCAGTCAATATCCAAAATAGAAGTGATCATTAACTCTTCTCCATAGCATTCAAGAACTTTCATTTGAACGTTTTCATCTAAAACCACCGGTTTCGCGCTATACGTCTGTCGCAAGTTAAATGAATCACCCGGTATGTGTACACAAGCTACCATCCATAATACACCTCAGGAATTCGATTTTCTCGCGCAAACCTGCCCTTCCAGTACATGCATACAATGCGCGTCCGTAAATAAGCATAAGAAACAAACCCAATAAAATGTCTCCAAAGTTAGAATCTAGAGTGTCGTGAGTTGTAGCTCCCTTTCCTGAAAATCTTTTCCGTATATACGGGTGTATATCTTTGTTCGATGTGTCGTATGATCCACTTATTCCTCTCTTGTCATCCCTTTTCGGGATAAAGTATAGATCAGCAAGGATCCGACCCGACGTGAGACGAGGTTTGCGAATAAAAGCGTTTTGTAAGAATTTTTTCGAGCATAGCATATGTTTACAATATAAAAGATTAATTTCTGGAATGGTATATATTCTCAGACTAGAGTTCATCAAAATCAGAAATTTAACGAATTGATTGACCATTCGCATTAATCATTTTATCTCCAAGTGCCGCCCTCTCTAAGGGCAACTTACGAACTCGAAGGTTCTAACACCTGGACTGCCTTGAAGCGGCGAGAAATGTCCCTTAAGACATCTGTCAACAAGGGTGATCTAATTTACAGCGACATCCCTTGTTCTTCGTAAATACTTTAACAATGTACTGGGCTCATTCACATCGGAAGCTGACAACTGGTATTAAGCATATGCTCTCCACTATGCTATAGACATGCATGTTTCGTCTTTAGCCTAGACTCGTCAGTATAGTCTGTCGGTCTAACTGTGGAGAGCAATCGGGTGGTACATATGTCGTAAGGGACATCTGTTGCCGCTTCAAGGCAGTCTAGGACGTTCGACTTCGTAAGTTGCCAATAGGTCCCCATAGAGGACGACATAAACGCTTTATAAAATGTCATCAACAATATACTGTCAAAAGTCACTGGAAATCAATGATTTCTCCTGAATTTTGCACACAATAAGGTGAGAAGGGATTTATTCAAAAAAAAGGGAACTTTATGAATCTTGTAGCATGTTCCTGAGGCAAAAAACACCATAATTAACGTTTTTTGGAGTTATTATAATAATCAACATGTGTTAAGCAATATAATCTTCATTTTTACATTTTCTGATTCCTGATTCATCAGGTTGAGGTTGTAGCCTAACATCTAGCAATGCTGTTTATGTATCGATGTTTAAATTTCTACGTTTTTCTTGAATTTTTTTATTTACAAACATAATTGGGCTGTTTGTAATTAAGTATTATGCTTTCAAAAACTATAGCAACTGATTCAAAGTTAGGTTCAATATGATTCCAAAAAGTGCACCATGTGATGTAACTGTGACCTTATTCATAATTTCTTTATGATTTAAAAAAGATTCTGTAATGAAAGTGCCGTTAAACTTCCAAACAAATCTTGCATCAATCTCAGCAATCAAAATGATCATCAATTCATTCATCAACAGTGTTATTGCTGTGGTTGATAAAGTGAAAGATAATAAATTTCAGGTACGTCATCGCTTTTCTTGTTCTGTTTCCTCGGCAACTGTCAAAAAAGCAATGTGTTTTTCGTGTAAATCAGCTTTAGGCACGTTGTACTGAAGTTGTTTTCCTACTCGCTCTATATTGAGTTGTTACTCTGAAATTGTGATTCCCCTCACAACAGAATTCTGACGGGGCTGAAAAGTTCAACCTTTATCGCCCCTGCAAATGTCTATATGATGAAGTCAAGTAGCTTTACTTAGTATTACACCAGGATTGATCTAAGACTGAAATATGCATAGATTTTGTTACTGGTATCTATTATACAATACATTATTTATATAAAATTGCATAACACCACACAACGGCACACATTCATTTGTTCAGTGAAAGACAATTTCCGGGCCTGGAATTGACAACTAAAAAATCGTTATTGGTGGATGTGCCTATCGTAAGAATACACCGCACATTCATAATTATTTAAACATATACAAGTTAATCATTTAGGAAGAGATGTATTTAAGCTCATTGTGAGTTTCTAATAGGTGGCTTAACAGCAGACTGTATATAAATACCCGTATATACAAAGTCGTTACTAGCAATCTGACTATTCATCACTTTATATTCGTTACTCATTAGTTTTACTTTTACTTTGATACTTATCTGTCTAAGCTGACTAGAAATTGCGTTTCTTCAATGAAGCTTCCTTAAGGATCAAGAAATCCTTAAAGAATAACTATAAGTCTGATCTGAAAAACTCGAAAAACATGGCTATAACATGATTCAATCACCAAAGCGATATCT
The DNA here is from genome assembly GCA_949316355.1 of Bruchidius siliquastri. Taxonomy (NCBI): domain Eukaryota; kingdom Metazoa; phylum Arthropoda; class Insecta; order Coleoptera; family Chrysomelidae; genus Bruchidius; species Bruchidius siliquastri. The sequence goes on from OX438536.1 coordinate 25,457,286, forward strand.
TTAGACCTTGAGAGTTTGAAACAAACTACCTTAGGGTATAGTTCGGTTGGCAGTCTTCATTTGCATACTGATACGACGTAGCAGCGGGTTGAAATTAACGAAAATACAAACTACAGATAAATACTTTTCTTGAAAAAGAAAATAAACCGAAGAGAATTCGCAGCCATTATCACGAACTCAGCTTGAACTACTTTATATTCAAAGTGTATCTAAATATCGCTTTATCTGATAGACGAAAGAATGCACTTCGTTTTGCCTACAGAACATGCATATCACATTTTTTTGTTAAACCTTATTGTTCCGTCGTTTTGTATTTTAGTTTCTGGATACAATTTCAAAGGAGTCGTTAAAGATATTGACCATAGAGGCTGAATTCATTGCAATGAAAAACATGCCATCAGGAAAGAGATCCTCTTGATCCTAATGATCATGAATCAAGAAATCAAATAGGGTTGGAGATTTTTATTAGATGTTGCCAATTCTACTACAATGATCTATTTGGCTGCTCACTTTTTTTATCATGAGATAGATAATCATTTGATATAGTCGGTACAGTATATTTGTATCATGTTCCGCCCACTGATGTGGGCTTTGGAAAGAAAATTCACTACCTACTTGAAAGCCGTTTGTAGGCGTCAACTCCAACAAAGTCTACTTCATTCAATCGTGATTTAATCAGCTGTGGATTGTGGAATGTCAAACTACACAGAAATATAAGTACTGTGTCAAATAACCAAAAATCTGCCATTATAACCTCAAACAACGCTGAGCTTACTTCAACTTGTTCGCCATTGACTGCTTAGAAAAAGGGTAAGTGCATAATAATCTCTCCTTATTATTGAGGCAATCGAAATTGTGCATATAAGAAGGGACTCTACTTAGAGTAAAGGCGTTTTGTATGGGTGTTCAATATTTCGTTTCCAGCGCTCATTTTTCAAGATAATGGAACGATTTTCTTTTAGAATGGTAGATAAATGTTGCTTCTATACTTGTACGAATCCATTTTTTCAATTTTTCGTACAATATTGTCGCAAGGGCGCTCGTATCAGCGGTAAAAATATGTTCATGCACGATGCCACAATACTTCGTTTGAAGCGCTTGATTTTAAACGTACTGGAAATTATTATTATTATATATTATTTATGCAGATTATATAGAAAGGACGGCTCTGCAACGCTCTTTATTTGATATTTTGGTTACTTTGGTTGACAAAAGGTTAAAAGCACATCCGAAACGAGTCCAAAAATGCCAATATTCATGTGACAATATCTAAAATGTTGTGTCAAAGGGTACAAAAAAGGCTACGCACAAACATAGAATAAATCTTCATCTATCATTTGCAAAAAAAATAATTCCATTATCTTGAAAAATGAGCGCTGGAAACAAAATATTGGAAACCCATGCAAAAAGCCTTTTATTTCTATGTAGAGTTCTCTTAAGGACTCCTCAACACTGAGTGACGTCTAAGGGCTTCTTAAAACTTTTGTGGAATTGTCCATCAGTGAGCTACATATTTTTCTTTTTTTACCAATTATAGTAAAACCCAGAAATAAATTATTTGATAAGTTGATTTAAAAAAAAAAATACATAAATCATCGTTTTGTACTGGTACTGACAAACCATCCATCAACAATCCTAACCACCTGACTACCTAACCTCAAATCATAGCTGTGACCAACGAACGTCAACTACGCGTAACGCGAACTGCGAACGTTCTTTAAAAAACGACATTTCTTCACACGTATACTCGTAATATGCCGCTGACTCTGAACATCGTGTCTGTTTAATAGACGGTCTGGCTGTTTGGCTGCCAGTGGCCATCGCTCTTGGCCCCGGCCCGGGCGGAGGGGGCCTGTCAGCCGCACGCCTCGGCGCAGCCTGCTGCTATTAAGAGCCCTGCTCAAAAATCCGCTCATTTTTAATGACCATCCGGAGGTTCGGAATTAAGAAAATCGTCTTCCCACTAACGACCCACCATATTTTATCATTGTTTTTGGGTTGCGCGGCACTCTAATGTCCCTTCCGCCTGCTGCGGGTAATGACAGCTCTTCCTGCTGAGGAGATGCAAACTAGATGGATTTGCAGGTTACAGATGCAACTGATATATGATATGATGATAAATCTTGTAAAACGGCCCGATTCTAGATTGTTTCCTAGGAATAGTTTCTCCCTACGCTTCCACTATCCAGTATCTTAAGATTTCTTTTGCATTTCACGACGTTTCTATTAATATGGTATCCTCAACCGTCTTCACGAGAAAGCATCGATCGTTTTTTCCGCTGTTACTTCAATATTATCTTCATATCGTCGCGCTTCACCTCAGCCTGTCCGATTCCAGCTAGTAACCAGCACTGGTAGCGATCGTGGTGACTCACGCTGCCTGGTGGATGACGAGTAAGCTCCGCTGAATCATCCTTGTTTATATGCAGCATTCCGATGTAGTTAAGTATTGGTTATCATATTTAAATCCTGTGGAACAGCCAAATTCTAGATTGTTTCTTAGAACTTTCAAATCTGCCCGGAAAATCTTGTGCAAAACTGCATTACTTAATTATTGAACAATCAAAACATTTAACATGATGTTGGATGGAATAAAAAATTCCATAAGCTTTTCGTAGCAGCAGTAGCAGCTAAGAAAAGATCCTGCATGTAAATAAATCATCCAGAACATGTGAGCAGTTGCCATAACAGGCATCTCGAATGTCAAAATTGTTCGAAATTTGGTTATGGAACATTCAAGATGGGGATTTTTGTATAGATTGGAGCAGCGAACAGTCAGTATTCAGACGTGAAATAGTTGAAAACTAGAAATCGTGGATATAAATGTTTGCACAAGATTTTCCTGGCTGACTTGAAGCTTTTATGATCCCCTATACCCATACTAAACTCATGATTCAGTCTTGATTCAGATCAGGAAGTGTGAACATGTAATTACTACCTACGTGATGGTGCAAGTGAAAAGGAGCGTGAACGTTATTTTGTATTGCTATTAATTACATTAATTATATCTATTAATTACATTAATCGTGTTTCGCCAGAACTGTGGAAAATTAAGTCAAAGAATTATTTTGATCAACCCAAGAAGGTAGCTATAGAAAAAATTGTTGACGCATCAAATTCTTTCCCACCAGACTTTACAGTTATTCAATAATCAATAAAGACTACAGGCTTATTCAAAGTGCGATGCGGTTTGGAGCATCAGCTGATGATATGCCCAATCCAAAGACATGGTTTTTTGAGGAAATGCTGTTTGTAGAGTGGACCAACTAGAAACTGCAATCACTGATTTTCCAGAGGTAATGAATTGATGTATTATTACTTGTTGCAAACTGTCTAGTAACCTGTTAAGTGTAAAGGCAAGAAGTAACTGGCTAAAGGTGTGTGTTGAGTACACAATCTTATTATCTACATTTTAAGTCAAGGATAAAAAAGCTCAATCTGTATCGGACCCCATTGCTTCATATTGGGGAAAATAAACTTAACTTGGAAAACGGGTTTATTTATGTAAAACAGCGTTCAAGAATATCACATATATTGAGTTTGATAGGAGACAAAATACTAGTTTGGATAAAAATGTTCATAGGGTAAGAAATACAAATATTGCTAAATTAAACAGATTTAAATTTAGATTGTACCAAAAATTAGTAAAACATAAATGGCGCAAAAATATTCCAGATGATGTTCTCTCGGAAGTCAAATTATTATCCTTAGGCCCAAGGTTTAGAATTGCCATTGCCACATGAAATTAGTATTTCAAAATTATTAGCTGTCCTGGAATAATATTCTCAGATCATAGTGATCATGGTTACCTATTATGATCATAAAAATTTTAACAATCGTAATTTGTTCAATCAAATTCTCTATAAATTTAGATTTTTCTTGAGATCCATCCTGAATTAGTTCTGATTAAAAGTGATAAAGGAAATTTTACAGTTATTATGTACAAAAATGATTGAAAACTAGTCGAGCAACTCTTGCCTACCCTAGTACAACAATTTCTGTATACAACCTATTCACCGATAAAGGACCAAATTTGTTTATGCCTTTGATAAAACATACCTTTCTATTTCTATAAGTCTCATTTATCGCATCCACGATCAACACAACTGATTCGAAATACGTCCCACGGACGTCATTGTGGAGAAAGGTCACAATCAATCGCGAACAGACGATTCCAACAGATAAACCGGCGCGTGTCGTAAATATGACGACGGCGATTTTGGCACGTGCGACACGGAACGATGTTCTGTTGTTTCACGACGCGCGGCAACTGTTTTGCGTCGTCGGACGTTACCGTCGCGACGGCGGATGCCGGCAATCTCCGCGGGTGCGCCATACCCCCGGATCCGGTGATTTCAACGGGCGGACGCTGCTGATACCTCCGAATGGAAAATAGAAGTGCATTTTACCAACATTCTTACATTTTTGTCAAACCTACGTCCGAGTCCAAGCTAGAAATACGTAGGTCACGCTAAAAGTCTTTAGATATTCCTAATCTATACAAGTTTGAGCACACAGCTATTTAGCCTAAAGTTGTAAGTGCTTACACGCAATTGAATCGTTCAGTAGTTGCCTTGCCGTAGTCTCGATTGCATCTCAGTGTTGGCCAAAATTGAACGTGAAAATGGAATCGGGTAGTCCCGGTTTTCGAGCCATGACTTTGTATGACTATAAAAAGGAACTGAAACAAGCAGAATGTCACGAAAGTTTGGTGAGTTGCTTTGGGGACTCTGCCCCTTCTAGGGCTACAGCTTTCAATTGGTCTGCTGAGCTTAAACGGGGTTGGGTCTCACTCGATGATGAACCTCGCACAGGTCGACCATCCACTGCTGTTACTCCGGAAACTGTAGAAGTGGTGAAAAATATGGTGAAAAAAGATCGACTTATATATCCTACACCGAGATTGAGGCTTCTCTGGGGATTGGATCGGCAGCGGTCCGAACAATCATTCATGATCACCTTCGCCTAAGGAAGCGGTGTTCCAGATGGATGCCACATTTGTTGACCAGTGAGCAAAAAGCGACAAGAGTTGATTAGGGTAAGTTTATGCTTGAAAAATTTGATAATGGCACAGCAAAAATACTTTTAATATCGAAACCGGAGACGAAACATGGTTATATCATTATGATCCTGAAACTAAACAGCAGTTATTAGTTTGGTGCTTTGAAAGTAAGCAGCCTCCAACGAAAATTCGTCGTTCCAAAAGTGTTGGGAAGAAAATGGTCGCATCTTTTTTTTCTAAAAGTAAATGTATCACAACGGCAGCCTTGAAAGATTCTTCATCCTTTCATCAACTTGTAAAGACGTGTTTGGCCTAGGGGCAAGGTTTTTTTGCCTAGGGGCCCAGATAACGTTAATCCGGCCCTACAATGAAGCTACAGATCTTTACAAGAGTAAAAAAGCCACTACTCAGATGGAATTTATCGCTTTTCATGATACAAACATACAATTTTCTTGCCAAGAGATTTGTATAAAATTTGTGTGTAGCAATGAATACCCGAAACAAAAAAGCTAGCGTCGAAACTTTGTACTCTGTTTGGGTTAACATATATTTGTGAAGTAATATTTTCCAAGACAAACTTAGTTGAAGAATAAATTTCTATTTGTTTCATTGATCAACACTTATCTCCAAGCACCGCGCAGGGTGGCGCTACCCATTGGCATCTTACGAATTCAAGAATCCATACACTTCTTCATTAAAGCTTATAATCTTATGTTCACATACATATTCGAGTTTTTCAATGAAGTAAATACACGTGATGACGTGGAAGAGAAGGAATAGATGTCTTAAAGCTCATCTGGTGTAAAAAATTAGAAACGGGCCGAGGGATAAAATATTATTATATTATATTATAAAAAGGACCTCAAATGAAAGTAATTTGTGATCTCTGACCTGTACGTTACACATGCATTACTCTGATTATCGTTAATTATACAAAATATTATCAGAGATCCAGTACGTCCCTGGCTGGTAGAAGCGATCCCGATGATGACGAGTTCGAAACTTTTTTGTTAGCCCGAAGCTCCTAAAGAAACTCTGCGGTCGACGAGGGCGTTCATAGGAACGCGCATAATGGACTTTCCATGCTAGAAGGACTCCTCAGCCCTGGGGGGCCCACTCTGCGCGGTTATTCGGGAACGATACCACGGAAATCGATCCGGCATGGCATACTTTGTTTCCTACAGGGTGTAATGTAGATCGTGCATTAATGGAACTTCACTAACTAACGATAATGATCAGGCGGAAATAAATATATTGTGAAAACTTCCAATCAAAGCTTTTCTTATTTAAATGAGTGCAAAAAAGGTTTAGGAAATGGCGTCACGTATGTAAACGCTGTACTTCCCACGCAATGATCTCAAACTGGCGGCGGTGATCAGCAGAAGAAATTAATATTTTGGAAGAAAAAAATGAAATATTGACTACAGATTTTTTTCAAAAGGTATATTCGGAACAATATTAGTACCACGATCCTGTATCTCCCTATAAATTATAGTGAACGTGTGGAGGGGTTGGGGGTGTGATCAGATTTTGGGTTCTGGCAACCCCATCTAATACTTCCAAAAGCTGCCACTGTGTAACAATACATATATATTTTCACCCATTACAAAAACCGAACCATCTCCCTCGTACATTACAAGCATTTGGACTTGGTAATCCTGCTGTATATTTTTCACCCATTACCAAACCCCCTACCCCTCCTCATTGCCGGAAATATCTAAACACACCGACTTCTTCAGAGTGTACGAATTAACCCATCGACTATATCCGACAATATGTAGGTAGTTAATACCATCCATCAAGTGGACTCTCTGGTACACTATCCCGTGGGAAATTAGTATTATTCCCGAAAGTCCGAGGATTGCGCAATATCAAGATTTTCGATTAACCCCCCTCTCCAAACGTGTACATGGTGGCCCAAACCAATGTTGAAATAAATTAAGACAATTGGAATATATTCAAGCGCGTGATGACACAATAGCGATTTATGTAACCAGTATGCGTGGAAGCGATCCACAGAGGTGAATGCCGTGACCTGAACGTCTGGTCACCGCAGTGTTGTGGTCCAACAAAGGGTTGTTACAAGATTTTCTCGTATCGGGGTAGCCTTCCGTATTTCCGTGAGCTAGCGAAGACATGAAGTGGAATTGGGTTCAAATAAACACACTACTGTATACATTCAATAATAATCATCATTTATTTGAAACTTGTAGACAAGGTAGATTTATGAAAAGTTTGATTTGGGACTTCCATTGTCTATAAAAAAAAATTTTTTTTGAGTATCACGACGTTTCGATTGATGAGCTATCTTCAATCGTCTTCAGGTCAGTTCACCTGAAGACGATTGAAGATAGCACATCAATCGAAACGTCGTGATACTCAAAAAAAAAAAAATTATAGACAATGGAAGTCCGAAATCAAACTTTTCAATCATCATTTATAATCTGATCAGCAGTTAGCCCGTTGATATGAACTCTCAGATCGAGTTGACTGACCTAGTCAATTGTTTTGCACTAACTTGTATGACAAACATCAATCTGACACGTTAATCACTGTTTTTGTTTCTTCCTGTATTCAATCTTAAGTAATTTTCATATAAACTTGTATTACAAAACAAAAACAAAGTTTGTGTTCAAATTTGCTCAATCTGCATAAAATCAAATTTGTGTACGAAGTTATTTTTTGAGTGATGTTCCACATAAACGAACAATATTCTGTATAAAAGACATGACGTGAATAATATCATCGAATTTATCAAAGCTATGTGGTTTGCAAAATTTGGGCCAAGGAAAACGTGATGAATTAACTTTTCGATTATTATATAACCTGTTTCCAATTCACTTATCTTAACTGATTCTCTATAAGATCACCCTTTAGTTTCGCGATCCTCTATATATGTATATGCCGGTAGTTCAGGAAATTGTAATTATTCCCAACCGAACTGAGTAGTGTGGCCACCATATTGGTAGGTAGACGATATAAATGGTAATTACTCCTGTATCTGGGTGAACGGTAATAGGCAACTCCCATTCAGGAAGTTACGTATCGGAATTGAGAATTGACAACGCATCCAGTTACAAGGCGCGCCAAACAAACTTTATGCTTTTGTTGATTGATTTTTATAGTCCTCGCAACAGTCTCACTTTATAGTAGTTATCTACTCAAAAGTCCGTTCTCCATTTCGCATGTGTACGTATTATAATAGTATTCCAAGATATTGTGATATTTTCAATGGTACTGATTTTGAGCTGAAGGCTACGGCTATAAATATATTATTATAGTTTACTTTAATTTTAACTTCCTGTAAATAGATATATATTACTGTCATGAAACATTGCTCTGTAAAGGGATGTTAATCTGTTGGGCAATAAAGTGCTATGATTATTATTATTATTATGAAAAAAACAGAGATGTATCAAAGATCTAATTTTTGTTCAAACTTGATGTAGCAAAAGTATTTTCGGAAAGCTCAAAACAGCTATGACAGCTGTGAAATTCGTCACAGGAAGGATTAATTGAAGTATCAAATTAATAAAATTACGATCCTTGATACGTCCGGATTAGATTAAATCGCTTACGAAAATTTATCACTCTCCACGCTATCGCGAAGCTGTTTTTTTGAGGTTATATCTACGAAATTGATTTGGACTAGGTAAATAGTTGAGGTTCACTGTATACTGTAATTCTATTAACTACTCTAGTCACCAAAACTATCAAATTTTACAATTCAGCGCACTTCACTCCGTCTACAACTGCTAAATTCATTTCATACTCTCTTGCTACTCTAGCGCTGCTCTGGAGGTATTTAGAACTATTACTTACTGCTCACAGACGGACAGTTTTTCAACATATCCCCCATATGAGACCGCTCCTTATACTTAGTGTAGCGGTAAGGAGGGCAGGCTCATATGGGGGATCTGTTGAAAAAGTGTCCAGCTCAAAATGCAGTCGAAGCAGAATTTTACGTAAGTATTTCGATTTATGAATTTTCTCCAAATTGATGACTTTCTGAGCCTTTGTTGCGAAAAAAAATCGTTCTCTTACAAGATCCTCTAGATTTCATTCAAAAATCGTCAAAATCCACCCATTTTGTCAACTTTTTTATTTTGTTGACCGCGCTAAGTTACACGGTTACCTTTTTTGTTATTTCATAGTGCTTACTGATATAAAACTTATATAAATTAATCTTTCCTTAGTTAGTTTTCTATCCTACTTTTTTATTTTTCGTCGCATCTTTTAAAATTGACACACGTGCTCCACTGGCGCCACCAAAATAGAACTACTTCTCACGGACGCTTTTGGATACACAGAAACGGTTCTCCATCACTCTATATTCTGTGTATCTTTGTATTCTTTACGTGCTGTCAAGAGAGGGGTGTTCTGTAGTGCTGTCGTTCTGTTCTGTTCTATTTGTGTTTACCTTATATATTCTGTGGTGTTTACTTTAAAAACATTTTAAAATAATGATGGATTTAATATTCATGGAGATACATTAGCATCAAGAATTAATAGATATACAAATATAAACCTCATTAACTACAACTTTACTTATTTGTATACAACTTGCATAAACCAAAGAAATATTTCAAGAGAATGTAAGTTTTTTTCTTTTAAACCTTGGTGTTACCACCCTGAACTTCTAATAAAAGATCATTTTATAGGAGAATATATATAGAAACATTCGTTAAGGTTTTAGAATACTTTGGAATATACCACAGGAATATACAGTATCTCCTATAACCAATACATATTTTTTATTTTAGATTTATCTACAATATTGACAAAGGAAGAATGGCCAATGAAGCTGTTGTGGTACAAGCAGTATATTCCTATAAGAAAACAAATAACGATGAGGTAAACCGACACAAAAATGAATATTGCTCAAACTTGGCTAATGAACAATGAGAATGAAGTAGTTATTCCTTCTTGAACATTCTCTAGTAGGGTGATAAATAGATTACATTGTTTTAATTTTTCTATCATATGAGTATCACAGAAAAAGTTTGAACAAATCATATCTGGCTGATTTCCTGTGGTTCTCTCTTTGTTTCATTGCTCTTTATTTGTTTGCACTTCGAAAAATGCTACTAATATTAGGTTTGTACAATTTTTTTCAATATTTCTGTTACATTTCATGTAGTGTTTTGGTGTGAATATGCTCAAAAGTTGTTTAGACTATGTGAGGCATATGCCTAGTGGTGCAGCCAATTGAGACAATTTTATAGACATACTCAACATGTAACCATTAAAACAATGTGAATCCCATAATAAATACCATGTTTTATATTGTTCAACAATCAATTTCATATTACAAACATATAATGTTAGAGATTATATTTTTTTAGCTCACTTTCAAGAAGGGAGACATAATCACCATCACTCAAAAGGATGATGGATGGTGGGAAGGAACACTGAATGGTGAAACTGGATGGTTTCCAAGCAATTATGTCAAAGAAATGAAAGGTCTATAAATACTAACTGTTTTATTAAAAAAATTTACAAATTTTGTATTATAGATGCCCCCAAGCCACATATAAATCAAGAGAACCAGTATAGAACTGTTGTACTGAAAGACCTGATAGATTCTGAAAAAGCACATGTCACTGAGTTGGAAGCATTGGTCACAAATTTTCTACAGCCACTGGAAAAAAACACATTGTAAGCATGGTGTATAGAAATTCATAACCACTGAAAAATAAGAAAAACATCTGATTATCTAGAGTAGGAACAGTGAATTTAATTATGCTAACATTATTTGAAAGCATCAGACTCCATGGAGCTAGACATGTCACAGGTTTCATGCATTATATTATTTGTTAAATTAATAGATTTCATTTAGAAAGATAGCATACATTCACCATCTATAATTTTGATATCAACAAACAAAACTGTTTTGATGTATTTATTTTAAATTTTTTTCCAATGTACTGCCCTGATTGGTTTCTTTTTCTTTTTTTTTTGAACATTAACTTTAGCAATGTAGAGACTTGCAACCTTGTGAGGTCAGCATATAGCTAGGTACTTTTATTCCTTCTGTGTATGTACTAATCTACTTTTTACAGCTTGACACCAGACGAATATAAGCAACTAACAGGCAATATCACTGATGTTCTTGAAACACACCAGCAACTATTAAATCAAGTAGAAACAGAATCTACAAAGCCTGGCAGTGAACAGAGAGTTGGCAAGATATTTTTGAATTGGGCAACAAAAATGAAACATGTTCATCAGGCTTACTGTTCTTCACATCCTAGAGCAGTTTGTATTCTGGAAAAGCACAGGTATATAAATGTGAAAGCACTTATTCCTTATTTTTCAGAGCTAAATAATCTTCGTTGAATTAACATTGGATTATAAAATACAAAATAATTTATTTTAAACAAAATAGATTGAATTATAATTGACCTACATTCCTTAATTTTTCTGAGACAATAACTTTGTGGATTGTGTTATCAGAGAATCAGTAGATGCGATCAATATAGATTTTTTGTAGAGATGAACTGACAAAGTACATGGAATCAAAAGGAGCTACAAGTCCAGGGGTATTGGTTCTGACTACAATGCTGAGTAAGCCTTTCAGGAGATTGGATAAATATTCAGGAATGTTGCAGGAATTGGAGAGATATGTGGAGGAATGCCATCCTGATAGAGGTGATACCCAAAGATCTATCAGCATTTACAAAGATATTGCGGTTAGTATCTGTGATGTTTTTTTAAGAAAGTATATAAAAATATATATTGGTACCTTCCTATCAACCATTCCATTTTATTGAGAATGATTTATACATAATGTAAGATTTATTATGATTTTCCGTGCAATTCATTAAAACCCTATAACATACTGGATTGGAAAAACTGGATAAGTAGTAACAAAAAACTGGTCGATATCACAACTGTCTTTACTCAAATGTGTTCTAGAACCTTCAATTAAAGGCCTTCAATCACTAGCATTTACTCTTCAATGCACATTCAGTCCTCTTAAGGCACCACTACAAAAAAATACTGACTATGTTCCTATACAAGAGCGAAACATACATGTCAACTATACTGATTAATTTTATCCACTCAAAACTATATCATTACTCCATTTTTAGTATATTTATTTTTTATTGCATTAGCACCTTTTCAAAATGAATTTTTCCTTGAGTTTGCATCACAACTGTTTCAATGAAATGATCGATGTCAGTTTCATGTTTAAATGTTGTAATGTTTTCCATTCATCCAACAGGCTACATGTTCTGGCACAAGGAGGCAAAAAGAACTAGAACTTCAAGTGCTGACTGGCCCAGTAAGAGGTTGGGAAGGTCCAAGTTTAACCACTCTAGGTGACATCATTTTCATGGGATCGGTAGCAGTGGGGCCACAACATCACGATAGATATTTTGTACTTTTTCCTTCGACACTTGTCATTCTATCAGTTAGTCACAGGTTAAGTGCTTTCATATATGAAGTAAGTACCTATACAGTTATTTTGAATCTCATCAATATATATCAAGTATTGTTATACAATTTTAACTCACTGCAGAATCCTCGTTTCTATTTGAAACTAATTTGCCAATTTTGAATTGTTTGCAGCAAAAAAATAGATCTTGAATGTATCTTCCTTCTAGGGAAAACTTTTCTTAACAGGATTGACAGTAACCCGACTAGAAGACAGCGACCAATACAAAAACGCCTTTGAAATTGGTGCCCCAATGATAGACAAACGGATAGCTGTATGTCAGAGTAAAGAAGAAGCAGATCATTGGGTGGAGCTACTGAAAAATCAGATGCCGAGGGCTTCTAATGCTTCTGCCCTTAGTCAAAAGGTAGCACCGTCTCAGGCGCAATTTGTACCACAGCCTCCTCCTCACGTAAGTTACTTACAGTATACTTTTCTGTTTCATCAATAATTTTGATCGTGATAAGAAATCAGGATCAGGAAGGATGATATGAAGTAATGTAATCATGAGATGGTACTTTTCTCTCATAGTCTTCTCCAGTTGCTGTCACGCCCACATCTCCCTTACCAATCGGCAGCCACGCCCCGAATCAGAGCTCCAATCGACGGGGTTGGTCCTCTTCTTGTCTCCGCCCCACAGCTCCGCTCCGCCCATGCTTAGCGCTTGGCGCCGCCCCTTACCAGCGTCACGGCAGGCGACCCACCACTTACAAAGAGGACGGGCTACTGCTGGACGTCATTGAAGCATACTGCAGTGCCGCGAAGCCAAGGAATACTGTCAGTTCAGGTAAGAAAATAGGCAATAGATTTTTTAACTAGGGTTACTTACAGGGTATATAATTGTATCTTTCGACCATTTTTAAAATAATAATATACCGCCAGGCCTCATGAATAGCGTGTTTTTTATTGATAATAAACAAGAATACGTAGCTATTTGATAATATTATTTTTAGGCCTTTTAACCTTGTGTATCAATCATCAATGATATGACATTTGGAATCGTTGCAGAGATTATATCTATCCGAAATTGCTCGCAAATGTGTCAAATCTGGAATAGGGATTATTTTTTATGGAAGTGAAAAATACGTTAAAATGCCATATTGATTGTATAGGTGACCTGCTAGCTGGAGGTAGTGTCCAGATGCCACAGAAACTAAGTAGGTCATCTTCGTCCTCAAGAATATCTCAACCGACGCAACCACACCTGTTTCGACCTCACACTCAAAGAGCTACCACTTGGTGCTGTGGATCGTTCGTTAAGAGACAATTGAGAAAAACCCAGCAACCACATTTCAAATAAAATATGGATGTTTCAGTTTGTTTGAAGAGTGACCATTTTTTAAATGAATGCTGTCTTATTCTAATATCCTGCCGTGTACTACTTACCTTATTTTGTATCTAAAAGGTAGCCAGTCAGTCAATAAGCGAAGTGCTAAACATATCCACAATTGAAACTATTTCATCAATAAGGGATCCATATAATTTTTTGAATTTTTTTAACACCTTGTTCAACAGCCGTTTTTTATTGAAAAACTCTCAAATGCGACCTTTCTACCAATTTAAAGAACTGCTATATATACTGCTTTCTCTAGTACATGATAGATGCGATCAGAAAATTACTACTTGCGGCCGAGCATGTCTAGTCAAACAAGTGGATAGAATCTTGCTCAAAAGACCTTCAAAATCGACAAAAATGTTTTTTTTGGCTCCATAATCTGCTTAAAATTAACTCAGAAAAAACCTTACCGAACTGTGAATTCGAGTCACGCCCCGTATGCCGGACAGATACCACTGGTTGAGCTACGCAGACACGTCCCTCATTCAACTCGAATGCTGATATTAGATTCACTCCTCTGCGTAGCTCGATTTTATCTTGTTAGCTCCTATCGCCACATCCGACATTTTTTTTCTGTACAGAAGTACTTAAAAAACGTAAGTCACTCAATAATATGTTGTTTTGATGAGTGGAGAAGATGACTAAAAGCATGTATAACATCTTACTGTGTGTACTTGTGACACTAACTAGATATTTTTGTGAAGATAGTGTTTGATATTCAGCTTATATATTAATAATTTAAAATGTTTTCAAATCTGCTCTACAGTGCCTATATAACATAAATGGATGAATTACTATTGATTTGAATGCTCCAAGATTGTACCAATCAATGAATTGCTAAACAGTGTTCGAGTGAAAAATGCTAGAGTGATCGAATGAAAGGTGAAATCCATGCTCATCTGCTGTTTGACCGTCGTGGTGTGATTCACAAGGAGTTTGTATCCCTTCACCGCGCTGCTGGTGAAGGTGTTTCTGTCCAAGCACGGAATTGACACGATGTCTCAGTCCCCCACAGACCAGATCTTACTTTTCCGGACTCCCCCTGTCTCCTCGGCTCAAGAGGGACCTCAAGGGAAACCGATATAGCTCCGTAGAAGACGTACAAGGGGCCGTGACGGAATCTCCCAAGGGGATCCCGGAAAGCAAGGAATTGCGTTATACCCATCGTGTCTGAGCACAAGGGTACTATTTCGAGGACTACCAAAAATGTGTACGGTTTACAGCATGCATCAGAACTGTTATGGTTAGACCACCAGGCTATACTGAAGAAAAATGAGTTGATAAATTAATTCAGTCCTACCACTTTTTAAACCTACCCTCTTTTAACCAAAAAATGTCATTGAGATACTGGAGCTTCATCCAAAAAGTGCACGTGTTAAACATCTTTTTCGATAATGCTATAAAATCTGCGGCAGATAATC
Source organism: Bruchidius siliquastri (assembly GCA_949316355.1). Lineage (NCBI taxonomy): Eukaryota > Metazoa > Arthropoda > Insecta > Coleoptera > Chrysomelidae > Bruchidius > Bruchidius siliquastri. The sequence goes on from OX438536.1 coordinate 25,472,486, forward strand.
ATTCATAATCCCAATGGAAATCAGAGATGCACACTAACTACAAAACAACATCTACTTGCGCATGGTTTTTTTGTGCTTGTCGATACACAGTGATGTAGCTACCAAATGGGACGAAGTATTCCTAATCTGGAAACCTTGTCATAATAACTTGAAACTTTGATCCGTTATCAGTCATGGTCAAGTACAGACACCTGGAAAATATTTGGCGTCTACATTTTCCAATGCTCCCGGAAATTTCCATTGAAGCTGGTCACTGTAAAACACATTTCAGTCGATGAGTACAAGGGCTTTAGAAAGGTCTTAAACTCTCGTCGTAAAGCTGCCTGACTAGATAGACAATGCGATTTTCGTGTAGGTGCTCAAATATAGGCGCAACTATTTTCCAGGTGTGCTCACTGAGGTAATTATTTTTACCTTCTGAACAACACAGTACAGTGCCATTATACATTGCTCATCTAAAAATAAAACCTACCGATCATTACGCTAGCTGCACCACTGGCAATGAATATGATATAATTTTTTAACAGTAGTTTTTATCTTCCTTTATTCAGCAGCGAGTCTTCTAGATGGTAGCCCTTCGAGCAAGTCTCTGGACCTACACAAAGTACTACCAGAAGCCATTCAGCAACTGCAATCCAAATTAGCAGTACTGGAGTATAACGTGTCTGCACTAACATCACAATTAAGTGAAGAAAAAGAAGCGAGGTATGGGTTTCATTCAAATTCAAAAAACCACCTTTGCTGTATGGTGTGATTATTTATTTTGAGTTTCAAATACAAATATATCTTACGGAAGATTATTTCCAGTGTCCATAACCCTGATCACTTCACCAAATGTTCCTGACCAATGCTTTTTTTTGATGATCAATTAAAAAAGTATTTCAACCCCGTCTGCGTTAGGAATTGAAAAATGACCGCGAATTTCATTTGAATTAAATGGGACTTCAATTTGTCTTTTATCCCGTTTTCATAAGAAATTTATTATATTATTTCTCCATTTCAGATACGCATTACAAACAGTATTAAGAAACTACCTGAGGACAACTGCCAACAAAGAGTTCGTGGAAGCTGTAGAATGGCCTTCCATGGAAAGTAACATTTAATTATCCTGTTAAAAAATTAAGTTCATCTTTATATCACGCGTGAGCTTGTTGTATTTTTATATTGTTTGATAGATATTAAAATATGTTGTAAGACATATGTTTCCCTCTTACAATCCTACCCAGATTGGAAATGACTCTTTTAAATAATAGTGAGAAGGTGAAGTAAAAGGTGACAAGCTGGCATACACTGTTATCATCTCTATATCACTTTTAAGTTTTTGGTCTGCGCAAATTTGGACTACTCCAAGTGATGAATAACTGGATTAAGGGGCTTCAAGGTAGTGTTCAAATAGAAACAAATAATAAATTTCCAGAGTAGTTATATTCACCAATTTTTACAAGATACATGTTTTAGTACTAAACAATACAAAACCTATTTAAGAACTATGTATTTTCAGTCAATTTATAATATGGCCAAAGTGAAATAAATAAGATATTTACAAAACGATAGCTTCCAAGAAATTAAACGATGTGATATGTTCTTACAAATCTCTCTGAATTGGTGCCCCAGCCACTGCAGTGAACTTTTCAAATGAAAATACTTATGCATTATTGTTTAATAGAAATTAATCTAAAACTGACGCTAATATGACAAATTTTTGCATAGTAAGGCTGAGATTAAAAAAATATATGTATCATATGGATAGTTCTTCACTGATAACAATAATGATACATTAGTATCATTTTTTAATATGCTACATATAGTGACCTAATGCTTGAACATTGATGTAACATTGAACTTGACTGATATTACGCTCAAACATTATTTATTCTTTTGTTTTCTTGCCTAGGCCGGGGTCTTTTCGATTTCCACTCCTAAATTCGTGTGAAAGATAAATAAAATCTTGCCAATTGAATCCAATTTGCCACCAAACCATTCAACTGGGAAAGTTTGAATAAATAAAATAAATTAGAAATCAGTTATAGATAATGAACACAATTATATCAAAAAAATCAGCTACACACTCAATTACAATTACGAAATATACCTTAGAGCTAGATGAACAGAATTACAGTTAGTAAATTGCGGATCTATATGTTTTCTAAAATGATATTGATGTTAATAAAATATCTCAGCAACTTTGTTAAGAGATTTAAAAAATAATATCAACTAATAAAATGCATGTGCAAAGTATTACTGAGCTAATATATAACATAACATCCTAAATTCATATGTGCACCATTTTTTTAACTAGCTAACACATCATTTTGCAGACTTTTTATCTATAATAACCTATTTAGAATGATTCACGTATCTATGTATTCGATAATATTGGTGGTATTTTTAATAGTTTTCGTGTTACTTACAATTTCAAAATTTTGGGATAGATAAATGATAAAATATTACTTCATTTCTTAAGGTCTACATTCTGCTGATACAAAAATGTCTATCTATTCAAGTTGGAGGAAACATGTTTATGTACCTCCATTAGAGGGAAAATGAACACTAAAATGCATATTTTCATGTACCTTTTACCTAATTTACTAGTGAAATTCAATTCAATTTTTTTCCCTTATTTTCAATACGATAATCACACTTGGTCTATCCAAAGGCACTCTACAACAAATGTGTCCTTAAATTGTAAATTCCGTTTTCTCGCATCAAGATTGAATTTTCTAATTAAATAATATTGGCTATATAAATAATATGTACAATAACTGACTACAATTTTACAAAGTACATACAATAAGATGGCTTCAGATATAGTCAGATTCAATTTCAATTAATTAACTCGGCAAATCGCTTTACACGGGACACGACTAGACAAACCAACTTACAGTAAAAAAAGAAGTGTATTTCAGTTCTCTTCGAGTAATACTTTAAACCATGTATAAGAATGTTATAATGACTCTTACATGAACTGTTAGAAGATAATCTAACTAGATTAATTCGCATGAGGTACTGAAACTAATAAAGCAAACTTTAGGTTACTGTAAATACTGTTTTGTCTCTTATTATTATTCCATGTTGTTTCATCCTGCGGAAGCCATTTTCCATGTAAACTCTGTTATATCTATACATTCTTTTCAGATATTTAAATACCGTTTATGTTCTATTTGACTGAGGATATACTATGTTATCTGATTACGGAGACGATACAATGAGCTTCTCATTATTCCGATTAAAAAATATTTCTCCTATTTTGGTACTTGCTACTATATTTAAATAGCAGCTTTTAGTCATTACTAATGTTTAAACCCTTTCAAAGTGTACATCAACTAGCAATTAGAACAATTATATAACATAACTTGAACTTGTGCCAGTTTATTATAGCTCCATAAATTTCGACTAAAAACTGCTATTTAATATATACTCAATACGTTGTGCTTGTGACTAAATAAACTAAACAATTGTGCATATTCTCAGAAAAAAATTTATACTTATCCATGGTACAGATACTGGCAGTGGAGATTTCTAAGACATTCAGTTATTTGCCATTAACTATTGTATTAATATCTTATGGAGACGACAGTGTAGAAATAACTCTGCTTACTAAAATGCTGGGAAATGAGAAGCTAAATGCTTAAATATGGAGTGCAAAACTTACCATTATCATAATATAATATTATTGCATTTTACTCGTATTTATTACTATTTCTAGATAGTATATACTTTTTTGTATCCCTGTTTGTCTTTTCTCATTTCCATTCATAGTTCACACTTGACACTTTGAGTGCATCACTTAAAATAAATGTTTATATAATTGCATTACTATGCAACATAACTGTACACTGGTACAACAAACTGGGAAGATACAGTGAAAGTTACCATATAAAGATCACAGAATTTCAAATATACGGACTTTTAAAATTCCACACAAAATATCATAGACCCATGACTTTATCCATGCTGTTACCGCGAGACCAGTTCATATTTTCAAGGCCTGTATTATAGTAAGTGTTTAAAGACAAGTGAAGTTTAGAATCCCAAATGGCTATTTTTGTATTACATCCTTGAATTAAAGACCAATTCGCATAGTAATGCCAGAGTAAATCGGCATGTGAAAATCCGGATTTATTCCATTCCAAACTTTTGTATTTGCTTTCGAACTAATAATTTCAATCATAACTTCTGAGGCTCTTAATGATAAGTTATAAATATTGTACAGAGTTGCTTAATGCTGTACTACATTCTTTCTTATCAAAAGTTTGATTTCGGAATTCCATTGTCTATAAAATTTTGAGTATCACGACGTTTCGATTGATATGCTATCTTCAATCGTCTTCAGGTGAACTGAAATCAATCGAAACGTCGTGATACTCAAAAGTTTATAGACAATGGAAGTCCGAAATCAAACTTTTGATAAATCCACCTTGTCTACAAGTTTCAAACAACATTTTTTTTTATTTTAACGTATGCAAATGAACGCCACTATGTAGGATTAGTCAGTTAGCTATTTCGAAGATTGGATCACTAACATAGCCAAACAAAATGAAATGTCTCCGAGGCAATGTTACTGAACTGAAGAAAAACGATAGATTTACCAGCTATCCTGATTGCTTGTGTGAAATTATGTAACTTCCCATCAATAACTTTCTACAAAACTGGCTGGGAACAAACCAGTCTTCCCAGTACGCTGTTGTGTTCCCTTATACCACCCGTCCTCCCTCTTCTTATGTACATAAATGATATCGTTCACCTGAAGCTCCAACTCGTACTCGCTATTGGGCGGATACGGAGCGATACACCTGAATCTTTCTCGAACGGTTTGAACTCCGGTCTTTGACGTTTTGTTCCCGGCATCGAGCGAGTTGGATTTGCGGTGACGATGGATGTCGGGACTGGAGTTTGAGCTACCAGGATGGTCAGTTGCCCTACAAAGGAGATTATACTATATAAGATTGATGGATATATATATGTTACAGCAATTAGTCTGGTCAACTGAATGTTAGTGCGTTAAGAGGATACATAAGTCATGCTATAGATTAACAATTGTTGTTAAAATGAAATCATCGACATCAAATGAAGTGGTTTTTATTTTTTCCATGAAAAGGAAATTAGATACGAAGAGATATCAAAAGACAAAAAAGCTATATCAGGTTAATCCGAAAAATCAATTTTTTTAAGACAGTGACGTACTTTTCATTCAGTGACTACGTAGCTGAATTGGTGGACTGTAACCCACAAGCGGAAGATGCGTGGTTCGAATTCCTCGTGAGCCATGTATTTTTTAAGATTTTCAAATGCAAATTTTTAAATTATCTTAATCTTGCGGATTAACAAGTGTCAGGGACTATGCCATCTGATCAAATTAGACGCGGTTTGGTTAAAGAAACATTATTATGCATTTTGATACAATTTTTATTGTCGCCTTCAAAATAGGCTCCTTTGGAGTCGATACAAGCATGCCAACCGTTAATAAAAAATTTTGTAGGCGTCGGTCGAAATGGCCTTTAATTCCTTCGGCGTCGACTCATGATGCGGAACGGATAATTCACTGGGAGCCAAATCTGACTAATACAGTGGCTGAGCGATGATTATTTTTCCGTGTTTGGTCAAAACTTAATTCACAATGGATATACAAACTGGATTCCTTAAAACGGCCTATTTACCGTTTGACGCTCGGAATGAATTCATGATGAACCAAACCACCATAATCGAAGAGAAAAGATGAACCTTACATTGATTTGCTACCGACTTTGACGTGATTTTTTCGTTTACGACTCAGTTTTGGCGCACCATTCACCAGATTGTTGAACAGTTTCAGCGTCATATTCATAAATTCACATCTCGTCACCAGTAATAATGCGTTTGATGAATGTGGGGTCATCAGCGACGTCGGCTAACATCTCGTTCGCGACCTCTATGCGATGTGCCTTTTGAACACAATTCAGGTCTTTGGTACGAGACTCGCGACGACGCGATTCATAACCAAAATATGTATTGACTCGATTCATAAGAGATTTTGAGAGCCTCTGCTTTCGCTCTGATGCACACGACGATTTTCGAGCACATTGTCCTCCAGTTTTTGAGGCAAGTTTTCTACGACTTCACGACTCTCACTTGATACCACTTAAATACTCGCGATCTTGATAGAGCAGACTCCCCAAAACCCTTTACAACATGTTCAAAGATTCATTAACCGAAATTCTTTAGAAAATACAAACTTTCATGCTAATTCGTTGTAAAATCTTTTTCCATAGTAAAAACCGCCACACAATTTCCGATTCCCATTCATTTTAATCGGGCCAATTCCGGTTCAAATTTGATCAGATGGTAGAATAGGTTAATGGCGTTAGTAGATACAATTAGACACACACCTTGATGCGGCAGACGCAACGGCCGCAGTATGAGTTAGAATAGTGGGCCTCTCTTTGTGCTTGTGCCGTTGAGATGCCGATCCGAACAGCCGATGATCATTAGGTTGGAGTTGCAGCAGTTGACTGGGACACGATCCCGATCTATATCCACACCAGGATGGGGAGCAAACGCACAAAAAGGGAAAACAATCGGTGAGAGACATGCAGTTACCATCACATACATAAGCAATGTGGTTTCTTGAACATTGATAATGTAGGATCATGAAAAAAATGTTGAATGAAGTAGATACGCTCAGGGCCGGTTTGTCATTGTCTGGTTGAATTATCTCATCAGAGAATTTGAAAGTTAACAGGTCACTGATGGATGAAGTGTTTCTCGAACAAAGGTCAAACCAAATGCTTGAGAATTAGTTGATATTGTAACTGAAACTCCGAAGCTGCACTTTGTGTGATTGACTCAAAGATATCAGCACAATAGTCACTAAAATATTGACGTTTTTTGTTAATTTCGGCTATGATTGTTTAGTTAGGAGTATTTGGCGTGCGATAATTTTTGGAATAACTTCAAAGGATAAACGATTTATATTTTTTGTTTTAGAAAAATTCAACTCACAGCTGTTGTGAATTGAAGATTGACAAACGGACAGTTCTATCAGCTGGCTGACAAGCCGGCCCTCAGAGAGATAATGGCTTTCATTCATCAACGAATAAAATTTACTGTTAGTATAACAATCACATTACAACTTTCTATGTTTACAAAGTTGAAAACAACAAACACATTATCACATTTTTGGTATCAATGAAAATTCAATAATTAACTAACAGATCTCATTACTTTATAAAAAGGAAAATGAAGAGCAAGAATTGGGAATGAAAAATCATTGTGTGAGTTTGTATCATGGATGCATGTTGTAATTGAAAATTCAGCCATTATAAGTTTAATTTTACACGCAAAATATATATAGCTGAAACTAAATGCAAGTTACACAGTTTAAATTTAAAAACAACTCATTCATCCATAATACAAGCCTGATATTTTGAACAATATGAACAACTTCATAATAATTAAAGCACACAAACACATGTATAATAAAACACAAGCAAGTCTGCAAAAAACAGGCACAAACAAAAAAGGAAGCGCAAGCAACCGGTGCAAAAACATATAAAATAAAATAGAACTCTGCTAACCTCACGTGTATAGGATGTGCAGGCGTTGACTTTACCGTGGCTTGAGCATCTTCGAAAACCGGGTTATCCATAGAATAGGAAGACGGGGGTGGAGACTTAGACCGTTTGATACTAGTTAGGCGACGCATCAGGCCCACTGTACCTTTGTCCTTTCTCTCCTTAGACTAAAAAATAATATTGATATAACACACAATATGACAATTATTCACTTCTACGTAAATCTCCAAGCTTTGCGCACAATGGTGCTGCCCATTGCCATCTTTACCACTGTGCGCAAATGGAAATTCTTTAATAGTACGGAAAGCTAGTGCGATGGGTTCGAGTCCATCCGCATCAATTTTTTTTCTCATACCAATTAATGTCTTGACCCTCCCATTAATTGCGATTGATTTATATGTACTTATCTTACCTTATCTTTGCTGCTTGCCCCAACAACAGCTTGACTACTACTTCTACCAATTTCTTGTCTATTGTTTTCATGGCCATGCCAACTAGAAGAGATGCTCGATGGGGCTGGACTCACAGCCCTAGGTGGCAGTTCAGGAGCCGTTTGATTAGCACCCCCTTATAAAAGGAATTAAAATTTATTCACAGTTCTACGTTTTTCAAAAATAAGAGTAACATCGAAAAAGGTTGACTTGTATTCGTGTTCTCGCATATTTCATGATACAATGAAAAACAGAAAGTGCAGTACTCATTTAACTGTACTGATGAAAGTTGGGAACAGGTTGAAACTCAATGTTTTGAGATGAAATTCTTGAAATCCTACCTTTAGCTGGTCTGGCTGGACATGTGGTTGAGGAACTACTGGATCCAGATGGTACGTGTGCACCACGAGCTGGTACCACATAATTTCCCGGAAATACTCCACATTTTTGGGTACGATTCGACGTACCTTTGAACCACCCATCTTGACACCTTTTGAAAAAAAAGCATTTCAGAATAAATAACAAACAAAAAAATTTGTGGAGCAGATTTTGATACAACTGTATTATATTTCATAATCATATTAATTGTGGTTAACTGTTTTTTGAACAATGTACGCTGTGAATAGCAACTATGTCTAATGAGAAAAAATATTCTGCTCTGAAATAACATGACTATTTCTGAGATTTTACGCTGCCGTGGGTAAAAATGGGAAACATAGTTTTATGTGACCTCACCTTTCAGTAACCATGTAAATATTTCCCTTTTTCAATTCTAATTCGTCACCTTTCTGTGGTTTATATGCATAAAGGGCAACATATGTAGCTGGAAGCTGTAGATCAAGAGCAGGAGTATTTCCATTCCTTCGGGATCTTTCTGGTACCTGTAGGTTCGGACCTGACACCTATAAAAAAATAAAAATGATCACTACTCTATCTCGGTACAACTCTGTTTTTTATATTAAATCCCGAAAGTCAGAAATTGAATATGTTTGAATAGACGACCAAAATTTTTGAATATAAATGACTACTAGAGCGTTGTCGTGCACACTATGCTCCCGGATTGGAAAAATATGAATAAAATATATTCCCTGGAATGTTCCACCAAGTCTATGAGAATATGCGAATTAATTACTACAATGAAAATACTGTTTTCTTACCTGTACCTCACAAGCTAATATCTCGGCGGAATGCCGGTTATGATTTGGCGTTGTTTGTTGTGACATCGTCATGCTGGAGAAACTGTGCCTTTTCTCTTTATCCTGATGGATTGCTTGAACATCAGAAGATCGATTTCCGCCAACATGAGAATGGGACGAAGATTTCTGGGGTGTGTTTGACTTTGCGGAGTTGATCAGAATGTCAGGTTTCCTAGATGTCGTAAAGAAAAGACAGGGTGAAATGTATGCTTTAAATGTTCTCATGATGTATAGATTCTCTATATGCAGGTTCTCTATTTTGATCTGCATATTAGTCAAGATTTTTCTCACATTTTTCCAAAGTGCTACATTGTAACAAATACCAGAATTATTATCCAACCTATGGTTTCAATTGATTAACTATTCATCAGTTTAATGGACATCATATCGAACTTGGGAACTGCTAAATTTAATGGATATTCATTGATACATCAAGAATGTGTTTTTTCATAAATAATGTTGATTAGTTGCAGTATTACATCGAGTTGTTTGCAAACTAGTTTTTCAGATAATAAAATGAACAGGAAACAAACAAAAAATCCTGAAAAGCTATGGTCTACACATTATAATAATTAAAAAGACAAATTTACTTACGGAGCAATGTTCTTTGGGGGCAACTGCTGAGGTGGCGGAGGAGCTTGTTGACCCCTAGGAGGTGGCGTTGCGGGGGAGGAAGGCGCGGTACTACTACTGCTGCTCGCGTTGCTAGATGACGCATTCGGAGTGGTGGTAGAGCTCGAAGTACCACCAGAACTTGAATCACATCGCAATGGTGGCTGCAAAAAAATTTTGCAATGACACGTTTATAATTTTACAATCAATTTATAGCTTTTAAGATATATAAGAGTTCAAAAAACCATGCATGTGTGTTTGTAGGATTAAGTGTAGTAGTAAAGTTGCTACTTAAAGCAATATAAACCATAAAGACAACCATACAGTTTGAGAAGGTAGATTAAATGTGCTTAGATGCTTAGATATATACCTGCTTGTTTTGATGTTCCCTCTGTAATTGATTAGTATTAGTCTGTGGGGATCTGCGCTGATTGATCACAGTTCTTGTATGATCAGTTGGGATGAGAGGAGAAGTTTCTTCGTTCGTCGGCGTAGGTGGCGCTAGACGCGATGGGCCAGGTTGAACACTGTAATGAAAAATATGATAACATTGATAGAGCAGTTTGCTATTAAAGTGTATTTTTTTATATTGTTTCAACTATATTTCATTCAATAAAAATTGCGAAAACATCATAATGTATTCACTTACTTTGTAGATAACTTCATCAATGATCGGGCGAGATCATTCAACTCTACAAATGACAAAGGGAAAATGCCGATCCTACCATCAAGCTTCCCTTCCGCCCAATTTTCGTCGACTCTTCTAATGACGTTAATTATGTCTCCTTTCCTAAATGAGAGACATCCCTCTTCCTCATCACCACCACCCATGCGAAAGTCATACAGTGCTTTACACTGAGGTAGGTGACTTGGCACTGGAGTTATTATCTATGGAAACATTGATGTAGTAGAATTTATATTATGTACTAATTCTCATACAGTAAAACCTGAGATAGGTGAAATGTCATTTCACTGAAAATATTACAATAATGAATATCTTATAAATTTTACTTTTGCAACAAATATCTGATATAATATCTATATCATATTACACATATCCTTTTTCATGGAAAATAATATGCAAATTTCTGCATTTTCACAATAAACATAACTCAGATAACAAATGAAATGAAATGAAAAATTTTATGTATACCCATAACATCCCGATTTATAATTTTAATTATCTGCCCTAAGTTCATTAGTAGTTTATTATGATTTAACATACATTTTATTGAAAATAATGTATTGAATGGATCAGCTAAACATATAAGGTTATTTACCTGAACATAGCTTACTGGAAAGACTCCCTGTTTACCTCCACATTCACCTTGATACCAGTTATTGTCTATCCTTTTCCGTAAGATGATCACATCACCTCTTTTAAAACTCAAATCACTGAAAAAAATAAGTCATCTCCAATGAAAACAAAATACATAAACACAATAGGGAGTACCAGAACTGCATGAATAATTCAATGTAAATGGAAGTAAGCTTGATACATTTTTCCATCTCATTTATGATATTCATATTAAATTGTGTGAATGACAAAAGAGTTTCTTCAAGAGCATCTATGATCTATGTAATTTATACTATTGTGACATGGATAAATCTAAAGATATAAATCTAGTGTGTTACCAACCAAACTCACTGAATTTTTCTGCACACAATGTGATCTCTATATGCTTCAAATTAGCCCCATTTGCAATCTACAACAATATGAAATTGTGGATGCATCAGAGAACCATAGAAGTACTTGACTACCACAAAATTCTTTATGTGCAGATGGACTGATGCAAGACAATTTGATATTGAAAAAAATGCATTAATGATTTGTTCTATTACACTTATAATAAAAATTATAACCAAGAATAGTTGTATTTAAGAAATTAATACTACTCCTGATATTATCTGTTTCTTACCCAGCTTCCCTAGATGCGTAATCATAAGCAGCAATAGCGTAAGGTTGATGTGGAGCTATTTGCAGATTTTGATGCTTATTTGAAGTGGTTCTGTGATCTGGAGTGCCATGCTGATGATGAATGGGTGTTGTTGGATATGCAGCTGGATTTGCTTGTTGAATCTGACTGGGAGATCGATTTGTTCTATGAACTTTTTTTAGCACAGGGTTTCCTGCATTTTTCATCCCTAAAATACGAACAATTGACAGGTGTATAGTTTCTACAATACATGTAAATTGCATGTTTCTCTTATTGCTTAGAGTCACAACACATATTTCATACCACAGTATACAAATTGGATATTGATAGTAAATAATACTTTTGATAACAATGGTATGACTGAATACTGTATCCATACTTCACAAATCTCCAAAGGAGCTGTGCATGAAAATATGTGGTTTGAAATACAGCTTGACAATATCCTATAAGCAATACTTTACCTTCCAAGATCCTCATAAGGAGTACATTAGGAGGCAAATCTTCAACTTTGGCCTGCACCAAAATCCTACACTCAGGGCATCTAAGTTCTTTGTGTTTCTCCAAGATCTCTTCAAGACATTTTTTGCAGAAAGTATGTTGGCAGGGGAGCACTTTGCTGCTCGTATCCAGCCTTTCCAAGCATACTGAGCACTCAAGAAGATCGTTTAAGGTACCTTCGTCCATGATGGCTAGGTGAATAACAGTAATTACGATTCAGTGGAATTCGGCTGACATTTTTTAATGAAACATTAATTCATTTCCGGTGTGCCAGGAGAAACGGATCAGTCATGGTGTGCAGTCCCTTTCTTTGGGTGCGGTGACGAACACAAATCACAGACACAAATACCAATCACGTCAAACAGGCCGCCGTGCAGGTTTGTGACAACTGACAGAACAAAAGACAAAGAGAATTGACATGAATGTCATTATTGTCATTACACTTTATATTTGACAAGTATGCACTAGCACTAGCTATTTTTTAAATAAATGGTACCAGTCTTGGTACCAATCTAACCCTATATATGTTCCGGTGGTACCAGTATAAAAAAGAGATCCAATATCCAATCATTCAGACTTCGCAATATCACACTTCACTATACATAAACAGAATATTTGTTGTAGTATTAAAATTGAAGTGAATTTTTTTGAATATAATTGCTATGATTCAACCACACCAACATTTGAATATACACGAACGACATCAATGAAGCATAAAATTGATATGGATAGTCTACATGACACAGTGGATTTAAGAATCAAAATTGAGGGTAGTACAAATGAAATATGCAATTTGCCATTTGCCAAACGGTAACTTTTATGCGTTTCTTAATGGAGTATTTTGTATATAAGAAATATTCTAGATTGAAAGATGAGCCACTCATGAAGAATGGGGAAACATTTGAATTGACTGTAGATATCAAAAAATATATTAAAGTGGAGGAAAACATATTGGCAGTTGATGTTAAAACTGAAGAACAGAAATCAGAAGCATATTTGGACTGCTCAAAACTTGAATTACTAACTGAGGAATTAAACATTAAATCTGATTGTGATCACAGCAATGATGAAAGTTCTGGATCAGATAGGTAAGTATTCTCTTTAATCTTCATAAATCTCATTTAATTGAAACTGTTTGTTTTATATATAGTAGAGTAGAAAAAACAAAGAAGACCTAACATTAGGAAACAAAGTAAATTTGTCACAACTTTGATGTTATGTAAAGGTCCTTGACTGACTCAAATAAATACATGGTCCATTTTAACAGTTCTATTTTAGTATGGGAGAATATTGAGTTTAGTATGCCCCAAATATTGAAATAAATTTGAGCTTTATGCTTAGGATGTAGAAATACTAACTAGCGAGATCACACTCATCTCCAAACGTCGCGGATAGTGGCGCTACCTATTGGCAATTTATGAAGTCAACATCATTTTTCAATAGTCAGTGCCATCATGCATGACTTCGAAAATGAATGTTGGTGTCACAGTTAGACTGCCAGGCTAAAGATTAAACACAGATGTCTATAGTAGGTCTGATGCATAGAGGAGAGCAAACAAATAATACTAACTAGCATTGTCAATGGAATTGTACAAAAATTCCATAATTGGATAGCAAATCATAGTCATCAGTATCATATGTTTCCAGAGCTGCAGAAAATAAAATCAAAGGAAAAAAACATGGAGTTGTACAAAGGAAGGCTGACAATGGATCAGCGATTTGCAATCATTGTAATTTTATTGATCACAGCAAGGGAGATGCAATATATCCCATCAATGTTGGAAATTTTAGCTTGGAAGGCAGTGCAAAAAAAACATTGATTGCCCGTAAAAGCTCGCGTCAGCCAAATGAATATATTTGTATAAAATGTTCCAAGACATTCAAACTCATACCATCTGTTGATAACTATGTTATCAAAAAATATGTAAAAGTCATTAAATCTGCTAGTCATTCAATGAAACATCCTGAAACAAGGCATGGTGTCAAAAGGTTCCCATGTATTCATTGTAATAAGACGTTTAAGATAAAAAGAAATCTTCACGAGCATATTATCAATAAACATGATGAATTCATTGGTTCTGTTTCATCTAAAATACATCAATGTAACCATTGTAGTTTTAAAACTACCTTCACATCTTCTTTGGCTATTCATATGGCATCCAAACATTCTGAAAGTGGGTCTAGTATTGAATGGAACGCTTGTACTCATTGTAATGCTAAATTTAAAAATAAAATCAGTCTTGTGAACCATGTAATCAAATATCATAGAGAATCCATTGCATCATATAACATTCATCAATGTAAAGATTGTATTTATAGAACTACCAGTTCCACCTGTTTTAATAAACATCTAGAAAGCAGGTGTAGTATAAAATGTTCTAAGGACACATTCAAACTCATATCATCTGTTGATAACCATGTTCTCAGAAATTATGAAAAAGTCATTGAATCTTCTAGTCATTCAATGAAACATCCTGAGACAAGACATAGTATAAAAAGACTCCCATGCATTCATTGTAATAAGACGTTCAAGGTAAAAAGAAGTCTTGACGACCATATTATCAAAAATCATGATGAATTTATTGGACCTGTTTCATCTAAAATACATCAATGTAATTATTGTAGTTTAAAAACTACTGTTTCGTCTTGTTTGGCTGATCACATGGCATCGAAACATTCTGAAAACGGGTCAAGTGTTAAACGAATCTCATGTGTTCATTGTAATAAGACATTTAAGGCAAAAGTTGCTCTTGAAGACCATATTATCCAAAAACATGAAGAATTGATTGGATATGTTTCATCTAAAATACATAATTGTAACCATTGTAGTTTTAAAACTACCATTAGGTCTCATTTGCTTTATCATCTGGCATCGAAACATTCTGAAGACGGGTCTAGTGTTGAACGAATCTCATGCTTACATTGTAATAAGACATTTAAGGCTAAAGTTACTCTTGATGACCATGTTATCCAAAAACATGCAGAATTGATTGGATCTGTTTCATCTAAAATACATCAATGTAGCCATTGTAGTTTTAAAACTACCATTAAGTCTCATTTGGCTTATCATATGGCATCGAAACACTAGAAACGGATCTAGTGTTAAACAAATCTCATGTGTACATTGTAATAAGACTTTTAAGATTAAAGTAGCTCTTGAAAAGCATATTATCAAAAAACATGCAGAGTTTATTGCGTTGGTTTATTCCAAGATTCATGAATGTTAACATTGTAGTTATAAAACTGCCATTTCATATAATTTGGCTGACCATGTTACTAAAATCATGAAGAATTGATTCGATCGGTTTTATCTAAAATGTGCTTATAGAACCACCAGTATGTCTTGTTTTGCAATACATATAGAGAAACATCCTGAAAGTGGGTGTAGTGTTAAACGATTCTGTATCCTCTAAAATCCATCAATATAGTCATGCAGTTATAAAACTATGATTTCGTCTAAACATATGAAGCCTTAAAAGGGGGTGTAATTATAAACGAATCACATGTATTCACTGTATAAAGGCAAAAATCAATTTTGATTACCAAAAATCATACAGAATTTATTGCATCTATTTAATTTTATAATAAAAAATAATAAACATTGAAGCTCAAATACCAAAAGGAAGAACAAAACTTCCACTTGGGTAATGGGGATGCGGGCGTCACGTCTGAATGATAATTACTTTCAACACTCATCTACAAGTGTCGCGCATGGTGACGTTGCCCATTGGCATATTACGGAGTCAAGGTCTTGATAAATGTCTATAGCAGGTGTGATGCATAGTAGAGAGCATACACTCAATTACTTTCAAAAAGGGGTCACCGTTATCTCTGGTGCAAACAAAGCGTCCGACTTTAGATTATTTCCTACTTTTATATATATTGTGCTGCAAGATTCCACCGAACAAACATAGTTACATAGATACATACATTGCAAGTTGAATAAAAGCCTTTTAAATACTACTGAACATTTTTATTTGCATAAACAAGCTTACTATGGAAAATGTAAACGTTAATATAACAATAAATAAAACGCGAGATTACGACAATATAAAAATAATACTAAAAACTATCCTAAAATACCTTTTTGAAAAGCCTTTTAAAACCTTTTTTCTCTTTCTTCTCTTTAACAACAGGTGTAGTAGGTAGGCAATCAGAATTACTCCTTTTGTAATGTACGGACGATGCTGAGTCGTTTACTGCCCTAACTTCACTTTTTGCCCTAACTAGACTCTCGGCCTTGCCATTTCTACTATCAGCGCTAAACTTACTACTATCCAACTCCGTTGGCAAGTCGCTGAGTTCCAGAGTTAAATTGTCACTCTCTTCCAACGCGAAAGGTATGTCTCCAATTTGACTGGTAACTTCAACCCAATCCACCGTTTTGTCTTCTAATGTATCACAGCTTTTCTCCGACTTGAAACTCGGGAATGAGTCCGAAGTTGGTAGTATCGGTTTTTTTCTTCTCTTTTTTGGCTTACGAATTTTCTCTTCATTGCTTACTGTCGAGTAACGAACTATTTTCAATACCTGAAAGCAAACATTTTTCCATGAAAAATACCTTATGAAAAACCAAGAGTAACACATCTATCTTTGATTTTCATTTCAAAATGACATAATTAAGGAGGTGCTTCCAATAAAACAATTCCGTAGAATTTCCATCAAATTTGTTATTATGGTAATGAACTAGCTTGCTGGGTATACGTTTCTATGCTATGTTGGCCTCAACGCTAAGAGTATAGGAGTGAGTGAGACAACAAGGAGGAAAAAGAAAGTGAACACAATACTATTAAGGATGATCTACTAACATGGCCACTGGAAAAACTACCTTAAAATTATCTAAGATATACCCGTTTCTTTATGATGACCCTGTCAGGATTGAAAACGACAGTTCCTAAAACTGTAACAAATAGATGAAAGATCTCACCTGATCGCTGGGTCGCCTCTTCTTCTTCTCCTTGGAAATGCCTGTCAAATCATCGACAGACTTGCGACGCAGAATTTCAGCCTTTTCAACCGTCCGTTCTGAGCCCCGGGTTGGTGTCCGACAAAAAAAGTACAGACCACCACCCAGAGCAGAGAGAAAAATACAGATGTAAAACACGGACATGACGAACTGTCTCTTGTATCCCTCTATGGTGGAAGTTAGGTGGTCGAGGCGTTCTTCCAGCTGTTTGTTACGTTTGTTGTTCTCTTCGCGGAGAGTGACAATGGTTTTTTCGAGCAGGTTCTGGATGTCTTCCACTTGTTTCTTGTAACGCCTGCTCAGCTCTTCCAGGTATTGACTAGATATGGACATGTTGCGCTCAAGGGCCTGCAAGGGAGAGCATATCGCTATTATCTTGTCGATGACGGCAATCATTATTTAAATAATTATTAAATTATAAATTTGGTTTTTCGTTTTTACTTCTCATATTTCTCACTACTCGTGATATCATTCCCCATCATTTCTTTATCTGAAAACATGGCGGCAATATCGTCACGTTGTTATAGCATAAAAAAATCGCGGTCCATCGAATGTCGTCATAACGGGGTTCTACCGGGTTGTACTGATTCATTTTAATTGTGGAGACGCCCAACAACTCCGAAAAACGATTAAAAACTAAAGTTTCTACCTTGATTCTGTTGGACAGCCTCAAAAATATCGATTCTTTCGGACCTTGAGGCGCGTTTGTTGTAGTACTAGGAGTGGTGGTCTGTATATCCCCATTCAGGTCAGAAATGATATGATCAATATGATCGTCTAGATTTTCAGTTCCATCTGGATGCAACTCCCCGTCTCCACTGATACTGAGTTCTGCCGAGCCTTCCATCGTAGTACTTGAGGACTCTGTGGGCGGTGTGACTGTTTCGAAAGTCGGTTCCTCGGATTTAGTTTCATTGACATCTGCTGTCTGGGGCAGTTTGTGATCTGAAATACAAGTTGAATATAAAGCGTCATCATGCATTTTATTACTGCCTTGGATGCACCCTATATATAAAACGTTATGAATAATATTCTTACCTCCAGGAACGACCTTTGTAGGTTTGATTTGCATAGTACTGTTATCATCGGCTTTATCGTTCTGATTCTCTTCCTGATTTTCTGTCACATTTGTCATAGTTTCTACTTTCTCGTTCGAAACGTCTTCATCAATATTCTTTTCCTTGACATTAATATGTACGATCTTATCGTTCGTGAGCTTCTTGGTGATGTTTAAAAACTGTTGGCTAACGTTTAATGTAGCTTGTCCACTCATGACTAATGCTGCATTACACATTGCACCTAGATCAAGACCAAACATTAAAGTATTTCCAACTTCGAACAGTTCAAAGCTAGAATTTGACTGCAACTTGGAAGGAATTAAATTGGGAAAATAAGGCTGTGTGACAGCCGAATTGTCAGTAAAATTTTAAGGTTCAACTATTCATCAGCTGAAACACTATGAATGTATTTTTCAGTCAGTATGTCAAGCTATCGGCGCATAGGTGTACTTATACTAAGCAGGGAGTTATTTATTCCAACCAGAAAGAGAAGTTTTCTATAAAATTTGTTATATATTTGCGATATATGCCCCACGGTTGGAGAGGGATGACTGCAGGTAGTCCAAGAGGTTCATAGCAGGCTCCAACAAATGTAGGGAGCTATGGCTATAGAACCGGGGGAGGAATTCATCCCACTTGTTGGTAGAGATCCTCACAGGTACTGCAGATTGAACAGGCACCTGACACTCATAGGAGTGTTCAAAGACCCAATGTGTCAGGAGTGCTGGGAGGAGAAAGAGACCTTGTTCCACTTCTTGGGCCTTAGGGCTGAGGAGTTCGGCACAGCAGAGTTTGACAGCGAATGGCCAGACATCATGACCTTTATTAAAAAAAGTCTGGAAGGTTCGACACTAAGGAACTACCATGTCTGCCATAAGTCTAGTGATGGTCCTCGGGGCCGGAAAAAAGGGCCAAAGGTGGCCTGATTGCCAGGCTTTGCCTCCCCATTACTACTACATCTGACAAGATTACTACATTCATTTGAGCGTATACAATGTAAAGCATTAAAAAATATTATTTATATAGGTTCGAAGCGTTGAAAGCTGGACCTGGCAAGTCTAGTATTTGCTGTACTGATAATTCTTGGTGTTATCATGGGACGAAAGAAAACCCCCAAATTCTGGGACGACGACCTCTCAAGGGCTTGGAAGGTGGCAACACGACCCAGCCAAGTGTCCCTCGCACTGACCATAAAGCAGAAGCGTATACAAAGGGGGTAACAGGGGTAATTAATTAACTCCCCCCCCCCCCCAACTGAGGTCTACATATGCCATTGCGCTCCCCCTGAATAGGTTCTTGAATTGAATGTACAACTGGGGATTCTCACAGCATATGATCAACTGTCTCCTCTTCCAATTCACATCCCCTGAATAGGGGTGCTTCACTCATCCTCATACTGAATAGGTGTTCCTTAGCGGACAGTGTCTTATTGCAATGCCAGTAGCAAAGCGCAGTTGTTAGATGAGAATATTATTTAGTCTAAAAATGTTACCTAAATATTCGGTGGTGAAAAAGGGCGTGATAGAGTTCGAGTGACAGAACTCCTTGGGTTGTTCCTCTAACTCTATACCGAATATCTCGCAAACGTCAGAATTCCACAACGCATTATATATTCTGGGTATGGCGATGAGATGTTCGATAAAGTCCGAACTGCAACTGAGCAACTCGTAGATCCTGTCGCAAAGAGATTCATTGGGGCAGATCAGGGAATATCTGGGATGCACGCAAGTGTGGACGGTAGATGCTGTATTGTTCAGATGATCTGTTGCCGTTTTGTTGTCCACTTTATTGCCGAGAACTTCGGCCGCTTTGCGAACAATCGAGATGACGGCGTCTTTGGCTGAGCTGAAAAGGTTTTTTTCGGAACCTTCGTAAAGGATCATGTCGTCTTCGTTGTCATCGTCGTCATCTTCGATCCGGTTCTCGTGGGCTGGATCTTCTTTCTGTACAAAAACAATAATAATAATAGTAACTTGTATAGTTTATATCTACGCTATTGGATTGCCAGCTTTCAACTTGATGAAGATGAGGAATTTTTAGAAAATAGTAAAAGATATGAAAATGAATTTCTTCAGGATATCCACTTGGTGTCTTGAATTAAGTGGAATTTATGATGGGAAAATACGCAGCACTAAAATAGTTTTACCATGGGACTCTTCCAGAAAAACTGTGCTGTAGATAGATTTAATCCACTGTCAATTTAATGGCATAATAACAAATCTACGGAAAATGCGTTTGCTGGAAGGACCACCTTAAGTAAAATTGAATCATTACGTAGAAGATAATATACATACCTGCAGTACTTCAAAGACCGAAGTTCCGTAAGCTCTAAACAGCGATATAGGACAATAATGCTCTGATCCATAATGCGACTTGATTTCTACTTTGATATACTTTCCAAAGATGTGAGAGTCAATATCGAAACTTTGCACGTCTCTTTCGTCTTTAGCAGCGAACTTTCCTACTTGCATCCAGTCTCTTGTTGGAAATCTTTCGCTCACTGATACAGTGAAGTCCTATAGAAAAGAAAACATGTTTGACATTATAGAATATAAGATGTGAAAAACATATTTTTATGTTTTAGAACAGCATCAAAATAGTTTCTGATACTGCAGAAAAAGGCGATAAAGTCTTAAGACATAACATGTAAAGCTGGCATCACAACATACAGGTTCCAGTTCTATAATGGTCCCAAATTCAAAAGTTTTTGTAATTTTATTATGATTACATGTTAGTGTGCATAAAATGAATATTTAAACGAACCTTTGGAGATGAAGAAAACAACTCATAATTAGCCAGGTCAATTCTTTTGGGTTGTATGGCCTCGCACAGTTCCACAACAAACCAAATTCGACTGGTGCAAGGATTCAGTTTGTATTCATCAGTAGAAGGAGATAATATGGCACCTGCACTCTTTGATTCTGCATTGGCGGCCACAACCTTGGCGCCGCAGTCCAACGACGCGTAATTCTTCCATCGCTGTTTGGCGTTCTTTTCTTTACCTGGAAGCCAAATTCAGCTGATGTCTGACCACAGAGAAAATGCGAGGCAAAAGAATGCAGGCAAAAATCCGCTAAGTTGTCAGACAATATACGCGTGAAGTAGATCTCGTTATATTGTTTTTAAGTATATTTATGCAATTTTACTAAATGTACGAGAAGATTACTTAACCAACACCATGTCTACTATTATTTTGTTAAATACTATTTAACGAATCAAAACAACACTGACAACAATAGGTATACCTGGGAAACAGTAGACTATCACTCACAGGTTAAAAGTATTTGAAAGTGAATAATTCTGCATCTATGGGCAACACTGTCTGCCTTGACTCGTCTAAACTCAACGACGATAGACCAACTGTCATTGTTCTATCATCAGTGTCTAAACTCGTCCTTTGAATGGCTATTTTCAGTGGCATGAATATTTTGCAGTTATTAGTTCAGTCCCTTTCACGGACTGCAGTAGAATCCTATAAACTTTGTAAATGTAAATAACTTTCGAGGATGTTGTCTACATAGTGGATAATATGATTGTTCAATACTGGGATCTTAGTGAAACGTGTCTTGATATTTAGTATTCCAATCTGTCTCTAAATGCGAACAACGAGTCTAATTTGAAATTCGAAAAAGATGGATTACAGGGAAGTATACCTAACATTAGCACTCGGAGCACTAGTTGAAAAACGTGCCTACATAGCTCAAATGGCTGAGGTGGGGTTCGAATCCCGCTTAAAATAAAATAACTCACGGATGTTGATACAGATATGTTTACTATTCCAAAACACTGGCGCTATGTCTCTAAACGAAACGATTTTTTTGTCAATTCTAAATATGAAGTTGTATCATATCAATTCGTTCATATTGTATCCACTCTGTATCCTCCTTGTTAAAATGTGTAAATAAAATATGCCCATTCATTAAATATTAACCATCTGAGGCCACGAATTTATTCAATTCGAGAACAGTTGTTTGTTCGAAAATTAAATATAAGTGAATAACAATCTTCTCCGGATTTAAGTGGCGCGAAAATATTTATTTAGTTATTTATTTAGTTTTTTTGAGTGAACACGCTTATCACATTTGTAACAAACAATTGCTACTAAAAATGTTTACGAGTTGCTGTAATGTATCAAATTGTCATCGTACCAGATAAGATATCATGTGGTGGCGCAACAAATTCAGACAGCATTTACTTTGCTGGGTATGCCAATACTACTAGCATATAGGTTTGCATATAAAACAAATCAATGTCATCGTTTTACGCAAATAATATCATATCATACGAAATCAGTAAATAGATATGTCTTTCGAATCAAGGACGGAAATGAACGTGATCAGGAAAAATGTATTGATCATATAGCACTTTTGATACTTCAAGAAATATTGAGATTCTAGATACGTCCATGTTTAGACTAAATCGCATAAATCGGGCTTCAATAAAGTGTTTACAAGAACCTACAATAGGGCGATATGGTTCTTATTGGAAACCCGTTGTTGATGGACGCCGGTCGACGCTAAATTTGCCCCAAGCTCTCAAATTGTTAAATTTGATTTTATTTGACCAAATTACAAAGCATATTGATCATTCTCTCATTTAAAAACTCGGAAAAAATAGCGAACAAACTACCCAAACGTACCGCTGCTTTACCTCGAGATACGAATCACGCGGACGTCAATATTTTAGATTGGTTGGCGAGAACGTCTGGCCGGCAATCAGAAGGTGTGTGGTTCAAATTCTGCAGTAGGCAGTAGTTTTCCCTTCAGTTTCTAAATGCGAATTTGTCATTTTTTGTCTTAAATCGTTTAAATTCCACATTTGATATTTGTCTGTCTTTGGATTTCAAAAATCGAGGCAGCCGAAACCTCAGTATATGTACATTCATACGTAGGTCGTTTCAATTAAATATTTCACAGAAAAGATAAAATGATAACAATAGCTAGACAGGATAAATAGATGACTAGATTTGAGAACCCTTGTTTTATATTCATAAGACTGGTTGACATGTGACCTGGGTAGCCTTCGTAAAAAGGTCATTTTTGACAGTCTGAAGTTCCTTTGAATGTTAAAGCAAACTACGTCTCAAAAAACGACTGTCATTTGAAAACCTTGTATGTAAATTACATAATTTTATCCCAAGGATAGAAGAGTTTCAGCAAGTCATGGGCATCTAATCTACTTCTTTATGCCAATAAAATATGCCCTCTAACATTCCTTTAAAGTCTCACCTTCAACATTGGTAGCCAGGTCCAATGTACCTATATTATTTAAATAATCATTCGATCAATACAAATAAAAAGTAATGAGCGTTTCATCATACTAATGATTATAAGTCTAAATACATTTTCCACGCATAAATACATGATGATGCAAAGTGTAAAAGCCACTCAGTGTTGTTAATGATTTATGTTAACGATCCAAATATTTGGCGGCCGCGGTTATGGTAATATTTGAGTTCATCGTCGGATGTTACAACAAACGCGTGTAATGAGTTATAAATCAGGCGTTTGCAAATCTCAATTTAGAAAGCAGGAAATTCATTATTTTAATTAGTATAAATCAAAACAACAAACACTCAGCATAACAAAAGATTAATAAATGTATTTTACGAAGCTATTCATTTGAAAGAATATGAATATATCATGGTATCATATATTAATGTAACTACTGAATAACTAAACTTCAAAGACTTTTCTCAATAATCCCACAGCCTGTAATGTGCTGGATTAAGATAAGGCTATCTGTGAAGCCACGACTTTAAAAAATGCCTGCTCATATATAAATATATAATATATTATTTAAAACTTTAAGGTATTCCCCTTACTTCATGACCCTTATTGACTCAAATAGTTCGATATATCTTTTCCCATCAGTTGTGGCAACTTACCAGTGTATTGAAATTCAAGAAAAATATATATGTGCTATATTGGACAATGTTTATTTTTTATAGAAAGCCTATCAGACTGCAGAAGCGCTGTGAGATGACAACTGTCTATCCACAGTGAGCTTAAAGAGCTGCAAATTCTGAGCAACAAGAAACAAACTCTGCTGCTCATCCCAAAATGCTAAGTTCCCCAGAAGGACAACTTTTGGAAGAGACTCGTTCGAGGCATTGAAAGTTCAACCTAGTAAGGATGCGCCTGTTGGGCCCCTCAACTGTCTGCTGTAGTGACAATTCTCGGTGTAATTAACATTTTTGGAATGTGTTTAGGAGTATTATGTATTTAACCATTTCGTATTTACCGATCGCCCATCAGTGTTTCCTACACGTCAACTGACTGGCTAGAAATAAAAGTTATTTGCTAAGAAGTACTCACCATTTGTTGTATGGCCTTTGACAGAGGTGTTCTGTTCATTTTTTTCAACTTCTTCCAAGCGCTTTTGCGCCCATTCACTAAAAGAAGGAATCTCCTCAGTCTTTCCTCCAGTTATATTTTCTTTACCCTCGCCAACACTTTCAACCCCCTTTTTCGCATCTTCCGTACTATTATCCGTCCTCACCTCGTTTTCACTTTGAGCAACTATTTTTTGTGGCACTTCATCACTTAAAGTTATCACAGGTACTGCTTCGGCAATTTTTTCTGGTTCACTATTCAGACTGTCTGATAATACTACTGGGGTATCATTACTGGGAGTGCTGAAAATGAATAAAAGAATTGGCCACATTCCACATGAGTGTTGATGGAGATTATGTTACTTGTATGATGTTAATTAGTAAATTAAATCCTATATATAAGAGATTTTATGATAGATTCATCTTCTTCTCTTCTGTGTGTGGAATAGTGCAGGGTCAGTGGCATATCAAAACTACATGCAATGAATTATAGCAATCAAGTGGAAGCAGCAAGGAGAATTTTATGATCAGCTCATGGCCACTGGCAAACTGACTGTATACTGATAATCATTACAAAGAATCCTTAAACATATGAGTAAAACCAAGCATATTCTTGTCTATATAATTTTGAGTATCACAATTGTTTTGATGGATTTACTATGATAGCTTCAATTGTCTTCAGTTGTACTGGTGAACATGTACCTTTAAAGCTATTAATACTCCTCTGGCAGGCATCTCGTTTGAGTGGCTAGTTCTGATTGGTTCAATGGTGTTCAAATTTATTCTGTCCAAGAGTTTATTCATATTACTTATTGGTGCCTGCCATATTGGTTTGATTTTCTACACTAGGTATACAAACAGGGTCATTGTTGGTGATGTAAGCTGCCTCCTTGAATTTTCCTCAACACCACTGTGGTTATTTGTCTCTGACCTTAAGCGTCTCCCACATTTCATGATGTTCTATCCATGTGTCATCAGCTATTGTGGCTTTGCTTTGCTTTGTTCCTAATTCTTACTTCTAATGACCTTATTCTCCAATGTATATTTTACCATATTTGCATGGTACATGATATATTCAATTCTTGGTTTCTTGATGTTCACTATTGGGATTGGTTACTGGGTTTGGTTATATATAGAGAATTTTATTTGAATTTTGTACTGCTATCCTAATCTTCAGATTTTATCTATTCCTTCGACATATGGTAGAATCAGTAAGTGTCAGAGTTCTTTCTGACTGGTTTTTCAATTGGCAGTATTTTCTTGTATTGCTGCTCCTACTAGCTTCTTTGTGTCTGCTGTTTAGAATATCCAAAAATGGGAGCCAGTTGCACTCTCCCTTTTCAGTAATTTAGTCGATGATCTTATATTGTTCAGGCATTTGAAGAATGACTTCAATTAGTTATCTCCAAGGTTCTATATATTGAAAATATCATCTACATAACAGAGCTACAGTTTAAGTTTGATGTATGAACTTTTGATAGCAACTTTTTCACACCACTCTATATATAGCTTAACTACAGAGTACAGTACAGTTACCACATAACCTAGGAGCACACCTTTTTGCATGTAGTTTTGTCTTTTTCTTGAATATAATTATTCTTCAGACAGAATCTCCATTACTCCATAACAGGACTCATGACCTCCTTCTCCTACCACTGTATGATATAAAAACTTGCTTCCATTTTACTCTACCTACATTTCCCTAACATGTTCATTGAGCAAAATTTGGGTGCTTGTAAGTCTGTGATATAACATTTATGGAATAAATACTTCTTTGAATAAATACTTGATAGTAAAAAACATTGAAAAGGACAAATTAGATCCTCAAGAAAAAGCTCTTAACTAATGACAATGAGAGTTGAAATAAATATCTAGTTCCCATACATCAAGTAAAAGTGGAACTATTTTAATTAAATTATAACTCACCTATTTGTTGTACTGTTATCAGAAGAATTAAGGTTTTCTGTTTGCTTTGCATCAATACCAATATTCAAATCTGAAACACTAGGTTGTATAGTACTTCCAGGTACTGGGGTGGGCTCATTTTCCAAATCATTGCCCTGGGTGACTGCAGACAAATTTTCTATATCAGGAGCTTCACTAGGTGCAATGTTATTAGTAATTTCTGCTTCAAAATTCACTATCAAAGTGCAACTAAAAATTCACAGGTATAAAACCTCATAAAACTTCATCACTATAACTTACCTTATTATAACGTGAAATGTGAATAATACGTATAAAAAGGATTTCATTGTATTTTTAACTCACTTAATATTATTGTACACGCCTTACGTATTGGACCATATTGGATATTTTTGAAAAACTAAAATCATATTTCTATCATTTAAAATAACATAACCCTTTTTCCTTACGCTGATCACAAGTGTCATTTCTAAACTGACGTAAACCTAACAAACTGACGTGTCTACCAGAACAATTTTACATTTTTTGCTGAAGGGGGGGATGAGTAACGAGCTTCTGCGCATCGCTTTTTGGTGTGACAGTAACAGTGTATGGGTCTGTGATGTGAGATTTGACCATTTTGAACATTATTTTATAGATACCAATACAAAACGATGTTGTGCGCATCCACAGAAGCATAGTAGAAAATGGTGGAAACTTCAAAGTAGGTTTCCGATAATAGATTGGTGTAAGAATTGCCTCTTCTTCGTAAGTGTTAATCTATGCGGTTGTTTATGTTCCATGTAGTGACATCTATGTCATTTGTCACAAGTCAAGTAGCACTGACACTGTTGGCAACTCCGTGAATAGAACTTTCTGTTTCATAATTTGTAGAATCCTTATATTCTGTGGTCAGTATGTGCAGATCATCAGAATTTCAATGTATGATTATATGTTTTGTGATTCTGAGCGTTTTGAGTTTTGTGGAGTACAGGGTACAGCCTTAAACGTCAAAATTTTGGAACTTTAGAAAGTAACAAGAACTAAAGCTTGTGTGATATATGATTTTATAAGTTTATAAGTGATATTGTTATGAGTCAGATATCCGTTATACTTATAAAATATGGATCAGGCGTTATTCGTTGAAAGACTGAAAGCTAATTTTGGTATTACCACCAATTTGAGGGATGTGGTTTTCAAAGAATGCAACATCAAAAAGTACAGTGATATCAATGAAAATGTATTTGGAGAAAAGCTCTTCCTTTTATACACGAGCGACATTTCTATATATAACGTATACTTTTTAATAAAAGTGTTATCCTTTAACTATGTAAGTATTCAAATAATACTATTGAAATGCACAATTATTATTTATTCCATAGGAGAAGAAAAATGAGATTTTGAAATTGGATATTGAAGTACCTGACAAAATAGTGGAAAAAGAAATAGCTAGAACCAGAAATTATTTGAAACGATATAGGAATTTGAATGAAGCAATAAGGTTGTTAACCCAAATATCAAAGTATGTAGAAACACGAAGATTGATAACAGAAGTATTGTTCAACAAAGAACCTTGCATAACATTGAGTAGGTTAGATGATGGGGCATTGAATATACAGTATCTAGAAGAATTTGATGACTTCTCTATAAAGGTCATTGTTGGATGGAGGATAGATAGAGATTTAAACTCAAATGAAATAATAGACGTTATTGAAGTTTACTACAATAATTTCAGTAAGTATCATTATGATTTTCACCTAAAATTCACAATATAAAGTAAAAATCTATATTGAAATGTGAAAATGTGATGATAAATAACTACTATAACAATTTATTAGTACCTGAAAATTGTTTCACTAAAATAGCATCTTCAAAGAAAGGTTGAAATTGTGTACTTAATATGAGTCATTAAATAAATAGGCCTAATGTCTTGACCTCACTGCATTTGTTTCTTCTTTTAAGCAATGCTCATTTCATTAATGTATATATTTTTCTAGATTCGCCCAATGCTTCATTAATAAAAGAAGTGTTGACTTCCTTAACCCATCCAAACCTTGACTTTCATGATAAACTGAGGCTATGGAAACAACTAATTGACAACCTACAGAGCATACGACCCTCTTCTAAAAGAAACTCACGTGTATCATGTACCTCAGATTTGGACAATGTAATTGTGATATCTGACTCAACAGTAACAGAAAATGAGCAAGGAAATTCCACAAAAGTTGATAGCGTCATTTGTGTTTCTGATACTGGGATTGAAACAGTAGAATCAACTTCTTCAGAGGCTGATGGGGTGATTGTTATATCAGATAGTATGGAAGAGAAGCGACCTTCTGTTAGGAAAAGAAGAAGGATGGGAGAGACGCAGGCAGACTCATCTATAACATCGACAATAGTCATTATTGATTAATTTCATCATTTCCGATATTTACATAGTGCCATGGCAGATTTAGGATGCTGAAATGGAGTAAACATGGAACCATTTGAATTGAATGGTAGAAAATATGATAAAAGTACACTTGCTGTAATCTATATCACAGCAGCCCATTAGCATTTGAGATTAGCATCTAGAGTTTATGGTGTTTTGGCATGAGTAATAAGCATTCAGATGAATATACAAAAGACAACATCTCTAAATGTCACCAAATACATGGATCTTTGAGGTGTGATCTAAAAGTTTAAATGATGCAAGAAACAACAGAAAAAAATCACAATTCACAGAATGCATTTGCATTATAGTCATTGAGAGGTTTTGTACTTTGGAGTGAATGAACTGGCATTTCGCATTTTGGTTCACCTAACAATTCCAGAAAAAAACATCAAATAAGAGATACTGGTGATGCATATTGGCAAATGAAATCCTGTTATTATTTCCCACTATGGTGATATTGCATTGCGGCCACGTTCAGCAATTTGCGCCCATGGACTTTTCTTGTACAAGGTATGATCAAAAAGTAGCAGGACTTTATATTTTTTCCAGTCGCCTGCCTCTGTTGAGAAGTGTCGTCGTGATCCAAGATTAAGAAAAATCTTCGAGCGGCAAAACGCCATCAAATTCTACTCCAAACTCGGGAAAACCGCTTCGGAGACCCTTGGACTGGTTAAGGATACCATAGGGATCTCATGAGTTGCTCAACTGTGTTTGAGTGGAAAGAGCCAGAATGAACAAATCATCGCCGATTCTTGGAAGCTTAACCACGGCAACGCGCCCCGCATGCTGGTGAGGCTGTCCAGGCACAGGGTTGACATGTTGCCCCAACCAGCTACTTTCCAGATCTTTCTTTTTCCTCGGATCAAGGGGGACCTCAAAGGAAACCGATACAGCCCCGGAGAACAAAGGGTCGTGACTCGAAAAACGAGTTCCAGGAGGCGAATGCACAGAAGGTATTGTGTTATGCGTATTGTGTCGAAACACAAGGGTGCTATTGTAAGGATAACTTTCTGATTCCAGCCTGTATAAGGTATATTAGAATGTGATAGACATTCTGACAATTTGATTTAGGAATCCTAACTCTGCCGTGGTATACCCTATATAAGCCAAGCCATGTATGGAAGTGCTTATTTATTTCTAAAATTTGTACATATAAAAGCAAACATGAGGAAAATATAGGTAAAGGTATGAATGACTTGTGGGGAAGTCCCTGATTCAGAATATGAGGGAGGGGGCTAAACATTCTATTTTGAAACAAAAAATACTTTGAAACACATTTTTTTCCTACCTAGCCACTGTTTTTTCCGGTTGTAAGAGAATCGTGAGGCGCTATAACAGAAATTTTGTTGTTGTACAACCTATTTTGGTATTTTTTGGAGTTAGATAGCCCTATAGATAGTAATCAAACAGATTATTCCTAGCATATTTGTTCTAAAAGTACGATTTATGTCATGCAATAGATTTATGTACTCCTAGTAATAAATCGGAAGCTAAAAGGTGAGCTAACATAAAGTGTATTTTATTTGGACTGTGTATAGTGTAAATAGTGCCGTAGCTAGGGCGAAGTGAGGTTTAGCTACTGTCTAATAGATGGCGTTTTAGTGAATCTGACATCAAAATTCATCTTGTATGTCTTATTATCATTAATAACAATTTGAAATTTTAACCCCTTCAAAGAGTCAGGATGTTGGAAATTGTTGTCTGTGAAGTCTAATAGATGGCGCTGTAGTGAGGTTTAGCTACTGTCTAATAGATGGCGTTTTAGCGAATCTGACTAATATCAAAATTCATTTTGTATATCTTATATATTAATAAAAATGGGAAATTTTAACTCCTTCAAAGAAACTCATCAAAGACAGTCAGGATGATGGAAATGTCTGACTAGGAGAGGAATGTTGAATGAAAATGCGATTGTTATTTATTTATTCATTTATTGCCATTTAACGGGACAAACATGACATCATAATTTAAAAAGCATTTACAAATTTCAACCCAAATGTTATTAACAATATTAATAATAATATGAATACTCGAAATAAGGAAGCTGAAACTATATAATTCCAATTATTTTACCTACTATATTTAACAACTTACCAGCCTCAAAACCCAACTAAATTTATTAACAATAATAATAATATGAATACTGGAAATAAGGAAGCTGAAACTATAATTCCAATCATCTTACCTACCATATTTAACAACTTACCAGCCTCAAAACTTGAACCCAACGATGATGCTTCTTCGGCGTTTTTACTATTACAAATGTATGGTTAAGTTACATACTTTTGGTGGTATCAAAAATGACGCTGACGAGTGGCGTTAATGACATTAAATAATAAAGACGGTGTTGACCACGAAGAAGTTTACTGAGTTTTGACAACGACCAGTGTCTCGGGTTCTCAGGCCTCAATTTACCACACATGATGTGAATATTGGAATTAATTGACAGTACATAATGATATAGGGTTTAATGATCAAGTAAATAGGTTCTGTGTTGAATAGCACAAAACATCTGAATAGTATCCAGAAGGGTGGGTAATCTGTGCTACCTAGCACAAAACATACACTGTACGTACTGTGCTATGCTACGGAAACGTCATTAAGTTCATGTTCATTTAGGGCCCATAATTCCTATATGACCTGACGCTCTTTTTTTTGATAACTCGTTGTTCTATGTACTCCATTCTATTTGACAGTTGTGTTAGACCGTTCTGACATATGATGTTAAAATGACGCAAATCATAAAAAGAGTAAACATAAAAGATTAGTTGATATCAACAGTAATGGAGATATTGGTAGAAACGGCAGTACGAATCTGCCCCACGGAATGCAACGAAGACATCTACATCAAAAGCAACCCCGCCAACAACATAATAGAATTACCCAACAACTTAGCATTCCCAGTAAACTATGCCTTGCCACCAAACTGCTGCCAGAGCTCTGTTTTTTCCGATGTAGCCCTAGGACTCGTCAATTTCATGCTGGAAGGATGCGACGTGTCTGTAGTTACCATAGGACAGTCAGGAAGTGGGAAGACATACACATTGTATGGACCTGGGTTTCACTTTGCTTCCAGCGAGTATGAATATGGCATAATACCTAGGTGTGTACATATTGTACCCTATTTTGCTTTTGAATAACATTGAATCATTAGTAGCAAGTATATGACAATATGGCAGAGCTAAATCAGTATTTATAATTTGTTTCTCTGATTAGACACTGAAAAGTATTCACTAATTCATTCATGTACATGATCATATTTTACATGCTGCATGATTGAATCTTCATATATCCACAGATCAAACTTCACTGGACACTAGATGCCTCAGCAGAAAAAATATATAAAATACTGTTTCATGTCAATTCTTCTTTCTAGGTTTATTAGGGAGATTTTCATGAAAACTAAGCAGTTTCGTGACCACACATTTTCTCTTAATATAACATGGTCACAGATTTGTGGAGACAATGTTGAAGACTTATTGGGCAGTGGCAGTATGGAAATAACTGATATCATTGATGCTTTCAAATTGCTACAAATGGGTATGTCAAATATGACACCAAAGTATGCACACACTCTGTTCACACTCACTTTGGAACAACAATGGATAACTGCAGGTAATTTTTGTATTTTCTTGAAATGTTTAGCAAAATGAGAGATGGAAAGTATTAATAGTATTTTACATTATATATATTTCACGCCAATAGGCATGTAAAGTATTTTGAATGTGAAAAAAATGCCAAAATCCAGATGTTTTTTGATCTTTGACCATATGTACATATCTGTTTCTGTCTGAAAGTCCAGCAATTGTTAATATCCTCGACAAATCTCATTTTCTCAAGTTCAGAATTCTAGGTTCTGGATTACAGGTACCAAGTTACAAGCACAGAGTTAAAGTTCAGGATACTGCGTTTTGGATTCGGGTATAGTGCTCCGAGTTCCCCGCTCTGAGTTAATGTTCTATGTTTCGAGTTCTAGGTTCTGGGGTTCCATGTTTCACATTCCAAGATCCAGATTTCAAATTTCAAGTTCCTCATTCTAGGTTCCAGTTGTTAAAAATATTCATCTATAAACCCCAGAAATTTTCCATACTTGTTAGGCAACATCGATTTACCACACATTTGCCATGAAACTACAAAAAAGACAAATCATTTCCATCAGTGTGGATAACTAATACTTTCAAATATGGATACATCCATATTTTAGATCAATGAAGTTATGAGTCATTCTACTGACATCATTTTTTGCAGATGGAGCAGTACATCACAAAATCTCCACAGCCAGCTTTGCAGATCTTGCTTCAAGTGAAAAGATAATGGCATATGAGGCAAATGGAATGATGCAAACAGTTCCTGTTGATCCTGGTCTTTTGGCTCTGCAGAACTGTATATCAGTGCTTTCAGAATCATGCCCTACTGTATTCAATATGAATACGGTTCCATATTCTCAGTCAGTCCTCTCAACATTGCTCAAAGACTCATTTGGAGGCAGAGCAAAGACGATTGTAATATGTTGTATATCACCTTTGATCCATAACTTCTCAGAAAGCTTGTATTATCTCCAGTTAGCTTTGCGGTGTCAGACAATTAGAAATTTAGTGACAGTGAACTCATATACGACATACGAGAGTTTGAACGATAATCCAGATGTTTTTGGGCTACAATTTGCTGCAAGTCAGCTGCTGAAACTGGTATCAAATGCAGAAGAGCTATTTCAGAAGTTAGTAGTGAACAGTCAGTTGAGCAAAAGTGATCTGGAAATGATCTCACAGTGGTTGACGTTAAAGCAAGAATGTGAAGAGGTGTTAAGTGAAGGTTCAGAGCAACATCGATCGTTGGAGCGTATAGAAGAAGAGATAGAGGACAGTTATGAGTCAGCTGGGAGTGATAGTGAAGATCTTCTGGAAGAGGAGTTTGAGAGCCTGCATGAGAAGGTAGACACGTTGGTATCAAACTTCAAGATGAGTACCAAGCAACTGGTTGGCGAAAGCGACAGGCAACAGCGGCGCGAGATTCTCAGCACAAAGAGTGTCACATCAAAGGAAGATAGTGTGTGCAGTGAGAAGAATGCAAATATGATAATGTCCCGGGTAAGTGTGATATCAAAATTACGATGATAATGTTTCACATGTTATGCTTTGGAAAAAGTCCGAGCAGCAAAATCATTGGTAAAGTTCGTTCAGTACTGATATATGGTTTAAGTTAACAGACGTGATAAGATTAAGTAAGAAAGAGAAAACCTGAGGATATGTTATATGAGTCGACATATTTTGATACATTTTTCTGCTATGCAGGTGTCTAGCAATATCGTCCTGTTGTCGAAAGAAGACATGGAATCCCTTAGGCACGAGATTCGGAACCTACGCAAGACTCGCGATTATCTCATAGAGCAAAAACTGAAGATTGATACCAAGTCGTGTAGCAAACGGATAATGAATGAAGTAGACGAAAGGAAAATGTACCAATTTGAGGAAGCTATAGAAGCCATAGATTTTGCCATCGAGTACAAGAATGAGATGATTTGTGGACATAAGCCGAGTAGCGAGACGGCATTAGCCAAGTTAGAGGAGAAAGGCGATAAGTTGCTGATGGACAGACTGTTGAAGTTGAGCGAGTCAGAGATGAGGATATTGCTTTCTAGGTATTTTCAAAAGGTATGTTTGTGACTTGTATATTCGTGTTTTTTTTTAACATTGTGAGGATACAAGTACAATTATAGAAACTGTGAAACACTGGATTATTATCTGGGATTGGAGCAAACACACATTGGACGTTTTTAGGGCGCATTCAGTCTACATCCTATAAATCATACTTCAAGCAGTTTGGTGTATTTCTTACACTGGTTGTATTCGTTAAAAAAGCCCGTTATTCAAAAAGATATGCAAGGGCCATATCTGTATCAAAGAGAAATTTGGATGCTCTTACCATTCCATCTCACAACTGGAACGTGTTATCAAGGCGTAAAAAATTACCACCTGATTTGAGACAGATCCAGAACATGTATGCTTTTAGGAAATTTTATTTTCTCAATTGATAAAATGTATGATTTTTTCAAATTCGATGTTTAATGTTCAATGTTAAGTCCATTACATATTAACTTATTTGTTCTACCAATTTGATATTTATTCATTTGTTCTAATTAACCACTGCATGATGTTGGCATTAAAAATATCGTTGATATATCATACATCTGTGGAAAATAATTAATATTTGTCTTAGGTTGTCGATCTCAGAAGTAGCAGTAAAAAATTGGAACTTCAAGTATTAGACTATGAAAATCAAAATGAAAACTTAGCATGTAGGGTGCAAAATCTAAGTCATACACTACAACAGGTTAGGATGGAGGGAGAGAGAAGAGCACTTCTGATGCAACAAAGATATGATGATAAAATCCATTTGGTATTACGCCATATGTCGTCAGATGGGACTGAGAGCAAAGAACAAGTCGTTCAAAGGGCCTTGACCAGTGGAAGTAGTAAGGTATGTTGGAATTTACATTTATTCTCCTCTGCAAATATCCATCAAAAGGTAGGGTTACCTTCGCAGTTTTGATGTTTTTATTTCAACCTGAACTAAATTCTCAGAACTTTACTGGGATTAAACAGTAGATGTATTTGATTATTTTCGAACACTATAGTGCACAACTACTATTGCAAATATTTGTTTCCCGTAGATCGTCCAAAGGCCTATAGCGAATACCAGCAAACAGATAGGCAAAAGTAGCAGCCTTATAACCAGGATAACAAGCCTAGCATCGAGGCATGAAGTGGTACCCCGACAACTACAGACTGTGATTCCAGCGCCTCAGGTGAAGATAATTAGACAGAAGAACAAGTTGATCATTCAGCAAACAAAATGACTGGCCTGTAACTCCAAGGAGACTTAAGTGATATTGATAATAAGCATCGACAGCAATCCTCAGTCGAGAAGAATATTTAAAGTTTATTTTGTATGATTTATTGAATGACATATATTAGGTGTAAATTTAGATTATAGTGTCAATAAAGATTGTAGTTATATGAATGTTTTTTAATTCTATTCATTAAAATCGCAAGTGAATGGCTCATTACATCAGATGATGAAATGAAAAGTTCATATAAATGTGTCCTGAAAATTCTGGTTTTCAAGATACACAGTGACATTTTTTTATAAATATCTCTAAGATACGTGCCGATTTTGTTGAAATTTGAAGGCATTGTTCATTAGAATAAGACGCTAAGATAACAATAACTAGGCTGGTTTTGACCAATAAATGTATGGGACTGACCTTTATATCGTATTCAGATTAAACAGCTAGAAACACAACTGTTGCTCCATATCCAAAGGATATCTCTTCATATCTCCAGTCCTTTTCGAGGAAAAAATAAATAGCACTTCATTTCATATTGATTTTGATTTAACTGTGTTTTGACATGCAGTGAAGCAATTTCTATTTCCGAAAACAATGCCTGAAGGAAGAGATATCAATAGAAAAAAGTAGTATTTTTAGCGACGTCTAAAGAAGATTTTTTATAGGTCAGTAGCATACATCTTTTGTGAATAACTCCCACAAGACTCCACTGGAACTTGTATTAGCTAATTTGTGCAAACTTAGCATCTTATCACAATTAAAAATACTGACAGATTTAGACAAAATTGATGTCAGAATTTTTGATATACATTTTTTTTTTAACTTCGATACCTTGTGTCAGGAAAACCAGAACTTTTGTGGCATGGTTATATGAACTTTTTGACTTGTATTTTGTTCAGGATTATGCCCTTATCATGAATGAGTATGCATTGGATTGATTTTTGGAAATTTTATATATAGAGATAAAAATTATGCAAGATTCATCATATTCAGAACTATACCAAGTAGAAAACCTGAGGTACACTTTAGGAGTTACATTAAACAACTATCCAGATAAACAAAATTTCAATTTATTTATCCCTTATAGGGACTACTTGATTGTAGATTACTTTTTGGATTTTTTGGGCACTTTCGTGACATCATCTGGGTTGTCAGCCGCTTCTTTGACCCTCTTTGCACGGATTCCAACCAGCCTGGCATCAGCCCTTGCTTTTCTCAGTGTCACATATGCTTCAAATTTCTTCTCCTCCTCGGTTGGTATTCTGGCCTTGGTTCTAATGCTTGCCTGGCGAATTGGCAGTACCTCACCTAAAAATATAATTGCTTCAGAATGACAATAGGTGACACTCCTATCACTTAACACTGTCTCAATTACACACTTAAATATTCAGGAACTGTTTGATTTGAAAAAAAAAACAGTATAGAGATTAGATTCTACTCAATCCAGTAACAAATGTAGCCAGGTCATAAATATTTCTTTAAATAACAATTATCCACATTGTAATTATAAGCCTGTTAACCATCTATAGAACTTTATATCAATGGAAAAGAGAGGCTCTACAATTTAGAGGTAATTACCTGAGAGAATGAGCTATCTGTCACAGATTCTGACAGTTTTTCATTGCAATTTATTTAAAATCTTCGAAAAAAAAACACAAAACAAGCAAAGATGTACACCACTTCATGTACTGTAGATAGGAGCAGTACTGTCGAAACTTTTATTTGTACTATTCAACTATAACTCTAATACAGCCATCTGGTCTAAGAAAACTATATGTAGTAGTTCAAAATAGCAGTGCAACACAAAACATCTTTTGCTTTTTTGTGACTTGTACAATGATTTCTGAACTAAAATCACTATGCAAAGTCTTATCCAAAATACAGTGTTATGCCACTTTGCTACATAGATCCTCCAGCTCATTAGAGGCATATAAAATTAAATGGATTTCTCTGAATAAAAACCAGATTTTCAAATATTGCTTGTAAAACAAAAATATAAACTCACCCTTCAGCTGTGTTGCTACTTTACGTTCCTCTTCAGTAGCTTCACCTGCCCTAAGCTTCTTCTTGTTGTGGACAGGGAACAGTATCAACTTTGATTTGTATTCCTTAAGCCGCTGTGCATTCAATTGAACTGATTCCACAGACTTGTTTCTCCTGCGGTGATCCACAGAGATACCTACAGTTCTTGCAAATCGTGGGTTCAATCCTGCAGCTTTCAGTTCTTGCAGTGTAAAACCGCGCCCTGCGCGTATTTTATTGTGATATCTGAAAAATCATATTGTGCAAAATAAGCTTCCAATTCACCATATAGGTTATGTTAAACGTTCAAATATAATTGGAACAATGGTACGTGTCTTCACAAAAAATATTATCTATAAACAAAGCTCACCTGACTGTGGGGCATCTGACAACTGGCCTGAGCGGTCCAGCTACTGGCCTGGGTGCAATTGCACGGGCCTTCTTTACACGTTTCACCTTCCTGCGGAACTTGCGGGCTGGCTGGTTAAACCAAGTCTTAACAAACCGTTGCCAATCCTTGTGGAAGTGGGCATTGGGGATCATATTATTACCTTTAGGAGCCATGTTGTGTGTCTATTTTCTATATTTCCAGACCTACACACCGACACCAACACGTGCTTGGCGAAAAAGAGAATGTCGGAAACAGAAAACAGATTACGTCAAACGTGTCATAATCTAGGAAATTTTGGATATATAGCTGTGGTACAAGTGTATTGGCAACCATGATAACATGGCTCTATGGCATTTTTTCACAGAACTGACAGATGGTCTATATTGTGATCATCCTAACCTCAAAAAATTTCCTGTATTACAAAAATTTACAATATAGAATGTCGTCAAGATTTTTACAATGTAGGTATAGGAGAGCATAGGAATACTAAACGGAGAAACAGACACCTTACTTTACATTTTTCCGTCAAAAAATTCCTGTAGACATCAGGAGTGGATCGAAGAGGGGAAATTATTGCATTGCTTGATTTTGTAAACATCATTGGACTGTCAAGTAGTGCTAGTCTATTTGCCCAGATTCCATATTTGCTTACTCTCTAGCCACCATACTTAGTTTTTCTCCAGACACCATATTTGTTGGCTTTTCAGATACCATAGATTTGCGCTCTCCAGACATCATACATGTTAGCTCTTCAGACACCATACATATTTGTGCTCCAGACACCATATTTGTTAATATTTGCTTTGTAAAAACTATTTTCAATAACGAAATGTCAACACCTATCTGCTTCTACTCAGTGTATATGTTTTGTGTTTCTACTTTTAGCTTGTGTTTTGGGATGAACCGATGAACTATCTGTTTTGTGATTGAACTTTGTTTTTGTTATACTTTTATTACTTATTAGATACCGTAAAAAGGAAAGAGAAATTTATTTTACATTACAAGTCGGGGGATAAAGTTACAAGTATAATAATTAAACAGTCAATAAAATTGTATAACAATGAATAAACCAGAGCTAGAAGGCACAGCACATTTATTAGATGAACTAGATAGTACGTGTTATTAAAAAAAGTGTTTAACAAGATACAGAGTTTCCCTTTTACTCATTTGCAGAAAAGTTGATGGTATTATTAAGAGATGGTAGAACGCTCATTGGATACTTGAGAAGTGTAGATCAGTTTGCAAACTTGGTGTTGCACCAAACTATAGAAAGGATACACGTTGGGAAAGAATATGGTGATATTCCCAGGGGAGTCTTCATCGTACGAGGGGAGAATGTCGTACTACTGGGAGAAATTGTAGGTGTATGATTTTTTTACTGCATACATAGTTTTCAACTTATGTTGACCCATGTTTATTTTCTAGAAAACTATGCTAGTTAAATCAACACTGATCAGCAAGCGTCACACATGGTGGCGCTCCCCATTGGCAGTTAACAAAGACAAGGTCCTATAACTTTGACTGCAGTTCACCATGAGTGACACTTGAAGACATGTGTGATGTTGCTATCACATCCTTGACTGGGATACCTATATACCACCAAAATGCTCTCTACATTAGACTCCCAGGCTATACTGATGAGTCTAGGCTAAAGACAAAACATGCATGTCTATAGCAGGTCTGATGCTTAGTTGACAGCATACATTAATAAATGTGAATGTACACTTAGAAAAACAAAACAAAATGTTGGGAAGACATTATTGAAATCAATAACAAAGATCCAGATAACTTTACCAAACAATACTTATCCAGTAACACTGATAAAGGACAGCTGTTTTGTTTAAAATCATACATTAATTTGACAATTAAACCCAAAGGAACAATGATAATCATATATAATTTGGAATATTGTAGATGATCAAAACTGGCATTCCAAAATACCTTTGTTAAATCCAATATCATATCAATATATTTTGCTACTCATAGTATCTAATTTTAATCCATTTGTAGATTGTGTAGATGCTCTTACTTGGTGGAACTCTTCCATCATGTAGATAACAAGTTGTGTAATTATTATACAATTTCACAAATTT
Source organism: Bruchidius siliquastri (assembly GCA_949316355.1). Taxonomy (NCBI): domain Eukaryota; kingdom Metazoa; phylum Arthropoda; class Insecta; order Coleoptera; family Chrysomelidae; genus Bruchidius; species Bruchidius siliquastri. The sequence continues at coordinate 25,512,757 of OX438536.1, forward strand.
TTAATAAAAATCGAAACATATCATCACTAAAAAAAAAAGTATTTTTTGTGAAACTATGTGATAATTACACAACTTTTTACCTCCATTCAAAGATGCAAAAAATGTAGTTAGTTCATTGGTTAATGGATGCAATATAAGTAGACCTCTTCTAGGACACAGAGAAAATGGACCTGCCACTCACTGAAGTATCTGTAGATGATATATTAGATGCACAACGTAAAGAACAGGAGTTGAAGCAGGAAAAACAGAAGTTATTATCAAAGGCACTGAAAGAACGAGGACTTCATTTAATAACTGATCTGACACATGATGATATGTTCTAATACTACAAATTCTTAGTGAATAGTAATCTCATTTTTTAACAAAGGTCCACTTTTTTACAAATCTCCCTGAACCTTTTCTTATTGTTAAAATTGAGTCCCACTTTGAAACACCTACACTAGAGTTTGGAAATGTTGACTAGGAAATAATAATTATCAATATCGAATATATTTGTGTAAAATATCTTATTTTCCATTCTAAAACGAAGTTTCAAATACAATAGGTTTTCCCTGTTTGTCAAATTGCCGTGGCTTCAATACAGGCTCCTTATTCTTCCCTTTTTCCCCATTCGATTTGCTGCTGGGCGTGTCAACAGCATCTAGATATTGCAGCAGGGACCCATCCACATCAGATGGTAACTCGTTTATCTCCATGTAGTCAAAATCGTCCGCTCTACTCGAAAAACTAGAGTCGTTCAGTGAAGATTGCTCAGATACGACGTCGATGTTCCGACTGTGAAGGTAATCCTTGAACGCCTCTGACAAGGAACCATTTTCTAAGATGTCATCAACTTTTGATACGTCGTGGATATCGCCTTCACTCCACGATTTTTTTAGGAGTGGCATTTTATCTGTAGATTGATTATTGGAGGTGTTTTCCGAAAGCGTTGACATTTCATTGGAGAGTTTTGTGCCATGCAGAGTGCATATACTTGTTCCAGAGAGAAACAGGACTGGTTTGCGACTTCGTGGTGTCATCATCGACTCCTACAAAGGCAAACATATGAAACTGTTATATTGTATAAACTGTCTTAGGATTTGAAGTAAGGTAAAGCGACATAACAACAAAAAATGGCGTCAAACAGGCCGACGCTGTACTATCCACGCAATGTGAATTCAGTTTTGAAATAACAATAGTTGCAAACACTTGGGACCTTGTTGTCAGTAACAGCTGATTAGCGAGTAACACTTTTAAGTCAATTAGATATAGGCTAAATTTTTGCATAAAAAATTATAATGTTTGAAGCTAAACGAGAAACCTTTTATTTGGATTTGTTGCTGTTGATTTATTTTTTGTAGAAAATGAATTCAAAACATACGGTCTAATCAGATGTTGCTGTGAAAAACGTCCGGAGTTATGGGTGGGAAGCAAAATGAAACTAACCTGCATAGTTTGGCTCATCCTCTGTGTTGATCTTGTAATGGGGGACATGGATCTTCGACAGTATCCATCGGGCGTGGCAAAAATATCGCAGTTTTTGATACGAGCTGGAGTACTGGTCACATACATAACAGGATCTAGAAGATCTGAACTTAGGTTCGGTTCAGAGAAACTGCGTTTTCTCACTAGTTCTGGAAGAAAGAGAGGATAGTCAGACTCATTTTATAAAGATGTTTCTAGTTTGCCAAGGAAAAATCATACTAATATATAAGAACAAAGTGAAAAGCTCTTGAACTAGCAGAGATTGATGTAAATTGTGGATCCTCTTACTTGGTGAAACTCTTCCATCAATCGGATAAAAGTTGTGTAATTTGAACACAAATGGTACTCTGATTTGTGTGACGCGTTTCGATTTATATTCAAAACAGCGTTACTTTGTTCAACCAATGCATCTGATCAGAACATAAAACAGTTTTAATCTTCCCCTGAAGATGGTAACATAGTTAGCGAAACACTTGTCAGCCTTTAAAAAAAGTGGTAAGGCAAGTGGGAAAACTGAGTACTGTGTGTTTATCAATGACAGTATTTTTTAAAGAATCTTTGCAACACAATTTTGATAAACATTATTCTATTTGTTGGAATAAACATTAACAGCAATTCTCAGTGGTTATTGGTGAATACAGAGCCATTTTTACTCACCTGTACTTTTATCCTCCAATTCGGAACTTTCTTCACTCAAACTAGACTGTTTCATTTTTTTAGAAGGATTTTCCTTTATACTCAAATCTTCTGTAGAATCGTAACTTCTATGACAGAAGAGCAACCCTTTACCTTTCGTATGAGGGGATTCTGGCGGGCTCTGAAAAAACATACAAGCTGATAAAGATATTTCTATACTTTATGATATGTCAAGCAATGTACAGAAATGGTCTTTTAGTCAAATTTGAAGTTGGAAGTAAAAATTTTCTACCAGCTGCTCTTTGATAGGTCCAGTAAAGGACAATAATACACTTTTGGAAAGCTTAATATTATTGAAAGCTTAACTTATATGTAGCTCCTAATTAAAACCACTTACAAAAGAACTTTGAGAATGTTTTAGATGTCTCGGTAAACTTATAAAATTACCAAAAATAAAAATTATGTCAAAAAAATATAATTTAAACAGCGAGATGAGTCAAAGAGACCACCACAGGATGAGTTTCAAAAGTTACATTGACCATAAAAACCTTTAATGTCGAACTTTTTATTAATATACTAGCTGCTTATCTGTAAACCTCATTAAATAACAATTTCTTCAGCTAAATATAATCACAAATAATGTTTAATTTAGCTAAAAATGCTAAAGTAGAGATACAGATTAAAAAATACGAAAGTAACTTTACTGCAGTACTTACCTGAGGAATTTCATAGTTGCTAGAAGACCTAAACAGAAGCTCCTTTTTGCTGGCCAGGTTCTTTTGGAAAATTCTCCTTTTTATAACATCGCCGAGACTTCTGTTTTTTGATTGATTACAGCCTCTTAGCATTTGACATGGAGTTCCATTCCCATTCTCCTTGTTAAACTGTTTCACTAGCTTGCGCTTCTTGGACGACTCAGGCAGGCTCTGAAATATATTATTCCATCAATTTCACATTGTGTAGTTTTTGGAAACATCAAACCTGAAGATATTTTACAGTCTCACTCTATTTTCGTACATTTCACGGACACTCATACTTTGATTTGAGCACTTGTTTGATATAATTTCAAAAAATTGCTGAAGCTAAGGTTTCTGTGTATTTATAACCAAAAACTGCAGAGTTCGGACTATCCAAGGCGAATTGCTCTGTCAAACAATGCTACAAATACTATCAAGTTTTGATCTCCTTTATGTACAGTACGAGTTCGTAAAAACTATAAAAATAATATGACTTACCTGGATATGAGCATATAGCTGAGCTAAAGCAGTCTCAGTTGGATTTGATTCATTCTCTTTGGCGGTTCTTTCTTGATCCACAAACGTAAACACAGTGCTGGCTGTATCACTAATACTTTCATTCAGTCTGTTCAGATGCAAAAACAAAAACAAAATTATGGTATATTTATGATGAAAGCGTAAATAATTTCACAAAATTAAAAAGCAAGATTTTAATTTACACAGTGGTTTACTAATATCTTCAAGTGAATTTTCTAAAATTGCTCACAATCAACTTTTGCCATATTTGCATTTATTACATACCTTTTAGTTGGCGATAATATTTTTTTCTTTTCATACTTTGCTCTAAAATCTAAAACTAATTTCTGTGGCACCCTAAATAAATCTGATGATTTTTTAATCATAAAACTGATTATTCCAAATAATTTTTGTGATCCTTTTAACAGCACCTGAAAAATAAATCACCATGAAGATTACGATTCAATGTAAATTGTTAAAATGAGCAAACTGTTGTTGCATATGAATATTTTATAACATAACTAACCTCTGGAGACAAATTTCTTGGGCACAAAAGATGTGGCATGAACAATTTAGCTAAATTATCAGTGTCCATTTTGTTGTACATGTGAAATGATGCAGTTAAATTCAGTAGATTTAATATATCTCCTAGAAGCTCCCTATTTTCAGGTGGTAGTAAAAGCACTAACAGTTGGAGTATTTCCAAGAGCTTCATTTCTTTGGCAGTGTAGTTTGTACCATAAGTTTCTGGAAAAGTCATATACAGGGTAGGATTAAAAAGTACCAGGATTGAATTTGTGTTGTGTTGGAAGCGCCACCACGCCAGACTGCGCAGCTGATGACAGAGTTTCTGTCCAAGCACAAGGTTGACACATTGACCCACCCACCCCATACAGTCCAGATCTTACTATGTTAGGCTTCTTGCCAGAACAAAATCACACCCTGCTTCAAATACCTAGGTGAGATAGTGAACAAACATCCAGGAATATCATTGCTGCTTGATTATTAAGATCTATGCTGTAATTTGTGACCTCCCAGTCAAATATGAATGACAATTTATTCAGGTGATAGAACTATAGATCACATCAATAATAAACAAAATGTTGGGTTTGAATGTATCTAAAATACCTGCAATTTGACAATATGTTGGAAAATGTGCCTCTGTCAACAAGGGTTCTGCCAATTCTGATAAAAAACCTTTGAGAACTGATGCACAATCATGTACATTGTATGTTCCAGATTCTAAAGTCACAGCCACACCTCTGCTGATCAGTCCTTTCAGTTCTTGCTGCCTTTCTAGGGAACCAGTCCTTCGAAATATTCCTTCATTTTTCAGATCTGAAATTGGTTGAATTATATTCAGAATTTTCATTGTAACTGAGCTCTACTTGAGCTGGAAACAAGGTGTGAAGTTTAAGGGAAGCCATATCACATTTTGAGTGACAAAATTGCTGTATTATATCCAATAAATGAGATATCTCATGTTTCATTGATACATTATTGACAATTATAAATATAAACTACTCTACTTGATTTACATAAAATATAATCATACTTACTCTCCTCATTTCTCAGGAATGAGATTAACACATGCATTTGGCACAGATTTTCTTGAGTTAATGGTACTCCATTGATCACAGTTTTGATTTTAGATTTTTTTGCAAATGGAACCAAGTGCCACTTTTTGATCCTTGTTTTGTCAAACATGCAATCATTTCTAAAAACAATATAGCATTTAACTCAATATTTATTCTTGTATGGATATATTCTTGATTTTCAATTAATTTATATCTATAGGTTTAGGCTTCAACCGACTAACATTTGAGTAAAATTCTAATCAGGCAGGTATTTGTACATTATAAAAAAGTACCATATCAGTTATACAAAAATAACGGATAATATATATGTTGTAGAGCTGAACCTTGTCAACTTGAGGATGAAAAAATTAAAAATGCCATCTTACTCTGCAAACCTTTGTGGTTAGATTAGGCCTACTATGAAAATGGAAGTAGGAAGTAAAACATGATAAATATTCTTGCAAAATACATAATTTTCACACCCCCTCTATATCCTTGTGAGGAGCAATAAAGTAATACTTACTCATTTGTATTCAAGTCCAGTAAAAATGAAAGGTGCATTCGAATCAAAATATAATATTGTTCAGTATAATCTCTCTTGAACTTCGCTACTATGGTATCGTCATTATCTTCGATGGTGGAACACATTTCTATGTAATTTCTTCAAAGTTGAATTATAAATTAGTAAAAAATATACATATGTGACAGCATTCGAATTATTATTAAGATGCTTTTCAGTTTCTTACCTTTCAGTTTACGAAATCTTCTGGCATTATTATTGTATACTTGTTTCTGATTTTAATAGAAATTTAAACACAAAACTGGGTTTGGTTTATAAATTAGAGGATTCCCTCATCTTTGATTTATCTTGCATAAACAATGCTAGATTCCTTACTACAAGGTGTAAAACATATTTGCTCTTATTTATTGCCCTCTTATTCAAGTATTTCTAAAGGATAATAACTGCAACGATTAAATGCCTATTAATAATTGTTTTTTGACCAGTATTTTCAATTTTTGTATCAATTGTCTAACACAAAACACTTGACTGTCTCATCTCACAGAAATGTACAGAACAGTCTATTGCACACAGAGTTATTAAAAAATAGAACGTTTTCCATTTTGTTCCTAATTGAACTTGGCGAATGACGTTTTGTGGTGATGACACAGAACAAAAAGTGGAAATTTCACCAGTATAGTCATTCTACGATTGTTAACTGGACAAAATTGACTAGCAATCCAGTTCTATCTTAAACAGCTGTCTATGTCACATGCAACTGACAATCGTTTTTTGACATATTCCAAACCATTATTAATTTATATTTAGATTGTGATTGTTATGACATGACTCAACATGTAAAATCCTCTTATTTGTTTGTATTCAAATCAGATTTATCTCAGTTTTTGATACCATTATCTCTGTAGTTTACAAAGGATTAAAAATAAAGACACTAAAGTATTGAACATGACTGCATCTCAGGGTTAGTATACCACTTCTCTTTTAATTACCTTAAAATTAATTCATATTTTTTCTAGATAATCGTCCAGAACTCTACGAAGAAGTCAAATTATATAACAATGCTAGAGAAAGAGAAAAGTAAGACCCACTGTTAATTTAACATAGTTGCTTTGTATGCTAGTAAAGTAAAAATCATAAGCCATATAACAATGGAATCGCAAGAAGTGTCCAATCCTTATATACATGCAAAGTTGAGGATTTGTTTTTTGGAATGTTTGTAGTTCATTTGGAATATATGTTTTCATATCATCAGTGTATATAATGATTCCATTATTTTGTTCAAGTATTTCATTATAGGTTCATGAAGAATATTCAAAAACAAGCATATTTTACAGAGCAAAAGCACTAGGCAATATTACATTACATTATTATTTTTCTAGAATATCATTCATCCCCTAAAATTTTTGTTTTACTTTTTTTAAGGTATGATAATATGGCAGATTTATATGCAGTCATAAATACTCTACAACAGTTAGAGAAGGCCTACATCAGGGATTGTGTTACCCCCAAAGAATACACTGGAGCATGTAGCAAACTGCTAGTACAGTTCAAAGCAGCCTTTAGACAAGTCAAAGGAGATGAATTTCCTACTGTTGATGCTTTTGTTAGGAAATTCAGGGTATGATGGATTTTACCTGAATATTTTTAATAATATCTGATATTTATAGCATAATTTATTATTATCATTATTGTTATTAGTATTATAAGTAGTAGTAGGGTTGTTTCACTCATATCCCATATTTATCTGCAATACTTGATATACCTATGCAATATAGACATTGAATCTGGTTTTAGTTGGACTGTCCAGCAGCCCTAGAAAGAATAAAAGAAGACAGACCAATCACAATAAAAGATGATAAAGGCAATACAAGCAGATGTATTGCTGATATTGTATCACTGTTCATCACAATTATGGATAAACTTCGTTTAGATATCCGTGCAATGGATGATCTTCATCCAGAGTTAAGGGATCTAGTGGACACAATGAATAGGTATGTTATAGATTGTAGATAATTTATTGAAGGGAGTCATGCATCAAACCACTTGCCAGGTGCTGTCAAAAAAGCAGAACCTGGGAGGAAGTGTGATGATCCTTATTAAAGGCCTGATACATAAAAGTATGAAAATTTTGATAGAATTCTCTCATTTCTGTGTGGGGTGGAACCATGTTGTTGGAAAAATTACATTTTCAGTCCCTAGGCACAGTTGGTTAACTTCAATATGCAAAAAATATATGTGTCAGGTTTTCTGTCTTTGTAAGAGGTTTATTATATGAGAAATGGAGTAGTTACATGCTTTGTTTGTGGAGGTCTTCTCTGAATGTTATTGGGGTTTCAAGGTACCATAAATTGTTTATAAACATGTTGAATTATTGAAATCGAAATTTTATCTTAATGATGGAAAAAAAATCATGAATAAGGAGTGTCTATAATGCACACATTATGATCAAAGCTTAAAAAATCACTCTCATTGAGACAAAATGAGTCATTTCATATCCTGGTTATAGGTTATTGAACATTTTCATTTCATCATATTCAGAGGTAATCTATTTTCATTTCTGTTTTCCAGATTGAGTATCTTGCCATCAGATTTTGAGGGAAAACAGAAAGTGAGTGAGTGGTTGGCGACTCTGAATTCGATGCAGGCGTCAGATGAACTATCTGAATCGCAGGTCAGGCAATTGTTGTTTGATCTGGAGAGCTCATATGCTGCTTTTAATAAGGTTTTACACAATGCTACCTAGTTTCGTCAGATTTTTTTATGTAATTGTAAGGATACATATTTATATACTCGTATAATTATTGATAAGAAAATCATAAATAAATGCTTATTAGACCAATAAATTGTTTCACTTATTTTATCAAATTGATGAATATGGTGCTGCATTTTGAGACTTGGTGATGGTGTCAGACCTATATACAAATTCGCACTACTGCTGGATTCGAAGATGCACCAGCCAACTGAGTGAGATAACTTGATCAAGAACACCAATGATTTCAGGTGCATTGCCCTGAAATCCATTTCTCTTACGAATTTGATTTGTAGCTCGAGGTGTGGCGCCAGCGTAGGGGCAATAAAGATCTTTTTCCCAAGTTTTCTAAAAGGAAATTCGTATATCGGCCTCCTTGTCCACCTGATTTCAATCATAATTTACCTTGTTTTACTTTAATACCTGTCTCAAAGTAAATAAGGTCGATTTAATCTACAGAAATTTAAGTAGGAAAAATCACTATACTAGTTAATGTGACGAACAAGTGGTTACATTTCTTATATCCATAAAATATGGTTATAAAAGGAAGAAAATAAATCTGCCAACATACAATAAAACTATCTTACAATTCCTCAGTGTGCTTGGTTGGCTAATACAGCGCCTCAAGAAAGGATTTTCCCTAAATGTAGTCTAACAATATTTCGAAAATATCTTTATGCTCAATCTAGCAGCTCTATAATTTTAAAGCTGGTTTAGTAGTACATAACAGGTTGGCATGGCTTCAATTCTCTAGTATGCTGTCTATTATATATAATTAACTCAAAGAGATGCTGAAAGTGATTGTTTATTATAAATAAAGGACCACCTTTTCTTTTATAAAGCGACGTTTTATTAAAGTCGTTATCTGACTGATAAATAGATCATTTTTACGTGATTCAACTCAGGACTCTTAGATACTCTATGACCTGTGTCATGTATGTTATTTTCAAGTGTTTGTACCTGCTGGGAAGGCATTTATAGTCCTTATTTGATGACTTCTCTAACTAAATCAGATTCAAACAAGTGGTATTGGTTGTGACATTTTTTTAGATATTTAACAATAATTGACATTTTATTAATGTGTTATACATTAAACATTTCTCGTGCATAGATTTGCAATTCGAAAATATGCTTTATATTAGGTAGTGCAAATTGCAAACAAAACCATCAAATTATGCTTGTGAAATAATTTAATTCACGAACTACTACATAAATTAAGATGAAAGGGCATATACTGTATTTATTTACAAATGTATTTGATGCTTCATACAAAACTAGTCTACAGAATGCACATTATTCGTACAAAGCATCTCTTAAATTCACATACAGGAGAAGATGATAGTGGTTGCTAAAAAAAGAAAAGATAATAAATTATATGAATGCCATTGGTATCAAATTCTCCATGTGTGTGAATGCACATTTAAAATCTAAAAAAAATACTTAATGGAAACATTATTCTATATTATTTTTTCGTCAGTTTAAGTACGAACATTGAGTAACATATCAACAGGGTCGTAGCTAGGGCTGAACAACCGAGGCTCGTAGTCTGTATGAGGCGTAAACTCGTAGACTGGAAGGGTAGGAATTACCTTACTATTATTTCCTCCAAGTTGATACGTTGGTCAACGGTACTAACAAAATATTAGTTTGACATTCCCAAGCGTCTAACGTTGGTTTATTTTCATTCAAGGTGCTGGTGTTTTTAATTTAGGTGTAGTAGAATATTTTGTCTTTAGCGATTATCTTTCTACAACAGTTATATAAATAGAGAGATCTATTTTTGTCAAGGCGGTCCGTGGGACCTTTGCCCTTGAGTCGCTCGATCAGTCTGTATAATCTGTCAGGTCTGGAAAAACCAAAAACACATTGTCAGTAAAAATTAAGATGTCATGTGCATCAGGCATCAGAATGTCATTTACAACGCATATAATAATTGTTAAAAACAAATATTTGACAAATTTAGCAACATACTGATTAATACGAGAAAGGGTTCACAACATTCAACCAGAATAAAAATACTTGCGAGAGTATGGACCACATTTACATGTCCAAAATATTAGAATATGATGGAAGACTAGTCAGAACCAGTAACTATGTAAACAAAGAAAGACACAAATCGCAGTGAGAAAAATCCAAAAAAATGGTCCGTGTTGACGACGTAGTCTTGTAAGGTACGCTATCGTTTACGCCATCCATATCTCCGAATCCAACTTTGCATCGAACTGGAGTGCTTCTGGATGCACTCAGATCATTAATCCTCTTGTAATTGCACATAATGCTCCAGACACGGGTTAAAGTCCCAACCGTAACAAAAAAAATGAGTTTTTACACATTAGTTTGTGTCTTCGATTTCCTGTGTTTATAGCATGGACACTACTTATCTGACCAATCTCCATTAATCTCTCACAGTATTTTGGGAAGCTACAAAATATATTGACATTTCAATTGGAAATAAAATTGAAAAAATGCGCTATTCGTCAGGTCATTTACCGAGTGAGTATCATTAGATCCTAATAAGTGTATATCTTCACTCAGTCACGTCACAATATTCTTAATGACACTTCATATCTATTCGATGACGATTCGAGTTCAGTTGATGCTTCCTCTGTGGTTCATGTAGCCATTGAATTGGCTGGTGGTTAGCACCTTGTCTATGGCGACTCGCCGCATTCGGCTGCAGGTGGCCAATAGGGCACCGCTCAGTAAACACATGATGCCTCCTCCCATGGCCAGCAATGCTGAGAACCAGCCTGTTTTCAGGCACACGTTGCCTGGGTCTGCAAAAGCACCTGCAATATAAAAGATGTTTATTATACGTAAATATATGAAGCAACGCAGTTGTGCCGGAACACCCAGCTTAGTGCTACTTCAAGCATTTTCTATAGGCGGTGGATGGTGCTCAGGGGCTAGCGAGCATTCAAAAGAAATTTTAAGCAATTCAAATACTCAGTTTTGTCAATTTTCGCCAACTCCAAAATTTACTGGGCGAGGCTCCATCTCTATACACAAAAGTGTTGGAATATTTGGGTGGGCCTTTCCTAATTAGAATGAACTATACGAGAGTCACGCTGAAAGTCTTTAGATACTCCTAATCTATACAAGCTTAAACAAGTTTGAGCACGCAGCTATTTTGTCTAAGGTTGTAAGTGCTTACATGCAAAGGCAGCGTTTGAGTCGTTCAGTAGTTGCCTTGCTACAGCCTCGAATGCATTTAAGTGTTGGCCGAATTTTAACGTGAAAATGGAACCGGGTAGTCGCGATTTTCGAGCCATGATTTTCTATGACTCTAAAAAGGGAGTGAAACAAGCGGAATGTCGCGAAAGTTTAGTAAGTTTCTTTTGGGACTCTGCTCCTTACGGTAAAACAAGATCGACATATAAGCTACACCGAGATTTAGGCTTCTCTGGGGATTGGATCGGCAGCGGTCCGAACAATCAATCATGATCACCTTCGCTTAAGGAAGCGGTGTTCCAGATAGGTGGCACATTTGTTGACCGGTGAGCAAAAAGCAACAAAAGTTGACTGAGCTAAGTTTATCCTTGAAAAATTTGATAATGGGCACAGTAAAAACCGAATGCGTAAATGTATTGAGGTAGAGGAGGTAGAATATTTTGATAAAACAAAATAAAGTTTTTAAAAAAATTTTTGTACTTTTTCTGTATCTAAAACTTTCAGCGTGTCCCTCGTACTATATGTATAGAGTTAAGAGTACTCACTTGCTACTGTGACGTTTTTATCTTCATCAGTCTCTCCTTCCTGTAGTACCCTGAGAGACTGAAACAGGTTGATATTTTCTGATAGTGGTGCTACTTTCGGAGCTATCGTAGTTGAAGGTTGGGTTTCGATGGATCTTTTCCTTACATTCTTCACATTCCTCCAATGACAGGGCTGATTCTATAAAAACATTATTTTAGTATTATCAAAATATATCAAATAATAAGAATTTCAAAGGATGAAATACGACTATAATATGAATATTTTTACAGTACAGTCTAAAAAAACTATATTAAACCAATATGGCGGCTAACAATGAACAGCAACGATAGACTGCATTTAAAGCGGGATAGTTCAGCGGCGCTTACTCATCATTTCTCGGGCAGTGTGAGTCACCGCGATCGTTCGCACTGCTTGTTAATCGGACGTGGTGGGGTGAAGCGCGACGACCAGGGGTAAGTATAGAAGCAGTCGGTCCTTTCTCCTGAAGACGATTGAAGATACCACATGAATTGAAACATTGTGAAAGGAAAAAATTACCAAGGCAATCAAAGTCCGAAGCAGTGTTATTGCTCCAACTTTTTAGTAAGTGGGGGAACAGGCGCTGTTGACGGAATGACGGAGATGCGGGTTCGAGTCCCAACGACGCCTGACTTTTCTGAGCTCACAAATTGTTGAATTTGATTTTTCATGAAAAAGAGTGCTTCAATCATGTACGGTATACAATTGATAAATTATTAACGTTATAGAGAGTAAAACGAAACATAGGTTATATGCATTTTCATTTCTGAATATTTGTGTTGAAATAGACAATTATTCGTAACTACATATATATTTTCACTTACCGGACATCTTCCATGACACATTCTGACATCACATTCGATATACAAAGCTGGAGAGCCTGTGAATCGGAATGTTTTCATGTAGGCGAAAACTTGTGTCTCGAAGAGCCCCGCTTCAGACCAGGAACCTCGGAATCTCGATATCAGCTTGTCATCTACAGGGCACCTGCAAAATAATGTGTCAAATGATAAAGTCGCCGCCAATGATTAACCAAAAAGATTGGCATACATTGATATTTTGTGGCTGATATTGTCAGTCATGATTCGCGTTTATCGGGGGTTAGCTTTTCATTATTATTTGTTAGGGCTGAGTCGATGATTGAAAATATTTTTTATTAGATCATTTCCTGTGATCAAAATTGAGTCGTGAATAATTAGAGCAAATTATTCAGCCATCGGCAGGGTACTAAGGAAGCCCATAGACAGCAAGTCAGATCTCAAGTCCCTTATCGCAATCAGACCAGTAATAGACACAAAGCAACTGATAGGAAAGAAATAGGTTATTCAAAAATTGTTCAATTCATTTAATTATTTAGATAAAAAGTTGGGTAATTATCACACAGTTTCAAAAATAAAACTCTTTCTTTTAGTGACGCGTTTCGATTTTTATTAAAATCATTGTCGGACTGTCAGATGTGACTGCTAAAAAATCGAAACGCGTCACTAAAAGATAGAGTCTTATTTGTGAAGCTGTGTGATGATTACACAACTTTTTATGATGGAAGAGTTTCACCAAGTAAGAGCATCTACAATCTACAACATTTAATTATTGTTCACTTACCCATATTCATCAATCAGTTGAATTTTTTTCGTCGCCCCATTGTGTGCATAGCAATCATTCACTACGATATCAAAACCATCTGAAAATAAAAACGCTCATTTATAGGATGTCGGTGTAATTCTATTTTTCTACAACGACTGGTTATACATTATGGGGCCATCATAAAGTGCACTTTGAAGTAAATTATTACCGTATTTGCTCCTCATGTAAATGATCAACGTGAGTGGATCTCCAACTCTCACTGGACCAGAAACTCTGTTTCCTGTTGTACCATAGCCATATCTGATTTCCATGTAACATTCTGGAGGAGTTAATGTGAAGACCACTGGGTTACCCGTTGCTACCCTATGATAAAAAAATATTAATTTTATAGAAAGTCTGGTGATGCTTTTAAATGAAGCGAAACGCGTAACAAATCATAAGCAATTTTAGTACTTGTGAAGCTTTGCGCCAGATTAGTACAATTCAACCAAGCAAACTTAATTAGCAACAAAATGTATATATATATATATGCATATATATGCAGAGAAAAAAAATTGTAAATTCAAATTACTCACTCAACGTCCAAAAAAGGAAATGTCACGGTTTTCCAAAAATCATAACCATATTCACATGTAACTTTGAAATGCTCATCGAACTCTTCTTCGATCAAGGGATTGTACTGAACTGTAACTGTATTCCACATGAAGTTCTTCTGAAATTTAATATAAATATACAAAAAAGTTACAAAAAGAATCGCCCGAGCAGGGACTTGAACCCTGGACCCTTGGATTAAAAGTCCAATGCTCTACCGACTGAGCTACCCGGGCAGTTGATATTTGTTAGCACGAGAAGCTAGATTACGTACCGTCGGGCTTTTTCGGTTGTCTTCATTATGTGTATTTTTTCCTAATGTGCCACAGCGATTCAACTGAATGTAAAATTCGTAATAATCTCTTCCGGTTCCATTTATATACATACAATCAGGATCGTACGCATAACCTAAAATAAAAATGTGTTATAGATAACGTTTTGTATATTTACGACATAGCACGTAATAGGAAGCACAAGTATGTACAGTCATAAACAAGTAATGATGTCGCTGCCGCTAGTGTGATTATATTATTCCGAGCTACTAGGTAACCCAAGACTAATTTTGGAAAAAGTATCAATAGGATAAATATTTATCCAGGTAGAATGCACTAGTCTGTAGTGTTAGCAGTTATTCGAACAGGAACAGCACAAACTAGAGTCGAAGAGAGTAAAATTAACAACTTGACAAGGCAGGAACGTATGTCTATGTTCTATTTATAGACTTCTATCCGACCAATCTTAAGTATCGCTTGAACGGTAGACTGGGAATGTTCACCAGATGTATCACGCGTTGTTACATATATAGATACGTAGCTTCACTGTTACTCTGCTGCCACTGGATCAAGACCTACTCATCTTATAGATGATAGAATGTCTTCTACCAGCACATATTTTTTTGAGATCTGCGCCTCACCACTCACATCCTCCAACCTCAATTTTTGACTATTCAAAACTTTTTAGAAATCCATCAGAGGCCTCAGAAATACGATTACAATGCTTCCTTGCCAGTTGGGTGGGAAGTAAAACCAACTCAGTCTCTCAAAATTAAAAGATTCAAGTGAAAGTCGACATTAAAGACCGACTTTTATTTGTGAAACCCTGTATACAAATTGCAAAATTTAACCTTAACGATGGAAAGGCTTCAGCAAGACCTAAGATCCAAATACACGATCTACATGATATGTATCGTGTTAACTCACCAGCCGAATAAACTAAACCAGCGAATGTACCATTAAAACCCACTCGTATCTTCATATAATCATCTTGACATTCAGCTTCAATATCTGAAACAAAAAAATATCATAGCTATCGTTTTTTCTATCAACCACTAACACCACGCAATAAATTCATCCACAATCTCTATTGGCATGCTGCTCTAGATTTCCTCACATATTTAGTGCTGTTACCTTCTCGCCAATATAACCATGGAAATATGATTCTAACATAGCTTTCAAGATATTATCATTACAAAACGTATTTACTTCAAACTGAGATATTGAGAAGACCTACTTTTTACGGATGAAAAAATTAAATCTTGCTATATATAGTTGGTGGTTGATACAGCGTGAAAATTACGGTGCAGGCTTGTGGTCGTGTGAGAATACACTGTACAGAGAATTATTCGGTTATGTAGGTGGTTTATTGTCAATTTATATGAATGTGTATATATGTATGTCTGTATTTTTTTCGGATTCCCACGTCCCAAATATGAAGTTCATTGAGCTCACCTGTAGTAGTTCATGTGATGTATAAAAAAAAAACGGTCGAGATAGGATCAATGCGACTCAGCGGAAGTGCAATAAACACTCATTTTCAATATCAATGTCAATTTTTGAATTGCATTGTTTAGTTTCACTCCAAAGCAGAAATGTTTGTATGGGGGATATGTTGATTGGAAGTCATGTCGACATCACAAAACATAATTATAAAGCATTAGGTTAGGATCGACATCACGAAATTTTATGTCACTTATTTTGTCAGTCTGTTACTTGGTCGGTCTATTTCTCAGTCGGTCTGTTGCTTTGTCGGCCTGTTGCTAGGTCGGTCTTTTGTTCGGTCGGTCTCTTGCTCGGTCGGTCGATTGATCGGTTGGTCTTTTGCTCAGTCGGTCTGTTGCTCGGTCGGTCCGTTGCTCGGTCGGGCTGTTACACCCTACCTACCAAATTTTGCTATTACTGTAACATTATAGAAAGTGTTATATTAGGAATGGGAAATAAATGAAATAGTCCGTCGAAATTTGATTAGTTAATAGCTAACGATTAATGATGTTCATGAATTTTACATTAACTTTATGAAAAAGTTATTGGAAATATATTGGACATAAAGTACTCTTCGATTTGACCACAAACCACAAATAATAAATAAACTTGGAATAAACCCTCCAAAAGTTTATCTAAATCGAAAATAACAACAATTGATAATAACATAAACTGTCAATTGAATTCGATTCTAAAAACGTTTCAAATAGTGACATGAAATCCTGTAGTATCAAGAGCTGAATTGGATTTATAGCTTTTTCAATACCGCATCAAAACATACTATTAATTCAGGTTGATAAATACATGTTGTGATTCAGAAACAACAGATAGTCAGGAATACAAATTGTGCAATATTAATCATCCCTGAGAACTTCATCATTTTACGGCTGATTCGAAAGCAAATTCTGTCACGTTTTTCATATCGTAAGAAGATCTGTTTAGATCCCGTTAAAGGGACAAAACAGCGTTTAGTAACTTCACGCCGTTCTCTGCCGGGTTCCCTTTGTGACTGGAACGAGTGAAAAAATATTTCACGGCTTCCAATTATGTTTTCCACGCGGATTAGTTTCGCAAGTTGGTGCAAACGCTGAGAAAATTGCTAACTTTAACTGTACATTTAACGGACAGCTTAACGAATTGTCTTTCATTCCTACACCGCGGAAAGCGCCTCCACAAATTGCGTTTTGATTTGTTTATTGTATTTTTTCCCTTGCTATTAACAATTCAAATATAATGCGCCATCATAATAATTGTCCGACTACCGTTTCTCAAATAAGAAGAATGTGACAAAGATGGAGCTGCGAACTACAAAACTGATTATGAAATTGGACATAATAATCTATTTTTAACCGAAGAAGGTGCTCGGTTGTAATTTTTTTTAATCACGTGTACACTCCCCACTATACATCAGACCTGCTATAGACATGTATGTATTGTGTTTAGCCTAGATTCGTCAGTATAGCCTGGCGGTCTAACTGTACAGAGCAATTAGGTGATATATACTAACCCAGTCAAGAGTGTGATAGCAACATCAACACTAACCTTCAAGCATCGCGCACGATGGCGCTGCCCCTTGGCATCTAACAAAATCAAGGGTCTAACACTTGGACTGCCTTTAGGCGATGACATCTCTGTAAATCAGTTCACCCTTGTTGACAGATGGCATAAGGCAACCTGTCACTGCTTCAAGGCAGTCGAAATGTTAGGACTTTAACATCGTGAGTTGCCAATGAGCAGCGCCACCGTGCGCGGCGCTTGAGGAGCGGTGTTGATGTTTTTTTTAAATGTTTGTTGCTTCAGAACTCCGCCATTTATGAACCGACTTTAAAAAATTGGAAGGATACACTTGCAGATTAGACCCATTATTTCCTACGTTGCCAGAATTATTCGTTTCCTCATGAAAGGACACTTCAAACTTCGACTATAAATCAGGGTAACGTATCCTTATGGTTAACTTAAGTTGAGCCCTATAAATATGACCCAGTAATACATTAAACATAATAATATATTCGTCATAATCAACACAGTTTGTTCGGTCCTGTTTCAAGTTCCTCCAAGCCACAGGCGATGCGTGGGCAGTTATCTGTTGACCATCATCAGTTGATATGAAGTATTTTACGCACTTGCACTCGCCGTTGGCCATCGCTTTCCGGATCAACTGAGCGCAACGCAAACGTTGAGAAATTTCCACAGAGGAAATCACGTCTGTTTCGGCAATCCAAATGGATATCAGATCTAGTAGGCCGATAAACAAATGCCAAAATACGGTTTATTTATGTTTGTTTATCCAAACAATTTAAACACGAAGGTTTTAAGGTGCCTCAATTAGGGAAAAACATACATATATGTCATATCTTTTCCCGCATGGGTCAAAAAATAATATTTTTGGTCGTCACATACGGCATTCCAAAGGTCAATTCAAAAATCTAAAATTTACACGAACGTGGTGGCCTCAAAATGCTCAAATTAGGCAACTAGCATACACATGTAATATGTTAGAGTTTTCGCTTGCATAACTCGAAAACTATATGATTTTTTCAGATGCCACTCAAAGCATAACAAACTTCAGAAAAAAATACTATTATCCATGTTCATCTTTTGCATTCACGTTTTAACATATAAGCACCCAAAGTCGAATTATGGATATCGGATCCAGTAGGCTGGTACTCACGTTGTACTCTTGTGTTGTTGAATCGGACTCTCCTGTACTCCCGATCCCACGTATCCAGTGGATGCTGCCAATCCAGCTCATCATTATCGACAGTGGCTTGATTACGATTCCTTAAGGCTGGTACTTGAACGTAGTCTGAATCCTGGCCGAGATAAACCACCTGGAAAAAGTATACAATCGTATAATTATAAATAATATATAAATACATATAATGAGTAACCTGTAGGAATGATATGTTATTGGCAGAAGTTTGAAAGTATCATTTTTATCCACCTTTCGTGGTATTGAATGCTCCTGAAAGCTCAGGCACTGTCTAGGAGCCGTAATATAAGATCCCTACAACATCTATCGTGAACCCGTTTACAGTGACATGATATTCCTTGCACTTCTTAAACACCTCCAGGACGCTTCGTTATCGATATTATTTACTTCAGCAGCAGACTACATACTAAGTGTATATTATACTCTTTACTATACATGTGGTCTGTGATGGATGTCGATGATGGTGTGAAATCAGACAGACCTTCCAATACTGAGCAACTGGAGTGAGTCTAAAGAGCTAGTCTCAAATATAACCCAATGTAAAGAGCATGGTCAACTATATTGAATCGCATACCAAAATCGCGTGAATGCACTGCATCATGTTCAAGGTTATGTCATCAATCTGCAACTTTTGGAGTGACTGGATAAAATAATTCCATATAAGATCGCCACTTCGGTGTCCGCAAACATAGATCCACGAGAGACCTTGTGGCCTGCGTCACACATATGTGGAGCAGAGCAATTGGGATTCCTTGATAGTCTCGAGTCGAAAGCTTTCGATAGGGTGTGACTTCTGATCAATCTTGCTGCTTATGGGCTTCCACCGGGTGTGTGTCAATGGTTGCATAGTTTTCTCATGAATCGCGAATGTGTTCACCATCAATGCTATTCTTTCTGTACATCTAAGAACTTTTGGAAGTAGCATCTAGTCTTATCTATAGTTTGGTAGATGACAGTACCATTATTTCGGCAAGGACATCATGCTGTTCAGATTAATGAGGACATTAAGAGCATTGCATTGCGTCAGTATAGCTCGGCGGCCAACAGTACAGACCAGTATACATCTATCCCAGGAGTAGGAAGTATAGAGTAGTTCCTCATATTTATTTGTACCAGAAAATCGCTAGATCTGCCTATACAGTATATTTCTTTCATTCGGCTATGATGATTTAACAAGTGTTAAAACAGTGAAACAATGGTCAGTGATGAAAACAATAAGCAAAAATGGAATGTTTACTAATTACTGTTTAACATTCTTCAAAGATTGAGATGTATCTGATCCGTCCAAAAAGTGAATAATTTCATCCTGCTTATGTAAGAAGACTGGCCATTGCTTAACAGCTTGATTACGGTTTGAAAAAACTGCAGGTATAGCTTGGGTAACATGGACTCATACAACATATTTCGAGCATAAAGCGAAAAAATCGCCTGATGGCACTTTAAGAATAAAACTAACGTAGCATTTTTTCCTATTTTAGTTCACCATCTATGAGGTTTGTGACAAAAACGGCCACAATCAGACCGAGGGAAATAGTGACATGGATTTCCGTGATGCAGACATGATAAAACATCCAAAAGACTTCGGAAATCGAAAATTCTCAGGCTCGTATGGCAAGTAAAACGATGAATGAGGCTAGTGCTTTGCTGATACTTACCGATTCTGGAGAATTCGCCTCCTGAACGAGCACCTCAATTCCTTCTCTCGTATGATTGGTGTTCTTAAGCAGGGCTGCTGTTTCATGTGACTTTGGATCTGGTGCACTAATGTGTTGTTCAATGCCTATGCTGGTACTACTGCTACTGCTCACACTGTATTCTATTGCCGATGTTGTCTCTTCTTGGCAAATATGTAACTGAAATTGATAAAAAGAGCTATTTCGATGTTTATATAAACTTGCGAAATTCGCGACGTTTGAATTCATGTCTGATCAACCAACCAACCAACACGAACAAATACCGATCATTTGAAATCCTAATTTTACTAGACTATAACGCAAGCCTGCAAAAGCGTTGTGACTCATTCTAACATTTGTGTTTCATCTTCTATCTACTGTATATTTCATTGATTTTAATTGAGTTGAATAAGTGAGGATTTTTGCAATCCTATAGAGGTGAGGCAAATTCTATCATAAATCGACTTATATTAGTAGT
The DNA here is from genome assembly GCA_949316355.1 of Bruchidius siliquastri. Lineage (NCBI taxonomy): Eukaryota > Metazoa > Arthropoda > Insecta > Coleoptera > Chrysomelidae > Bruchidius > Bruchidius siliquastri. The sequence continues at coordinate 25,533,487 of OX438536.1, forward strand.
AAGAATAGAACAGTACCAAGGAGTATGATTGAAAAAATAACGTTTGTTGTTTGTTGTTTGTACAGTAAAGTATCTTACTTGTGGTAAAGCTGCTATGAGATATCCCATAATCAGAGTACATCGCCACCTGGAAAGAAGCAAATATCAATGTAGTTAAAGTCAGGCTAATATACTTAGATACAAATAATAATCAGCAAATGTTAACCATAATTTTAGAATCTAGAACAATACGAATATTTGAAGCAAACAAGTGAGAAAGGCAAGCTTTAAATATTACTATGATATGCAAAGGGTAGAGACAAACTGAAACTGCAAGAGACAGATGAAAAAGGCTCTCTCTATGGAATGATCCATTATTAATTTTCAATTTCAATGACTGAACAGCGTTCTGGTAGGTTGAAGAAAGACAAAGAGGAAACGTCAAATGAAAATCGGTAAACACGTTTAAGGAACATGACATAGAGTAAAATTGGAGCAAGTTTCTATACAACACAAAGCAGATAACAATTTCAAAAGGAACAAATAATCCAAGAATAAAATTAATAGAACTTCAATACACGTGTACCCTAATAGAATTGTAAACACGTGTATGTCCCTAATACCTGCAAATTATGGTCTATTTAACATCACCTAAATTCAGCCCAGCTTATATTTTGGACCTGAGACCACCAACCATGAAAAAATTGTCACATGTAATTTTTAATTTTACGTTTTACCGGTGCTAAATTCATAGAGGTAGATTGCGTGTGACTGGCTTTGAAATTGAGATGAAGAATAGTATATAATTCAGTCATATTAGACAGTACGATTTACTCCTTTCATTTCTTATATGTTGCTAATCATTTCATTAGCCAGATGATAATAAATATAAATAAAGTTACTACATAACATATATTTATAATTATTTTATTTTAATGAGAACAGCTTTCAAATTATTGATATCTGTTTAGAGTCAAGTGCAATAATTTTTTTATAATGATATTTATGATTTCATCTATGAAGACATTAAACTCATCAAAAAGTTGTGCTTTTTCTCAAATATCATTGAAATATCCAGTCTATTAGTTTCAATACTTGATTGAAATTTGTGATCTAAATGAAAAGAAGATCAACTTAGAGCGGTTATTCATAATAACACACTTAAACAAAAGCCACGATTATTTTTGACACTGTGTATATTGAGAAAAACGATTATTTACAACACTAGTTATCCGATCAATACTATTATTACTGTTTTTACCATTAATGATCTGAAACGCTGCAATTTATCTTTCTATTCATATAAAAAATCGTAGAACAAGCCGTAAAAATGCAGAGTGGCCACACTCTCGCAAGACAGTGATAACGTTTTGTGCTTGTCTTTCTTGTATTTCGATTTATTCGTGCAAATAACATGGTCTATAGACATTTTTTTTTACTTAAAATGGTGTTTTAGAGCGCGAAAAAGGCTGCCAGAACAGCCGAAATGTTAGAAAAATCGATTCAGTAACATTTGGGGAGTAAGATCAATAAAAATATGTGAATTCGAAAAATCAGCCCAATACAGTGTTTAGCTCTTATAGATAATGTGCTAATCGTACAGACATAATTTCACTGAACTATTAGAATGTCTTCTGAGCAGGAAACAATGACACATTAACCTGAAGCCGTTGGCTTCGCGAATACTCATCGCGGTCCAAAAACAGGTTATTAAATTAATTATATAAAAATTACGGGTACTGTCATTAAAGGAAAACAATCTACCTATTCACATTTCCTACATCCATCACATAAATTTTGTATGAAATACTGGAGTTGAATCCTTCCCACACCAAAAGGCAGGGTAATCAATCAAATCGCAAAAAATTTCGAATCCGGTATCCAGTAATTTTTTTGAACATACAATAAGAATTATACTATCCTATGCAAAGACTATTCAATATTAAATCATTCAACAAACCTGCAAAAAAGCACGTTTTAGTTTAGCCATCTATTAATATAACAATCCAAAAAATCTCCTTATATAATTTTTCCGGTTGTCCATGGGCTTTGCTTTGGAAAAAGATGCTTTGGGGATTTAACCCCGAAGAAAATTCCTAGATTCACGCCCAAAATTTGCACTTTCACACACATGCCAGTTAATATGTTCAGTATTCCACGCTTTTTTTTTATGGAAAACAAGTTTTTTTAAATAATTTTCAACTGAGATTCTGGAGTTTCACCTTTCCTGATTTGCCATATACCCAACCTTCCCCAAAATTATCCCAAAATCAATTACTAGAAATTATTCGATACACCTCGTGGATACTAATCCTCAAATATTTACCTTGGCTTAAAAATAGAATGTATAAACAGCCCATTTCACTTATTAAATGCCAGATCGAATAGAGCATTTATCATTAGTAATTAAATATATTGATTGTAGATTTTGAATTCTAAAATTATTTTCAAATATTTTTTTAGAGGCCCCTAAAGTCTGACAGCATATATGTTAAATGGCAACATTCTTGACGAAGCCTCTTTAGCTCAGTGGCAGAGCACTGGTCTTGTAAACCAGGGGTCGTGAGTTCAATCCTCACAGGAGGCAGAAAGTGGTAGAGCATTTTTTTTACTTTTTTTATGCTTTTATTGACGTGATCTTACAGCAGAGAATCGAAAGCGACAAATTACGAGTTTTATGTACATTTGTCTTCCGTTGGAGGAACCGGATGCTCTATAGAATCAAATCACCTTCCATCAAGCTTTTGTATAAAGTTGTCTCTAAAAAGTACGCTTTGACAAATGTTGAATGAACAATATCTACTTGTCTTGTCAATATCACGTGTACCTGTTCTATTATTATAAAACAAAAAAGTTTTTCACAACGTTTTGGTTTATCCAATATAAACTATCCCCAGGTTCTTTTGTAATCTGAACAATACATATCATAGAAATTTAACTGCTGTCACCTTTAAAGCAGTTTCAAATTTGTATGATCTATGACTATTTTCTACAAAATACAAATGAACCTGAAGTTGGTTACAATCAAAATATAAAATGAAACATTTATGTTTCATAATAAATCAATAATTGACCGAAATTTCATTAAAAACTTATTTGTCCAGTTATACGGCCATAAGAAATATCTTCATCAACCTTTTCGTTGCAAAAGCTCAAAGTAAAAGTACATATGCCAATGACTTCATTTCTCATCCATACAATGCAGGATTAAAGGCCATCCATCAGCGACTAACCAACCGTATGAAGGCTTAGCTTAGAGTTCATTATCATTAGATCGTTAGCTCTGCTAATCCGTAAATCGAATGGCAGACGTGCTGCAATTAAGAAACCTCTAAATCTCTCAATTGTTATTACGATGCAGTTTGCGTAAGGCTTTTAAAGATAGACTTTTATTCAATCGTTTTCATCTAGATTACAACAGCATATCATTTCACTAACAAAGTGCTTCACAAGGTCACATCACCACTTGCTAGAGGTGAGATAATCGTCACAATGCTTTACCTGCTGCCTACTATGCAGATTTTTATTGTTCTGTGATACGGCGTTATATTTTGGGGTGAGGGGTGAGAGGATTCGAATTTTTGACGGAACGGGGATTTTTAAAGAAAAGAACCGGATCAGGATATAGGAGGGTCACGTTGGAAGTTTTTAGATACAGAAAAATCACAAGGTTTAATAAAAAACTATAGTCTGTTTTTTCAACATATTCTCCGCCTACCTCAATACATTTACGGATTCGGTAAAACCACTAGTCAAATTCTTGTGACCAACGTTCTTTTGAAAGGTTGCTAATTTCCCCCTCAAATGCCGCGATTGCCTCTTCATGGGTGGAAAAATCGCGACCTCGTAACTTTTCTTTGATCTTAGGGAATAAGAAAAAGTCGCATGGAGCTAGTTCTGGAGAATAAGGTGGGTGAGGCAACAGTTTGACACCCTGTTCGGCAAAAAAATCGAGTGTTCTAGCGGCGCTGTGGGCGGATGAGTTGTCAAGGTGCCATTGAATACCCCGCAGACCATTCTTTGGACGGTTCTTGCATAGGTCTTGGAGTCAGAAGTAACTGTCATTTGATTTTCTGCGGCTGCTCACTTTCATAGCACCAAACTTATGACTGTTGTTTAGTTTCGGGATCATAATGATATAACCATGTTTCGTCTCCGGCTAAGATATTACAAGTGTATTTACTGTGCCCATTAACAAATCTTCCAAGCATAAACTTAGCCCAATCAACCCTTGTTGCTTTTTGCTCACTGGTCAACAAATGTGGCACCCATCTGGAACACCGCTTCCTTAGGCGAAGGTGATCAAAAGTGATTGTTCGGTGTAGGTTATATGTCGATCTTTTTTTTACTAAATACTGCACAGCTTCTACAGTTTCCGGAGTAACAGCAGTGGACGATTGACCTGTGCGAGGTTCATTTTTGAGTGAGACCCGGCCACTATTAAACTCAGCAAATCAATTAAAAACTGTAGCCCTAGAAGGGATAGAGTCCCCAAAGCAACTCACTGAACTTTCGTGACATTCTGCTTGTTTAAGTCCCTTTTGATAGTCATACAAAATCATGGCTCGAAAATCGCGACTACCCGGTTCCATTTTCACGTTGAAATTCGGCCAACACTTAGATGCATTCGAGACCGTGGCAAGGCAACTACTGAACGACTCAAACGCTGCCTTTGCGTGTAAGCACTTACAACTTTAAACAAAATAGCTGCGTGCTCAAACTTGTTTAAAATTGTATGGATTAGGAATATCTGGAGACTTTCAGCGTGATCCTTGTATGAAATATTGATAGCACCATATGGTATCCATCATACTTTAGCGCAGACACATATTTCCTTTACATGCGAAAACCTCCCAAATTTTCTTGGTTATATTTATGTGTAGCGCAAGAGAGAATCCATTGTTCCATCAGAAAACTCAGAATTAGTCCTGAACTAGCGCTATCATGACGCATGCGCTTAAAATAATGCATGACTGGTTCGAGAACGGTGATAGAATCATCTGTTGGAACACAGCTATAACCGCATGCACAAATATTTATCTTGCTGCGGTTACGCCACCGTCGAATTTTTGTAATTGCTGTTTCTTCGACAACAGTAGCTGCCAGTAGCGCACTTGGAATCGATCTATAGTAAAGAGGTTATCCATTTGATAATTGGCGAATTACAGGATCTTGTACTTGTAATGAGTTGCAGTTGTTCCTAACAAAACATCCAAAATGAAATTGCATCTTTACGAAGACTTTTATTTTTATTTACTGTCAGATCGCCAGGTTATAGTTAGTATCATCATTGAGTGATATATTTAACAACGTTTGATCAATGGTATTGTACACCACCCTGCGCAGTATCCTTAGGAAAACCAAGCCTAAGAACGACGACCACGAAGGCAAGGCCAGCATTATATAATTTATTATTGGTATAAGCATTCTGTAATTTTAATGTTCTGTTATCAGAGCTACAGTTGGTTCCTTAACCTCAAAAAGAAGAACCAAAAAAGTATCAAAACTGTACCAACGTGACTTCTGCCTTACATATATCTGCGTCATATAGTATTTTTCCTAATTCAAGTTTAAGAGATGTTGTACAGATGAACGGAATATAAAAAATATGTACCTGTAATCAAGCCGAAAGATAAACGTCCACTATTTGTAGTAGAACTTATTCACAACTCACATCAACACCTGTACACTTGTATGAAATCCTCACAACAGTCACATTCCCAATTTTGTAACAGCACATTCATCCTGAGAGGTGGTTGGTACAAGTTAAATCCAATAGGAATTAACGGGCGCAGAAACAAACACATGCGTACCGCAGAATTGCCGTTGACAAATATGGCGATGCCAAACAAGTAAATGAATTACTTGGAGGGAATCGCAAGATGTTCATATTCTTGGCTAAATAAATACTTGTTGTTGTGCGTTGAAATCTTAGTTGTGCAGAATATTACATTTTACTTTAGAGTTATTTCTTTAGAAGGAGTATTGAATTCGGAAATATACTTTTCTTGGTTCAAATCAATAATAATTTCCTCATCAAGTCAATTGTCTTATAGAGTAAGATCAAATGTTCTAGTTTGAGTATATTTTCACAAGAATATCGAAATTCTTGAATTGATAATTCATGTGTGTACCAAATGAAACCTGTAATAAATATCTATTAGCCCCGCTACTGGAGCTGCGTCCAATTCTTATTTTTGTTTCCTGTGGCGGAAAGATGCAGCATGCAAATAGAGCAGGCCGTGTAAGGCGATCAGAATATGGTGTTTTGCGGTTCAACGGGTTCCTAGACCCATGAATCGAGACCGAATCAATTTCGAATAGTAGCGGTACATCTTCTGCTCACTGACATCGTTCATTGAATGATAGCTGTTTTTTTAAAATCTATCCATTGTATTGTACATTTTGGAGAAACCACTCTCAAAATCATTCTGAAGAATCCAATCTTTGTGCATTATATAAATGACGAATGAATAGGGTTATCGGACGATCCGAATGGAAAAGCGGACAAACTGCAATAATTTGATAGAATCTAACCGGGTCCGGAGTGAATTCTGGAGCTTTCAAAAACCTAGAGAGCTAAAAATATAATAATATAATGCGATCTCGGTAAAAATACGTTGGGTGTACTTTACTATATTTTTATACCATCTCTACAGATACAGATAGACGCCAATGAAATATTCATATTTGATATCAAACACCACATGTTTTTTTACATTTAAATAAAATAATTGTTCTTATTTTAAACTGACCAAAAATCATTCTATTAGAGCGTGTTAATTAGTAAAATATGAATTATTTTTCTAAATTTTCTCTATTAATTTATCAATTTTTTACCATTTTATTTTGTAACAAGAGATAATTTTATTTAAAATTATTCAATTCAAATTCATGTTGGAAATAATTTCTAAATTTTTTATTCAAAATTTTGTTGAAGCTTAATTGAACTTGTTTTAAATAAAAGTTAATTAATGTATTTTATTGCCATTGGTACAAATTTTTCAGATTATAAACGGATTTTGAAGTTACAACTTCTTGCCTCCCATAGAATAAAGAAAAAGCTTATTATTATTATTATTATTACTAGTACTATCCTATACACGTATCTTCGAACAATTACACCTATAAACACTTAATTTTTAATTATCATTTGCCAAATGTGGAATAATAGAAAATATGAGATATTTCCGGTTACTATATATCCGTTTACGCCATCAATTGCGGTTGTAATGTAGATCAAAAGAGTAGATAAATGTGATTCGCTCGACGAATGACTGGAAACTAAACGTTACATAAACGCCTTGGAACTTTTCTTAATGAAAATGAATTTAAACGTTGTTTTCCGAGGTTACTTTTGTGAGTTACATTCGGTGGAATTGGAAGAAAAATAATCGAGCCTCATAAAGCCATCACACCAGCTGATCGAGTATGTATGAAAAATATATAGTATGAAATGGCAACAGTGAGGTCGTCGACGATTGTCGTCGGTCTAGCGTTGACTGCACTTTCTTACATAAGATCAGAAAGGCGTTGATTGATATTAACCTTTTTTGCGAAGATTACATTTTATCTAAATCTTGTAGAGTAAAAGTTGCTTAGAAAACTATTAGGAATGGAGCTCGATACTTTTGTTCGCTTTTAATAAATGCAGTAATAAACATTTTGACATTTTATAAGGACGATGTTCATCCCTCATTCTACGATTCTACATTACATTCTGTCTATCGTGCTTTAGTTATAGAATGTAATCACGTGTTTCGGCCTCTTAAAGAAAACAATTTTACACTTCCGCTTGTCTGGTATCAGCTACAAAGATTTTTTATAGATGTATGCTCTTCATTATGCATTAGGCCTGCTATAGACATGATTGTTTCATCTTTAATCTGGACTCGTCACTATACCCTGGCGGTCTAACTATAGACAACAATCGGGTGGTATATATGTAACCTAGTCAAGGGTGTGATAGCAACATCAACCCATCTCCAAGTGTCGCCCTCTGTGGGGACGCCCATTGCAAGAGGTCCTAATACCTGGACTACCTTGAAGAGGCAAAAGTGTTTACGAATAACAAGAAATGTCGCTGTAAATCAGGTCACCCTTGTTGACAGATGTCGTAAGGGACATCTGTTGCCGCTTCAAGGCAGTCCAGGTGTTAGGACCTTTGACTTCGTAAGTTGCCAATGGGCGTCCCCATTGGGGCGATTGCTGTGAGGGGTAGTTGACAGATGTCGCAAGAGGTATCTCTGCTTTAAGGCAGCCCAACAATTAGGATCTTGGCTTCGTAAAGATACCGATGGGCAGCGCCACTGTGCGCGACGCTTGGAGAGGAGTGTTGATGTCACAAATTACCAATTTTTTCAGTCGCTCTTCCACATGAAGAGGGAAAAAGCGCTACGCTATAACATTCAACGTTACTACACGGGCATAATGCTTCAGGCAGTACGATATCATTATGCGCTGTAATAAATCATATAATTAGGAGAATTGGAAGTACCGAGTCGATCTACCAGACACCATTTTTACATAGTGTATAGGACCTTTCAATGACTTCGACTTTTGTCGGTTGTTTCGTATATATTGCTGATATGCCTATTCAGATAAACTGGTTGGGGTCTGTAGTCTTACTAAAAGTTTTAAGGCACCGTATCCAAGCAAACTACATAATTGAATATAATTACAGGTGCCAGAGACCAGTTGCTTTCAGCATCTACAAACATAGCACTAGATTACAAACTACCGATACTATAACAGCTACCTTCTCTCACTGTTCTTGTTGCTGGTTATGATATAATCTATTCATACATTATGATATAACGCTTCCATCATCCTTCGTCTGGAATTTCGAGCTATCAAAAAGAAAAACAAAAAGCTTTCTAGTGTTTACACTGTACTTCCTGGATCTGTCTATTCATAGCCGCAACAATAAGAAGAATGATTCATTTAATAACCAGTCATATGTCATGTATTACAAAGCTGAAACCTTTAGTTTGAAACTTATTCTACTCCATTGCACTTCAAAGATGTGATACTTTATATTCTGGTCATGCTAGTATATAATATATGTTTAAAATAACTTTATAAAGCAGTGGGCTATGCAGTCGAATTCAGAGGATGAGCATTAGAGAAAGAAATAGATTTTAGTTTTATGTCATTTGACAACTAACAACTGGTTGAATCACGATTGAATGAAGTCGATGTTGTCAGATTGAATGATGCTTCAACGGCTTCCAAGTAGTATTTTTCTTTTCAAAATACACTTCAGTGAATCAAACGACATACCAATATACTCTACTGCATACACATCCTGTTGCAGCGCTTCTGGAGCGCAATAGACTTGCTGTCTTTGAGAAAAGTTATATAACAAATGATTCAACGCTAAGCATATTTTACTATAGTTACTGGACTAAAAGGATCTTGCTGAAAAGAACATATGGCCGCATTGGGGTACATCAGTTTTCCTTTTAGCATACTAGCCTTGCAAAGATTACTGACCTAAGCCAATTACTGCAGCGAGTTCAAGTGATCTTTTATGGAAGTTGATGGTATTGTATTATAACATAATTAGATGAAGCTAAATTGCATATTTTGTTACGTGAACATCGACTGGTACTTTTTGTAGACGGTTTACTTCCTGGACGCAATTGTCCAGATATGTACCAACCATTCGATGGTATATGGACAAAAATAGGGACCACCATGCTGCTTAAATGATCGATGGGAACATACGCTATTATTTTAATCTTTCCAGGAAACAGTTTCAGTCCATTAGCTTCCTTAAGAGTGGATCAATGAAAGTATATACATAGCTTGAAGCATTTCTATAGATACAGTCATCTGAGCGACACAGGGACGGATTCACCTGGGAGGGGGTCAGTTGGGGATATTCCCTCCTCAAGCAACTTCTCGTTGTCGCTTGTGTTTAAAGATTTCTAGAAAATTTTCGACTTTATAACTTTAAATTTTGATGATGTACCGTCGTTTGGGACGAGGTTGATAATCAAGGGTGAGATTGATCTCTAAGTTTCATTTTCAAATTCAAAATTAGAATGTATGACGCCTGTTCTGAAGGTTAGATTCGTGAATAGCGCCCCAGAATTATGCAGGAATCGAGTTTTTGACATTTCCATCTTTTCAGAAAATATTGTTTTTCTGAGAAAGGAACCTCGTATCAGAAATCTGAGTAAATCAATGAATTTAACAGAAAATTTTACATCTGATGGTAAAAATAGCTTTTTGGGACGAACACCCAACATCATCAGCGATTTAGATCGAGTAGACGGAGTGCCTACTCGGCTCAGTTAGTGAGAGCGTCTGACCGGCAATCGAAAGATGTATGCTTAGGATCCTGAAGTAGGTAGGTTTCTTAATGCGCATTTCAACACCATCAATGTTTCTGAAAAGCTCATTCTACTAAGCAATGGAAGCTACTATATAAAATCCTGTATCCTGGAGTGATCAATGATACCAGACGCTGATTGCTCACCCAATGATACTTAGTTGCTACAATTATATGAATTAGAAAAAACTACAAAGCAGACTTGATGATAGACGGCAATCAGAAAATGATATATTATACCGTATTATTCCATCTTAGAGTCATTATGCTCCCAGCTTGAATAGATTAAAGACAGTGTTACAATTATTACTCTTAAACCGTTTAAGTCGGACAGAACAACTGTACAATCTATAATCTATATCTGCACATAATGAAGCGTGGAATCAGCAAAAAAGAAATTATTTATGATCTAGAAATTGTTCTAAATACAAGGAATTATAACCTGCATGCTGTAAAGTCCAAGTCATGGATTCCTCAGCGATTTTTAAATACTTATATATAATATAGCTTAGGAATCTGGGAAACTGAGGTAATTGCTCCAATATGGGGCTACATATCGGAGACCTTAACTGCAGACAAAATGCGGTGAAGGAACAATCTCAAGAGGAATCAGCTCCTTCAGAAACCTAGGCTAGAACCAATACCAGCAGAAAAACTGCACAAATTACTACAAGACACAAGACTGCTGCAACTTATAGCAGTAAAAGCACTATAAGACTGAAAGTTGCAGTGCTATAAAGACATCACATCTGACGGCTCCTAAGGAAGGAAATAAATAGGAAGACTATTGTTTAGAAGATAATCTTTCGCTTAGGCAAGAAGCCTCTGGCTCTTCAGGAGCGCTGAGAGAGGACAAATGTCTATTTACACCGATCTTGAAACGATGTAATTGTAGCAATCGGGAAATAAAGTCCCTGGTAGCTCATTCCTCAACGTTGAGGTTCCAAAAGAAGTCCTGTTGGAAGAGATTCGTTTGAGGCGTTGGAAGCTTGACCTGGTGAGGATGCTTCCCTTTAGTGTTTGGTGTACTGATGATTCTTGGTCTTATAATGCTAAACAGCTCGTTCGCACATTGACCATGGTGGAATCTATAGATTCATCTGTGTTTCCAATGTCTCCTTTATCAGCTCCATAAATATTTGAAACTACATACGTCGAATTGTCAACTTCCAGAATTGGTAGAGGAAGTTTCAAATTCATTTGGTGGACAAAGCACAGTTATCCTGGAAAGTTAATCGGGTTATGTCGATGTCAATTTAATTCAGAAATTTGAATGTTTATTTATTTTCTACTTGGATAAAGATGGAGAAGGCTGCACTGAAATGTTAATGAAGCTTATCTGTCGAAGAATGGGGTTTGAATTATTTGACAAATAAAGCTGGATGATTGATGTCTCTTAGACTCAATCCAATCATAGACCTTAGAGTGTTAGTTTTGTATCCATGATAAGATCTAGTTTGTTAGTGAGCAAGTAATCTGGGTAGCCTTGTTAGCAGTCAAATCTGACAGTCCGACGATGATTCAAATATAAATCGAAACGCGTCACTGAAAAAAAAGAGTTTCATTTGTGAAACACTATGTTAAATACAAAATATTTTTACCTGCATGACAGAACTTCAACATTTTGAAAAACTATTATAATTCCACCAAGATCTAAATCGTCCCGTAGAAACCACCCATAACTTTTTTAATGTCATCCAAATTATGCTCAGAACCAAATACAACAACTGGAAGTGCTCAAAAACGGCAGGCATAGTGAAAATTGAGACACCAACAGTACAACAGGAGAATAAGATATTCCTTATTTCAAACTTCTAATATTGAAATGATCCATGTGAATAAATGGATCTCAATAAATTATCCTGAAGTGGCATAATACATAAGAGAATGTTTATTTCCTATACTTATGTTATTAAACATAGCAAATGTGCAATTGTTCACACGTCGATGAGCACGCTTGGTTCAACATTATTAGGATCACTGTCATTACCTCAAATGCAGCTGGACGCTGTCACTAAATGGTGCCAAGCATACCGAAGTGTTTGTGGTGAAGATATGGAAAATAGAACGATTTAACAGTTTCAGAAGAATAAAATATCTGTTACTGTTTGAACTGAGATATGAATTGCGGATAGTGTGCCAATAAATAATCTTCACAGAAATGAATGTGCATAAAACATGTGACTTCATTAGTAACTTCACTGTGTATTGGATATTATTGTAGTTTATATTCAGATATCGAGTGTTTCAGTTAGAATCGTAGTTTTTAATATGCATTTCATTAGCTCAACCTGTATGTATGTATGTATGTGTTTGTAACGGAATCTTCGAATGCTATTTTCAACCACTTCAAAACGTCATACTAAATTTAAATTTCGTACACTTATCCAGGACCGATGACAATACAATTTGTCCCATTATTTATTTTCCTGAAGCAATACGTTTAAAAAGTGAGCATACAAATGACATACAATATTTCTCCGTAACACACTCTTATTAACTTCATTTATAGCTATAGAGAGAATACCATTCAAACCCGTTGATCAAGATCCATTAAAGAGCAAGTCTAATTCCAGCAGCCACGTAATTGCAGCTTCAAATATCAAAGTACAAGGATAAATTCATCAATAAATGAATGATAGTTTAAAAAAATTAAAATTAATAATCGTACTAACATTTTGGCTGACTCGGCAGCCTTTATCAGAGTGCCAAGGATGACAGAAACACATTTTAAAATTAATGTGGTATTGAAATGTTCTCTTTAGAATAAAATCTCTTGATAAAGATTGGAACTAGAATATAGATGATGTATTTTCATTTTTGATAAATGCAAAACACAACATATAAGAAGAAAAAACAGATAGCAGTGTAATCCCAAAGCAATGACATAAATTTCCCCCATTTGAGATCCTAAAACAACCCATAAGAAACATGGAGAAAAATCATCGAACCCATCTGTAGAATCGGAGAGCATTGCTAAGAATCATTCTTGAAGCATAGTCAACCTAACTCGGCCACAGGTAGAGTTATTAGACATCCAGAAAAGTCCAAGAATGTTTGGAATTTTGGTGTTTTGTCCGCAATGCATAAAAAAATATGAATAGTCCAGAAAATTCATCGAACTAAACTAAAATATACAACAATGTTGGCTACTAAAATTAAAATGGATATAATTGGATTAAACTACTAGATTAACATAAAATATTGGAATGGATGAGTATCAAAAAGAAGACAATAATCGATTGTGAAAATTATTTGACTGAGAAATATGTACATCTGTTCATGAAATTACTATTTTCAATTCAATTTTAAAAGTGCAGTATGGATACTCGTACTAATTTACGCTTGTGTGCTTTTAACTAGCGACCAGTACAAATATAAGATAGACCATTCATTTTCATTGACAATAATTCTGCATAAATATGATATTTTATTCATATTTTTGTTTCTTTTTAAATTAAAGAATTAGCAGAAAAAAATATGTAAACCTTCCAATGCTTTTATTTAGCTGGATGCATATTCTTATATTCATACTAATTGTAAACATTTTCAATCAAATGTGGTTTTAATTAGCCGTGAATATAAATATAAAGTAAATCATTTATTTTATAAAATGCTAAATTTCGGCTCTTGTTTTTCTTTCATTGGTAGTGCAAAACCACGTGTTGGGTGAATATTTAAGTCCTTTTCAAATTTTATTTCCTAATATGCTTTTATATCTATTCAAATATTACATGTTTATATTATTTAAACAAAATCAAAATCTGCTTATCTGGATATTTTTGAATCAAATTATCATCAGAAAAGTATATATAATTATAAAAATAATTATCCAACCAATTTTTTCGGAGCCCTTAGAAAAACATAATCAATTCAAAATCATCAACTGATAATTAATTTCTAATCATGACTTACCGAATCATTATATCCATAATATCGATCAACCTAAATGTCCATAAGTCTAAGAAACACAAAGTACTAAAGTATCGCAACCAAATCTAGCAGTCCATCATTCCAATAATGCAAACGACGACAAAATCGGAATTATCAAGAAAACATCCGTAAAACAAATAACAAAAGACTGTTCGCGTCGCAAAGCGGGCGCAGGCACCGCGACGCGCGGCCGAAAAACAAACGCGGATCGTCCGACGCGTCTTCTTCACAGCCACCTGGGATATTTAGCGCGGTAACTGGGTTGACGCGAAGAACTGTTAGCGCGATGCCGGCAACTGGAGTACTTCTTCGACGATGGAAATTGTGAATCTTCAATTGCTGGAAGGATACATAACCGACCCCCCACCCATCCAACCATTAAGGCAGCTTCGTACACACTTTTCCGATTTGATTTTGAGATTATTTTAACGCGTCCGTCAAATTCGATGAGATGGAATCAGTGTCTTATAAATTATCTTTCATTTTTTCTATCGATGCATACTTGATTATCTTAGATGTTTGAATACACTTACTAATTTTTATACTTACAAATGATGTCGTCAAGCAAGTTGTAATGGTATCAGTTTAGATATAAGAATTTGAATCGGAATTTGGAATTGTTAATAGCTGGAATTGAACATGAAAAATATTGATCAACCAGATCTTCTAGTATCTGAAAATTTTCAAGTTTTCAAAAATCCACATAATTAACAATAGCTCCAAAATTTCAAGCTGAGGCTCAGCTCTAAAATCCGATCAAAATTTTCACATAAAACAACTGCAGTCTAAACACAAAGTCAATCTACTTGACGCCATTTCTTATGAGACTAACCAACGTATGGATTCAGTGATGTTGTAGGTTTTGGCAAATATATCAATGTTAATTTAAGGATCCAGAATTTTTGTATATTCCAGATTTTATGCATGTTAATGAATTTTCTGGAAATTCCAGACAATTTTCCATTCCTTACACATTCCAGACATAACGTAAAAAACCTTAACATTGTATAAGTGGAGCTAATAAATGATGCAAATGTCTGCTAAGACATGTTTTCTCACTGCTAAAATAGTACCGGGATAAAATTTTAAAAATGGCATAATATGGATAAATGAAACACCCCCTTTTATTCGCTTTCATTTTATAACATCCCATTATTCGACTCTATTTAAGAAAAACTATATTTGTTTACTCCTATTAATAATAATAATAATTTCGCGTGAAGATATTGATATGGTTTTCGTGACAAATAGATATACAGGTTGTATATACATAAATAATAAATATAAAAGGCATTCATTTAATTCACTGGTCAGTGAAGAAAATGCGACAAGAAGCAGGATACAAGATAATTGGAATGTACAAAAATTTATTTTATGTGTATTTCAGATTTCAGTTAACATATTCGTAAATGACATTTCGAAGGATGTCCAGAACACCTCATTCATACATCAATCATTCATTTACCAACAATCAGTATGGACAATCAGAAAATGTGTAGCATGACTCAAGGCAAACCTTGCGATCTTCCTCTAGACATAATAAGGGGAAATAAACGAACATGCAAAGAAATTTGTCTACAAGGAATATCAATGCCGTGTTCGGTAATTACTAATTACAAACTAATTTATTCCATTTGGTTCTATAATGAACTGATCTTGAAAGATCTTGGTGAGATAAGCTGTATTTACAATTTTGAATATTGTTTGAATATGTCCTTATTTATTATATCAGAACCATCGATCATCAGAGTTGGTTTAAAAGTCGGTATCGTATGGGGACTTTAGGAATGTCTATCGAGCTTGAAATTGTATGTGAAAATGAAAATTATATCTATTTAGACCAACTAACAGGCAAAGATTATATTAAACAATCGACTTTCAGGAAGATTTGATGTACATAGAGGCATACGACCCCATTTGACACCTACTACGACAGGTCTCTTTAAAAAGGCATTAAGCAAAATAAAATGATGGCATAATTATGAATGGAGAGCGTATTATAATAATCTCAGGTTCGCAGACAAAACCGTTCTGCTTGCAAATAGTGTAGAGGGATTACAGAGGATAATAAACAATGTAGTCGATTAGTATACAACATTAACTCATCTCCAAGTGTCGCCCTCTATGGGGACGCCTATTGGTAACTTACGAAGTCAAAGGTCCTAACAGCTGCACTGCCTTCAAGCGGCAACAGATGTCCCTCACGTCATCTGTCAACAAGGGTGAACTGATTTACAGCGACATCCCTTGTTCTTCGTAAACACTTTCACCATGTACCGTGATCTCGTCTCATTCAAGGGATATTAAGTGTATTCTCACTATGCATCAGAACTGCTTTAGACATGCATGTTTCGTCTTTAGCCTAGACTTGTTAGTTAGACCACTAGGCTGTACTACAGATTTAAAAAAATAGTAAAATGAAATATAAATGTTGAAAATCACAATATGTTATGATGTCTTTTGTCTACAAAATACTCACTTCAAATCCAAATAACTTAATTCACCGAACATATGACAAACGCTAGTTCATTTGTTTCGAGTCCCTCATTGGATCCAGTGCGTTGCACATATCACCACGAGCGCTGTGACCAGCTGTGATGGCGTGATGGCTGACGGAAAGTATATTATCTTGAAGTATGAATTGGAGTATAGTGAGAAAAAGACAGAAAGTGAGATATAGAGAAATATATAATTATGTTTCACTGCAGCTGCACTCGATAAAGTTTATTGACGATTTTTGTAACTCCGGCTTGTGGAAATCCACAGATTATATTTTTCCGTTTCCTTGAATTATTCTCTTGAAAATAAAAAAATCGACCGCGCTCAACAATGCCGAGGTGACGTTTTTTCTGCAATTTTGTGACCCTTCCACTCACTTGTGTCACGCGAATTAAGCTATTATTCCCTAATCTGACAAGTATTTCCAACGAACGATTTCTTTTACTATTCTGAGCGGCCGTCCTACACACGCTGCTCTATATAGAGTTCTCAGATAGGGTGGAGGTACTAAACAGGGTGCAAAGTATTCCCCATACGTTAATCTACAGCCCTTGAATAAATCCCAAATGTCCCTATTGGCCTCCTATGTCATTACGAGTACTTATATGTCTGTTTCTATATACTCTTGAGATCGCTACAGGCGAAGAACGTCGCTACCACCGATGAAGAAGTGTGTTAAGGTCGAGCAGTTGTGTAAAAAGGAAGAGTGTATTACTTATGCTGAATCTTCATTTATGTTAATACATTTTACGCCAATACAATTAGTGTGAAATCGGTTCCAAACTTCCGCTCTGAAGATACATGCATACATAATAATATGCATACGCATTGCTGATGCGTTGGTGAGTGGGGTGTCAATAAACAGGGTGTATCATAAGTGTTTACTTTAATTTGAGGGGTTGCATCATTGGGATATTTCATGGAAAAGCACATGGAGAGATAGGGTGTCAAATATTTCATAATAAACGCTTTTTAACATGCTTTTATTAGCTTGACCTTCATGTATTCAGGTATGTATGTATGTTTGTATATATTTGTATAAGACTGCGAGGAGTCTGATCAATGTTAAAATTTGCACACGTATTAAGGAACGATGACAACGGAATAATTAGGAAAATTATTGGAAAAAAATCAGTGAAAAACCAAACAATTTAGAAAATCATTTTGAAAAGAATTTGGTGTTAACTAGATTCCCACTCGGACCGCCTGGTGAGCTTATGAATAATATATATTTTTTAGGAACATTCTTCTCGTCCGCTTCTTTAAAAACAAGCTTTTATTTACTTGATTTACTTGTTTATATAAATCTCGCGACAAACTTTTATATCATGTAAATTGTGTAAAGATGTCTTAAGTTGATAGTAAAAGTTTTGAAGGAAAAGTTTATTTTACTCTTTTTCGCGCATTTTAAATAAGTTTTTTTACTGCTAATTCATTTTTTACTTTTCAGTCATCGCGGGACAGGTCTGCAAAAACCCCAGTACACCAAAATTTCAGACGGATTGGAGATTGTTCTCATTCGTATTTCCATTCGATACCCATATTATACGAGTGCATCAAAAATAACTAGTTCGCCATCTTGGGTGTTCCGCCATATTGGATTTAGAGTGACGTCACTTTATTTCTCGAGTTATTCTCAGCAATCCCTTTCATTCGATACCAATATTGTATGAGTGCATCAAAAAAAACTAGTCCGCCATTTTGGGTGTTCCGCCATATTGAATTAGAGTGACGTCACTTTATCTCTCGAGTTATTCCTAGGAAGCCCTTTCATTCGATGCCTATCTTGTATGAGTACATTAAAAATGACTAGTACGCCATCTTGGATATTCCGCCATATCGAATTAGAGTGACTTCACTTTATCTGTCGAGTTATTCCTAGCAAGCTTTTTCATTCGATGCCCATATTGTATGAGTGCAATAAAAATAACTAGTCCGTCATCTTGGATATTCCGCCATATTGAATTAGAGTGACGTCACTTTATCTATCGAGTTATTCCTAGCAAGCCCTTTCATTCGATGCCCATATTGTATGAGTGCTTCAAAAATAAGTAGTCCGCCATTTTGGGTGTTCCGCCATATTGAATGAGAGTGACTTCACTTTATCTCTCGAGTTATTCCTAGGAAGCCCTTTCATTCGATGCCTATCTTGTATGAGTACATTAAAAATGACTAGTACGCCATCTTGGATATTCCGCCATATTGAATTAGAGTGACTTCACTTTATCTGTCGAGTTATTCCTAGCAAGCTTTTTCATTCGATGCCCATATTGTATGAGTGCATTAAAAATAACTAGTCCGTCATCTTGGATATTCCGCCATATTGAATTAGAGTGACGTCACTTTATCTATCGAGTTATTCCTGGCAAGCCCTTTCATTCGATGCCCATATTGTATGAGTGCATCAAAAATAACTAGTCCGCCATTTTGGGTGTTCCGCCATATTGAATGAGAGTGACTTCACTTTATCTCTCGAGTTATTCCTAGCAAGCCCTTTCATTCGATGCCCATATTGTATGAGTGCATCAAAAATAACTAGTCCGCCATTTTGGGTGTTCCGCCATATTGAATGAGAGTGATTTCACTTTATCTCTCGAGTTATTCCTAGCAAGCCCTTTCATTCAATGCCCATCTTGTATGGGTGCATTAAAAATAATTAGTCCGTCATCTTGGATGTTCCGCCATGTTGGATTTAGAATTGTCGTCCAAACTATACGACTATACAGAATTTCAGCTCAATCGGTTAAAGATATCTGCTTCAGAATTGAGTTGCAAGTTTCCACTGAACCAACAGTTATATAGTTACACACAGAGATACATACTCGTAGATACATTACAAGCTTAATAAAAACTTGTAATTAACAGATTTCATGTCGGCCCTCACATTAAAATGGAAAGGTTTCCAAGTGCGTTGAAATATATCTTACAGTTCATAGAAAATATTGGAAAAAGTACAGTTACTTACCTCTATAATCAAAATGGTATCTCATACTACAACACAATAGTAGATACAATGAAGATATTACTTTTTTGTGATTTGCATCCCGAGTCAGTACATGTAAAGATTCCATTTATCGATGAACGAATACGGTCTCTCAAACGAATCCAATTCAGAGTGGAAATAGCCAAAAAAAGCAACATTTCCATCCGCAAGGATGAAACAAATTGATTTTTTCCGGCCGCTGAAAAAATATGTACTCTGCTGCGGCGATGACGCGGTCGAACTCGAACTTGAAAAAAAATTTGTACTGTTAGGTAAATAACCAAATTCAATGTACCTACAACAATTTTTCGGTGTCGAATGGTGACTTAATTGAAGTTCATCTGTTTTGGTCGTGGGAAAAGCTTCGATGCCAGTGGTTAAGCGATGCCAATGAGATGTGTATTTTGCTCGGCGCTAGAATCAGATACGAGGGGGATCTAGTGATGCTCATGGATTTTTTTGGTGGATAATCTCTCGCAAAGGCAGAAAGACTATCGCACTCCAGAAGCGCTGCGAAAATATGAATGTATGTTTATATTGACCTTAAGACGTTGTGAATCGTAACCATCGGGGAACGGTAGTTCATTCCACAACGTACATACATTAGCCGTACAAAATAAATGAGGGGGCAAACTTAACCAAACTATTGCATTGTTGTCTGTCCTTGATAAGAGTGCAAAATTTAAAATTAATCTGAGGTTTTTAAACGGATCAAAACAGCGTTCGAAGATTCCGTTACAAACATACATACATACATACATACATACATACATACATACATACATACATACATATATACATACATACATACATACATACATACATACATACATACATACATACATACATACATACATACATACATACATACATACATACATACATACATACATACATACATACATACATACATACATACATACATACATACATACATACATACATACATACATACATACATACATACATACATACATACACGTGAGGCTAATGACAAGGGGGGTTGAAAAAGCTGATCATGACCCTAAATACCGTACAACAAAAAAATAAAACGGTTCAAATTTTTCAGAAACATCCCATTGTCTTGATTGCAACTTGGCTGTTGGAATATATAGAAACATCCAATTGTGCCTATGCCCTTTCATTTCCTTGATACAAGATACTCACGATAGAATAGCATAAATACTCGCCTGGAATACCGTAGGGCATTCCCCAAGGAGAAGTGACAGTCTTGTATTGTGTCGGTGTTAAGATCACCATTGAATGCACCTCGTAACGGATGCAAAGTAAATCATCCTTCAAATTCTCGGAGCATCGATAGACAATCGGGATGGATTGATGGCAATCATAGAAAAAGTCAACAGCCCAATTATCAACGCATCTTCCGATTTCCTTGCATTGTTTACCGACTGTGAACGTCTAATTAAAATTACTCAGACTCCAACTGAATTGAAATCGTTTGTACAGTTAAGACAGTCGTTACGTTATCCAAGTGTCACCGAAGAGAGACAAATGTTAAAATTTATTTTAATAGTAACAGTGAGAGAAATAAGTCATTTTTATATAGAAAACAAGTCGGATGAGTCGACATGCGTAGCTGTGTACAGTTTACAGCGACGTATTCTCCAGAAAGTGCTCGATTTGGGGTGGGAGAAACTCGGAAGATGGCGCGACCGAGAACGTACTTAACAAGACGGCAAACAGCGGATATTTCGTCAGCACGGAAGCTTGGAGACGCGGGTTCGAATCCGGTCCGCGCCAAACATTTTTCCGGATTTTAACTCCAAAGTTGTGTCTTATGATCTATAGTTTTAGTCTGATAATTGCTATTGCATTTAAGTTGCAAAAAAGTACATATTTTCTATCTCCGTGTCGAGATTATTCTTCCGCCGATACTGCATTTTCCCTGAATGTATGTATGTTACTGTTCAGGTACATATGTTTGACAAACTTCAAGGTAACATTGAAGTTTAAAGTTGTATCTCAAAAGTTGTAATTCTGATGAAAATAATAATAAAATTCATACACCAAGCATGCGCCATTGTATACAAACTAATAGAATACACATATCTCTATTACAAACATACACCAATATCAGCACTCGAAAAGAATCACTATAAACTGTACTGGAACATCAAAATATATACGACAAGACAGTCCCAGTAAATAGACCTGATATCGTTTTTCAATCCAAGGCAGACTGATTCACCAACTTAATAGATATTGCTATCCCCAATACAATAATATACAAAGCACCTATACTAGAAAAATATGTGAATATCGCCATAGCCATAAGCCAACCACATTCACACCACACATGAAACAACTGGGACTGAACGAAAAGTTACACAAGAACTTCCAAAAGTATGTGATCCTCAAGACCTGTAGTATTGTAAGATCGTAAATTTACTTGGTAAAATAACAGCTAGACTAAGAAAAAATAAAAATTAAGAAAGGTTGATACTCTTATATAAAAATAATCATGTAGATTGTAGATGCTCTCACTTGGTTTATCAAAAATTACAAAATGCAGACATTATATGAGAAGCACGATGTGAATATAAACGTATTATGGTGGGACATGATTATTAATGACGTATTTCGTACAGATCTTTGATGAACGTTGTATTCCAATCAGTTTTTCACGCAGATAAATACTAGTTTCAGTGAGTAATTTATGTATAAATGTTAGGAAATTATATTTCAGTAAGTCATGCATTTAAAAAAAATATATTATAGGTTAGTGATCAGAAATATCTATCCTTTCCTTCCACTTATTCTCTGCTTGCGGCTTCAGCTAGTGGAAAGTGATAAATACATTATTTCACGTAAATAATAGTACAGAGCAAAACCATTTCCCAGTTGGTAATATGAAAAGTGTAGATAAAACAATGGACTTCTCTTTGTACACCCGAAGCGGCTCAGCACGATTATATTTTTGATTTAACGGCTGCCCTTTTTAATTGTCATAGTAATTCATAGCACACTCGATTTCGTTTTAGACAAAAGGCACATTGTTCTATAGGAAGATGTTGCTATTGATGCTTCTGTATCACTTCCAATAGGCGAAATATAGTTATTTTATATTGTTTTATGTTTCACGATATGTACATTTCGCAAAATTGTGTCATTAGGAAATCCAATCCTTCAAATTAAGTTCAATATAATCAATAATGGAGGCCTGAACATTCTCGATCCAACGAGATCCAGGTATTTGATTTTGAGCGTAAATGGTGATGCCACATTTGAATGGTTTTATCTAATATGAACTAATTTGGGGTATTGCATTTAGAGATTATTACTATTATTATAGGAAAACGTTACGTTAGTAAGTAAAATAATATTATTCAATAGGTATTTAAAACAATAGATAATCCTGATAATGGCTAAATATTTATCAAAAAACTGTTTTCTAATCGTAGGAAACAAGTGCATGCTCTCTACTATGCATCAGACCTGCTATAGACATGCATGTTTCGTCTTTAGCCTAGACTCGTCAGATGGTCTGGTGGTCTAACTGTAGAGAGCAATCGGGTGGTATATGCGTAACCCAGTCAAGGGTGTGATAGCAACATCAACTCATCTAAGTGTCGCCCTCTATGGAGACGCCCATTGACATCTTACGAAGCCAACGCTCTCAACATCTCTTCGAACAACAAGGGATGTCGCTGTGAATCAGTTCACCCTTGTTGATAGATATCGTAAGGGACATCTATTGCCACTTTAAGGCAGTCCAGGTGTTAGAACCTTTGACTTCGTAAGTTGTCAATGGGCGTCCCCATAGAGGGCGATACTTAGGTGAATTGATGTTGCTATCACACACTTGACTGGGTTACGTATATACCAACAGATTGCTCTCTACAGTTAGACCGCCAGGCTATACTGAGCAGTCTAGGCTAAAGACGAAACATGCATGTCTATAGCAGGTTTGATGCATAGTGGAGAGTATGCACTTGTTTCCTAATACTTAGGCACTCACTCATTACGTCATTCGCATAGTTTGGGAAGCATGGTTGTCATCAGGTGACATATTTTAGCATTTGTCAGATCTGGCAAAGATTAAACTGATTACCGTGGTAGACTTTCGGGAAGTCCTAATACAAACAAATGTAGTACCCAAACAATCAAGGGATTCCAGGATGAGTAGGCAGGGTAAGTATTTTTAACCGTTTAAATGCTTCGCTTCCCAATAATCGAAAACAAATTACTCTCCTTGTACCTAGGTGTTTATGTGAATCCATGACCTGCTCGTTACCTTTGACCGTTGTTTCACCCTGGTCGTACTCGATTCGGTTCCGCTTTAATCGATCTTTCCGCCTCGACCTGACGCAACGACGGTCATAATCCCTTACGTTTTATTATTTTCTTGTCACTATCCTTGAGATACAATTAAGTACGTTGGAGATCATTCCAATAAATCGCTGTAACAGGAGTAAAGTGAGGTCATATATCGCAATAATGGGATATACTATTTTTATAGAGCTGATTGCTTTCTGCCCAGTCTCTGTATAGTGTCATTGGCTATGATTACGAGAATTGTATGTTGCGGAGCATGAACTTGCATAGCTTTTCTAACAATAGCAATTTTTGACAGATTTTAAAACGTGGCGTCAAGCAGGTTGACGTTGTAACTCAATGGTATCAGCTTTGCGATGAGATTTAGAATAGGATTTTGGAATTAACTGTTGACAGGATCAATTGACCCTAAAAAATGATGTAAAACAATCTTTTATGAATACAAGAATTACGAAAGGCTAATCTAAGATTGTTTAATACTTACTGCGCAAAGGCATTTTTCAGGAAAACACAAAATTTTAACTTTTACGGGAAACCGTGGTTTACGTGTATTGGTGAGTTATGTTTTGACAAGAGGTATCAAAAAAGCCAACTAGATGACGCTAGAAGCTTGCAATTTAATAAATATTGAGGTGGGACAATTTAACAACAGGTAAGCACAATATATCCGATTTTACCCTATGTTTGAATAGCAGATGCTTCATTCTCTAGAAACACATAAAATATGAAAATAATACATCCTCATTCTTTGATCGAATCAACATTTGAAAGCTCCGATCTTTAACTGTACCTAGAAAACAGCAAGCTGAAACAATTTTAACTACATCGCCTAACAGAAAAGTGTTAACGAGACATGTAGACCGTCATAAACACTCTACTAGAAGTATGTTACTGTTATTTTCGTTATTAAAATTCACTTTGTAGGATAATGGGCATGCAGCTCTTATTATTTTACTGCTGGTGCATCATGGATCATGTACCGCTGAAAGATGACGTTATTGATGAATTAACATAATAGTCTGGTCGTCGTATGATTAGAAAATTAATTAATATCGCGATGTAATTATAATTTGATACAGGTTAGAGAAGCAGCCGAAACGTTAAGAAATATTTCAGTCAGTCGTAGGTGGTCTTAGTTAGTGAAATATATAAATAATAATAAAATAGGTCAGATTTCGAAAGGTCTTTTTGTGGACGTAATCCAAGAACGTGATGGTTGGAGAGAGACGACTGCAGGCAGTCCAAGAGGTTCATAGCAAGCCCCAACAAATGTAGGGATCTATGGATACTATACCGGAAGAGGGATTCACTCCACTTGATAGTGGGGATCCCCACAGGTCACTGCAGATTGAACAGGCACATGACACTCCTAGGAGTGGTCGAAGACCCAATCTGTCAGAAGTGCTGGGAGGAGGACGAGACCTCGTTCCACTTCCTGGGCGAGTGTGCCGTATACAGCGGCCTTAGGGCTGAGGTGTTCGGCACGTCAGAATTTGACAGGGAAGAGTGCTACTTAGCGGAATGGTCGGACATCATGACCTTTATTAAAAGGTCTGGAAGGTTGGACAATAGGGGGCTATTAGGTCTGCCATAGTTTTAGTGAGGTCTTCGGGGTCGGCAAAAAGGGCCAAAGGTGGCCTACTTGCCAGGCTTTGCCTTCCCATTACTACTACTGTGGATTCCATGCCTAAGAAAGTTAGGGATGTCATTTGAAATATACATGGCACAATAAGATTTTGAACGTAATCCAATCAATATTTTTCCTTGACTTACTCCAGAGTATTTGTCTCATATTTTTGACTTGTATCATTATGGTAAAATGGTTTTGTTTATGGTTCAAGTTCCTAAATAAACCATTATATATATCTTCAGGGCGAGTTCTTTATTTCAGATGAAGAGGGATAGAAGTTAGCAAGGAAACATCTTGAGAAGTACTGAGTCAATCTACTTGATCCTATTTTCTACATAACCAACGTTTCGTATTGACGGGTCTATAGATTTTATTACATAACCACATTAGCACATGAATTAACATAACAGAATAAAAGATGCGCTCTGCTTTTTGTACTGAGAATGAGAAGCAGTAGCAAAGCGACAGTATGTCCACCATATGGCGATCTGCTGTACCATACCCGTTTCATTTAATTTCACCATACATTACTCGAATGAATGCCCATTTTTCATGTATGACTTACTGTAACCAGTCTGTTCGCTACATTTTTCTCGTAGCAATCACGGTGAATTAACTGATGGTCGTATTCTGAGCGAGATTGAGCTCGTCATGATGATAGTATGAAAAAATGCTTTTCATAATATAATCAAGCTCGTGGAGAGAAAATCCAGGGAAGAGGGAATCTGGGAAGTGCTGGGAGAGGATAGATACACATATTGACCTCAAAATGCTGTACTGGGAGCGAACTCCCTGGTAGCTCATTCCACATCGCCGAGGTTCTCCAAAAGAACGACTCCTTGAAAGGGCTCGTTGGCGTTGTAAGCTCGACCTGGTGAGGATGCGTCACTTGGGCCTTTCTAGTGTTTGCTGTACTGACGATTCTAGATGTTATGCGAGACAGCTCAGTCATTATAGAATCCTATAGAATAGATATCTATAGAATAGAGACTGACCAGCCATCTTCCCTCGATCACCTAGACTGTGGAGGTAGTTTGTAAGGTCAGGCGCAGCCACTAGACGTATTGCTCGTTTCTGGATAGTGTTCATAAGCTTTAGGGAGTGATTCGGAGCCCTCACCCACAAATGCGAGCAGTACACCAGCGATGGTCTGATCTGGACCTTGTAGGGTAGCAGTAGCTGTTCCAGAGAATACAATTTCCTGGAGCGAAACTCCCCAGCTTCTGGGGACGCCACCTAGCGAGGTCGGCAACATGTTCGAGCCAAGACATGTTATATCTAATGTTCCACGGTTGGCAGCTAGCTAGGATTTGATGTGATATCCAACAGTTCGTTGATGTACAGCAAACATAGTGTTGGACAAAGGAAGGATCCTTGAAGGATACCCGCATTGTTGGTAAACACAACGTGACAGTTCCGCACCCTATCGAAAGCTTTCGATCTTGAGACTCTCCATGTAATCTGGAATCTGGACTAAACTGGAACGTAACAATGTGAAAAGTTCAAAATTTTGATAGAGCCTATCATTTTCGGCTCCTCTTCAGAGTCACGGGCCTCCCGGGCCCGAGGGGAATCAACCCAGGCCCCTTTTATCATGCGGTATTATTCCGTTGAAACAGTGGGTCCTAAAACTTCTGTGATCGAATTTATAATCTTACGTTAGTAGATCACGGAAGTTAAGTAAATGTTGCCGACCTTGCACTAGAACAGCTACTACTAATCTACAGGGCTCAGATCAGGCCATCTCGTACGTGTAGGGATGAGCTCCGAAACACTCCCTAACGCTTCTGGACACAATCCAGAAAGGAACAATACGTCTAGTGGTTAAGGCTGACCTTACAAAGGATCTCCACAGTTCAGAACATCCAAGAAGAGTGGCTGATCTGTATCTATTCTATGGATATGATCATCTCAGATGTTCGTCTCGCATAATAACACCAAAACTGGCCAGTACGACAAACACTACAGGAGCCCAATGGGCGCAACATCACGAATGAGCTAACAGAGAGTTTTTCCCGATGATAACAATCTACAGCATTTTTAAGTCCTCTCGATCCGCTTATGAAGCGTGACAGTCTTTCTACCTTTGCGTGTGGCTTTCTATAAAAAAAGTGATCAAACTACAAAGGATGAAGGAATGAAGTTTTGAAACATCAATGACATTGAATTTAGTGTTTCCCCAGATTGAGAACCTAGAAAACAATCATAACAAATCCTGAAAGAAACAATTGAGGTCCTTTTGTAGTTTTGGAGAACATTGAATAGATTACATTGAATAGATTTTTCCCTGATGTTAGGACATATGTTAATTCAACTATTTGTCATTGAATATGATAAGGAATTAAAAGCAAAACTTGAGGTAATTTATTCCCTCATCTCATTTTTTGTCGGATGGGCTACTCGTATAAAGCAACTTCTCCGATCAAACGGAACTTCCGATTTTTCTATATTAACCCACTACCCACAAAACTAATTGAATCCAGTTCCTTCTGTCTAATTGCAAGTTGAATTAAAACTAATTATGATGACTATTTTGTGAATGCTTCAATTGATTATTATTCTTAGAAGCGACAATGAACTGAATTTTGATTAACGAACACACACAGTGATCTACATTACCAGAATTTCCAATAATGTTAATACTTTGTTTTAATGACACTCGTCTATTTATTCACCCATGGCATTCGTGAGAAGTACAATAAACTGCCATCATCCTAGAGTGGAATTAATTTTGTCAATCCAAGGATTACCTGTGGTAGGAAATGTGAACAGGGGTGAAGTAAGGGTTCAGCTTTCCTATTTCTGATATGAAATAATTTTAGGTATAAAGAATTCTGTAGTTAAAACACAGTTTCACAAATAAAAGTCTTTTCCTGTCAGTCACGCGTTTTGATTTATATTTAAATCATCGTCAGACTGTCAGATTTGACTGCTAACAAGGTTACCCAGATTACTCGTACTTGCCAATTAACTAACTAGTTCCTATCATGGATACAAAACTACAAATCATATCTAGCATACTATTTATCCTGTCTAGCTATTTTTTTCTTTCTTTTATTTGTCTGAAATGCAGCCAAAAAATATTCCTCCACAGTCTAAAGCAGCAAATAAAAGAGATTATATTCTAAATATCCTTCCATGGTTAGGGTTAATGCTGATAGACAATTAACCTCTCGCAGAGTTTCTGGAGTGAGGTTAGCCTTCAGCCATTGCGAGAGGTTATCTATGAGAAAAAGGTAAACATATCTAGTGTGAGGACCTTAACTTCGTAAAGATGCCAATGGGCAGCGCCACTGTGCGGGGAACTTGAAGATAAGTGATGGTTTTTATTGTTAAAAAAGTGTGGGATTTCTGATAGGGACCAATATTTCAAATGAGCCTCTCCGAAAGAAATATTTTGAGAAAATCAGCGTTGTGGTATGGGTTGTTGGGGATTTAGGGTTAATGCTAATAACATTTAACCACTCGCAGAGTTTCTGGAGTGAGCTTAGCTTTCTGCCATGCCAGAGATTATCTATAAGAAAAAGGTCAATATATATACAATTTACATGTGTGAGCACCTTGATTTCGTAAAGTTGCCAATGGGCAGCGCCACTGTACGGGAAGCTTGGAGATGAATGATGGTTTTAATTGTTAAAAAAGTGTAGAATTTCTGATACGGACCTGTCGGTTATCAAATGAAGATGATCTACGGAGTAACACTTGGATGATTCCAATAATGAGGCAACGAAGGAAACTCGAGACGTGACAGATTATAATATTGCTCATCCCTCAGTAAATTGTTTGGTACAATTTGTCCCTTCAATAGGCTTGCCGCTCTTTGACCTCGCTATGTGCAATCACTGGATAATTTCTCAATTTGTTGGTATTTTTTCTTCAAAATATGCATGGAAGCTGCAAATCATTAACCACTGTAATCGATTCCCAAGTCTTGGCTCTTAAAAGCTGAAGAAAACATCTGGGGCTGCAAGATATTTCCGGTATACTTATAGAGAGTAGTAAACTATACAAACTCTCACGAATCTGAATCTGAAAAATCCACATTTTCCACGCATTATCAGCTTGGAAATTATTAATTATTATTAATTTGAATTTGCCAAACTCCTTCTTGTAGGTCTTTAATGTTCTAGGACTCTTGAGTTGCATATTAAGAGATATTGTAGTTGAAGTTTCAGAAATATATTTTTTATTGCTTTTAGAATGCGGTCCACTCTGGGGAAAACCAACAAAAAATATTCTCAATATGTTACAAATCAAACCCTTCAAACGAAATATTGTGGCGACCATACATTATGAAATATTTTTATCCGTGATACGAGCGCCCCTGCGACAATAACTGGAACTTTGTATCAAAAAAATTAAAAAAAGGCCTTGCAGGAGTATAGAATCGACCTTTCTCTAAGATTTGCAAAAAAATCGTTACATTATCTTGACAAATGAGCGCTGGAAACGAAGTATTGAAAACCCATGCCGAACGCCTTTAATTTCGGATGCCATTTACGAGGGTCAAGCTGAAAGTCTTCAGATATTCCTAATCTATACAGGTTTAAACAAGTTTGAGCACACAGCTATTTTGTCTGAAGTTGAAAGTGCTTACACGCAAAGGCAGCCGTTGAATCGTTCAGACGTTGCCTTGCCACGGTCTCGAATGCATCTAAGTGTTGGCCGAATTTTAACGTGAAAATGGAAACGGGTAGTCGCGATTTCTGAGCCATGATTTTGTGTGACTATAAAAAGGGAATAAAACAAGCGGAATGTCACGAAAGTTTAGTGAGTTGCTTTGAGGACTCTGCCCCTTCTAGGACTACAGTTTTTAATTGGTTTGCTAAGTTTAAAAGGGGCCGGGTCTCACTCGATAATGAACCTCGCACAGGTCGACCACCCACTGCTGTTGCTCCGGAAACTGTACAAGCTGTGGAAAATTTGGTAAAAAAAGATCGACACCGAACATTGAGGCATCTCTGGGGGTTGGATCGGCAGCGGTCCGAACAATCATCCATGATCACCTTCACCTAAGGAAGTGGTATTCCAGATGGGTGTCACAATTGTTGACCAGTGAGCAAAACGCAACAAGAACTGATTGGGCTAAGTTTATGCTAAAAACTTGATAATGGGCACAGTAAGAACACTTTTAATATCGCAACCGGAGACGAAGCATGTTATATCATTATGATCCCAAAACCAAACAGCAGTCATTAGTTTGGTGCTTTGAAAGTGAGCAGTCTCCAACGAAAATTCGTCGTTCCAGGAGTGTTGGAAAGAAAATGGTCGCATCTTTTTTTTCTAAAAGTGAATACATCACAACGGTAGTCTTGGAAAATCTAGGACTGGTATATAACGAAATGTGTTCCTGTCGTCTTCCAAGAACTATGCAAGAGCCGTCCAAAGACTGGTTTGCGGGGTATTCAATGACAGCACCGCTAGAACACTCGTTTTTTTGCTGAACAGCGTGTCAAAATGTTGCCTGACCCACCTTATTCTCCGGACCTAGCTCCATGCGACTTCTTCTTATTCCCTAAGGTCAAAGAAAAGTTACGAGGTCGCCATTTTTCCACAGATGAAGAGGCAATCGCTGCATTTGAGGAGGAAATTAGCAACCTAACGATGTTTCTGCAGAGGTCTGTGTACACAAAACCATCCAGGAAGAATGATTAGGTATACCATAAGTGTGCCAATTTGTGTTTCCATTAATATAACAGCTCAATAGAATGCACTTTATACACGCAAAAATGATAAAACATCACGTTTAATTCGATACGCAGAATTTTTGCGAGATTCCATCCAGGAAGTCATCTCAATTGCTGGTAAATCGTCAAGTCATCAGTATTAAAGTGTATCGAAGAGATTGCATTCTCGCAGGCATAATAATGATCATAATTATTATTGAAAATGCGTAGAAGATAATGTTATAAATACCACAGAATACCGCAAATCACGGTCAGTGCTATTTGCATCATTAATAACGATTCCACAAAGCAAAAAATGCCAGATGTTCAGAGGTTTCACGCAACGCGAGCTTTTTGTCAACGAATGCGGTGACAGTTTCATCTGCATTTCCAGACAAAAAGACAACAAAGTCGGTCGACAGTGTTTTCAGCGTTGATCTATTTCCTTTTTTTCATTCATCCGATGGACTTTCTAAGTTAATAATTAAGCCCATGATTAGAGTCGAAAAAGGTCAATGTCATCGATATCTTTTCCGAAATTACGCTAATAGTGACTGCCTTCCATTATTATCAATATTATACAATCATATTTATATGGATATGATCATTGATGTATAATCATATCTATTCATACATATGTGAGGGTCACGCTGAAAGTTTTTAGGTACAGAAAAACTAAAAAAATCCACCTTTTGAACACAGTAATAACATTGTAATAACAATTGCATTCCTGTTATACACAAATAACTGCCATTGCATGCTTCTAAACACTCTTTATATATTAGCTTCACGTGTATGTATGTTTGTAACGCAATCTTGGAACGCTATTTTCATCCACTTCAAAACGTCAGATTAATTTTAAATTCTGCACACTTATTCGTCTCCGGTTACGATATTAGAAGTGTTTTTGCTGTGTCCATTATCAAATTTTTCAAGCATGAACTTAGCCCAATGAACTCCTGTTGCTTTTTGCTCACTGGTCAACAAATGTGGCACCCATCTGGAACACCGCTTCCTTAGGCGAAGGTGATCATGAATGATTTTTCGGACCGCTGCCGATCCAATCCCCAGAGAAGCCTCAATCTTGATGTAGGCTATATGTCGATCTTTTTTCACCATATTTTGCATAGATTCTACAGTTTCCGGAGTAACAATAGTGAGCGGTCGACCTGTGCGAGGTTCATCATCGAGTGAGACCCGGCCCCTTTCAAACTCAGCAAACCAATTAAAAACTGTAGCCCTAGAAAGGGCAGAGTCCCCAAAGCAACTCACTAAGCTTTCGTGATATTCCGCTTGTTTTAGTCCCTTTTTATAGTCATACTAAATCATGGCTCAAAAATCGCGACTACTCGGTTCCGTTTTCACCTAGGCCAACACTTAGATGCATTCGAGACCGTGTCAAGGCAACTACTGAACGATTTAAACACTGCCTTTTCGTGTAAGCACTTACAACTTTAAACAAAATAGCTGCGTGCTCAAACTTGTTTGAACTTGTATAGATTAGGAATATCTAAAGACTTTCAGCGCGACCCTCGTATGACTCACATATCAAAATAAGATCTGAATTATAAATTATTTTATTTTAAAAGATGAATATTTTCTTCTGATGTTTCCAACTACAGCGCTTTTACCCTTTTTGTACCGACGACCACAAAAAGCAAACAGTTTTTCGTTTTTCAATCGAGACGCGCCGACCGTTACAGTTCTTCGTTCTTCGAACGTTTGCTTATTGATAGCACGCCGGATTAAAATTGTAAACGCAATGAATCAGGCTTTCAAAAACAAAGAGTATTTGCTGCATTTAAATCGTTCCTTGAGCTTTCTCACAGTAGTTATAGATGGAGGCTTTGATCAGAAACACAGCTTTTTTACAAATAAACATGAATTGTAATCTCCGTGAAAAGGGTTTACTTATTATTTTATTCCGATGCATGACAATTGATGAAATACTTCGTCGTGGCTCTTTTCCTGCCCCATCACGAGATCTGGAGTAACCATGTTTTGTTATATCACATAAGACATTGAAATAACAGAATACCTGGAGTCGATCATCTGGAAGTTACTCACATCCCTTCATCACCTTAAAAAGACGTGATTGCATTGCCTAGGCGCCCTGACAAAATTGTTGCCTAGAGGCCCAGGTTAATCTGCTTCCGTCAACAGGTTAATGTCGTGAAAATATGCTCGAATAACATCTGAACCTGCTCTCACGGTGATTTGCTTTCTGTAAAAAATACATTTAAAATTGATAGCTGTTTCTACTGAAATTCCTAACTGTCAGAACATTGATTGCTAAATCACATTATGTTTTAGTGTTTACTGACTCGACGGTATTGCACTATTTGTTGATCCTTCTTGTTGTCATATTAAAAATTAACTCATTTTTATTTATTGGCAGTGATTTAAACTTTTGTTCCCAAGAAAATAAAAAATAAAAGAAATGGCCCATGAGGGGATCGAACCCGCGACCTTCGCGTTATTAGCACGACGCTCTAACCAACTGAGCTAATGGGCCAGTTGGTAAGTAGTGTCTAAGTACGGTACAGTTCATATAGATTTCCCAATATAAATATATAAAATAATTTATCTTTATAAACTACATGAGCATATTATTTACGTCCCAGTATTACGTTTAAGGTATTTTTAGCTGTTATACGTATAAGTTTTCATGTTTCCAAACTGTTCTTGTCTAAGCATGGCATTAATTTAAAATATGAAATTTAATATTAAATAATTTTTTGTAATTAGACAAGAAAAGCGAATGTTCGCAAAAAATCATAATAGAACCTAAGAATATCAAAAACTATAAATAGATATAGAACTTACATGATAATGTCAAATTGCTGGTTAAGGAAACTGCTTCTATAAGTCCTCGGTAGTATAGTGGTCAGTATCCCCGCCTGTCACGCGGGAGACCGGGGTTCGATTCCCCGCCGGGGAGGACTTTTTTATATATGATCTGATTTTTCTGTAGCTATTTTACTAATTTTTTTGAAATACCTTGAATCTATCAAAAAAATCAGATGATTACGTATATTGACTACATATTTGCGAATCAATTGAATAAGTAGTTATATAATCAATATAGACAGCTTATTCACACTATGTCTAAATCTAATCTATCAAACAAGTCAATCTGCATGGCATGATACAAAGAAAATACTGTTTATTGAGCATGGTGATGTTTATCAAACGGATGAAAAAACAATCCAAGCGAGCCGTAAGGAGAGGTCATATACCTGAACTCATGAAGATATACGTTAGTTTTTTTTTGTTGATGAGTCTATCCATAAAAGGAAGGAAAGAATATAGATGTATAGTTTTGATATCCATTTAAATGAGACTACATTAAAGTAGTTGTTAAAAAGTACTTTAAATGTTAATTTACTAGCGATAGTGGCGAATAGATAAATTATATATAATGAAGTTTTTCATCATCACCCATTATATAATCATTAATCAGGACTAACGGGAACATCAAAATTTCTGGGAGACATATTGAAACATTAGAAATTAAAAAATGTATACTTAGTATATCGGCTCTTTAATTTGAAAATAGCAGTCTATATTTATATGTCAGACGGAAGTTTGATTTTGAAGAATCAAGTTTATTTAAAAAACTATCACTATCAAAAATATTAATTTTTCGGTGGTTTTTTTTTCATATTAACATATACTGTAAAATCAGGAAGATTGAACATATTTTTAGATAATTTCATTACTATAAAATATTACAATTTTGAAAATCTCCATATTATAGCTTTATATGACAGTAAATAAACTGTTTATACCAAGCCCCTGTGGCCTAATGGATAAGGCATCGGCCTCCTAAGCCGGGGACTGTGGGTTCGAGTCCCACCAGGGGTACTAAAGTTTTTGTTAATTTTTTGTAAAATTTAATTAGTTTTAACCAATCACTTGTTTATTGAACGATATATTTTACACTCCGCATTACTTACACAATATTTTTATCTGCATGATGGAAGAGTTTCACCGAGTAAGATCATCTACAATGAACATAGTGTTAACTGATCGTTCTAATTCGTTTGATGTTCTGAAAGGATCATAACATATGTGTTGATAAAAGACGACGCTGTGCCTGTAACGATCTGATCTTGGTGATACAGCATTATCTAAAGTGTTATCAATAAACGTTAGATTTTAATGGAAAGCTTAGCGACAACCCGTTCCAAGATCTGTTTGACACCAGTGTTTGACATGGTATTCGAATGTGAGTAAAATATGATATAGGATTCGATCTGAAACAACACGTCCAAATATATAGGGCAGATAACAAAAATCAGTTGAATATTCATGCATATATTTTATTTATGAAATAAAAAATACAAATTGTCCAATTCTTATGAAGTCATCGCCTAACCTTATTATTTAAAAATAATAATCATCAGTAGTAACATATTGTCTAAAGTCTTCACCATTGTCATTTTGAATTACCCTGTACTTATATAAAAGTTAAACGAAAACCTTAGACAATACGTATTGTATTCCCATGTTTCACCGCCACCAGAAAATATATTAAAACTTATAAATAAATCATTATGATTCCGCGAACCTCCAACAAACTGATCATTTATAGTTGAAACTGGTTAATTTTTAGCAATCGTTCATCCTTTATTTCCTTTTACCATTTTTTTCAAATCCCTCCATTTTAATAAAAAAAATCTAGGCTTCCAATTTCCAAACGCACAATTTTGCATTTCCTTGTATCGATGTTAACTATGACTGTTCAAACATGGCGATGCAGGAAATGAGTTTTTATTAAGTAGGCCTGGTAATTACTGTCAACTGTCAAGCATACGACAGACGACTGCGATTGCAGTTGACTGCTTAAGAGCAGTGTTGTAGGAGAAGGTAAGCACTTGGCAGTATGCTTACCTTCTCCTTCTTAATTATAATACTATTAACATACCTCTTTCTCTTGCACAACTATTTCGACGAAGGTAATAAAAAAAATGGTGGAAGTATACCAAAATTCATACCCTGCTACGCCCCCCTGCCGCAGACCGTGATCTAGATACGCCCTTGATTGTCATAATAACAGTTTGAAGCAAATCCACAGAAAATGGGTTTCAGGAACGAACCACCTTAAGGGTTACATTACACACTTTACAATGTGCATATCACATTATTCTTCCGTACTGCAGCCTGCTATTGCTGGCACTTGCTAGATGCTCAGAGGACGAGCTGGTATCCCTGAGGAGCAGCTTGCTTCCGAAAGCCGATCCACTGCCACTGCTGCTCGAGAAGAGACTTCTGCTGTAGTAGGGCGTCGCAGGACGGTTGCAGTGCCTCCTGGACCGCACCAGTCCTACGGCTGCTATAACAACGGCCACCAGAAAGACTATTCCCAAGGCGCAGAAAGCTAGTGCCATCTTGTCCGCCGAAACGCACACTGTGCGGTCTCCGGGCAGCAGAAATCCGGAGTTATCTGGAAAGATGAAGAAAATGAGATGTTTATTCTTGATAGCAATTTTTTCAGATACGAAGGTCACGCTGAAAGTTTTTAGATACAGAAAAACTACAAGGATTTTTAAAAAACTTTATTCTGTTTTATCAACATATTCTCCTCCCACCTCACTACATTTACGCATTTGGTCAAACCACTTGTCAAATTCTTGTGACGAACGTTGTTTTGAAAGGTTGCTAACTTCCTCTTCAAATGCAGCGATTGCCTCTTCATCGGTGGAAAAATGGTGACCTAGTAACTGTTCTTTGAGCTTAGGGAATGAGAAGAAGTCGCACGAAGAAGGTCCGGAGAATAAGGTGGGTGAGGCAACAGTTTGACACCCTGTTCAGCAAAAAAATCGAGTGTTCTAGAGGCGGTGTGGGCGGGTGCGTTGTCATAGTGCCATTGAATACCCCGTAGACCAGTGTTTGGACGGCTCTTGCATAGTTCTTGGAAGACTACAGGAACAGATTTGGTTATATACCATTCAGAAGTAACTGTCCATCGTTTTTCCAAGGCTACCGTTGTGATGTATCCACTTTTAGAAAAAAAGATGCGACCATTTTCTTTCCAACACTCTTGGAACGACGAATTTTCGTTGGAGGCTGCTCACTTTCAAAGTACCAAACTAATGACTGCTGTTTGGTTTCGGGATCATAATGATATAACTATGTTTCGTTTCTGGTTACGATAATAAAAGTGTTTTTACTGTGCCCATTATAAAATTTTTCAAAGATTAACTTAGCCCAATCAACTCTTGTTGCTTTTTGCTTACTGGTCAACAAATGTGGCACCCATCTGGAACGCCGCTTCTTTAGGCGAAGGTGATGTATATATAGGTTATATGTCGATCTTTTTTACCATATTTCGCAGAGCTTCTACAGGTTCCGGAGTAACAGCAGTTGGCGGTCGACCTGCGCAAGGTTTATCATCGCGTGAGACCCGGCCCGTTTTAAACTCAGCAAACCAATCAAAAACTGTAGCCCTAGAAGAGGCAGAGTCCCCAAAGCAACTCACTGAACTTTTGTGACATTCCGTTTGTCTTAGTCCCTTTTTATAGTCATACAAAAACATGGCTCGAAAATCGCGACTACCCAGTTCCATTTTCACGTTAAAATTCGGTCAACACTTAAATGCATTCGAGACCGTGGCAAGGCAACAACTGAACGATTCAAACGCTGCCTTTGCGTGTAAGCACTTACAACTTTAGACAAAATAGTTGCGTGCTCAAACTTGTTGAAACTTGTATAGATTAGGAATATCTAAAGACTTTCAGCATGACCCTCGTATAGCTAAGAAAAAACTGCTCATGTCAAACGTTGTGAAAATCAATACCCCCTTGTATCCACCCCTTCTGTTACACAGTTCCAGTCTAAACGATTAAGGATTTTCAGAAAGTACGATAATTTGCTCGCTACAGGCTTGAAATCCTCTGAGTTGATCTCAGAGTAGTACTTAATTTCAAACAAAGAGATTCCAGATATAAAAGTGAAGTACCATTGTTGGTTGGACGAATGATATATATACGGATGGGCGGTACCAATTTATAACTCTGATATATTTAATTGCCCACGCGGTACAGAAGCGGTGCTAACTACTATTGAGTACTGGTAATCTTTATACTTTAAATGCTAATTTCGCTGATGACTATCATGGTTCAGTCAACTTAAATTCAAAACGGTCTGTGGAGGTTACAATACATATATTTGGAAAATTTTGGTTTTTTCCATCTAAGTACTGTTAGAGACCAGACTGTCTTAGTGAAAAAATCAGTTTCTTCTCTGCATTTGATTTAGAAGGAGTCTGAGAAAGCTGTATTCATTATAACTTCTCAAACTTATCACGTAGTTTTCTATTTGAAACCTCATGAGCTTGACGGAATAACTCCACTAACATTCCCGCTGCGTCGACCGTCTTTATCGAAGCACCAAAAAAGTTGGAACAACTACAAGATCTACACAGCTCTAAGAATGGTTAAGAATATCTAGTAAACTGATGTTACTGAACGTGAAATGTTGAGCCAACCTACTTCACGCTACCACTTTTGTAATTATCATTTATTATCCCTAATCAGGTAGAAAGAATGTATAGTATTACCAGTTGTTGAAACAGGAGCAGGACAAACTGAAGTGTTTGAGGAAATATGGCTACCTGACAAGCCGGGAGCGTCTATTTGTATTATATGTATAAACTTCTAATCTAATCGTTTGTCAGTATTGCTTCAACGATAGACTGGGAATGTTTACCAGATATAGCTCGTTGTTACTTGGACACATAGCTTCAGTATTGCTCAGCTGCCACTTGATAGGTATCTCGTAAAATACTAAGAACGACTACATACTTTTATAGATTATAGAATAGCTTTTACCAACACCAATTTTTTGAGAATTCTCCCCCACCCCAATGGGCCCCAATCCCGATTTTGGACACCAAAAAGTTTTTTTGAAAATGGGCCTTAGAGACGTCCAAAAACAAATTTCAGGCTTTTTTCGTTTTTAAACCATAAATTCACCGCCGCTGACAAAAGTAATATTTGACAACGATTTTGAATATTCTAGTCATGTAGCATTGTTTTATATCCTAAAAGAAACATTTCCTACTAACTATTCCAAACTATTGCGATATACTTTCACTTGACTATCTGTAATCTTAGAAGTTGATGATTACCCAGCCAAAATAACTTCATAAGCATTGTATCTGCGAGATGATTTTTGTCCATAAATTGACGAAGCATGTGGTTGTAGGGTGTTATTTCTTTGCATGGCATTTACTGAAATATTTTAATGAGTGAATGATTGCAGATATAAATGTACGCTTATAATTTAGTAGCATTCATTTTATGAAAAAACGAATGTATTAATTTGTATTTATAAAACTATGATGGTCAGAGGATACCAGAATGTGTCGAATACACTGCAATTGTCGTTGGCCTTGAACCAAGCCAGACTGGAATGAACCGCGTTTTAAAGGGGGTGTAGCCAGGCAGAAATGATTGTTCGATGTGAGGGCAGAAAAGTGGTATTATTTTTTTTAATTATAATATATTTCGCAATCACAACGGGCTCTATAAATTATAACGAATGGTTGAATTTCAAAAAAAAGTGGTACCATGCAAGCTAATTGTATACAGTAACTGTTACTGCCATCATTATTACTATATCAGCTCATAAAATATCATGAATTAGGTTGACACAGACTCCGATATTGTATCGGCTTAAAAATAAGGATTTGAATCGGATTTTGGAACTGCTGACAGTTGAAATCTAATTTAAGAAATATTAAAAAGCTTTTAATCTTTAATAGCCTCGAATATTTTCACAATTCATTGACTAATTTTTTTAATAATGTTTAATATTATTAAAACTGATGTTAAATAAATTAGCAGCTCTAAAATCTGGTCAAAATCTTCATTAAACTGGTATACCTTTACGTGAAATACAGTCAACCTATTTGAATCAATTTTTCAAGAGGATGAATAGCAATTTCATTATTTATGATGACTATTCAGTTAAAAATGCAGTCATCTGTAGTGAAAATTGCTAAAACGCTAAAATAAGCAAAACAAATCTGCATCTTTTGGAAAAATAAGTTGACTACGCTATAAAATAACTTGCGAACGAAATTTATATTTTTTATATTTTTCTGAAACATTTAAAGTTTCAAATTATTAGTAGAATGTATTATCATAATTGTTGTTTGAAACTTGTAGACAAGGTGGATTTATGGAAAGAAAAGAACATCGTCTCAACACCCATCGAGCAGAGACAGGAAAATCTGGAATAGCTGACCACGCATGGACGGAGCACCTTAAAATAGCTTGGGACGACGCTAAGGTTATTGCCAAGGAACCGCATTGGTATCGAAGGAAATTCAAGGAGGCGGCATTCATCACCAACAACAGCAAAGTGTACAGCAAACCCAGCGTAGACATTAAACCAATCTGGCAGCCACTCATAAAAAAGATCAATAGACTACAACTGGACCAGACAACAAACAAT
This sequence comes from Bruchidius siliquastri, assembly GCA_949316355.1. Taxonomy (NCBI): domain Eukaryota; kingdom Metazoa; phylum Arthropoda; class Insecta; order Coleoptera; family Chrysomelidae; genus Bruchidius; species Bruchidius siliquastri. The sequence continues at coordinate 25,574,277 of OX438536.1, forward strand.
GACCGACAAACAGCCACGTCAGCAGACCGGAGCCAATCAGAACAGACCGCGCACAACGACACGTCACCGGACGGGGTATAAATAGGCATGAAAGGAACGTGTTCGCCAGTTCACCTGAAGACGATTGAAGATAGCACATCAATCGAAACGTCGTGATACTCAAAATTTTATAGACAATGGAAGTCCGAAATCGAACTTTTCATATTATCATAATATTTTATGACCAAATATACCTATTCCTATATCTTTGAATGCAAATATGTTAACAAGATACGTCTAGCAAGTACGCAGTATTTTCAGTAAAAATTTTATGTATTTTCGAAAGTCTCTTAGCAACAACTATTTTTTTGACATCATAACCTTACACCCACTCCCACTCCTAATTTTAAGTTCTTCAAGGAATTTTTGAAAATTAAGTTTGAGCTTTTTTTATTTTTCTTCGATGTTTTACGATAACTCCGTCTTCACACAACTAATTTTCAAAAACTATAAAGCTTTTGCGTCCTTGTCCCAATAATAACCTAGTGCCAATGTTTCATTAAAATCCGAAAAGTACTGCTTAGGGAGGTAGGGAGTGTTGCGCCGTCACTAAGAAGGGCAAAAAACGTAATTAGAAATTATAGACCTATGAGGACTATTATCAGTGCACAGCTTATGAAGTAACTGGACAAACACTGCATCATGAATGATCGCCAATATGGCTTCCGTAAGCATAGATCCACGGAAGATCTTTTGGCCTAAGTTATGCACATGTGGAACAGAACGATTGAACTTCATGCAGAGCCTCGAGTCGTGGCGCTCGATGTATTATTGATAGCTTTCTATAGAATTTGGCATGAGGTACTTCTGATCAAACTTTCTGCCTATGAATGTGCTTCTGATTTATTCACCTTTCACACCGATGTTCCACAGGCATCTGTTCTTTCTCCAAGGCTTTTCTTGCTGTATATCAACGAACTGCTGTATCTGATATCCAATCCAATTTACAGCTTCGAAGATGACAGCCTCTTTGTTTCCTGCATGGAACCATGCAAACCAAGGCGATCCAGAGAGATCCTACGCCAATGGGGGCAACATTGTCTAATGGATCTACATATGGAGTCCATTTTAATGCACAGAAGACTCAGACAACTCTGCCAGCCGTGTGGGTGGAGTAACGCTCAGTATATGAGTTATCTTCCATCAAGATTCTGGGAATTAATATCAACAATAGCATGTCATGGCACGAGCATGTCGTAGGCCGTGCTCAGTCGGTATCTGAGAGGCTGGGCATAAGTGGCAGCTTATTAAGCAAAAACACAACAAATTATCAAAACTTTAATAACTCAAGTTTTATGTTTCCGAGTTTCTAAGCCTCATTTTACTTGTTTTACAAGTCTTTGATAGGGTAACGTATTTGAGACTTCTGGTCAAGCTGCTGCCAATGGGTCGCCAATGGGTATATACCATCAATGGTTAGATTAATCTTATTCATGGTGGTGTATGGATTTTCTTCTCATGTATTTAACATCAACTCCGGCGTTTCCCAGGGAACTAATTTTTATCCAACGCTCTTCTTACTGTAGGTACATCAGGTAGAAGCCTGCTCCTACTGCTACCGTACAAGGCTCAGATCAAACTATTATTCCATCTACTAGAAACTTGTGAAACATGTAAAATGTCAATTATTTTATATTGTTTTGCTTCACATCTGAGTGATGTAGGCCAGAAGATCTTCTTTTCAACCTGTAATTGCTGGGCATGCTTTTCACTCTTCTTAGAGATGGATGTACCTGGAACCTAGAATTCTGACATTTTTCAGGTGCACTAATAATAGCGAATGATTTATCTTCTTGGAAGTTTATTGTAGGATTACTTGTGCCAAGGTATCAGATTTTTCTTAGGAGGTGGAAGCGATGAAACCATCTTCTCAGGTCAGTGCCAGCATAGGCAGATAACAGAAGTTCTAGCTGATAATATTAGCTAATGACCAGTACAATCCAGACGATCTGGGATACGAGAAGAGTTTTGATATTAAATTTTTGGTTGTGATTATCCTTGCAGTTTAAGATGACTTGTTTAAACGCGTTCTGGTAAAGTGCTCAAACTCAAAAAAATCATCATCATTAATCGAACAGTGACAAAGTTGTATTTTTTATCATATCTGACATTTAGAATAAGATTTCATAAAGGAACAGGGAAGGGTAAAGAAAACAGAATAGAATCGTGCATAAAGATGTATTTACAATAATTGTATAAGACTTGAGGATAGATGAAATATAAATATACAAAAGATAGTGGTGCGAAGAAGTGCTATGTACAGAAGATCTCCAGATGTCCCAATTCCAGCACTTACCAGATCTGTACCGATCACCATCCCTTAGATCATCGATTTCGGGTGATATAACCTCCATGCTATTGAATACTTCAAGACTGTCTATTACCTCTGCCTCGATAGTTTCTAGGAGGAATTTTCCAGTGCGATTCTCGGAAGTGTCTTCATTATCACAATCCACCTACAAAATCATAGAAAATTATTTTGAATAGTTCAATATGTAAATGTAAGTCGTGTGCTTTGGATCCCGCAGTAGACCATGTTTTACAGAGTTCATAAATTCGAATTTGTGAATTGCTTTCCATCTTGCTGACTAGCCAGTGAATAATTATCACAAAATACATTGACACCGATCAATAATTGAACTAGATAACCCCAAAATTCCTCAAATATGAATTATTTAGTCGTATTGACTACATTACAGCTACTGTTGCCACTGTATCTGATTATTGATTGAAAAATTATGCCGCTAAAACGTTAAAAGTAGTGCAACTCGAGCAATTAATACGGTAGATACAGAAGGATTAACTCAAGAAGAAGTCGCATTGCGGTTAAATGTCTCTCAAAGTCTCGAAGTCATGCATAGAATCGATATGTGGTGACTAGCAATACAGAGTATAGAAATGCTAGAGGATACAATGAGCTACAAATGCTGTTGAAAATCGCTACATAACCCTGACTGCAGGAAAATGGCGTTCATTCACGGTTTCAAGGACCAACGCATCTCCAGGATTGCTACTGGAAGGGTAATTTCTGGTCAAGTTGAAACCACATATGTATAAATATCGTTACCGACGTTTCGTTTTGCTCGTTTGAACGAAATTTGTTTATTTTTGTTGACACCGGCAAACAACGATTGCGATGCTCAACAAAAAGTATGTAGAATTTTCATGGCAATCCAAAAATCCCAAAAAAATGAGTTTTTCCTTTTAAAATAAGTTGTATATCATGCCACATTTATTGATCACCCTGTATATACAGAAATATTTTTGTATGATTCGCCTTCGAGCAGCAAACAATTTTATATTTAAACATCGCAGCTAGATATCGTCTGTTTCCAAGCTAAATGGACACCCTGTATAGTTTATCTGATCAACGTTGCTGCTACACGTGGGACATCCTGCACTACATACCTTGGGACATGGTCCTCTGCACAACCTCAAACTGCACTTGAGATGCACCCTATCCCTATCTGGGAATTTGAAGGCCGGGAAGATAGTGCTGGCCTCTTGATGCCTCATCAGCGCTATGGGCCGCGGAGGGGCATACCTCAACGCTGGCACCAAGAGTGGGTCTATTGGACAGCCCACTTGATCGATGAGACGCTGAGAGCAATCGTCTAGACCATCATAGGCTACGCACTCTGTCACGCTCCAACCTACACCAGCTGAAACGTGAACAATATTTATTTAGTCGTTTATTTAGATCATTTTAACGCTTGCCTTGCCTGCGAACGGGTACTCTTTTTCTTTCTTAAGGATCGAATTCGGTTTCAGGGTTTCTAAATACATAGATTTGTAGAGTATCTTTTATGATGTCAGTCTTTAGGTGGTTTTTTATTAGAATAAGAAACAAATCCTTCAAGAGCGGCCCCAGCTGGGGATCAGCAAAATAAACTTAAATGGTCTATGTATTTGGTGGCACTGAATGTAAATATGATGATTAAAAAAACTTTAATTTGTCCGGAAGTCCCATTTTAAGAAAGGTAGGAGCCCAAACCCGAGTTGAAAATGGAGGTCGAATACGTGATCAGTGCCCCTCAATCATCCAGAAAACGATTTTTCAACTTATTTGAGAAAAATCGACTTTTTTACTAAAATGATCCGAAGGAAATCGAAATCTTTAATACTCAAATTTTGATTCAGGGCCTTCAAATATAAATGTGTCGAGTATTTTTCAAGTTGCCAGTTTATCTGTCGAACTTCAATATCTTCAGATTGTGGTCAAAGTATTCAGGTTCTTGTCGCAGAACCTCTTAAAATTGTCAATGGCTTCGTCATCTAAATTATAATTAATTACTGAATCACTTGAGCTGTCATTGTTGGCTGCAACGCTTTAAAAGAAATCAAAGAACTTCAAAATTCCATGATCAGTCTGAACCTCATGTGTGATCAATTTGACCCTCTTAAATAAATTTAATTATGTGTTGACGATGATGACTGAATTTTAGAATTTGGCGACAAGAATCATCAGCAAATGGTGCCATACCGTCCAATCAGTAAACACTAAACAACTTTCAAATAAATTATAACGGCACGCTTCCTTGAAGAACCTTCCTTTTATTCATTATCTCTCTCGATAATGAAATTGATTTTGATATTTGTAAACGATTAGTCAAGTAATTTATAAACTATTTCAAAACTATCCCAGATAAGCTCTTTTGAAATCAAAGAAAATAGATATTGATTTTCTCTTTTTTTTTCAGATAGAATCAGAAACAGCATTTTTTTAATATTGGCAGTCCGATATTTTAAAGTACACCACATTTCTCCTGGACTAGACAAAAGACAAGAGTTGTAAGGAAATGGCATAATAATTTTGAGCCAATTCAATCATAGCTTTAATGAAATAAGTGTTAGAGTAACTAGTACGTAACTAAGTCTAAACACTAAACTCATTTTATTTAATAACTGTATCTCTAAAGGTATCTGTGCAATGAGGTCTTGCCATAGAGATGGAGGACGCCCAAAACTTGAATCATCTTCCATCAAGTTTTTGGGAATTAACATTAATAATAACGTGTCCCGATTCGATCATGTTGCCGGCCTTGCTACTTCGGCGTCCCAGAAGCTGAGAATTCTATCCATCTACAAGGCCCAGACCAGACCATCTCTGGAGTACTTCTTGCATATATTTGGATGAGCTCCGAAGAATGTCCTGATGCTTCTAGATACAATCTAGAAACAAGCAATACGTCTAGTGGACGCGCCTGACCTTACAAAGGACCTCCTCAGTCTGAAGGGTGAAGGGTGGTTGATCGTTCTTCGATGGTTAAAATTGACAGCATTTAGATAGACATCGTTCTCACGCCGCGATTCTGGAGCACGATGAACAATAGGATTTTGCCAAAGTTTGTTTTAAAAAAGTCCTTCACTGATCATGTTTCCAATCCAAGACAAGTATATCAACATGTACAAGATGATGGGAGTAACCCAACATTGATATATATGAATATCAATTAGACAATTTTGTATATGCATATATTATATTGCGTCTCCTTTTCCATGATTCTTACTCACCAGGTAGCGTAGATTTAACAACTAGCAAAGCAGTTTCCCCAACTTGCAGTACATGTGAACCCTTTTCGTCTGTATGCGCTGGAGTGATTTCCATCCAAGCTCTTGCGGCAGCCAGCGCTTCTTCCAATTCCTCTTCCAATTGCTTCCCATCTAATTCTTTCGACCAACCAGCATCTTTCATCCTACCTACCCTAAAATCCCATAAACTCATCAAAAATTTTATTGCTGAATGTGGAAATCACTGCATCATTGGTTGAATTATATTAAAAATGCATTACATGAATCAGTCTCTGCAAACTTTTATTTACAGTTCGGTTCAGTGGTTTCCAAAGTAAGGGTTGCGACCCCCTGATTGTAACATCCACTTTGTTAAATATGTATTTTTATTTTGGTAACTAAGTAAAAAGAAATTAACAAAGTATAATATGTAGTCGATTTTTTATTATTAATTTTTATTATAAATACTAGACTGGCAGACGTATTAGAAGGTGCAAAGCTAGCTAAACCCAGCCAAAAATTGAGAGAAGCTGACCTTCAGCCCTTCCTCTTCCGGCGCCACTGTGCTGCTTTCGAAGAACAAAGACATACAAAAAACAAAAAACTACGGCTTTGTTGGAGAGCATGGCCCAAAACCCTCACAAGTACGTGTATGAATTACGAATAATGCAAGAAATGTACGGCAGTATTTAAGTCAGTAATGATGGCAGCATAGAACGCAGTGAATTTTACCAGTTGTCAATGCGCGTTACTTAACGGTAAATGTAGCCATAATGCGACCTTAAACCATCTAACTGTTATGTTTGTAGACGTGAACACAAAGGAAAGATGAATTGAAAGAAGACTTTATATTCGAAATGAATTCCCTTTAGTTTGGATTCTAGTCTCCGTTACCAACGTAATTGGTTAACGGTTCTAATCTTAATGATGCATTTCGATAAGCTTAGTATACACAGGGTTTCAAATGATAATCGGAATAAATCAGCTAATGACGAAATATATTAAAAATACGTATGATGAAGTAAACGTGAAATTGGAACATTTTCCACGGGCTTCGTAGGAATTTAAAAGCGAAGTTTGACTGTTTTTTATGTTTCACTACTACTATTGTTTTGAATTATATGTCTTCGCCGCCACTGAAATGATTTCCGAAAACTACAAAGCTTTTTTGTCCTTGTCACAGTAGTAATCTAGTTTCAAAGTTTCATCAAAATCCGAACTGTACTCTTAATGTTACAGAGGGGTCAAGGATTATCGAACAGTACAGAAAAACAGGCAGGCAAACATGGTTACGGTTTCCGTGTTGTATATGGCAGTAAAGTCATTTACATTAGTGATAAGTTACTAGCTTAGCATGATAGATATAGATAGATTATTTCATCCAGCAATTTGTTTGATGAGTAATCCCAAAGCTCGGTACTCTCACCTTCAAATAGCGTCGATTAGATATATACGTTTGAATGCTTAACCTTGAACATTATTTGCCCAACAGATAAGTAAAACTATTCGCAAATATAATAAATGGATCGAAGTATGTTTTCCTCCTCACCTGTGCTTGATTTTTCCACCCTTCAGCTCCTCCTTCAACACCCCTACCAGAGGCTTGCTCTTCACCAAGAACGCTTCTTCTGGCAACTGGCATTCGACTTCCCTTTCTAAATCTGTGATCTGTCTCAAGTGACGATCTTGCTGAACCACCAAATGAACCTTGTATGACATCCGAACTCCCCCACTCCCGTGCTCCGGAGGCGACGAAATTAGACTGACACCACAACCGGATGTCGGTATGTCAATAGTGACAGTTGGAGACGACATGCCTGTGAAGACCACGTTTTATTATCAATAACATCAACAATTATGTGTGCAGTAGTGTATTGGCGTAATGCATCATAGTTTGTAATGACCAAATAAATATGTGTAATAAAAAATAATGGTACCTGATGGTGCAAGTAATAATGTTTTATCAGATTATATATGGATTTTTTGATGAAAAGTCAATATGGCTAAGATATGATTTCATACGATTTGGAGCTCTTACCCAACATCCTACATTCTTGAGCGAAGTCCTTCGCAAAAAGCAGTCCTTTGAATGGTTGACGCATGGTTAAAGTTATGTTAAATCTATTCACATCACAGGAGAACTTGATGTCTTCTATAGAATTAACTTGGGTGGGCAATTGTGACCTCAAACCAGCTGGAAACGCTGCTTCAGACGCTCGGTATGCCAACGTCATTAAGTGAATTATCATCAGAGAGCGTGATAATGACATCTTGGCTATCTGAAATTCAATAAAATCAATCCTTTATTGTTTATCCCACACTTCCCTGCTACCTAGAATAAAAGGTGTTTTGCATGGGTTTCCAATATTTCGTTTCTAGCGCTTATTTTTCAAAATAATGGAATTATTTGAATGATAGAGAAAGGATGCCTGGTCCCACAATATTTTGTTTGAAGCTCTTGATTTTGGACATATTAAAAATATTTTTTATGCCGATCATAGAGAAAGGACTGCTGGAACATTGGAAACCCAAACAAAAAGACTTTTATTCTAGGTATAGTCCCCCCTTAAACAACCAGGTTGTATAGTAGATGAGCCGAAACGTTAGTGAAGATATTATTATTATAATTACGTATATACCACCCGATTGCTCTCGTCAATTAACCGGCCAGGCTATACTGACAAGTCTAGGCTAAAGACGATACATGCATGTCTATAGCAGATCTGATCCATAGCGAAGAGCGTACAATTAATATTGATCTTGTATCATTTTGGCCGCGTAGAGTGATCGAGTGATAGAGTTAGGTTTCCTTATCAGTAAACAGTATATGCACTGTTTGTTCTGTATCTGCTTCGCAATCTTTGTCACTCTCAGTGACGTACATTCGACCACACCTGTCACTGTCAAAAATGTGCGGTCATTGAAAAATTCCAGTGAAAAGATGCTAGCGCCATTCGGTGTAGCCTCGAAGAATGGAGGGTTCACCAACGTGTTTAAACATACATTTTTGAGTTGTTCGAAGTACACAAGTGCGACCAGATCAGTATGCATAGGAAAACGAGAAAAGTCGATTCGCTGCAAAACTATCCTAGTCACTGGAGGAGCCCAAGGAATCGGCTTCCACATTGCTCAATCTCTTCTAGACTCTGGAGCAGCTAATGTCGTGCTAGCAGATGTTCTCTCTTGCAGGTAAATGCACTTTATGCCATGCAGTTCCATTTACGTATTGAACTTAGCTTTGTTTCATAAAATGTTTAGGTTACAGCTTGGAAAATGATGAACTAATGGGATTTATGATATTTGATGTTTATTTTTAATCGATTGCACAATCAACATCCATTTATTTTTTTAATATAAAATTTTGCTGCGGCTATTCTTGACATGGTCTGATCTGAAAGCTCACTTTTTCGAGAATTATGACCGGAATCTGGTAATAACGCGAGTGATATTGACTTCCAAGGCCACAATAGATTCTGTGATACTTCACGTAGCTCAAAAAAAAGTAATTCACGATCTTCGTGGCCAATTCACTGATCCAAAACGTGAAATCAGCTGCTCCTTGACATGGGTTCTAAATGAGCCAATTGTTTCTGGCGCTGCGCCGTATTGTTGAAACCAGATATCGCAGGCACCAGGTAGCAAAGCGCTTCTAATCATGGTGCCTCTAACGATATTATTATTATATATATTATAATTAATTAGGACAAATGATACCACCGATCCATTGCCAATACCTAAACGTGCATTTCTCTGGATGTACGAGGGTCACGCTGAAAGTTTTTAGATACAGAAAAACTACAAGGATTTTATAAAAAGCTTTGTGCTGTTTTTTTTTTCAACATATTCTCCCCCTACCTCAATACATTACGCATTTGGTAAAACCACTTGTCAAATTCTTGAGACCAACGTTCTTTTGAAAGATTACTAATTTCCTCCTCAAATGCAGCGATTGCTTCTTCATCGGTGGAAAAATGGCGACCTCGTAGCTTTTCTTTGATCTCAGGGAATAAGAAGTCGCACGGGGAATAAGGTGGGTGAGGCAACAGTTTGACACCTTGTTCAGCAAAAAATAGAGTGTTCTAACGGCGCTGTGGGCGACTGAGTTGTCATGGTGCCATTGAATACCCCGCAGACTAGTCTTTGGACGGCACTTGTATAGTTCTTGGAAGACTACAGAAACACATTTGGTTATATACCATTTAGAAGTAACTGTACTTCGATTTTTCAATTATTTTTCAAGGCTACCGTTGTGATGTATCCACTTTTAGAGAAAAAAGATGCGACCATTTTCTTTCCAACACTCTTGAAACGACGAATTTTCGTTGGAGACTGCACACTTTCAAAGCCCCAAACTAATGACTACTGACAGGATCATGATATAACCATGTTTCATCTCCGGTTACGATATTAAAAGTGTTTTTACTGTGCCCATTATCAAATTTTTCAAGGATTAACTTAGCCCAATCAACTCTTGATGCTTTTTTCACACTGGTCAACAAATGTGACACCCATCAGAAACACCGCTTCCTTAGGCGAAGCTGATCATGAATAACTGTTCGGACCGCTGCCGATCCAATCCTCAGAGAAGCCTCAATCTCGGTTTAGGTATGTCGATCTTTTCACCATATTTTGCACAGCTACAGCTTCCGGAGTAACAGCAGTGGTCAGTCAACCTCTGCGAGGTTCATCATCGAGTGAGACCCGGCCCCTTTTAACTCAGCAAACCGATTAAAAACTGTAGCCCTAGAAGGGACAGAGTCCCCAAAGCATCTCACTAAACGTTCCGGACATTCCGCTTGTTTTAGTCCCTTTTTATAGTCATACAAAATCATGGCTCGAAAATCGCGACTACACGGTTCCATTTTCACGTTAAAATTTGGCCAACACTTAGATGCATTCGAGACTGTGGCAAGGCAACTACTGAACGATTCAAACGCTGGCTTCACGTGTAACAACTTACAACTTTATACAAAATATCTGCGTGCTCAAACTTGTTTAAACTTGTATAGATCAGGAATATCTGAAGACTTTCAGCGTGACTCTCGTAATGGCAGCTCTTTATATTTTTCTATATAAAAATTGATTCGATTGACGATGATAACCTTATTGGGTTTTGAATCAATGACAACAACTTCTCATGTTTCGAGCCATGGGGGGGGGGGCTTTATTACATGATAAAACACAGTCATGCATTCTTTAATATATTCACTGGCCCCCATTTTGTAGGGAAACCACAGTGATATTTTTGGATGTATCGTTCCATAGATATTGACCATACCTCGGGACGTTTTTGGGATTTTGATAATATCTACTGTTTTACAAAAAAAAAATCTAATTTTAATTTTTCCCTTCCACACCAATTTTCCCTGTTTTATATTTTAGGAATTACAAAGTTTCAAGGTTGACTAAAAAAATTCCTTGTAAGTGCAGCAGTTTCGTTCCACAATTTGTAGACGCTGTTCAGGTGTAAGATTATCCTTGATTAAATGGTATACGACACTGAGTAAAATTATCTTGACAGCTAGACGCTACTCAAGCTTCGTCTGTCAAAACAGTCCCATTACAAAAAGACCTCACGATGATCGCCCGTTAGAAAACAATCAACCCAAAACCGCTTGGTCTAATTTCGGAGTCACCTTTACTCATCCAACGTCCCAAAGCATTATTGACCTTGAAAATTGATTCAGATGCGAAGAAGCTGCTTGCAAGCTGAACCGTAGATATGGCGGCATTCGTGCGTATTCCCTGAAATGTGACGTCACCAGGCAGGATGATATGGAGGCGTTGTTTGTACTCTCAAAGAAAAAGTTTCAGAACATTGACATGATAGTGAACAATGCTGGTTTATCAAGCAGTGCAGATTGGGAAAGGACCGTTGCTGTTAATTGCCAAGGCATCGTACTAGGAACCTTATTAGGTGCGTATAATAAGCTATATTTTTGGATATAATCATACTCCAAGAGGCCCACAGACTCCGTTTTACTTCCTTGATTGATTTTACAATATTTCTGGTGGAAAGGAGAGTATGAAATTCATTTTCGCAAACTTGCAGAGTTTGCTTTAGAAACCGTTCCAACGCTGAAGTTGAAAAACTATTCAGCGTTCGGAAAATAATTAAAGGTAAGGAGGGAAATGACTGCAAGTTCCACTGCTCTCAGCTTATTGTGAACCACAGATAAATAGATACAGTAAGTGTTGTCATGCTTATAATATTTCTTAAATCAAAAAGTAAAAATAAAAATAAATGGGAGGTATGTAATCGGCACTTTCAAGACGAGGACTTCTGTGATATATCCAGTAAGCTAGATCAACTAAAGTTTAATAATTTGTGTTTTTATGTTGCTTTTCACTGTGGAACATTTTAATGTAAATATTATCATACAATAAAATAATTCGATTTAGCAAGATTAAAAAAATATCTAGTAGACTTTAATGAAAATTTTACATTTGTGATGAATTTCTGAGAATGAGACATAGCGGTGATGGCAGGTCTCATCCTTTTGAGAAATTCTCATTCTTCAATGATGCAATCTCATGATCATATCCATGTCATGTGTTGCAAGAATTACAAATACGGAGAAACAAACTAGGTGAAATTATTAATTTTGCTTCAGTTCAGTTTACCTAGACCGAGTGTACCTACATGGCTGAAGCTTTTATTACCATTCATTCCATCAATTTTATGTTCATCCATATAGGATTCAAGTATCTGGGTACGGACAACGGTGGTAAGGGTGGTACCATCATCAACATCTCTTCAGTAACAGGACTAGCTCCATGTCACGCGAACCCAATTTTCTCGGCCAGCAAGCACTTCACAATTGGATTCTCCAGATCTGTGGGTACAGAATATTTCTACAAAAAGACCAATGTTAAAGTGATCACGTTATGTCCCGGACCCACAGTGACTGGACACCATGACAGGAATGTTGGAGGTCTACCAGAGTTCCCAGATCTAGGTATTCACTTCTCTTCACTTTAATTGTATCACAATTACTTAGTGTGGACTAAGTCGATGTTTCACCTCCACCATCTCATCAAATTCTCACTTAGAAGAACAATATCGTTGATCATTATTGGCTTATACTGAATGAAATGGGGGTTCCTCAAGGAAGCGTGTCGGGGCCGCCATCATTTATAATTTAATTGAACGATATATATATATATATATATATATATATATATATATATATACCAGGATCACATAATCTTCTTACCGATGATATAATGGTTTTATTTCGAATGAATTTCTAAGAGCAGCAGTTGAGAAAATTATTATTTCATTGAAGGACATTAAAAAGTATCTTAAAATAAACAGATTGAAACTAAATGCCAAAACAATCCAGTCATTAAAATAATATCCAATAAAAAATCATATTATTCTGTCACACTTCGATTATTAGGCTTCCTTTTATATATTATGGAAATAGTTACAGAAATTATATTCAATATCTTTTTTGGTGCTAACTTGATTTCTTAAAATTATAAAACACATGAGATCAAACATTGAAACTTGTGTGATCACAATCGCCTAACAAGTTTTTGTTTCTATCCACAGGTCAAGAGTTGAAAAAAAAATTGGGATGCTCTCCCCAACAGTCCCCAGAACAGGTCAGCATGGCATTCATGCAGATGTTGCAAGATGGACAAAACGGAAGTGTTTGGGTAGTGGAGGACAAGGACTTCTACAAGTGCGTGCTGCCCGATAGACGCACTTTTAAACCTCCAAAGAAAGAGCCTTGCAATAGGACGGCACCACCGAAAAATGAGCCTCCAAAAGAGGAACCCAAAAAAGATCCCTGCAAGAAAGCAGAACCTCCCAAAAAAGATACATGTCAAAAGGATGAGTCGAAGAAAGATCCTGCTTCTAAGATATAAAATTGGAAATGTGTTTGTACTATCGTTGGCGTTGGTGATGTTAGTTAAAACGTAACGTGACATTTATATTATGGAAATGTTTTGGCGAATAAATGACTAAACTTGTTGAATGAATCTTTTAAGTACTGTTCTTGGTTCAAGACCTTCTTACTGTGCTGTATATATTACTGGATTGGAAAATTCTATCGAAGGTATTAGTAAAATATGTTCTGTCACCTATAAACTTTGGCCCGAGTATCCTAGCCTTATTTCTAAGCTGACATTATGGCGTTGGGAGCACACTGTCGACTTACTTGACGCCAAATTCGTATAAATGGATAATGGATATATTTGGCTTTAATCTCAAATAAAACACAAATTTATAGATGACACTTCAAGCTATCAAGGTTTTATTGGTGCATATCTGACATGCACTAAAATATAACGCAACCTCTCATGAGTGTTTGATGCGCATCATGTCAATCTCTCTCGGAAACAGAATAGATCTTTGAACAAGGAATCTAGGCACCCAATTTAATTGTCTATTATTTCAACTAACTAAGACATTACATGCGTCAATCTCCAAAACCCTTTGCCCATCTTTTCCTTTTGCAAGAGTCGTCTGGTTTGAATGGCCTCTTACACTTTTCCTCTTCAGGCGGCTTTTCCTCCTCTTTCTCACAACCTTCAACATTCTCTTCTATTTCTTCTTCCTTTTCTTCCAATGCACATCCTCCTGTCTCTGGTTTATCGTTTTCAATTTTCTTGATAATCTCACACATCTGACAATTCCTCTGCTTAGGTGGATCTCCTTTGCATTCTGGTTCTTTCTTGGGAGACTCCTTGGGCTTATTTGGGTCCAGATCTAACATCGGGCAAAATATTTGATGACTATATATGTGCATGCTGGGAACTATTGAAGGTAGTAGAATATCCACTTTAGAGTTTAGAAGAGTGGAAAAACATTGATATTTTGAACTATCTATGGCTACGTTGTTAATTCGGTTTCCAGCTGATACAATTCAGTGAACAGCAGATGACGTTCAGAACTGTTGGATGCTTTTACTGTGTAGGAGTAGTAGTAGTAATGGGGAGGCAAAACCTGGCAAGTAGGCCACCTTTGGTCCTTTTTGCCCACCTCGAAGGTCATCACTAAAACTATGGCAGACCTGGTAACTCCCTAGTGTCGAACCTTCCAGACATTTTAATAAAGGTCATGATGTTCGACCATTCCGCTAAGTAGCACTCCTCCCTGTGCCGAACACCTCAGCCCTAAGGCCGCTGTATACGGCACTCCAGGAAGTGGAACGAGATCTCGTCCTCCTCCCAGCACTTCCGACAGATTGGGTCTTTGACCACTCCTATTAATGTCAGGTGCCTGTTCAATCTGCGATGACCTGTGAGGATCCCTACTAACAAGTGGGGTGATTCCCTCTTCCGATTCTATAGCCATAGCTCCCTACGTTTGTTGGGGCCTGCTATGAACGTCTTGGACTGCCTGACCTCGTCTCTTTCCAACCTTGCTTTCGCAAGTTCGTTATGCTTTTAATATAGTCAGCGTGCAGATCATAAAGAAGCGAAATTCTCAAAGAAAATATTATGAAGGGGTAGGCCCATCTAGAGAAAATCCAAGCCTGGGGGAAATTTGATAATCCGAACCCACTTAAGACCAGAGAAACAAAAAATGGACTTAACAGTGTGCAAAGTTGGAAAATTTTATAAGATTACATTTCTGATATGTCGATAATTGATTTGTTGGGTCAGTGTTTGTATTATTTTGCAATATTTGGAGACATTGCAATTCTTACGTCTGCCACCCATTGCTTATACCATTGGAAGGTCCTTTTCTACTCTACAAAGGGTCAAAACTGCTCATGAGTGAAATTATGAATTAATTTGGTCGTACATCGACGAATCATTTTTTGTTTTCATCTGGAGTTTTATTATTACATTTTTGTACTTCCTTAGAGTTTGATATGATTTTTTAACTAGCCCTTATGGCAATTTGTTTTTCCTTTCGTATCTTATTGTACCTTATTTTGTGCCAATTACAATAGAATGAGAATGAGTTGTTTACATTTTTGGTCAACATAAAAACTGTTTCTATGTTAACATTTAATTTTTTTAGACAGCCTCACGCAAATGCAAAAAGCCCATAGCGCTCCGTAAGCGCGGCGAGAGGACAAATGTCTATTCGCATTGACCTTGAAGCGCTATAAATTGTAATTATTGGGGGACAAACTCCCCGACAGCTCAATCCACAAATTATGCAAGAGAACGACTTGGAGGAGGATGCGCCCATGAGGAGAGATCTGCAACCCTTATTCGATGTTCTGGACTCTTCCTTTTTAAGGTCAGGCGCATCCACTGGACGTATTGCTCTGTATTCTAACGTTATTAAATATGATAAGATGGCACGTATCCATTATAGAAAAAAAGTGTTTTCCTGAATCTCCCACATTTTTACATAGTTTTTGATTTTAAATTGAAATTTATTCATTTTGTATTTTGATAAAGGATGTCGATGCACCCAAAACGTTAGCAAAGTCCTTCTATGCATGATATTTGAGAACACGTAAAAGTGAATCATTCTAACTTCTACCTGCTATGATCTTGCACATATTACAAGGATCTCGTTTTCGAACTGGAGTTTCCTTTTTGCATTTATCTTCTTTTGGTGGTTCTTCAACAGGCGGTGGCTCTTCTTTTTCTTCTTTTTGCGGACATTCCTTTTCCTTTTGCTGTACCACACAGCTGTCCGTCTTTTCTTTCCTTCCTCTTTCCACCTTTTTCACGATATCGCACATCTTACAGGATCTTTTTTGTGAAGGTTCCTGTTTGTTGCATTTACTGTTACCTTCCATTTTTTATCAATTTTTTTCTCAAAAATGATCCTAATAACTACATTTTCACTATAATTTCGTGTAACATTTTCCCGGTGACCTAAATAGTGGAATGACAGATATGTGACAGATCATATCTGACAATGCCATGAAAAAAAATAGACTACCATAGAGAAATATAAAAATAATGCCATGTAGGTTGATGCCACGGTCTATTACCTGGACTAAACCCATTTAAGTGTATGTTAACCACTATTCATCAGATCTGCTATAGACATGCATGTTTCGTCTTTAGCCTAGACTCGTCAGTATAGCCTGGCGGTCTAGCTGTAGAGAGCAATTGGGTGGTATATACGCAGCCCAAGAGTGTGATAGCAACATCAACTCGTCTCCAAGTGTCGCCCTCTAGAAGGCGACACATGAAGATGAGTTAAGCCCATTTAATTTTTTCTGTTGTCATAAAACAACTGCTTCGATGCTGTTGCCCTATCTAGCGACTTATAATAGCATTCAGTAACAACGCTGGTTATCAAATCAGCACTACCAAGACAAGGAGCATAATTATGACAAGACCAGATTATTCATTAAAATACTCTATAATGATTATTATTATATCCATTCATATCACAAATCGAAGTAAATTGTAAAAATACCATAAAGTTTAATTTCATGTGTTAGTGACATTGACACAACTAAAATATTTCCCCACCCATTGTGTTGAGTGTAAAAGCAGACAATAAAAAATTATGCTACGAAAGCAAGCTTTTATATTTAATTGATCAACGTGAAAACTAATGTCATTATGATAAAAGCGTGGGAGTGCCTCGAGTACACATTTAAACTGACTCTGCATTTTGAAATAGAACTAGTAAGAAATATAATAACAAATTGATTTCGAACACCTCATGCTTTTATCACAATAACATAAATTTTCACTTTAATCATCTTATTCTTATAATAAGAATTATTTTTTAGTTAAATTAACTATGAAAGCGTGTTTTCAGTTTTTTTAAAACAATAATTCATTTTTAATTTTTTAGTTCGATCTACTATATATAAGAGCGGGTTTTTTTGTTTCATTTATTCAATGATGAATTTATTCCTGGATAAAAATGGAAAACTGAAAGACCTTGAGTCGTTTGTGTTTAAAAAAATTCAAATATTCAAATCTTTTTCATAATTTACAATATTCAACTTACTTCAACTGAATTAACAGTTCTGAAATTTATAGAGTGCCCAATGATTCCGGACAGAGTACAGTCAGACAAACAGACCGACGGATGTGATGTCATAAAACATCGAGATTACAAAAATTCCTCGCCATTTGGTATAGGAAGTAAAAACAAAAAATTATCAGAACTCAGTCAATCACACCCACTTACAACCTCTCGTCTCTTTACTCCAGTTCCTGGTGGCAATAGATTTAGCTTTGAAAGCGTGTATATGAAAGTTTGACTTGCATCTATTGCTAGCAGCTATACAATTATACTTTGTGAATGAGGCATGATATGACCTTTCCCAAGGTACGTACGTCTATGTGTTTGCATTCCTATGACCACGGTAACAACCAGGTTGGAAATAGCCAAGAATAGCGGTACCTAATGAGTCTATTCGGAG
Organism: Bruchidius siliquastri; assembly: GCA_949316355.1. Classification (NCBI taxonomy): domain Eukaryota; kingdom Metazoa; phylum Arthropoda; class Insecta; order Coleoptera; family Chrysomelidae; genus Bruchidius; species Bruchidius siliquastri. The sequence goes on from OX438536.1 coordinate 25,592,144, forward strand.
GTAATTATCTCGAAATGCAAGGCCATCTTAAAAACACTTTAGTAATTTTCGTGTGCCGTTTTTTTTTTTGCTAGACCCAGACACCTCTTTAGGTCATTGTGAAACTGGTGAGCAAGGAAAATCTCAGATGTGTCTTTAACGGTGAGGCTAACTGTTTCAATATGTTAACCGGAAACACTGAGCTCATTTTTTTTAAATTGCGATTGGGTGATTACCAGTGCAAAGGGAAACTCTAATGTCTAATTGGGAGAAAAATTTGTGTCATCTGCAGGTTTGGAAAATGGTAATTAGATATCTTTCTGAAACACACTCGACCAAACTGGGTCACAGTCGACTGAGGATTTGGGCAGACAAATATGAATCAAATGTATAAGGGCAGATTTGGACCTTTCTCTTAAAATTGGTATCCCCCTTTTTTAAAGACAGTTTATTCAAAGTTATAGCAGTGCTTCGTTAAAAATGAAGTTCGTTCACTAATTTGTAATCACGATGCCTTTAATACTCGTAAGTCATTTATCATTCTATGTAAATAGAGTCACTTGATAGTCTGATAACGCTACTAAATATAGTGAAATGCGTCATGTTGTTCCTGCATGTTTATCTGTAACGGCTTATATCACATTAACACAAACTAATAATAACTTTCAGGAAATTAGATTTTCTATTCATTGTTCTCGATAAAAATTCCTTCCATGTCTTCTTCCTACACATCGTTGAAGAATATTTAAAAAATGCTTCGTTTCAAACATTATTACGTCTCTCCTTAGCACGCCTTTGTATAGTTGAACGAGTTTTCTTCGGTTGCTTGAAGACATTCTTTGAATTACGTAACTGTATCCTATCATAACAGTTCATGTCAGCCGCTGCAGCTCATATTTAAGGATTCTATGCAAATAACAGTGCAATAACTTATATAAACTTTCCGCAACTGTTTTTTGACTTTTTGCATTTAGCTCACATACTTATTTGATTCGAATAGCGGAATTTGAACAGCTTCATCAATTTTGGATTCCAATGGACTAATATTGTTATATTTCTAACAGCGACTATTAAAAGTGAACCATTTCTTTACATTTTCAATGGGTGAGTTTTAATCTGTTTCGTTGTACTGTCTAGTGACTAATTTTCCGATGTTAGGTGTTCAGAAACACTTATTTGTGTCGTCAGCATACAATAAAGCAATTGATAATGTGAATGCAGCAAATAATTTACAATTTCATCAATTGGTTCTCAACAAATAATCTTGTAAATTGTGTGAATCCTCAAAAGTCAATTTTCATGAATTTTGTCACCAAAGCCACACACACGGAATATTTTTTGCTTCGAATGAATGGAAAATTTGAATTGGGAGAATCATGTCAGTTCTTTGCGCCATAAACTAACTTCACCTTTGTTTTGCATTATCTAGACTCTAGAAATTATATAATAAATTAGATAAAAGCTTCAAAGATATTTATTTATTTAAAAATGAACTTTATTGGAAAAGCTCGTTATGGTGTTGATGAATTTCTAGATCACTGGAGTATAAGTATTGTTTTGAATATTTTATAAATGTTTTTGTCATATTTGTGACTTTTTCTATGGTCCTTCGATAGAGTTGACAGGAACAATAAGCTTTTTATTTATTTGAATCAACCCTTATCTGAGCAATGAAAATAATAATGAAAATAAATCAAACTATGCTTAAAAAGGTCGATACAGATTTTACTGTTCTTTCATTCATGTCGCAAATCCTAGTAACTGGCCGTAAAAATACAGAAAATTCAATTCCATGTGTCGGCAACGCTGAAGTTTTGTGTTCAGGATGGACATTAATCCGTTTAAAACACTTTAAATGTGACGATAACCTGAAGAGACGATTTTTTAGTACAACAAACAGCCAAAAATCCATTCCATTTAGGTATTCTTTTTTTCAAAAATTCCTAATTTTGAAATAATATTTTCCTAATTTTATCCATAGTTATTCAATTTTAATTAGTAATAGAATTCTTTCTGCCTTTGTGAGAGGATATCTATAAAAAATGCATAATGTAAAAAGTGAAACCGACTAAAACCCATCATGTTACCTGAGAACTCCATAAGCATTACAAAGATAAGATTATGCCTACTGTGAAGAAAGTGTGGCCTCTCCAATCTTAATTGGTCACTAATTTGCTCTATTTAGCGCCAACAATAAATTATGCGTTGTGTGAATTTTTATTTTCACTTTTTAATCGCTCAGTGTTGCATTTGTATTTAATTTGCAATGATTATCTTTCAAGAATGCCAGTTGGTTGTTTCATAACAATCGGTTGAAATATTTGCGGATAGTGGAACATGCTGCTTTTTATGAATTAATTTGCGATGATTTAATCACCCCATTTCAATTACACTCCTACATTTAAGTTGTATACAGGATGTTACGGAATTATGGCTACCTACTATACCTATTTCATTTGGGGTTCCGCAGGGTAGCATACTTGGTCCGATTCTATGTTTGATGTATATCAGTAATACGGAGGCCTATATTAACGATGATTAACGATCTTATTAACTATTTATGCAGATGACATATTCATTTTAAATGAAAAGTACAGCGGCATCATCGAGAAAGCAATTTCACCGATGTTTTTTAAAATTTTTAAACACACAATTATCCCTGGATCTCATTTGATGGGTTTTGGTGGTATAGAATTCAAAATCTTTCATGTAAATTTTAAATGCTCTTACTTGATGACAGCATTCTGATTATGTTAGACAACGTTACACAAAATGCATTAAACCTGTGACCCGTTTTCCATATTAAATAGCATCATCTAAGTGTCAATATTATTTTTTAGGTACAATGTAACCTGAATAATCACTTATTTTGATCAAACTAGTCATACATCAAATATTGTTCATGCGACTGCAAAATTCATACTAATAATATAATGAATAAGTAACAGATACTGGTCACAAGTATATCAAATCTCTTGAAAAATCATACATTCAGCTAATTTCCTGATGTATATTTCACTATACTTATTTAATTTCATGAAAAAACAAGGATTGTTGGAGTGACACTGAAGGTGATCATTATCCAGTGAATAGGTAGATATTTGCGGCAATTAGGACATGCATTCTCTCATACCTACTATAAGTCCATAAATTAATCCCAAGGAAGTTATTAGGTAATTTATATAATTAAACGGAAACAAATGGAAGAGTCAGTGAACCTGGTGTATTTTCAGCTCGAATAATTTGCTCGTATTTCCCTACCTTTTGCTTCGTCTAATCTACAGCAGCAGAGTGAATCAATGCTTTAGAATCAAATTTCAACTTACTCTGGCATAACCTTATTTATACGTCTAAGAAATTTTGGATGCAATAAGAATATTAGAATAGCACTGTTCTAGCGTCTCATTCTGTTACACCATAAAACGTGTACATGCCATGACAAAGCACAAAAAGATGTGTTGGGCCTCTAAAAATTTAGACTATCATTTGGAATTCTTCCCACCTCAACATCACTCAATCTAGAGGGATCAGCAAGTGCCTCAACAGTGCTTGAGATTAAGATTTTATTCTCTTGTATTTGTTGTTTGAAACACCTGAAGACGATTGAAAATTCCACATCAACCCTGAAACGTAATACTCTCAAGACAATGGATTTGGCTGGAGTCTGGAGACATTTTGATGATTTCTTTGGTTTCTGTTAATAATTCCACCGCCAGGGAATCGATTTCCAAATTTATATAAAATTGGTGCAGTGGTTACTGAGATAACGCCACGCAAAAGCGTCAATAGACATACGTACCGAAAAACAGATCGGCGGGCAAACTGACAGACTTGAGAGACAGAACGATACACCGAGGAAAATTAGTGTCATAGATTTCCTTGATATAAACGTCATAAAAAGTCCAAAACTTCATATCAAAATTGAAAATATTCAGGATAATTATAATTTCACCTTTTCTGGAAAGTAATACCAACAAATGTAACCTGATCTAAGAATCAGCACGACAATACATCTTATTTCATTACTATGTTTCAAATAATTAATAACTTTTTAGCACATTACACAAGAGTTTTGTAGAGCTAAGAATTAATTTCAGTTTGTCTTCACAATTGAATTGATTACTGTTAATGTATTATGTAAAAATTCCTGTATTTTCTCTATAACAAAAGGTCGAAGTAGAACTTGTTAAGAATATCAGCTGCAAACTGCACAGAAATATTTTGTATTTGAACAGGAATATACGCAGATCAAAAAATTGTATTCTAATGAAAGCGTATCATTCCAATCGTAAGCATGTAGAAAGAAACACCTCTCAACCAATCAAAATAAAAAATAAAAATTTAAAACTGCGTCAAAAAAATTTTTTCTCCTTTAATACGGATGTCAGTTGAAACCGCATATTACTAAAAATGTGAAGGTTTTCTCGCATCGGTTAAGTTTTTAGTTCTTTTATGTATCAGGCATGTGAAAATTTTTATACAATATCTCTCGGCTCATATCGCAGTTGCTATGAAAAATTGAATACACTGAGCTGTCCAGAGAAAGTGCCATAATGTGAATTGATAAAACTACAGTGTTCAAAATCCTATTCCAAATTTGCTGATTCCAGTGAAGTTACTATAATAAAATGTGTAACTATTATGAAAATATCATTTTCACCTCCATAAAGCACCAAGTTAACATTTTACAGGTGTTTTGAAAAGTGTTCCTTAATTTTATTGAGCAGTGTATATAAATCAATCATGTTACGGATTACTAACTGAATACCTTGATGTTTGCTGATTGGGAAAAATAAGTACCGAAAACGATTACTGGCTCTCGGACTAATATCAGAAAATAATCTTATTAACCCATCTACTGTTGAATTACATGAAATAAATAAAAATTCTTGCAAAATCTCCTGCTGCATATGGTGATGCAAGTAATAAAACTTATTTAAATCATAATTTGAAGCATAACTTGTCGGAAAAAAGAAATTAAATCTCATTTGATGTTTCATTGTTCCATGTAATTAACGATTTTTTCAATCTTTCCCACAGTTGATGAGAACGAACCATTGTTTGCATTAGGTGAATGAAGTGCAAATCTCTTGAATTGGAGAAATACGATGGCTTATGTCTTATTTATGTAATGAATAGGAAAGTAAAAATGTTTCCACCAAAATCAAAGCTTATAACTGAAGGTAACAATCATCAATTTCCAAGGAGGCACATACCATGTTTATAGGTAAATACTTCAAAAGATACACGATTTTCGCTAACCAACTATTGGAACCACTTGTGATTTATTGATAAAAATATTAGCAGGGCACCCCAGGTGAATAATAGTTTACCATGTTCTCTGTCAAGTGTATGGTCTCCACTATGCATCAGACCAGCTATAGCATGTTTCGTCTTTAGCCTAGACTCGCCAGTATAGCCTGGCGGTCTAACTGTAAAGAGCAATTGTGTTAGTATATTCTTACGAGGGTCACACTGAATGTTTTTAGACATTCCTAATCTATATCTACAAGTTTAAACAAGTTTGAGCACGCAGCAATTTTGTCTAAAGTACGCACGCAAAGGCAGAGTTTGAATCGTTCAGTAGTTGCCTTTGCCACGTTGTCGAACTTTGGGGACTCTGCTCCTTCTAGGGCTTCAGCGTGACCTACGTATATGAAGACTGAGTAGTGATGACTATTAAAGCCTCTTATTAGATATCATTATTGAATCTACCATTCCATCCCAACTTACCTCTTTCTAGCCGGCTATAAACTGGGGATAAAATGTAGTAGGCGTTTCTCAAAAACCGTCGATGGTGCTGTTTTGTTGGATCGCGCGCGTGGAGCGCATCGCGAATCGCGAGTCTTTTTTATCGTCGAGCGTCGGTACAGCGAAGTCCGCGAAAAACGAAAAGCGCGCACCGGCCAGCCTGGCTGTTACCTTCTTAACCGGCCTCAGCTGAGAGCCGGGTGAGCGGACGTACCGTAAAATAGGTACAGTTCTTCCGTACGGGATCAGGCATAGGCGTAGATACGCATGCCGTTGATGCTGTGAGCTATTTTTTTACAGTCTGAAAACCTTTCGCGCTCCATAAGCGCTGCGCGAAGATACACTGACCATAAAACGTTGTAGATTGAAACGATCGGGGACTAAACCTAGTCAGAGGAGCTCATTTCGAGAGGGGCGGGCACCAAAATGGCCTTTCAGAGGCCCCCTCAGGTCTGTGCCGAAAACAGATACCGAATTATTGATCAGCGTTTCCGAATCACAATATAAGCAATAGCAATAATAATACAAGAATGATATTAGGAGGTTTATTTTTCTCAATATAAACTATTACAAAATACAGCATAATTATTTATAATATCATACATCGGTAACCCTAAAAGAAACATATACCTAGTGCTTGACTTAATTATATCTATAAACTGTATGGCATCCAGAGCATCACATTTCATTTAAAATTGTATTTTTTTCCAGAAATTATTAAAAACGTTCAATTGATTGAATAATCGCATGTATAAATGAAGGGAACAAAAAATTTTGAAACTCGTCCTCTAATGATCTTCTCAATTCCTCGATATTGGCCATTTAAGTGCGATTATTTCAAAATATCTTAAAAATATGTTAAGATTATGAAAAAAAAAATTACAATGGACTCTAGAAACAATGAAAAATATAATTTTGAATATTTAAAACCGCTAAAGCTGATTAAAAAGTGAAAAGTGAGAAACTTCATTATTAAATCTAATTTCTAAATCAATTCAAGAACCCCAAATTCCCACGATTTACCAGGAGCATTCAAAAAAGTTCAATTTTGCAATTCAATCTAAAAAAATATTTTGTTACGCCTTGTATTGAACAATCCTGGTATAATATACATGTTGCCGACTAACAGTCCTTAAAAAACTACAGTTGGCCAGGTAATCAGTGGAGTATATTTACACCCAGCCAGCGTATAGCACTATTTGGCCTGGCTCGACTCTATGGAATGATAAGTACAGGTGATGAAAGCCAATTAAACCATCAACTGACTGTGTAAGAATCATTAAAGCGTTTTTGGAAGCTAAGACATGGTTTTAGACTATCATTTTTTGTTTCTATAATCCTCAGTCATTCCGAGTCATAAGCAAAAACTTTTCGTGGGGTTTTATGAATTAAATTTAACTGGAGGAATATGTATATAACATTATATATCCTGTCATAAACAGGAATATAAATCTAGAAGTCTTCCATATTGTATTAGCACCTTGAAAAGAGTTTGATTTTTAAATAGAAAGATTAATTTATGTCATAGTATAATCATTAATCAGTCATCATCTGAGTGGAAGGAAACGAGGAGGTTATCGTCCAGACAGAAGCATATTTTGTAAAGTTTGTAAGATCACTGTTTTTTAGTGGTCAAGTGGCAAAAAAGTTGGTAGAATTTTATAGAACTAAATGGTGATTATGTTGACAAAATAAACTATGAAAACTTGTTTCTATTCCTAACATGGAGGCCCCTATTGATCGCCCATCGTAGTATACCTATATATTCTTTTCTGCTATTAAATTACATCCTTCTACAAGCCTTTTGTCTCCCAACCAACACAGTAACATACTGTACTGGAAGTCTTAGTTGTCAATACCACTATCACTGCTACTGCCACTGGTTCGTCTTATTTCTTCATTCGCTAAAAGCGGTTCTCCATTCTTTTGATATCTTATTGTCTGATACATCAGTGCCAATCCGCTTCTTAAGACAATAAATGACCATACCATAGGTATATACAAACTCTGTGGTATTGGCATTGCAGCTAAAACACAAAAATTAAGTTAAGTTTAAGGAACTACCGTATTAAAACACGTAATAAAACAAAGAAAAATATACTTTTGATACAAAAAGTATGAAATATAGTGAAATAACTTCATTCAATAATTTATTACCATATTCTGTGATTTTATAGGATAGAAGGGATGCTGGTAATCGGTTCTAAGTTGGCAATCAAAAGATGTGTACATAGCCCACAGTAAGCTAAGTCTTTTTGTTAGTTTCTAAATGTAAATTTGTTTTGAATTTCAGCCTGTTGAATGAATTCTTTGGACCGCAAAACACCTAGGTACTAGACTACCAGCGAATTTACTTGGGTCCTCTTTGATTGTTTAAAATACCTCAACTTACGTCTTCTTAAGGATATCTCCATGGTTACATAATATCCTATGCTCAATAACCCTACTGCAGCAACGATGATACCTAGTCGACATAGATGCCTTAAATGTGTATGACTATACCAGGCATAGAGTTGATCCTTCCTCTTAAGATAGGTAAGGAAGAATGACAAGGCCTCTGTTGAACCTGAAATCATACATTTTGCATGCCATATATGCTGTGGTAGTTTTGTTCGAGTAAAAAACAAAATGTAATGATATAATATCTTGTTTAATCACTCATATCCAGGTCTGCTACTTGCAAGTTTTATGAATATTTTTCAGCTGCGCTAAAATTACGAGACGTCGCCAATGTCATCCCCAAAATCGTACAATTAATTTTGACTTTTGGACACACTTCATGTATACTTTATCAATAAATATTCCACAAGTGTTTCGACATAAACTGTTACTCCCCTGTATGGACACTGTTCACTACATACTTATATGTCTTCGCAAGCTTGAACCATTAGCCCGGCTAGCTCAGTCGGTAGAGCATGAGACTCTTAATCTCAGGGTCGTGGGTTCGAGCCCCACGTTGGGCGACAGCTTTTTACTACTTTTTGATAACAAGTAATTTTATATACGACAAACACAATTGTTTTCAAATTTACCTGAAATAAATCCAAGCACTGCAGACGGATAGTTGTTCAAAATTATAAACGCAATAAAAGCACTGTAACCAAATATAACTGAAACACCAGAGTGAATAAGTGAACAGAGAGTCATTTCTTTAATTAAGCGATACTACGAACATACACTAAGCAATTTATACTCAATTTCTATCTGTATTTGGATGAAGTTTACTAATTTCATTAGCATTGTATCACCCATCCACACCAATATAAACAATCGGAAAACAATGCACTGCCATGTAGTGACTGTTGAAGTGTTGACTGTTGCTGTTACAGAACTGTACTCAGCACAAAACATAGTCACTTAGTCATTACTTATATACCGTTTCACATACACACACCTAATACCACCAGATAACGTCAGCTTTTTCTAAACTATCCGCTTCAACTGATATTGAGGCATTTATAATCTCAATTCTTGGAGAGATTATCAAAACAACCAAATTACCACTAAACTTTTAAATTATGGTTTTAGGTTCGGTCCTGTTCGAGCAAGAATAAATGACAAATGTGTTGACAAATGACAAGATAATTTGCAGCGTTTCCAGATATAGGAACAATTTTTCGAATTCAGGAAATCTAGAAACGAATTAGAGGAAAAAGTAAATTTCAAACAAAAGCAAGAGGAATTCCTAATTCAATTACATTAAAATACCATTATTACTTCTATTAGGTTTACTTAGAGGTTTGGCTATAACACTAGCTAACGAAGTAATGAGGAAAAATACTAGATTACTTTTTCTTAGAATAGTCCTCAACGGAAAAGAATTAGCTTCTGTACAATGAGTATATTCATATAAAAATATATTTATTATCCTAGGCTATTTATAATATAAATATTGTTTTTTAAAATATGATCTGACAACCCTGTATAACTATTCAAATTGAGTCACGTATAGGGATACAAAATATTTTGTGAAGTTACGATATTCTTACTATTTATGACACTCCAGAAATATCGAACATTTTATGATTGATACTTTATTATCTATCTATCCAAAAATCTAAAAAAAGAAGTTCGTTCCAACTATAAAACAACAAAGTTAAGTGGATTGAAAAAAAAAGAATGTTCAAACAGTTTCTTTTGTCTCTTAAGATTGATTATTTCGCATATCGTTAAGAGTTAACTTACCCTGAAACCTTTCATTGGTTTTGCGATGATTTATAGTGATTTCCTATAGTTACAAATTATACTTATTCATTAATTATATTTGATGCTGCAGTAAAAATATCGATTCTTCTGAATCATCAATATATTGTTGCATCCCCACCGTTCTGTGTGTGACAGTCATTCATTTGTAACAACTCTTCTTCAATTTGTTTTGTGGTTTGAGATTTTTGACGATTTGTGTGTCTGATTTGGATTCATAGATTTATATCATTATCAAGAGTATATTCACAAAAATGTTTGATCCAATGGGCTCTCCACCTGCTCTTTGGCAGAATGGACCAACACCTGGAGCTTTCTATAACTTCCCAGCTATTCAAATAAAACCAAGTGAACCAATAACACATTCAAAGTAAGATAACCTCTCATCTTGGATGATTTGCAATTTATATTTTGAGTTTTTTTTAGGTCTCCAGTGACCACAGCGACTTCTGTGATAGCCGTAGCGTACAATAACGGTGTGATGATGGCCGGTGACCTTTTGGCTTCTTATGGCTCTTTGGCACGTTACAAAAACTGTCCTAGGATTATGCAAGTTAATGAAAACATCTTATTAGGAGCTAGTGGAGATTATGCAGATTTCCAGTACATAAAGAGTTTCATTGAGCAAAAGATGTATGTATAATGTCTGCTTTTTTGACTAGTAAGCTGGATGTAGCACCTGCAATACATTCCAAGTTATCTTTTATGTGATAGGGCTATTGCTTAGATAGGTTTGAGTAGTGCTGGACATTGAATACAAACGAAGGATATATTTCAGTTCATGTATTTTTAACTCATTGAGGATTTGGAAGAAATTTGATTACTTGAATAATGGAATTTCTTATATGTATTATACATGTATGTTTTATTCTAGAATTGATGAAGAATGTATGGGGGATAATATAAAACTAAAACCAAAGTCATTGTACTGTTGGCTCACAAGAGTTATGTATCAGAGGAGGAGTAAATTTGATCCCTTCTGGAACAATCTTATTGTTGCAGGAATTCAGGTAATATATGGAGACAACCAATACTTATTTTCACAATAGATATCCGCTAGTCAATATGCATGTAAATTATAATTTTGAATTGAATGAATCTAGTAATAGTGTATTTCCCAAGCAATGGTATTAGTTTAAAAAATACTATTTTGGACACCATTTATCTCACAAATTCAAGGAAAAACTTCTTTTTTCATTATTTCATGTTATTCCCATTATTTCCAAATCTCACTTTCATATGGATCAACAGCCCCAAAATCCAATGACAATCTTCCATAAACTGATACCACTTCACATAAAATACATATTCAACCTACTTGAGGCCATTTTTTGAATCTTTGTAGTACTTGATGGCAGTAACCTTTAATAGTAATTGCTAAAACAGAAGCAGAACAAATAATTCCCCTTTAGGAAAAAATTGACTGTCCCTTAAAACTTGTAAAACCGTTGATAATGACAGAAATTCGTTGTAGGCTGAAATTTTGCATGTGTGGTTCCCTTGATTCATCCTTTTTTCGCCATCCTACTATCAAGACCACATAGGCAAACAACTTAACCAATGTCAACTTTATGAGTTATTTTTTCCATCAACCTAACATTGTGGTTTTAGTAATGGACCATTCAAATCGAATCATCAATTTTTCTGAATTTTGTAGGATGGTGAGCCGTTTTTGGGTCAGGTAGACAAACTGGGAACTGCTTATACAGATCGCGCTATTTGCACTGGATATGCATCCCATATTGTGTTGCCAATCATCAGAGACTTTTTGGACAAGAATTCTAATCCCACACTGTCTGAAGCCAAGGATTTAATTGTAAAATGCATGGAGGTTTGTATTCAATATCATTAACAAGTTGATCTCAAATAGTGTAGATAGGAGGAACTCACTCATTCCAAAATAGACTAAAATTGAATTATCAGACTACAATTGAAACTGTTGGACCGAATCTTTGAATTGGTGAGATTGTAATTGATGAACCTGACTCCCCAACATATAAAGTTGCAGTACTAAACATTGCCTATACTGTACAGCAAAGTTATAGTGATTGTGTTAATATTGTAGTTGTAGAGCAAATCACTCACTGTCTTTATTTTTATGTAACAATATTTGTTTCATCTTATCACAGGTTGATCAAGTGAAATCTTGCATTAGAATAACATCAATTGTGATCAGATGATTCATCTTGAGAAATTTCTGGGGGCTCTCTTAAACTATTTTATAGGAAACAAAGCAAATTCAAAAGTTTAGATGGAGTATTTGTACTTTGCACAATGAAACAATTTTTAAAGGTTTTTCTGTTGCAAAGAAAGTAATGATCCGGAAACAAATGTACTCCGATGTACTGTTTTATTATAGTTCAGATGGAACATGCAAAACTCTTAGAAGTCAAGTACATTATAAGTCTTTCTTGTAGGTATTGTACTACAGAGATGCTAGGAGTTTCTCAAAATTCCAAATAGGAATTATGGACAAAGACGCTGGATCCAGTATTGAAGGGCCGCTCTCTTGCAAAGAGAACTGGGAAATTGCTTTGTCTGCACAGAATTAAGCAACAATAATTAATGTTTATTCTATAAAATAAAGGTTTTTTTGAACGATTTTTTTTTCTCCCTTGAACAAATCGATGACTGTATGCTGGGACTATTAGATGCTCCGCCGTATTTAGCATAGCGGGAAAAGTTCTTTAATTACAGCATTTCTGACGAAATTTCAACGCATGTAAATAGAACAGTACCAATTTTCTTCATTCTTGTGAACAATTTACGTGCCACCTTTTCTTCTACACGAGAAAAATAGGTTTTCCACATTTCAAACATTAGTAATGTCTGTCTAAAAAATATATTCTGAATATTTTTTTGATTGCATTTTTGAGATAATTATTTGTTAGTATATAATAGGGTTATAGATTGACTTGGAAAATGTCAAGCATCCTAGGTTTTCAAATGCTAATAATCAGTTGATCATATTGTATTAAAAATTTATATGACATCATCAGAATTTCATTCTGGACATTACACTAGTATAATAAATAAAACGAAAGAACACTTGTTATAACATTTATTATTCAGGAGCAAAAGAAAAATACATTGAGATAAAAATACCATTCTAACGTTTTGGGTATAAAAGAGACTAAACTAAAATCCAGAGTATGAACATAACCTAATCAGATGTGTAAAAAAGAGACATATTTGTGAAGTCTTCGTTTTGATGGAGTTCACATGAAAATATTCAATTTTTACACAAATATTCAGTTCAGCTTTCAAAATTCCATTCAGAACTTACTATACAAATGACTCTGCAGAAATGAAAAACTATTATTTAAGCAGTCTTCAAACGATACTCCATTAAAAATAATTATGCTTATTGTAGTAATGGGACAGAATTATACAATGTAACTACTAGAGGAAGTACTACAGGCATCAGAAATATTTTGTAGCCACAACATTTCTTAATGGCTTACATACACCTAGGGAAAGTATAAAGATTGCAAGGTCTTGTAATGACGATCGACCGAAAATCTGTTCAATATTTGATATATCAATCTCTTTAAAACATAGTTTTTCACCAATCTACACAAAAAATAAACCAATAGAAATATGTAGTACTGAGGTAAGTCTGGCGTGGCATTCTGTAATAATGATGGTACGTTCCAGGAATTCAGACCGTAATGACTAAACTACTAAATAATATTCTCCACTTTCCACTCTTGCAAATGTTGATTTAACACAGATTAAGTAGATGTCAGTAAAAAAGTGGAATTACATTGTTGGGTAAACATGTTCTGACATTGTTAAACTTCCAACATCAATGTTAATTGATGCTCAGAAACTCATTTTACTATTGACTATAAAACTTATGTTTACATATTAATATAAATTTGACAAAAGTAGTTCATTATAGGTATACAACTAAACATCCTTATACTTTGATAGCACATAATGTCTATATATTTGTTCATTGTTGCAGATTAAGATTAATTTTTATCAATGCCATAGGTAGTGATTCATTTTCATAAATTGCTGAATCATATTTATGAATTCTATATGTGGAGTGAGGATCGAAATGTTATAGTCATCAATAATGGGCAATTAAATTCACCTGAACAAAAATAATTTATGACAAGGCACAGAGGCCCAGTAGAAGCTTTGCTGAAATTAAGTTTCTCCTCTTCAAAAGCATAAAAAATTAAACATTCTAATTTCCCGCATGAATAAGAAACAGTGGTTGTACATGGTAAAATAACTATAATGTATCGTATATGAAAGAATAAGATTTCCAACTACACCTATTTTATTCAGTAATGCCTTCCGCCGCCGTTATTAGGTGACCTTGACCTGAATCGATCCTCGAACCGCCTGCCACCTCTGAATCCACCCCTTCCATTCTCCCTACCAAAGGAGTCGCTCCTGGCAAAATCTCTACCGCCTCCATAGCCCCTGTCCCTACCACCCCCTCCACCGCCACCTCCGTAACTGTTGTACCTATCTCTGGGGGGTCCCCCAAAGTCTCTGCCACCTCTGAATCCTCCCCGGCCGCCTCTTGAACCACCTCTGCTCCTGGACCTGCCCCTAGCAATTTCCACTCTGAGTTTGGATCCAAGGAAGTCTGCGCCATTCAGATTGTCGCAGGCCGTTTCAGCGTCTGCGAGTTCGTTGAATTCGACGAACGCGAATCCGGGCGGGTTGAACGCCACCCACACGTTATTGAGCTTACCGAACTTCTCGAATTCGCCCTCAATGTCCTCCTTTTTAATTTTTTCGTCCAAGCCGCCTACGTATACGCGTGTTCCGCCATCTTGATTGCGCTCGCTCATTTTGCTGTGGACGAAGGGTTGCGTTAGGCTATTGTTTATAGTTGGGTCAGATAAATAGATTGACAAGTGGGAGGAAAATGCTAACTAATGGTAAAACACTTTTCCCCTATTCTATTAGTTGTATTTATGTTTTAAGATATTGACTTTTTCAGGAGAATATAGTGAGATTTTTGACAGGAAGAGTATCTGAAATATTCTGTAGATATTTCATTGCTTAAGAGGAGACTACCTAGAATAAAAGGCGTTTTGCATGGGTTTTCAATATTTCTCTTCCAGCGCTCATTGTTCAAGATAATGGAATGTTTTTTTTATAAATGATAGAGAAAGGGTGTTTCTATACTCGTGCGATGTCCTTTTTCAATTTGTGATGCAAAATTTTAGATATTGTCGCAAGGGCACTCCTATTAGCGGTAGAAATATGTTTATGTACGGTGCCACGATATTTCGTTTAAAGTGCTTGGTTTTGAACATAATGGAAATATTTTTTATGCAGATCATAGAGAAAGGACGGCTTCATGCCAGTGCGAAGCCCTTAACTTTATATTTTGGTTACCACGATGTTAAAAAAATCATCCACAATGAGTAAACAAAATGACAATATCTAAAAGATTGTATCACAAATTGCAAAAAGTGCTTCAACGTTCGATTATCTTGAAAAAAGCGCTGGAAACGAAATATTGGAAACCCTTGCAAAACGCCTTTAATTCTAGGCAGAGTCCTCTCTCAAGTCAACTCAGCATTAAAACAGTAAACTTATCACACGAAAACAGATTAGTTTTGTAACAGTGGCGATTATCTATCAACAAAGGTATTAAAGTTATTATCGGTCTAAGACAAGTATGCAAATTAACAGTGCCAGGTGCAGTTGAAGACATACGATAATTTTTTTATAGGCGGAAGACAAACAGAACCATGTGGCAATATCTGTATGTATGAGATACCAATCTCTGAAAATCATGTAGATATGACACTAGCCACCAGAAAATCTATATAACCAATCAAAAAGCAAATGTTGATCCAGAAATGCTGTTTGTGGAATACAAAACTATGAAATGTCCATTTATAAATTTAATGGAAATTGATGCAAAGTTGATAAAACTAGGTCATTTTCATAAGCTGTAACACCGTGACAAACAAGGCTATTTTGGAAGCAATGTATAAATCCTGATTATGAATAGATAAAATACCCCCCCCCCCCACGAACACCGGTAGCACTGCCCTAGCTACGACGTTCGTTTTTTTAAAGATCATTTTTATGAATAAACACCATGTTTTACGTAGAATTCTCCACTTATATTGGTTAATATATTGTTTTATAATTTCATCACAATAGATGAAATATGAAAAATAGCAGTCAGCATTAGTGAAATCACGTCAAAAAAATAACTGACGAGTGGTGACATTCTCGACGTGATTATTAACGCATACACGCCTTTGGGTGGACAGGTTTTGTATATCGATTTTAGGGATGAAAATAGTAATTTAATCTAATACTTTCATGTGCGAAATAATTTCGGAAAGTACAGCACACTTAAAGATATCGGAAAAAGTTACATAGCCTAACATTTTCCTCCATCAATTCTATCTGACCCAACTGAAGAAACACCAAAATCGTAGCAGTGTAATACTTAACTAAAATAAATGTCGAATAACTTCTTGCGAAGAATATTGTAATTATATAGAAATTGTCGAAGAATAAAATCAAAATGGTCGCGAAGCGTCGGTTCAATGCAAGAATGGCGGTAGAGTAGCATGTAGATATTTGAAGTTCAGCACTGATATTACGTGATGCGAAGTGAATATACGAAGAATGGAATATCCCAAGGAGTATTTTGTACGTGTAGTTACCCAAAATCGCTGTGTAGAACGTCAGATACTCGTAGAACTAGAAACAAACGGCTTTTTAGAAGTTCGCACGTAGTTCCCAAAACAAACAGGAACCAGAAACAAGGAAGAGGGGTTGGTAGTTGGCGCACAAAGTTAGCGTGTTGGCGGAGTGGGGAGCACAAAACACAATAATGAATTAGAGCAGCTGGAGAGGGGGCCGAAAAAGTGTTCTGAGGGGTAAATAGTCAGCATGAAACACAAAACTTGAATAATTTATATTCTGTGTAAAAAAAGCACAGACAGGTGTATAGAAGAACGACTTTGGTACGTCGTTTAGACGATAGGTATGGTGTTTAGACTCTAAGACGCGTGCCAGTGGCGCTAAAGTCGTCACAATTTGGTTTCAGGAATGAGGGGTACTGTAGAATGTTTCGCCGTTGAAATCCGTATTTGTCTGAGTAATTCACATAATTCACACTCCTCTGGTCAAATGAATTCATACTTTTCGGACTTCGACTGTCTGCATCTAATAAAGATTTGTTCATTAGAGTATACTGATATCAAGTTAAGAAAGAATAGAATGATCTACTTGGAAGCTATGTGTAAACAAATAAAAACGTTAAATAAACAAATGAATAAAGGACCGCCACACTCTGGAACATCAGGTGTCTGATCTACCTTGGTGAACGTTGGCCTGAGCTGTTTTGGATAATAACAACTAAAGACATCAAAACAACAAAAATAAGAAGGGCTCAATAGACATAGCTTTACCGTATATAACTTCGAATAGTAGTCATTCTGTTAGAAAAGTTTTCTCATGATAGTTACAGTATGTATAGTGTTTCAAGGTCAATGTTAATAGACATTTCTCTTCCTACAAAGCTACTGGAGCGCGACATAATTGCTACATGTATGAGAGGATATCTATATAAATTTAAAAAATAAAAAGTACGTGGTAATTCTAAGCACTATATGGTTAATATATTGAATCCTAACTATTTGAGACAAAACTTGTTATTAAAAAGAAATATACATGATAGATGTATTAGATTAATCATCTATTTTGCCCTTCAAGGTGAAATGCTTATACTTTTTTATAACAAGGTAGCCTTGAATTTCATTACCACACGGCACTTGTTTGCTCAACATCAGACTCAACAACCAAATAACATAATGTCCAGATGGCTTTTTTATTTTGGTCTCCAGACACCATTTTTGACAATCAAATCACAATCTCAATTTGCTGTTCCGTATCCGTTCTGTGGCATTTGGCATTTAAATTTGACATGTTTGTTGGTATGGTGAGTTTTGTAATTCGTAGTGAATGTTTGACTGTAGGAGAAATGTAACATTTAAATATAATATACACGTAATGTAATATAATATACGTATACAATATCAGTAAACTATTTCCTGAAAAACAATGATGATGACATCATAATAGAATACGTAGAAACTCCAAGTGTGCAATAAAATATACGGCAAAAATGAGTGCAATATTCAAACATTTCAACTATATAGGATGTTATAGAATACTACTAATTTTTCTTGCCCTGTGGTTAATAGTTTCAGCTATATCAGTATTTCCTATGTCGAGCTGGAGTCCTCCAGCAGAAGGTGAAACTAAAGTTGCTGAAAGGTTGTCCAGGGCTTTGTTAGATTTAGAAGCACTTCGGCGACAAAATGATGAACTACAAGAGATCTTCAAAGACATAAGTGTTAATAACTTGAATGAAAATCAAAAGGAAGTTATGGAAAACTTTCAGGTAATTTTTATATTCCAGTGATAGAAAATAATATTTTGTTCAAATTTATTTTAATAGCTATTTGTATCACATTAATTTAACAATTAACCAATTCTTGCTTCTGCTCTAGTATCTTTGCTAACACTACTATATTTTAAAATAGGATCAAGTGTCCTCACCCAAATTCCTTTCTTTGTCATTTTTGGTATTAAGAAAACATCAAGAGCTGCCCTATAAAATTCTTTGCCTAGTTCACTTTCTATGTTTCGTAAATTTCTTATAGGTCATATATCCATTTAGCATACTCTATCAGACATCTTTCTATGATCTTTCACTCCTTTTTTACTACAAATGTTGTGTATCATTGATGTCCTTTTCCTTTGCCTAATCTATTCCCAAGTGACATCCAGAACTTAGTTTTTGTTGGTTTTTTAGCTGATTTATTTGATATTCATTCTGCCATCATTGCTGATCATTTTTAATTAGTTTGTTGTATGTAGTCCTTTTCTTCTTGCCTTCATTATCATTTTTTTTTGCTTTCATTTTAGTTTGTCTATGCTTTGCTTTGATAATTAGGTCATCATTACTATATATTTCAATTCCAGACTAATTTCTAAGCTTGCTTGATAGTATTGCAATGGTGAAAAATTTCAAATTCTGGATATGTTTCAAAAAGTATATATCAGAAGTGATTTGGATGGCATACACATCTACAGCTTGAACAGATTTCCTATGTCTTTTCGATATGTGGATATATGGACCTGAGGATAAAAAACATGAATTCAGTCCTATTACTTTATGATCCTATCCCGTATCCATGAAAAATCGAGGAAATGCCAATGGTTGATGCCATGGCAAAAATGGGTTACTTCACCATACACTTTATTATTGACGCTTCTCATCTTTCAGATGCGGTTAACAAAGGCTGATCATATTAACAATAAACAGAATCTAGGATACATAACTCAAAAAGAAGAACCAAATACTCAGTATGAAATACTCAGACGCAGAATTTTTTCAAATACAAAGGAAATGTGGTACTTCATTAATTCAAATCTCAAAGACTTGAGAAAAAAAGCAAACGGAATAGCTCCAGAGCTGATAGACTCGATCAATTATATTATGAACATGGGTGTAGAACATCACAGGTCATTAATGTTTGACATTGAACAATTGGAGGTTGTGGATGGGTATTCGGTTTGGCGGGAAAAAGAAGCCGCTGATCTGAGTAACTTTGTTCAAGAGAGATTCAAATATCTTCAGAATCCAGAGAACTGTAAAGCAGCAAGGAAACTTGTATGCAGTTTAAACAAAGGATGTGGTTATGGCTGCCAATTGCATCATGCCGTGTATTGTTTTATGGTAGCATACGGTACACAAAGAACCCTAATACTGAAATCCAAAGGCTGGAGATATCACAAGGCTGGATGGGAAGAAGTTTTCAAACCTGTCAGTGATACGTGCACGAGCATAGAGGGAGAAAGTTTCTCCAACTGGCCGGGTCATGACGACACACAAGTTATTAATCTACCAATCATTGATTCTCTATCTCCCAGACCTCCATTCTTGCCACTAGCTATACCTGAGGATTTGGCTCCAAGATTGGTTCGATTGCATGGTGATCCGATAGTGTGGTGGGTTGGGCAGATTTTGAAATATCTTTTACGACCTCAAGAAAAAACGACAATGATGGTACAAGACACCATGACGAAAATGGGTTTTAAAAGACCGATTGTAGGAGTGCATGTTCGTAGAACGGATAAAGTAGGAACTGAAGCGGCTTTTCATGGCTTAGAAGAATACATGTCACATGTCGATGAATATTACAACTATTTGGAGCTGAAACAAGTTGTAGATAAACGCAGAATATATTTGGCCTCCGATGATCCTAAGGTGTTGTTGGAGGCTAAGAAAAAATACCCTCATTACGAGATAATAGGAGATCCTTCAATTTCTAAGACTGCCTCTGTGTCAACTAGATATTCAGATAGTTCTTTATTTGGCATAATTCTTGACATACATATGCTTTCAATGTCCGATTATTTAGTGTGTACGTTTTCTTCTCAAGTATGCCGAATTGCATATGAAATAATGCAGAACTATTATCCTGATGCTTCTGCAAAGTTCAGATCTTTGGATGATATTTATTACTATGGAGGACAAAATGCTCATAATGTAGTTGCTGTCTGGCCACACGAACCGAAAAAGAATGGTGAGATGCATATTGCTGTAGGGGATCTCATTGGTGTAGCTGGTAATCACTGGAATGGATTTAGCAAAGGCCGAAATGTCCGAACAAATCAGATTGGTTTTTATCCAACTTTTAAAGTTAGAGATAAAATACAAACTGCCAAATTTCCAACATACTCTGAAATGTACAAAAAAGAGCACAAAGATGAGAATTAGTTATGTAAGTATATATTCTGTTCCAGCATTCAAAAGCTATCTATCTATCCCGTTTTACATTAATTTTGTCCATTCGTAATGTTGTAATAATAACAAGTTTGTTCCAATACACATACACAATTCACAATCCTTTCGCTATATAGTTCATTTGTTCCCAAATTGTTGTTTCCTTTTGTGATGTAGCAAATGGCACTCACAGATGACATGAAAGACTCTGTCTTTCCCCACATTGTCTGCAGCTAAGCTATCTATTTTAAAGTCCTACTTTGTTCAGGTGCTCCTTCAGGCCAAAGTGTCATGTAAAGCATGGTGCGGTTTATTGTTTTCCATGTCTGCCTTCAGTCATTAATTTCTGGTATTCCTTGACTTGGTTCCTAACTGTGTGTTTTGGCACCTCAAAGACTGGTTCTGGATCAATTAATGAGGATGATGATCCTATTCTTCCAAGCTCATCAGCCTTCTCGTTGCCAGTATCACATGACTGTCAGTGAATATGGCGATCTTTTCGTTTTTATACGCTCGCTCATTGTTTATCCTTGCATGGTGCAAGATGGTTCACACCTCAGCCCGAAACACAGATGTGTATTTACCAAGCGGTACAGTATCTAAAGTTGTGTGATCAACCATAGATTTTCCGCTCCTGTTCCCTGTAAGAACTTTGAAGCTTCTGTATACTAGTTTATGAAGGTCACGCTGAAAGACTTTTGATATTCCTAATCTATACAAGTTTAAAAAAGTTTGAGCACGCAGAAATGTTGTCTGAAGTTGTAAGTGCTTACACGCAAAGGCAGCGTTTGAATCGTTCAGAAGTTGCCTTGCCACGGTCTCGAATGAAGTGTTGACCGAATTTTATAATGAAACCGGGTAGTCGCGATTTTCGAGCCATGATTTTGAAAAGAGATCACATCAAGCGGAATGTCACGAGTTGCTTTGTGGACTCTGCCCCTTCTAGGGCTACAGTTTTTAATTGGTTTGCTGAGTTAAAAAGGGGCCGGGTAACGCTCGATGGTGAACCTCGCACAGGTCGACCGCCCACTGCTGTTACTTCGGAAACTGTAGAAGCTGTGCAAAATATGGTAGAAAAAGATCGACATATAACCTTCATCGAGATTGGGAATAATTCATGATTACCTTCGTCTAAGGAAGCGGTGTTCCAGATGGGTGCCACATTTGTTGAGTAGTGAGCAAAAAACAACAAGTTTTGATTGGGCTAAGTTTATGCTTGGAAAATTTGATAATGGGCACAGTAAAAACACT
The DNA here is from genome assembly GCA_949316355.1 of Bruchidius siliquastri. Classification (NCBI taxonomy): domain Eukaryota; kingdom Metazoa; phylum Arthropoda; class Insecta; order Coleoptera; family Chrysomelidae; genus Bruchidius; species Bruchidius siliquastri. The sequence goes on from OX438536.1 coordinate 25,614,129, forward strand.
TTGAATATCGTAACCGGAGACGAAACATGGTTATATCATGATCCTGTCAGCAGTCAGTAATTTGGTGCTTTGAAAGTGAGCAGCCTCCTACGAAAATTCGTCGTTCCAAGAGTGTTGGAGTGTTGGAAAGAAAGTGGTTCGCATCGGTTGAAATTAGCAACCTTTCAAAAGAACGTTGGTCACAAGAATTTGACAAGTGGTTTTAATCAATGCGTAAATGTATTGAGGTAGGGGGAGAATATGTTGAAAAATCAGAATAAAGTTTTTTTTTAAAACCTTGTAGTTTTTCTGTATCTAAAAACTTTCACTGTGACCCTCTATCTCTGATTATAGTCTTAAAGCTCTTTTAGAATGTAAATCTCTGAATTTTGTGGTCCTTTATTGCATCCAGTACGGTACTATCCACATATTCCTCAATTTTATTGTGTCTGACGTCCTTGTTTAAAACTCTTAGTACCATTTCTAGCCTTTAGCAACCCATTCTCGCCTCCTCATTACAAATTGAACTGGAGACAGGTTCAGAATGGTCTACAGTGCTGCAGTTGTAGCGCTCTTCATTGCTCCCGTTATTGCCAAACAGGCAAGTCTTTTCACTGTGCTCAGTTCCACAATGGCAGATCATTGTTCCAGCTTTGTCCACCATACCAAATGCGCATACTTTGTCCAGTGCATCATATTTTGCCGTGTGTCAATGTCGAAACGTTGTTTTTGTTTACCTATCGTCTCGAATCCATTTTTTTAATCATGATTACGAAATCAATGAAATAATCAAGTTGTAATTGAATTTGGATCCTTCAGCATTTAATCTCGAAGCCAAACATCCACGTAAGTCGTGAAGTCCATATTCACATCGTATTTTATATGCGTCTAAATGTTTATCATCACAAAAACGTGATCTTTTCAACCATATAAACTGCCCATAGCTTACCATTTATTACCTACATAAAAAAACTTAACAAACATTATGAACCATTCGATATTGAACTTACATTGTAAGAATTATCTACAACTTCAACATTTTTTTTTAGGTCATTAGTCAATGTGATGACACCGTGGTGTGATCGCATTTATTTCAATGTCATGGAATGGCTAATATTGGGATAATGTGTGTCCACTTTCTGGAAAATCAGGCAAAAGTCCGGGAAGGGAATGGTGGTCATGAATTATCTGGAAATAAACGTCAAGCCATTCGAAAAGTCAGCGAACAAGTTATAAAATGGTTTTTGGGCATTTTAAGTGGGCACACTCTTATTGACACATTACTGAGACGGCACTTGAGCTATGGTTGTCACTCACTTTATCCAACCTAGGAATACTGTGAGTTTCCTTTATTTATTTATTTATAATATCAATGTGCTGACCCCAGCCCCAGCTACAACATAAAAGAACAAAATATATGAGATTTTTGTTTTGTATCCATTTGTTTCTTCTTAAAATGTGTGGGAAAGGAAAAAATCTCTAGAATGTACATTACAGCAAAATCGGTTGTAATTGTTTAACTGAATATGCTCCTGTTCCACTAATGTATCCATTTCATTTATTTTTTAAAGTTTGTGTTTAGTATTTATATATAGCATCTCTGGTTATCGAGTAGTTTTTCTTTTTAACAGCTCGAGCATTTTTTGAACATTCCTTTTACCTGATTTAATTCTCTATTGCACAGAAAATGTTAATGTAATTGATAAAAAATAATGTAATCAATCTAAGTGTTGAAGTAGCTCATTTTCCAGTCAGGAAAATTTTCGAATTACTTGCAAAAACATTGAATGTCGTAGTACTTTTCTGTGTCTGCGTTGTCTAAGTTTCAGGCAAAAATAGATGATATCAAAGATGAGTAGACAATACCAATCTGGAAATCAGTTAGGCTGTACTGTTGCAAATGAATTCCAGGATTTTGTTATTTACTTCAGTGAAGTAATATATTTGTTTTTACTTCTGTATGACCAATTTACTCTATCAATATTAGATTGAAATATGTAGAAAATATGTATGTTTGTACAAATATGTCTCAAATTAATGCTGTGTAATCTCATTTTTATATTATTAACTTGAAGGAGTGTAAATATATTTTATTCATTAAATGATGATTATTATTTTACAATGTAAGTATATGCACCCTTTGCTTTGGCGCAATATAGGAAATATTTCAGACATCCCGTTTCGAGGTGAAAGAAAACATCAGTCCATTTATGTGTCCCTCTTGGACACCGTGCGACGTATATTTGGACAGCGTAGATTAAGTGATGATGCTATAAATACGTTCTTAAAACTGTACATTTCAATAATCTGACAATGTGAGCGTGGTACAAGGGAGTGGGAGGGTTATAAATAACAGAAAAACATCGTCAACTTGGCATTCTCTATTGCGATAGTTTTTGTTTTATTTCAAGTGGAGGGTAACAATAAAAATATAATCAGAGATTTCCACAATTCAGAGTAACAAAAAAGGAAAGACAGAGTAGCAGTAGCTGTTTCAGAGAATACAATTTACTGGAGTGAACTAGAACCCCAGCTTATGAGACGACGACTTAGCGAGGCCAGCAACATGTTCGTGCCATGATATGTTATTGTTGAAATTAATTCTCAGAAGCTTGATGGGAGATGATCCAAGTATTCGGTGTTCATGCAACTCCTTTCTCAAAGTTAAAGTCCATTAGTAGATCAGACGGGTCGCCAGATTCCCCTCGCCTTCCTGCCTGTGATGTCACAAACTTTAGGTCATTGTCGACGAGGCGTTAAAAACCGCGACGTATTCCAAGATTCTGTTGGCTGAAAATTTCACGTGACGAACTATATTTTGTTTGGCCGGGTTAGGTCACGTGATTAGAGCGCGAGCGCGAACAGGATTTTAGGTTAGGTCTGTGGTGTGTATTTTGTTTATCTAAAATATTATTATTTCAAGGGATAATCGTGATTATTCATAAACACATATATTTATTATAAAAATGCCGGTTTGTTGCTTTCTTTGCAAAAAAGTCTTTAGTACCCAATTTAATTTAAACAAGCATTGTCGTGTCCAACACAACACACAACATTAAGAAACAAACTTATTCATATGCTGGAAATAAAATCGACTTTTTGTGTTTGGACTGTAATAGGTCATTTAGAAATGGTAATTTTCTTGTTGATCACTTACAAAATGAACATTCATTAAAAATTGAACAGGAAGAAAAATATTTTCAAACTATAGAAGGTAAGTACCTATGTATTCCCAGACCAATACAACCAATAGGAACACGCAAATCACGTCTCAATTCTACCAATAGAATCTTGGAATGTATCGCGGTTTTTAACGCCTCGTCATTGTCGTTGGTCGTTGGTAAATTTGTTTGGTTAGCTCGTAATCAGATGTTTACGATCGCGTTTGGCGCGGAAGCCGGTATTTTTTGCTAACTTTTTTCTCGAAAATACATATGTTTAAGTTGTTATTCAGGTGAAGATTTGTATTATAGTGCAAATAGTGCTCTGTATTGATAGTGGCTCGTATAAATATCAATATTCTCGTATTTGTTTCACTGTTTAAGTTATGTTACAGACATAACCTCAATAATGGTGTGCTCAGAAATAAGGATTTTTAAATTTTGTCGTAATCGCAAATTCGCGTAGTGCTGTGTATTAATAGTGTTCAAAATTCTATTGATAACATATCTGTAATTTAAACGGAGTTGATGGGAATTCTGTTATTGATAAAAATGACGAAGCCATCAAATTTGCCTCTGAATGTATTCAGCAATCTATATTGTTTTCAATGTGGTAAATGAACAAGAACTTTCATTTTTTTATTAAAAGAGCTCAATTCCTAAAAGAGCAATTTGAATTAACAATAATGTCAATACACAGATACTCTTCAAATATGCTTTTATGGGCAAGCACTTTATGTTTCTAATTTCCAGGGTCCTACAAAATGTTTAGAGATAGTGGGTGTTTATTTTTCAGTTCATGTTACATCTAACGGCAAATAAAATAAAGCATAATATAATTTGAAATTACATTGTAAACATTATATACAAAACCCGATAATGCTAAGTCTTTGAACATCATCTTTAGGACATGTAATATGCATGAACTGGAAAATGGTGCGTCAGATATTGGGTTGAATTCAATTATTTTTTCTTTTTAACTTAAATATAAAAATGAATATATCACAACCATATTTTGGTTTTGTTGTACTGAAAAGAATGGCGAAGCATTTTAGTGTACAATTTTTCACACATTGATGTAGTTCCTCAACCTTATATCTTGTCGTTGCTTGTCTAATTCATCATATTTTCTACTGGCAGCAGATTGAAACCACATACGATTACGAGTATAACGTTTCGGCTGTCTCGACAGTATTTTTAAGACTTTGATTTTGAAATTATTTTCATTTTAAGAGATGCTGCCGATGCAGCCGAAATGTTAGTAAACGTATTGCAGTCAATCATATGTGGTTTCAATTAGCTGTCAGTAAAACATATTTTATATACATGTTTTACAATTCATAAGAAAATGTCGCTTCTGAAGGAAACTCTGCTTGAGTTATTTGCTGTCAATCAAAAATGTTCATCCCAACCGCTGGTTTCATCTTCAGGAATGTCGTAATCCTTCGGGTACGTTGGAAAGTTTGATAATCCGTTATTGTTCGTGGAGATGGACTCGAACGGTGATGGCATTTCGCAGGCTGCGAAAGTCTGCCAGTCCCAGCCGGAAAACCACCTGTGGCTTTTTATGTCTTTGACTCCTCCTCTTTGCATGCCTAACCGTTCCGATGGCACCGTTTTACACAACTTTTCAATCTGTAAGTGAACGTGAAAATTCAGTTTAAGAGGGGACTGTACCTAGAATAAAAGGCGTTTCCAATATTTAAATTATAATTCAGCTTCCATCAAGTTTTTGCAATGAAATCCTAATATGCTCACCAGGTTTCTCGCCCTGATTCCCATGTACGTAGGAAAGTTCACACTTTCAATTCCACTCAATATCTTTGTGTAAGTTTTGTAGTTATTTGGATCGTTCGAACGGAATGGTGTTTTTCCTGTGAGCATTTCGAATATGAATATTCCGTATTCCCAGTAGTCTACGGCTCTGTCATGCCCCTTATTCAGTACTATCTCAGGAGCTACGTATTCAGGAGTCCCTGGAATCAACAGACAAATGCGATGGTTATTATTTGTTGTTGTTGACCGGTCATCGATAGTAGCAAAGAAGAGCACAATCAGAAAATTAAGAACAAACACCTTTCATGTCCATACCACCACTGACTAGAGCGAATGGTTCCATTACATCCACCCCCAAAGAAAAAGCAGTCACCTTGGGGCAGGTTTGCGCTGTCAATCCTACAGTAAACTTCCAAAGAAGCACTTCACCCACAACCATCAGCATATTCTATAAAAGCTGACCAAATACCAGGAATCGTCCTGCGACGTTGCAGAGCTCTTACACCCAATTCTTCTATTTAAAATCTCTTGCCAACGAGGAGTGTTCCCTACTAGATTGAAGATCATCAAGTGCCTAAGAAGGCCGGAAAAAATATACCCAGCATCTATAAACCTGTGACTGCTCAACATTTTCCAAGGTTATGGGGATTGTCATTGATGGTGCAAAATAATATCATGAACGCTCGCCAATATGGTGCCAATTGTTAGATAGTTTTCCTCTGGGATCGAATTTTGGTGATGGATGTGTTCACCATCAATTCCGGTGTTCCTCAAGGATCTGTCCTTTCTCTACCGCTCTTCCATCTTTATACCCTACAGGGCTCAGATCAGACCATCGTACGAGTACTGCTGGCATCCAGACTTAATCTAGGAACTATCAATACCATGTGAAATGTTTGACAGTGCTGTCTCGCATATTATCACCAAAAGTATCAACAATATAAATACTTGGGGAGGAGCAACTGACCCCTCCTCACTAGGTCGAATTTCCAATACGTCGAAGAAGCCTTTTCCATCATTTTGGAGAACTTAAGCGTTGTGGAATGGGCTGTTAGGGAGTTTGTTCTCCGAAATTTACACTAGCGTTTCAAGGTCGATGTGGAGAGAAATCTATTCTCTGGCAGCGCGTTTGGGTCGTTATACAAGGAGTATCGCGACCCAAAGAGTATAAGGAGTGTGATGGTTATCTATAAAAAAAAACACTTACCTGCGAAAGTATACGTTTTATGTCTATCGACAATTTCTTTGGCAAAACTAAAATCTGTTAACTTAATATAGCCGTTGCGTGAAAATACCAGGTTTTCTGGTTTCAAATCCCTATACATGATGCCTCTAGAGTGTAGATAGTCGAAAGCTTCCAAAACACAAGCACATATGAATTTAGCGTTATCTTCGTCGAATCGCTTATTTTTTTGCTTATGCATCACGTTAAACAGTTCTCCTCCTGGAAATAATGAACTATATCAAAGTGATCGAACTATAAGTCACAGAAGCATGAATACAGTCTATGTTAATTTTTTGATCCTGGTTTTAAAAAAAAACTTATAAACTTAGTAATTGCTACGTTCTTTTCTGTTCGTAAATTTGCATAATTGTAGCCATTTTGTGTAAGCCGTTTAGCGGTACATCGGCATATTCCATTTCTTCCAGTATTCATGGTTCTGTACCACAAGATCACACAAAATTTTCTCGATCCGGCTCTGTCCAACAAACACCTGTTTTCTGGATCCCATTTTTAAGCAGATCAGCTACAGTATTTTAACAAGTCAAAATCATACTCACCCATACAAGCTTCCATTAAGAAGTATATGTACTTATTGTCCTTATATGTTCTGTATAATCTAACTATAAACTGCGAACGACATTTCAGTTGTAAGTTTTTCTCGTTGAATACGTGTTCCTGTTGCGCCATCCGAACGATGTCTATTTTCTTGATGTATTTCAATGCAAACATCAACTCTTTCTTCTGTTTATGTTGTACCAGCTCTACCCTTCGCAGAAATTGCAAAATTAATCACAAAACATGAGAAGTGGTAACAAACTTCATATTACTTTGGAATATTAATGATATAGCACTTGTTAAATCTCATTGTATAGAGTTACAACAAAAGTCAAACGTCGTAGCAACCAAGTTGGGTTGCCAGGTCAGTCAGAAGCTGCAGAGTGTCCCCGATGGGTTTATCTATTAATGAAGCAAATACCTACCTGCCAAATCCACCAACGCCTAATGTTCTAATGAGATCCAAATCATCATTCAAATCTACATCTTCGTATTCTATTCGTGCTTCGGTAACCGACGACTTGGGCTTGTCGACAGAAATGTACTGGAATATTTCCCCCATTTCACCAAATATGTCGATGAACTCCTTCCTGGCCAGCGTCAAGCACTCCACCATGGGCGGATCGGCGGTGACTGTAGCTTGTCGACAGTCTTCTTTCAACAGTGCCAGCTCCCCAAAGCAGTCTCCTTTTGTGTACTTTTTCCCTTCTACACGTTTCCCGTCTTTAGTGATTGTCACTGTGCCTGCTCGGATGATGTAGAATTTGTTTCCTAAAAATCCCAAAATTTTTGAAATGTATATAGTTCCTATTTACTGAACATTATCCGTATTTTTAATCCTCGGAAAGAGAGGCATCTTAAATCTCTATAACTCCACCAATTCACCAGACTGATTAACACTCCGCCCAGACCAGTTATTGTCTAGTGATTGGATCGAACATATGTATCACCACTGTGCGTTTTCGCCTGGTGTCATCACGTGAAAAATAGTATAGAAAACTACAATGTGTCTATTAATTACTCATGAAATGTGATTGAAAAAGGGAGATGAAGAAAAAAATGCACCTAAGACTTGTTCACAAAAACAGCGGCGGCTCGTAAAGATTTTAGATGTCCTAAATTATTTTCCAATAAACAACACCTATTTTTTGTAGATTTATTCAATACACAGGATATAATATTAGTTGGCCCTAAGTAACGCAAATTCCATACGATTGTGACGATGGCATTTGTCTGTTACAAATCCATTAATTTTTTGAATAAATGTCTGTTAAATTCACGCGTGTAACTCTTTCTTCTACTTACACAACATTTTTCAATCAGGAGTTGGAGTTGTATGAGTTTTTAATTAATCTTTCACGTTTCAATCACGTATTAAGTTGATTTTTCTATATATTCATCAAAACATATATTTTGCTTCATTTGTACCTTTTGAACGGTTCATTTTGACCTGACTAAAGACCACAATGGCTCGAATCACTGACTTCTCTGAACCATTATGCAAAAGATGAATGGGTTGTACTTGTACCTTTATCTCCTTGCTTAACAATGACTTGTCCAGGCAAAAACTTTTCTGTTTTCAAAGACGTCGACATAATCTGTAAAGCATCCTTTCCTATAACACTCAGGGTCTTGTTGTTCAATAAAAATTGCATAATTTCATCTTCTTCTATGATATTATGCTTTTGAGTGATTTTTTGGTATACGTTGCTGTCCAGGACCCATACCTTAGGCAATGAGAGAAAGTAAATCAAATGAATGATTTTATTAGACAACCAAGGTCGAAAGTAAATTAGGCTTTAGTTGTTCAGAATAGGAAGTGACGTACTACTACAAAATATATATCAAAATATTACCTTTCCCTCTGTCATAGCTTTGATCGTTGCCAGTCTTTTAGCATTATAGAGGATTGCAAGCTCTCCAAAAACTCTCACGTCGTCAAACACTTCATTTATTTTACCATTCACGATGATCTGAAACTTCCCAGATATGGAGATGTACATGTGCCATCCTTCACTACCCTGTTTGATTACTGTCTCTTTTGCTGATACTTTTTTCATGTAGAAAGCAGGAACCACGTCGTCTAGTCGCGTGCCTGATATGATTTTGCTGAGAAAATCATTTTTTCCTATTGCATTTCGGATGAGCTGCTCATCTCTGTAAAGAAACAAGAAAAGGTAGATTTTAGTTGTTCATACTCTGCAACTCGTGTTATAAATATTGATGCATTTGATGATGTTTATGCTTTCGAGCGTAGTTTGTTATTTAATTGTAGCGAAAAAAAACAACATTTTTATTGCATTATTTAAAATGAGTTTTATCCAGAATTAACAAAATTTTTTTGCTTCCCCCCCCTTTAACTCGGAATTTACCATTCGGATTCTGATGATACGAAAAAGCTCTGTAGTTTTTGAGAATCTGTGCAGTTGTCATCCTCAATAATAAAAATGACGTAATGCTGATTATGTCATTACGGATACTATTTGATTCGACTAGCATTCTGTAATATTTCCTGTGTGATAATGACATAGCGTCAACGCGAACATGATGTAGGTTTACCTAAAACTAGTCTCTGGCGAATATCTGGCTCTTAATGCTTACTTACTCGGGGCTCTTGGGGTAGGTCGGCAGTTGAATATCATCATTTTCGTCAAATTTCACAATTTCCGAGAATATAGCTTCTCTTCGTTTAGTATCTTCTCTGAGCTCTACTTCTGGTATGATCTCATTATCCATTGTTGTTTTTTCTTCGGTCAGTGTTGTTCCACCATCTGTAGCATCATCCTGCTTACCTACCATCGAATCAAAATATACTACTTTCACAGCTTCTATATTGGATTCGGATTTATCTACAAGCAACAGGAATAACTTTGTTTTGGATCAAACCATTCATTTATAATGACTATCTTTGAAGTCTGGCGATATTAAACAGTCCCGCATGGCATCAAGGAGGTTGACTCTTTATTTCACATGTCGTTGTATTTGTTTTTGAAGATTTTGATCATATTTTGCTTGAAGTAAGTTTGAGTGCCATATAATCTCTTGAATAAGGCATCAAGTAGATCGACTATATTTCACGTATAGTTGTATTAGTTTTTGAATATTTCGATTACCTGAAGAAAGTTCCAATTATTGTAAGTTATAAAAATTCTTCAAAAACTTATTTTGTGAATTTGTGAGTGCAAAAATTCACTCCAAATCCTTATTTCTAAACTTTTACAGTATTACATGAGTGTCAACCAACTTGACCCTATTTTTTTCAAATATGTCGTCCAGAGGTAATAAGACGAATAATGCGGAACAAGCACCACAAGGTAAATTCCTGAAGTTACATTAGCTGAAATAAATATACTACCTTCAGTTGCTACATGCCCTTCGTCACTATCAGATATTATTTTACCATTACTAATCGTATACTCACGACTAACAGAACAACTCGGACAGTTTCCCATGTTTCTCGCGCACTGCAGTATTTCATCACTGACACTGTTAAGAGGTGATGAAACACACTTTTAGCTACATTCCCAGTATCAAATTAAATCTACAGATAAGATAATTCAATATACTTTTTGTATTATAAACTTAAACTTAACTGATGTCAACTAGGTATATAGCCCGAGAGAGAGGGATATCTCTGATAGTCATTTCGTGTATGATCTTGACCGACATATACCATCTATAGTAGCATGAAAATGACTTACGGCCCCTGTACACAATCGGCCATGATGGGCCACTGCAGGTGATCGCCATTTTGTACAGGGAGGAATGGTGTACGAGTATGATGGCGGACAGTTGACAGTGGTTAATGGATCGTGGCGCGCAATGGCGATGGCGTAGCCTGGCCGGTAGTGTTCACACAGTCGGCGATTGTTCTGTGCATTACCGACTGACGGGGTAGTGCATACGTCCATCTTGAGTAGTTCACCAGGCAGCGATGATTCATATGCCATTATGTGAACACCTTTCAAGCTGACGGGCAATGATGGCCTACGTGGCGCATAGCCCATCATGGCCCATTGTGTACTGGTGCCTTAAGACAAGAATATGAAACTACCTTCACCCATCTTATTAATCGGTGACAATTATTCATTCCATCTTAAAGAAATATACCGCAAGTGGGTTGGCTGAAAAACTCCTGGCCAGACTATGATTGATTCAGAATTCAAAAATGGCTTTTTTGAACATAGGACTCGTTTATTTAGGAAGCAATTGTCGAACAACCTTATAAAATTCTCAGATCTTCTGGAGGTTAGATCGATGACGGTATCATTAACATCTACACAGACGGATCAAAGAAACATAAAGGGGCTGAAGCTAGAACTGGCTATTCGCACAGCTCCAAGTTAACTACCCCCCCCCCCCTTCCCTTAGGGAAATTGTGGGCAAGTACATAAGATCAACTCACCTCCAGGTGTCGCCCTCTATAGAGATGCCCATTGACAACTTACGAAGTCAAAGCTCTTGACACCTGGACTGCCTTGGAGCGGCAATAGATGTCTCTGTAAATCAGCTCACCCTTGTTGACAGATATCGTGGGGGGACATCTATCGCCGCAAAAGGCAGTTCAGGTGTTAGGACCTTTGCCTTTGTAAGTTAATGGGAGTCCTCATAGATGGCGACACTTGGAGATGAGTTGATGTACCAAAGAAGTACTTAAACCAGTCGATAACCAGCAGCTCACGCTTTCTTACAATGAAATATTTTTTCTGTTAATCCCTTTATTCTAATTTTAAACTTATTAAAAATCATAGAATTATATTGAATGAGGGCTATGTATTTGAAAAAACTTAATGATGATTTTTTCACGTTTTAGTGTTATGTAGTATACAAGCGTGCAATTTTCAAGTTGTTTAAACTGCATTTTAATTTAAAATTTGTTGTATCAAAACGAAATAAGATGTGATATTATCCAACCTCGATTTTTTTCATTGAAAATTATTACAAAAATTAATTTATAGATTTTATATTGTCCATTTGTTTTCAAATTGTTGTGCTACATTACATACAAGCCTGATCAATGGACGTGAATGCATCTTTCAGATAAGCAACTGTCTCCCGGACTAATGTAACCGATCTGCTTGGTTGAGTGCCTGCTCTGAAATATAATTTCTTCAACGATACTGCAGTGTAATAACCTAATCTACGATTAAAATTTAAAAATCCGGGTGTTAGTCATTGATCTGTGAATTGTTTCGCGACTATTTGTTCGATATTTCATAAAAACTGTTGGGATTAAATCTACCTGATAAGAACTTATTAAAACAAACAGGTCCAACGGAATTTCAAGCAGTGTCGTAGATAGGACAGAGCAGCTGGGGCCCGAACCAGTGGCGCAAAATCGTGGGTTCAAAGGGCTGGAAATGCCTTCAGTAGGCATGGAATTTATCCTGACTACGACCCTGATGTCAAGTATCAGCATAGATAAATTCATTGAAACTATTTACCAAACTTGTTCCTATAACCATAAATACAGATGACTTACTTACTTACTGACGACATCTGTCAACAAGGGTGATAGGACATTGACTTCGTAAGTTGCCAATGGGCAGCGCCACCATGCGTGACACTTGGAGATGAGTGTTGTAGCACCTATACCTTACAACAAACCCAAATATTACTAAAATTGAGGTAGCGTAGGATCGGTATAGCTGAAGACGTAGTTTTTCGTGGAAAATATCTACAAGGCAGTTGTCCTCCCAATCCGAAGGGCAAATGTCATCGATCTCTAGATCAGTGTGGTAATCACTGAATTATTCATGCCCGCCAAATGCTCCCCGCTGTTCTTCCGAACGATGTTCGAAGCAAGACCTTGGCTGAAACGCATTAAAGTCGGTTGTAGAGTAGGGAAAATTGGCGGTCCCGCCAATCGGTCATCTGAGAGGTGGGGCTGGAGAAATCACCACCTTTGTAAATATGTGGTTTCTGTGTTGAAAGGGGAGAGTAGCTACAGCTTTGATGTAATCCTCGAATTAGGATTTTATAGAAATATTGAATATTAGTTTATGTTACGATTACATCGGTATAACAAAAAACCAAGGGCATATCTAGACCTCAGGCTTTAGGGGTGGGTAGCAGGGCATGGAGTTTGTGTGTGCTGTCACCATTTTTTGCAATAGCTCGAAGTAGTTGAGGCAACAGAAAGGTGTATGTTAATAGCATTATGATTGAGAGAGAGATACACAGCAAATGAAATAGTAAAGTCTTTGGCATTTTATAAAGATGAAATAAAACATCGATTGCTGCACTAATCAGTTTTCTCGGAAACAACCGGTTAAAGGTGAGCTTGCATTTGTACTGAGCCGTCACAATGGAAGCATCATGATGTTTTTTTCAAAGGAGATAAAGAAGGTAAATACGATGTCGCGCCTTTTCGATACTTACAAATACGCGCTGACCTTAAGCCGACTTTTAGTTCCAGTCCATGAAATTTCGGAAATCGCACAAGAATTATGCTATCGATTTTGAGTTATCGCAAGGTTCGCGAAATTTCATTGTGCTTTCAATGATACCAGACTCATATTATTTGTTCCGAAAATCAGAGTTGTTCAAAAATACGAAGAAAATCGCAATCAGTGTGCAAAATATGATAAAATAGAAATATATCATGTATTGATTTGCTATTTTTAATCGACTAGATACCGAATTGATAATACGGTTTTATAAAGATTACGTAACTCAAATTTAGATAAGAAATATTCATTCCTTGAGAAAAACAACTGGATTAAATTTTTGTCAAAAATCTTAGGCGCCTCTGCAAAAAAATGATTAGATTGCCGCTGTATTTTTCACGTAATGGTATAAATTTAGAATAAAAGATTTAGATCAAATTTTGGAACTGTTGACCTTTCGGAGTTCTATATTGGATATGCTGAAAAACTTCAAATCTAATATAAACCCAAAAATTCGCAAACGTTCAGATTTTTCCAAAATGTCATATTTCAATGTTTCCAAAATTCACTCGAAGCGGATCAGCAGTTCAAAATCTCCAATAAGCTGATACCAGAGGCGTATACAAGGGTGGGGGGTTAACAGGGGTAATTACTCCCCCTCCCCCAAGATTTTTGAGAAAAAATTTAATTCAGTTGTTTGTTCTCATGAATTGAATGGTTCATATCTAAATTTAAGATACGTAATCTTTATGTATTGTTAATTCGGTATCTATCCTATAAATTGCGTTTCAAATAACATCAGCAGATCAATAAATTATGTATTTCTATTTCAATATATTTTGTGCACTTATTGCTGTTTCCTCTGTATATACAAAAACTTCATGCCCTGCAAACCAACCCCCGCCCCTCCCATCAAGACTGAGATCTAGATTGGTTGATACCAGTGCACATTAGATACAGAGTCAACCTACTTGACGCCGTTTTTTAAGAAGTTTTAGTACTTTCCTGATGACATAAGATCTTTATTATGTTAAATTGCAGCAGCTTTAAGCTCCTGAAGAAGTAAAATTTTAAGATCCGTGTACTTGTGTATGTCCCTCTCAAATCCAGGATCTACAGAATGTAAGGAGCATATTTTTCTTAGAAAATCATATCAAATTAGAGAACATTTTTTTTAATTTGAGGGTGAGTCAAACCCATGTGACCCCTTTCGGTGGGTTGGTGAAGATGAATAATCATAATTTTAGGGGGTGCTGAATGTGGCAAAATCGTTGTGGAAAATGTATCTAAAAGGTGATTATGTTGGAAAATTAAAAATTAAACGTAAAAACTTGTGGTATGTGTACTTTTTGATCTGTTTTCTTGTGACTGGGAATCTCAAAGATATGATGTAACAAAACGAACACATTCTATAAATACTGGCATTTATTTATTTGCAAAAATTTCAAAATGTACAACTAATGTAGTCTCCCACATCGAATGAGACGTCGAATCAATTAAACTGGTACGGAATCTCGTCTCGAGCCAGTCTCTGTAGGACGGTGGTCCTTCCTAATCTAGGAGCAAACGTCATCGATCTCTGGATCAGGTTGTTAATCTCCGAGTTACTCAAGTCTTCCAAAGACTCTCCGCCATTTTTTGATACCAGGTTTAAGGCGTGGCCTTTACCTGCAACATATGTGTGATTATTTCAAAGCTCCATTATATACTGCGCAAATTATTTCACGGATTATAAAGAAATATGGGTCATGAAGTATGCTATACATTCAAAATCAGGAATTGTCGATCTTGAATAACGACAAAACATTATTTTTGATGTTTGACGTTGAAAAACGTGAAACTCAATAATCGCATCAAGAAACTTATAAAAAACTGGCCTACTGGGAGATTCGAACCACACACCTTCTGACTGCCGGTCAGACGCTCAACCCAAATGAGCTAAGCAGACAGTCCACTCACTCAACCTAGAACGCCGATGATGTTATAGTTTAGACTGCGAGGATGAAAAAACGTAAAAAATAAATTGTCTGTCCATAGGCGAGATTATTGTTGGAATCTCCGACCGCGATTACTTTTTTCCAAGTTTCTAAACGCGAATTCATATATCGGCTTCCATGTTGAGATGTTTTGATGCGGGGGATCGGAGATCTTTACTGACACAAGCACTGGCTCTATACATCGAGATCGAACGGCTCGGGCAATTTGAAATTTGGAAGAAAATTCGCTTCCAGGGGAGTACATCTTACGTCATCGGCGTTCTAGATCAAGTGGGCGAAGTACCTGCGTAGCTCAATTGGCTAGAGAATCAGGCCGGTAATCGGAAGGTGTGCGGTTCGAATACCGTACCAGGCTGGGTTTTTTCCGAGCTTCCTAATGTGATTTTTGTACCGGAATGTTGATCATCTAGAGAGATGGTATATGAAGCTTTTCGAAACGTTGTTCATATTTCTAAGATCTTACCATTACCAAATGTCACCATAGTCCATGGGTTTTTCTTTATGAAATCCATAAATACACCAGAATCGTCGTTTTCGATATTTTTGTATAACCCATCACTCCGTTTTTTCCTTCCGACTCTTGGACCAAACCATAATGGCGAATACTTGGGCTCATCTGCTCTTCTTTCTTCCACTTCATGGCCACTGGAAAAAACTTCTGAAAACAGAATAATATGCATTCCATTTTTGAAAACTAGAATGACTAGCATAAATTTAATGCATCTAGGATAACAGCATTGATTTCGAATTTATAGTGAATCAGTTAATGTCAATGTCATTATAATTTTCAAATATGAGTCAGTGATTACAAGTGAGATGGATAAAAAAAACATAATAAATCATTATCATAAACCATAAAACTGTGTCAGTGGAAGGAATTTAAATAAATCTCAGTAACGATTGGTCCAGTAGATTGAAGCTGTACTTTCCACGAAATGATATCAGTTTAGAAATAAGGAATTTGATTGAATTTTTAACTTATTTTTTTTTCAATTAAATTCAAGAAATCTATCATTATTTTATAGTTCAAAAATTTCCATAAATATTGATAATTTCTAATATCTCGAAAACTTCTTTCAAAGAAATCATATGTTTCAAAATCTGACTCAAGTTTTCGATAAACTGATACCACTACACGTTAAATGTAGAATCAACCTTCTTGATGCCATTTTCAAGAGGTTCAAAAATTCAAAATCTATCGAAAATTCACCATGTTCATTAGATGGGTATATCATAAAGTTCCAAGTCCACAAGTATTGGAAACAAATTAATAAAATCCTTATTTTAAAGGCAAATGCGTGAACAATCATATATGTCTAACCAGTGCGAAGAATTACCGGAGTCAACATATATGGGGAGTTAAAATATATGAGGAACGTATTTTACCAATGCCAAATAATTCAGATTTCCTTCTTTTCCCACCCTTCACCGTCAGATAATTAAACCACGTTTTTTTCTGAACTGGGGAAACTTTGAGAACGGAGGATGTGGCGGTTTTTTCTGACAATAATAAATAGAAAATATCTAAATGATTTTTATTCATGATACGACAAAGTAAGCTAATTGACAAGTAATCTGGGTAGCCTTTGTAAACTATACATTTTCAAAGTATAACGATAATTTAAAGATTAAAGCGTTGTATTTTAATTGGTAGGCAGGATTTCGATAAAAAATGCCTTAAAATAGCCATAACTCAAAATGAGAATAAAAATATAGCATGTTACATCCAAAAACAAAAGGTGATTCACATTGTAAATTTGACGAATGTTTATCAAATGTCACAGAGAAAGTAGAATTAAGTGAGTACCTAGGATACATTATAATAAATATTATTATGAAATAATTAATTTCTAGATATTTTTACGTACCGTTAAATTGGAGAGTGATCAGGAGAACAGCAATAGTAGTGACCAGGGACATCTGAATCATTTTGTTGCCGAAGCCTTAATGTCCGGCTTGTGGAGTAGCTTTAGCTTTATATAGTGTGTCAGCAAACGCAAACAAATGCCTGTTAAGTCTGACTGGACGTGCGAAAACAACCCCTGCAGCTTAACAAATTTTCTAATCGATATAGATTTATGCTTCTTGACGGTGGTTGTTTCTTACTGTAATCTACTATACCTGACAACCGTAATCTTCTGTCATACCCAGAGTATTGCGTCAAGTAGACTAACTCTGTACCTAGCAGCATTTTGTCACCAGTATGGTTTGATGATGATGTGTTCAGATATTCATCTCATATTAACGAAACAGCTTTTTTGGATCTCTCGACAGAATTTATCGAGTAAAAGATGTAGAGTTGTGAAATTATAATATCGACATTTTTGACTTATTCCAGGGGAGATGATGGTACATCGTAAATAGTGTTTACGAAGATCAAGGCTGTAAATTAGTTCAGCTTTGTTGACAGATGTCGTGAGTCAGTCCAAGTGTCCGAGTTCCATTTGAAAACCGTTTTTTTAATAATGTGTGTAACTTTGTTAAAACTCAAATATTTAACTTAAATATGTGAATATAAGATTACAAATATCGATGAAGATTAAAACGAAGAGAAACTTGAATATTATTTTAATAAATAATACGTATATATAATGAACAAAAGTAACAAGGTTTTTTTAATATTAACACTAAATTTACGTATGTTGATTATGTACCTATTTTTACTGAAGTGAGCCAATTTGACTCATACAATAAAATTGAGGTTTTTTCCGAAGAAAATAGTTCCAAATTAATTTGAATGAAATGTTCACTATCAAAAATTCATGGAAAACATTTTCCGCGAAGATTTCTATTACATTTAGTACAATAGTTTGAAGATCTGTTTCTTTTGCATGATTGTTGAACTTGACAATTATTCCGTGCGTCAGTAGCATGAATTTCTGTCATTGGAATAGAAGTGTTCTTGACTTCTTCTCTACATTTACTTCTTAGCTCTTCAGCCAATTGGAAAATAAAATCTTTTCGTGAAACATTTACTTGAGTCGTCTCCTTATATTATTATTTACTTCATTGCACGGCTCACACGCGATGTATAAATCGAAATGATGACAGAAGTGGGTAACAGTGTAGCGAAAACAAGTGACAATCAGAGAAACAAAATCACAGGCGACTTGACTGTTGCCCAGGCTGTTAAACTATTAAACCATTCTATGAGTCAAATTGGCTCACAACCGTGAAAATAGGTATACTACATTCGATAATGCGAAATGAAGGGGTGTGTGGGGAAGAGGAATGAACGTTTACATATATTTCATTACTTAACTAAAAACCAACGTATGATTTTTAAAAGTAATATTAAAGTTTTATATATATATATATATATATATATATATATATATATATATAAAACTTTAATATTACTTTATATTATTATATATATATATATATATATATATATAGTGATTAAATTTTTATTGAGTCAAATTGGCTCGGTCCGTAAATCTAGTGTTAATGTGAAAACAGTAAAGTTCGTTTAAGTTATTTTCATTAAATCTTAGAGATAATAAACGCTAAATCGAGACCGAAATTTATTTTTAACGAAGTTCATTTTGGAAAATGCTGCTTCACAAATATAATTATGTTGACCCAAACATGTTACAAAGTTTCGATGCTAAATATTTTGGTTATGGGTATTTATTACCACACACAAATTTTATCCAAACCTCTTAGCAAGAAATTCATTATTTTAGTGTTTTGAAAATTAATCACTTCCATCTGGAGACTCCCAAAAATATTCACTAGCTTTACCGCTCTATTCAACATGATGCAGAGAGTAAATGTTATTAAGGATTTCGCCATTCTCAATTATCTTGAAATCTGCGAATCTGTTTTCAAATTCCGATTTAAGATTCTCAATGAACGTCCTGTATTGACCAACGTCAATCTCATTGACATTGTTGAATATTATGGTACTGTTTACTTATTACTTAAGGTCGGCAATTTGGTGACCCCTGTGTAGGCCAATTAACTCGACTTTCGGAAATCGTATCAGAAATAGAAAGTTGATTTTGAGTTATCGCAAGGATTGCGAATTTTTTTTTTGATTTCGATGATACCAGACTAATATTATGTATTTCGAAAATCAGAATTGTTCAAAAATACTAATAAAACGGAAATCAGTGGACAAAATATGATAAAATAGAAATATATACTCAGATCTTATCCATTAATTAAAGTCTTGAGGGGAGGTAATTACCCCTGTTACGCCCCTCCCTTATATACGCCTCTGTACTCACTGCATTTAATATCCACACATTGCGAAATGCAGAAATATTCATTAATGCGTTCCTGTGCGTTGCAGTTAAATTAAGAGACATTAGGATACATTGTTCAATTACGTGACTATCTGAACCTGTGGAAGATCTTGGATAGTTTGTATATATACGAGTATAAACAATTTCCATTGTATCCATATCCTAATGAATATAGTTTTGAGCCATTAGTTTAGATTGATGTCGTAAGAGGTTGTTCTACATACATAAAGGGCTAGAAGTGAATGGATTCACCATTTCAAATTTTATTGTTAGGTACGTCGAACGACAAATTAGTGATATGATTTTTCCGAAATTATCTTATTTAGAAATATGAACATGTGTATACTGGGTTTTAAACAACAACTAATTATTCATATAAAAATTGGAGGAAACTCTACCTAGAATTGCATATGTCTCCATTGTTTTGTTTCAAGCGCTCATTCTTCAAGATAATGAAACCATTTTTTTTTAATGATACAGAAAGTTTGGTTCTATGCTCGTGCAAAAAGTCCTTTTTGCAATTTTTGATACAAATTAGATATTGTGGCGTATAAACAGTAAAAATATGTTCATGCACGGTCGCACGGTATTTCGTTTGAGGCGCTTGTTTTTGAACATATTGAAAATATGTTTTGTGCAAATCATTGAGGGAGGACGGCTCTATGCCTATATGAAGCCCATTTTTGATACTTGGGTTACTAAAAGGTTAACAAATAAGTCGAACTAATTCAAAAACTGTCAATATTCATGTGACGATATCTAGTATTTAGTATGAAAAATTGAAAAAGGGCTTTTGTTCTATCAGATTATTTTTTCATTTTTCTGTCAGGAGAAATACTTTTTGGCGACTGCTTTTGCACTAAAGAAAAATGACTAGAAAACCTAAACCTTGGCCGTCAAAATATCCTTGAGATGTTTTATGTCATAAAATATTATATATAATATGAACAAATGAATAGATATTCAGCTCTAATACCAAAAAAATATCTCACTGATGTAAGATTTTTACCAAGTAAGAGTATCTACAATCTACATGGCAACCAATTAATGTCAAACGTGAGCGTGTGCATTAATGTTTGCTGCCAATAACGTATCGTTAGTTGGCACTTTCACCATTTTCTACAACCGTATAACAAGATGTACGATTGTAGAAAATGGTGGAAGTGCCAACTAGTTTTATCTTTCTGTTTATTTTTTCCTTTCTTTTCATTTATAATATTATTTAAATACCCCTTTCTCTTGCGTCAACTACCTCGACAAAGGTATTACAAAAAATGGTGAAAGCGTAAACACGCTTCATGCCCCACTACGCCGCGCCCCAAGACTGAGGTGTAGATACGGTCTTGTTTAACCCTATACGTAATAGAACTGATCTGTTAAGATAGCATTAACGGATATATGCAGTTCTTTTGTCCTTTTAGGAAACTGTTTTGCAAGTTAGGTAGCTATAGCGATAACTCCGATAACAAAAGAGGTGTTCCACAGTGAATCTTCTTCCCACACCGAAAGCGGGAGACTTGACCGGGACAATTTAATGAGTGTTACTGTTCCAATAATAATCAGTGTCTGTCACGTCTCTCGGCAGGGCGCCCATTTCAATTGTTGTTTTCAGTTTCCACTCTGATAATACGCTACGAGGACTAATGAAGAAAAATATCACTCATGACGCAGATTTGTAGATATATGTCCTTATTGTACATTTATCAGTTCAAACAAACGAGAATAAAATAATATACAGGGCTTTAGGAAAGTCCGGAAACGGTAAATTATTGAATAAAATATACAAGGTATCGAAAAAAGTTTCAAACAAAAGTTTTGGGGTTTTTAAGTGTCTAATAGACGGTAAAAAAATTAATTATACAGGGATGGTCATAAAGTCGTAAAATTGGATTTTTTAATGGATCGTCCTGTATATTACTAGATATTTCAATTAATCCTCCAATTTCGAGCAGAAATTGTAAGTAATTCAATATACCTGAATTGAACCGTTCACGAGTTATCGAATTTCGAAAATGTTGAAATTTGATTTTTTTTAAATAGAACTGCTAATTAAAATTGACATCATTACTGAGGTTTTTCGTCTTGTCACAGTAGTCACCTAGTGTCTAAGTTTCATCATTTTTGGTCTTTGATGAAAATTAAATATTGTATATTCCCTGAAAGGGTTGCAACATTGTAATTGATGACGAGTCCCATTATCTATTTTTTCTGGTGCTATTGGCCCAATTGTCGAATCCAAAAAACGCAATAGACATTTTTTTGCTATTTTCCACAATTTACTCTAAAAATATCAATTGTACAGCATGAATGAATAAAAATACAGTCGAAGGCATGAAATTTTATTCAAAATCTTCTGATCGAAATATCAAAAAGCAATTTTCAAGGGTGGAAGCATATAATACAGAAAAAAAAATAAGGAAAGGGAAGAAAAAAAGGACTAACATGTATGATTCGATTCGGAAATATTAATAGCTATCAACAACGTGTCTTGAAAATACCTGAAAATGTATGCATCAAATGCAGTAAACCCGAAATTGATACGAATTATGTTAAATTGAATTTTTAATCCTTTTATGGTAATATCTCAAGAATATTTCAAGCCCTGCAAATGTATTCCTATTCATTAGATTAGAGGATGACCGGAGAATATCCTGACAGACCGACAGAAGTGAGTGACGTAGTTTTCTTTGCTGTATACAGGGTAGGATCAAAAAGTAGTAGTACTGCATTAATTCCTTTTTATTGAATTACTCGATATTACATCCTTAGTAGTAATAGCTCCGATACAACGCGTATAATGCGATTCCTTCTCCGCATACGCTTCATAGAATTCTCTGTCCAGGATCCCATTGACAGATGCAGTCAAGTATCCTTCTACGAAGCTGTATCGATTTCCCTTGAGGTCTCGTTTGAGCCGAGAAACTTGGCAAAGCAAAATCTGGACGGTAGGGAGGTAGGGCAACGTGACAACCCTGTGTTTGGACAGAAACCCTCTCAGCTATCAGCCTTCGCGTGAGATTATCTATAAAAAAACCAGGGGGTACAAACTTCCTCTGAACCACACAAGGGCGGTCAAAAAGAGAGACTTTTCTTCATCTTGGATCACAACGACACTTCTTAAAAGAGGTTCTCGGAAATCGACGTGCCTATCCACGCCTAGGCTGTACTGTTGGTATATACGCAACCCAGTCAAGGGTGTGATAGCAACATCAACTCATCTCCAAGTGTCGCCCTCTATGGGGACGCCCATTGGCAACTCACGAAGTCAAAGGTCCTAACACATGTGTTGTCGCTTCAAGGCAGTCCAGGTGTTAGGACCTTTGACTTCGTAAGTTGCTATAGAGGGCGACAATTCGAGATGAGTTGACAATATATCGATTTTTTCGCGATTCTAATACTTTCCTGCCAGCTGGTGTGGAAAGTTAAAACAATCCGTGACAGTTTAGAAAAAACAATAAAGTGAAAACGGTTTTAATACACAAGATACTTCCAGGTGTTACGGTTGCCCCCCTTCCCTCGAATATATAATCGATGTTAATGTTAACCCGGTATATAATAAGTCTTAAGAATTTATTGCATCTTGCCAAAATGCGCTCATATCAACAAGAACGCACGCGATCACGCATAACTGAAATCGGCATGCAGCATATCGTTTTGAGCCTTGGCGCATGCTCAGGCCGAATATTCCGAATCAATATCCACGATTCAGTTGGGGTTAAAATATAACAAACGTAAGATATGTGAATCTGCGTCAAAATATTCTTGCTGTAAGTATTACATCAAAGGTTATAATAGCAATGCTTTCTATTTGTAGCTATGCACTTTTCATTCTTTAAAAGCGGAGATGTGAGGTTATTGTGCGGCATTCATATTTACTATTGCCGATAGCTATACTGTTACAACAATTGAAAATATCGAAAAAGTCAAGTCTGCTGTTTGTAGTTTCACAAACAAATTTGTGAATTAATCTTTACACTTGCCTTTGCCGCTAATTGAAACCGCATGTGATTGAAAAAAATTGTTTCACAAAGGATTCGTTCATCACAGCAGCATTTATCATGGTATAACATATGAAAAAATCACATGTTTTTAATTAGAATGGCATTAATATTTACTGCTTCCCAAGAGATCAGTTTTGTTTTTGGATAAGATTGTGTGAACTATTACGAAAGGTTAGAGGCATTGATTAATGAACAAATCCTATCTATACATATCCTAAATGAGGGTCGTAATAACAGAAACGTCTCTTATGAAATAACCAACGAATAATACAGCAATGTAATACAAGGCAGCATTACAAAGTCATCAAGAACAAACTATAAGCAAACCTAGACGATAAACTTAAGGTTCATCTGTAGGTTTGAAGACTATTGATGAGATTTTTCCCTGAAGCATATAAACTGGGCCACAGTCGACTGAAAACAATCATGATTCCAGTTTATGAAGGCAGATTCTTCGACTTTTCTGTCGAAATTACCTTCCTTGAACAGTGTTTCATTTTTTAAACTTTTGAATGTTGGAAAAGGTATCGATGAGGCCAAACGTTAGTAAGTTATTTATTCAAAAAATATTTCAAATAGCTGCCAGTACAATTTATTATAATGTGACACATATTTATGTCTCAGTTTTGGAAAGTTCCAGTTATATTTATTGAATCACTCATTAAAGAGTCTATAAATGGCAATTTAATAATTATTGATGATGTCAGAGAATTTAAAATGTTTCATATATATTTTAAATCTAAAAAGTAATGAATACTTCCATAATTTTAAATCCTTCTGCGGTGACTGTTATTGATAAATACAACATAAAACTGACAACAAATCTTATTATATAGCAAAAGAATTTTCGAATGGAGATCTACGAATAGAGGTTCAACTTAACGCACAGAAGATTCAGACAACAACCCTGAAAGAAGAATCTGCCAGCCGAGGAGATGGAGAAACGCTTATCACTCTGGCCTTGCTAGCATTCGGTAAAACCACTTGTCAAATTCTTGTGACCAAAGTTCTTTTGAAAGGTTGCTAATTTCCTCCTCAAATGCAGCGATTAACTCTTCATCGGTGGAAAAATGGCGACCTCTTAACTTTTCTTTGATCTTAGGGAGTAAGAAGAAAACGCAAAGAGCTAGGTCCGGAGAATAAGGTGGGTGAGGCAACAGTTTGACACCCTGTTCAGCAAAAAAATCGAGTATTCTAGCAGCGCTGTGGACGGGTGCGTTGTCATGGTGCCATTGAATATCCCGCAGACCAGTCTTTGGACGGCTCTTGCATAATTCTTGGAAGACTACAGGAACACATTTGGTTACATACCATTCGGAAGTAACTGTCCTTTGATTTTCCAAGGCAACCGTTGTGATGTATCCACTTTTAGAAGAAAAAGATGCGACCATTTTCTTTCCAACACTCTTGGAACGACGAATTTTCATTGGAAGCTGCTCGCCTTCAAACTTGTTTAAACTTGTATAGATTAGGAATATCTAAGGACTTTCAGCGTCACCCTCGTAATTCCTAGGGATGCGCTCCCTGAAGCTTCTGGCCATAATCCAGAAACAAGCAATACGTCTAGTGGTTGGACCTGACCTTACAAACGACTGCTGCAGTCAAAGAAGGGTGGCTGATCGTGATCTCTACTCACTCATTCTATATACAATATTATCGCAAACGGTGGACAGAGATGTCTCACATAATAACAAGAATCCTCACTACAACACTCGAAGGGCTTGATGGGCGCATCCTCACCAGTTTGAACCTGTAACGCCTCGAACAAGCCTCTTCCGAAAGTCGTTCTTTTGTAGACCCTCGGCGCTGTAGAATGAGCTGCCTAGGAGTTTGCTACCAATGGTTACAATTTATAGCGTAAAGTCAATGTGAATGGTCATTCATCCTGTTACAGTCCTTTCGCGATAGGTCATCTAATTTCTATAAAAAAATAGAATTTAACCTGCTTTTACACATTTCAATATATTAAATTATTCACAACAATTGAGAAATTATCCAAGGAACATTGTACTGATAACTAAATTAAAAACATTGTTGACAGTCCATCATTATGCGTGTTTATGCACTTCCACCATTTTCTACACTCGTATTGAGGGTTAGATTTCAACGACTTCACCATTTTTAAAAGTGTGCGATAGAAAAATAAAATTATCGTATTCGATTTTTATGTACGTATTGCGAAAAAGTAAAGTTCGCCTATGGAATGCTTGAAACATAAAAACATCAGGGCCACCAACGGTACGATGTTCCAGGGCCTGAGGTGAACACCCTTCAAATACCTTGCCGGAAGTACGACATCCATTCTTTACGCGAACTTAACTTTTTCGCAATTTGTACATCGAGCGAGGAATTAGTGATGACTTTTATGATTTTCCAGGGACGTAAGTATGGGGAGGAGACAGAGAGGGTAGATAAGTATAAGATGGGTCTATACATATTCAGTTGATATTGTTTCAGATAAGTGATTCTAACAACTCAACGTGTGCGCAGTCCAGTGACTTCCATCCGTGGCGCATTGAATTCCTACCAGAACGCTGTGCAAGGTGTTTCCCAGTCCGGGCATAGCCCGCAGCGTGTGGGCCCTGCCCGCTGGCGCTCAGGTAATAGAACTTCTCAACACACAATTTTAGATCGATTTTTCAATACTTTATTCCATTTTCGTAACCAGTGATATAAATTGGGGCTTGCTACAACCGAACTATTCCGCCATTTCATCCTGCCAGTGCGCTTGAACATTCTATTTTAATTCCCACGCTAATGAACAGGAACTATTTAAATCGGGAATAGTTTCGAATCCAGGATTTTGTGTTTTCTTGATTTCGATCTGTCTGTCTGTACGCCAGTCTGTATGTCTGTATGTATGTATGTCTGTATGCCTGTATGGCTTTATGTCTGTATTTCTGTATGTCTGTCTGTAAGTATGCATGTATGCCTGTATGTCTTTATGTCTGTATGTCTTCAAGTCTGTATGTCTGCGTATATGTATGTCTTTATGGCTTTATGTCTGTATTACTTTGTCGTTCTGTCTGCATGCCTGTGTGTCTGTATATCTATATGTCTGTAAGTCTGTATGTCTGTCGGAATAGTACATACATATTCGGTGCATTTCTCATGTTATCAAATATTCATTTCGTTTAATTTGTACAGTGCTGATGTTTGAATCATGAATAAAATGTAAATCATGACGCAGACACTACACAATCATCTTCTAATTAGTCTCATTTGAGGTCCGTTTTGTATTCTCTACATTGATATCGCGATCCGTATGAAATTGTTACTTTCAAAGTCGTAGCTAGGAACTGGGGCGCCCAGGGGGAAAACCTCAATGGTTTAAAGACTCCCTAAGAAACTATTTTCCACTTTATCGGACATTCATCCAGTCCAACAAAACTTGAAGATCAGTAGAAACCTCCTGACACTGCTCCAAGGACGAGAAGTCTGCAGTCCGCGTGATCTAGGTCCCCTTTTGGTGACCCCTGGTCTAGGATGTTCTGAATCCTAAATCGAATCGAAGAGAATAGTTGCCTTCGTTTGATCAGTAGTAACTTCGAATTACTGTATTTTAATTGAATAAGAATAATAAGTTATTATGAAATTGTGTTTTAGCCTCTTAAGAAAATGGGATCAAGTCGTTTGACTCAGTTTTTCAAACATTTTGGACTGCTGTTCGGGTTGTAGTACATTTACAGCGTCATCTTCATTTGTTCGTTCTTGCAGGCTTCCTGCTGCGCCGAAATGGTGGCCGCCGATCACCCCGGAGACGCAGAATCGAAAGCAGATTCGGCAGCGGCGCAGGACCAGGCGCAGGCGCTCGCCGAAAGAGAAGATCCTCGACGACATATTTTCGAATTGGTCAAAACTGGGTACGTATTTCCAAAGCTTACAAAATATATGTCGTAAGCATAGGATGTGATACTTCACTCCGCGGAAAGTCTATTTTTTACAAGTACAGCCGGTTAAGGCTGTAATAAAGAAAATATCACCTTATTTGACTAAATTTATACGTCAATTTAGAGATTGCAGTCTTTATCTCTGACAAACAAAGTAATCAGACCGAAGATTGAGCGTTTGACGGCCATTTGCCGAAAAATTGTCAATTCCCTCTGCATAATTACCTGCCTTCACAAATAATGGTGAACTGTTGCGATAGAACCAAGTGGAAATATATATTTTAATTCCGTACAACAAAACAAAAATAGTCAACTCAAAACAACTTGTACGTCAAAAGTCTGGTCTTACATTTATATGCTTCATCATATCAACCTAAAACTCAAGTAGCAGATTCAAATGTCTGATGATGATTCCAGCGATCTATCGGACGTAGCTGACCACGTCGAACAGCATGGCGTTGAAGTTCTGCGAGCTCGTGACGAATGGGGATACACTCCCGCCCATTGGGCGGCATTGGATGGCAACGTCGAGATCATGAGGTTCATCATCGATCGAGGCGTGCCTATCGATCTGCCTTGCCTTGGAACCCAAGGACCTAGACCCATACATTGGGCATGCAGGAAAGGTGGGTTTTTGAACATCATAACCTCCCACGCGTAATATACATCCAATCATTCTATCAGGTCATACGGCTCTGGTGCAAGTGCTACTTGGAGCTGGAGTAGCTGTAAACGTGGCGGATTTCAAAGGACTGACGCCTCTAATGACAGCTTGCATGTTTGGACGGACCGGGGCCGCTGCCTTTTTGCTCGGAATGGGCGCAGCCAATGACCTGGCTGACGTCAATGGAGATACGGCACTACATTGGGCTGCTTACAAGGTAACCATTGAACAGTAATCAAAAGTAATATCTAAGAAAACCAACCAATTTCATGGTCACGTGATTAATCGTAAATGTAAATTGGCTGAAATGTGATGTTTTAATAATGAAATGCATACTTTGGAGGAGGAGTTCTATATTTTAATCTCACCTTGACTTGGTGGATGGAATCAGAATGAAGTGGTTTTTATTTTTCCCTCGCAAAAAAGTAAGAGCCGAGGAAGTAGCGAGAGACAAGAAAAGTATATTTTTTGCTGCCCAATCCTGAAAAAAAATATCTATTTTTTAGGTCAGTGGCGTACATTTTTTGTTATTATTATATTCGAACCTCCCCGAGACGCCACTGGAATTTATAATTCTCTTCTAGTTATCTAGTATCTTGAAAACCAGAATTTACAGTACACATGTTTATATAACCCTCTTTACCATGATTTGGTTGAGAAATGTGCCATTGAAATTACAGTCTATCATTAAGTATCACCCTGTATATATAACAATTGAACTACTAAGGGATTTTAATTGAATACAGGGTCACGCCGACTTGATTCGACTGTTGATGTACAGCGGCGCCAATTTGCAACGGCCTGACCATTTCGGCTCTACGCCTCTCCATTTAGCCTGCTTGTCAGGAAACTTGTCGTGCGTCAAATTGCTCTGCGAAAAGGTGAGTTTTATGATTTAATCAAGTTACATGTCGAGAATACAACCCGATCCAAATTTTCAATAAATTCGTAGCACTGCACGTGAAATATAGAGTCGACCTACTAGACGTCATTTTTACTATATTTTGCAGTAATACCTTCCCACCATCATAGTTTAATCTTGCCGATAATCAAGTCGTCAGTAACTTACTAATTTTGCACCTTGCAAACTGATATGTTTACTTATTTTTTTACAGAGCAATATTGACCTTGAACCCCTGGATAAAAATGATAAGACGCCGCTGATGCTTGCTCAAAGCCATAGACATAATGATATTGTAGAATTGCTGCAGACTGAGAAAAAACGCCGATCCAGCTGGTTTCCACCCTTAACAGAAGTATGGGGATTGCTATTCGGAAAGGCGGGAAACTCAAAAGCCCCTTTGATATTCTTCATGAGCTCTGTGTTGCTGTGGGGCTATCCGATGTATATAGTCAGGGTAAGTAGCAAATCGATTTGCAAATTAACATCTAACTTTTCTGCTGGATGGTAATGAAGACTTCCTAGATGGAGGGTGCTGAAGATAATGAATGAACTATCATCCAGCATCTTCTCAAGAACAAATTGAATAAAATCGAAGATCATAATAAGCACCAACATAAAATATTATTATAGATATACAATTTTGTCCATTAAGGTAGTTAGCCACGGTTAGTAAACCGTCCTTATTTTCATAATAGAACAACGCCGCATGGAATGGCAACACTGCGTTTCTTTTCTCTTTCTATCTGTCTTGTTGTCTCACTCATTTTATACTCTTAGCATTCAAACCAAAAAGTTTGCGGAAAGGGAAATGCTGTAGATGTTGTTTCATCATCAAATGCCTGAATTTCATATCGTCGCTCGGCGCCTGGGCTTACAGAGCAGGACAGTGTTGCCACATTTCGGAATGACAACCAAAAATGATATTTTTTTATAGAAAAAAAAATAGAATATATCAATTTCGTTTTTCTATAGTTCACTTAAAAAAACTGTGCTGCAGATAGATTTGACATTTTGAGCCTTATTCCACTATCAATTTAATGTTATAATAATAAATTTGATGCAAATGGGCTTCATAGAAGATAATGACGCTCCACTACATTTATTTCATTTTTTTCAGTGTATTCCTATAACGTGGAATATTTTAAGAGGGTCTCACTATTGTTTTATATACTGGAATGTCGTGATGTGGGTTTGCTGGGTGGTAGCTAACAGGAAGAACCCAGGTTATATTCCTATGAATACCGAATCGTACCATAGATCCATCAAACAAATACCGATGTTTGACAAATGGAAAAAGAGAAACTATATTCTCAATCGCTTATGCCATACCTGTAGGTAAGTAATTTACATGCATTTTACATCTCTTTATCGATCATAATTATTATATAAGAAATTTAAGTAAGTGCTATTTGAGATATTTGTGAGAACGTAAGATAATCGTTAAATATTACCTACTATTGAAAAACTACAAAGTATACACATCTCCTATAAAATTAACAAATAAAACACTTTCTGGTTGCCGGGCAGATGCTTCACCAATTGAGCTACGAATGCACATCCCTCAATTGGTCCGAATGCCAATTTTAGCTACACTCCCTTGAAAACCATTTTATCTTCGAATTCCAAACAACGC
Source organism: Bruchidius siliquastri (assembly GCA_949316355.1). NCBI lineage: Eukaryota > Metazoa > Arthropoda > Insecta > Coleoptera > Chrysomelidae > Bruchidius > Bruchidius siliquastri. The sequence goes on from OX438536.1 coordinate 25,644,556, forward strand.
GCATTGTTTTAGAGTATCTGAATGCGAATTTGTTTATTTGTTTCCAACAGAGAGAGATTAAAAAAGCAGTCATGATCTCTCTGTGTTTCCCCCACTCCGAATAAGGCACAACCTTACTGGGCGCCTTGGATCGTCTCGACAACGCAGTGCGGTGGCAGAGCGGCTACGACATCAGCTCGGAATGCTGGAGACACGGGTTCGAGTCCCGTCCGCATTTTAATATATTTTCATATCATGACTACTTTTACAGAGAGCTACCAATTGAATATTCATACCACTTGATGTCAAGCACCACACGTTTTTCTTAAATTAAGTAATCGTTTTATTATTGTCCTTAGCTACTTGTTTTCACTAAAGTTACACATTTTGCTATCTTCCAGGTGCCTTAGACCGCTCAGAGCAAAACATTGTAGGATATGCAAACGTTGCGTGTCATATTTCGACCATCACTGTCCATTTATCTACAACTGTGTAGGACTAAGGAATCGAACTTGGTTTTTTCTTTTTGTGATGAGCATAGCAGTGAACTGTTCCTTCACCATATACTTTGCCATGTACTGCATCGCCATTGAAGGTTTTGGTATACTGTACATCCTTGGTCTTTTAGAGGCTTTCGTCTTCTCAGGGCTGGGATGGATACTGACATGTACCTCGGTAGGTATACCATCGTATGCACATGATATTTTTTGAAAAGTTAGAACGCTGCCTTTGCGTGTAAGTACGTACAACTTTAGACAAAATAGCTGTGTGCTCAAACTTGTATAGATCAGGAATATCTGAAGACTTTCTCAAAAGTTTGATTTCGGACTTCCATTGTCTATAAAATTTTGAGTATCACGACGTTTCGATTGATATGCTATCTTCAATCGTCTTCAGTTCACCTGAAGATAGCATATCAATCGAAATCGAATAAATTTTGAAATTTGATATTAGAATATCGTCATAACGAGAATATGTGTTTTCAGATTCTCCATGCATGTATGAATCTGACAACTAACGAAATGTTCAACTACAAACGATACCCCTACCTACGAGACAAACGAGGAAAATATGCAAATCCCTTCTCCAGAGGACCTGTATTGAATTTGATTGAATTCTTTTTCTGCAGTCCGGAAGACTACGACGACGACTTTTCGTTTGATTACATATGATACCAAAAGATAAGCAACAGCGAAACTAAGATTCAAAGATAGCTTCAGCTTCGTATTTGTGTTGGAATGAATACTGCAGATGGTGTGGCTGATTTCAGTTTTGCCTCATTTTATCTCAAATGGCCTCAAGCTAAACATTGTTTTGGGATTCAGTACCTTCCTATTTCAAACATACATATGTACAAACACTATTACTCATTAATCATCAAGGAGGTTCATAGGACTACGTCTGAGTCACTCAGTTAATTTGGCAGACTGCGAAGGAGATGAAAGAAAGGAAGGTGGAAACAGAGCAAAGGAATACAAGTGTAAGGAGGGGACGTATCCATGCTTGGTTCGAATGCATGAATTCTAATTATATTCCGAAAATTATTTTGGGAATTAGGTTTTTTGAATGTAATTTTGAAAATCTAAACTATGACGGATCTCAAATTTTTGGGCACAGTGCTAACCGCAACTTGGATTGTATACGAACTTTACCGTGCCTGGGAGGGAAAGGTGTATTTCAGCCGGAGATATTTGCCATCCTAATGTGGCATACTCAGCAGAAGCATGACATCTATGTATGCTCCGATAGTCAGGCAGCTTTGAGAGCAGTAGCACCTCCGAAAAAGCAGATTGCTCAACGAGGATGAAAGCAAGAGGCACATGCATTGGCCTTGAATCCATGCTGATGATTGGGCATATAACGAACGGGCGAAAGCATGGTTGGAGAGATGCAAACAGTGCAAGAGGCTCCAACAAATGTTGGGAGCTATGGCTATTAAACAGGCAGAGGGATTCACTCAACTTGCTAGTAGGGATCTCCACAGATTGAACCGGCACCTGTCACTCATAGGAGTGACACAATCTGTCAGAAGTCCTGGTAAAAGAAGGAGACCTTGTTCCATTTCTTGGGTGAGTGTGCCGTATATAGCGGCCTTAGCGCTGAGGTGTTCGGCACAGCAGAGTTTGACAGGGAAGAGAGCTAAAAAAGCGGAATGGTAGGACATCATGGCCTTTATTAAAAGGTCTGGAAGGTTCGACACTAAGGAACTACCATGTCTGCCCTAGTTCTAGTGATGGTCCTCGGGACAATCCGATTACACTTGTGGAACAGTTTGAGTTTTGTTGAGCTTGAATAATTCGAAATTTGAATAAAGACCTCTGTTTTACATACTCTTTTATCGTTTTAAGAAAATATTCAAAATTTTAAGTAACTTTTTTGTCAAAATGGTATTACTTAAATTTCTCGACAAGGAATGAAATTTTTTTGATTCTTTTTTTGAAACTATTTTATGGAAAATATACGTCTTCAGAAATTGTATTTAAGAGGAAGTCATGGAAATTTATATATTCTAATATTGCAGCTATTTACTTAACAATCATCTGCATTTAGGTATTTCTGTGGAGATAGAAGGGTTTATTTGTGAAGCACTATTGATTTATGTTGAATAAAACCAGACAACTAATGTTTTTATACCAGCAAATAAATATATGTCCTACTACATTTATGTATAAGCATTTTTCTTGCTATCTATTTTTAAAACGAATCGAAAAAAATAATTTTTGATGGGTTCTGAAACCACTATCAAATACGGCCATGAGTAGCCACTGGACGAGGTCCAGCTACTGCTTCAGAATAATAAATTAACAACAAAGTGTCAAGCATAGATACTTTATTTATTAATTATTCTATTTATACAATAAACAATAGTGCAAAATTGATTTCATCATAAGATACATTTTTACAAATCACGGGTTTGATGACATAGTATTATAGTATTTAAAATATGTAGATTTGAAATCTGCACCTGAAGTTGTATTTAAGCTTTCTTAAAATTGAAGTAACGTCTATAAATACGACTCTAGTTTCATATTCAGCGCTTGGTTTCAGTACTGATACTGATATTTTTGGATACTACAGTAGTTCACTATTTCAGCAAAGTACTATAGTTCCAATACATGAGCCCCACACAACAGTATAAAATCGACAGCAATTATTATTTTAATAATCATTATTTGTAGAATCACATCAGTATCGTTCAGTAGTGTCTCCACTGGGACGACAATGTATTTCGTTTTTGTCTATTTGCCACTTTTCCTCATGGTTCACAATGGTTAATGTGTTCGCCTAGAATACTGGAGGTTGTGGGTTCGATACCCACCAATGACACGCCTAATTTTTCAAAATGAGTTAACTAAAGTAAATTTAGTAGAAGACTTTCCCATCATTGACTGTCGAATGGTTTTGCATCGATTTTTTGTCCGTTTCGATCAATATCGACAAGGTTCATACAGATAGCATTAGCAGACATTAAAATTATGGTACTAATGTACCGAACTGGCTTATGCTGGAAGTCTTAGTAATTGTAAATAATACTCCTATCCATCTCACTTACAAGTATAACTAGAACACTGCAGAGGAAAATATTCTTGACTGTCATTTTCAGTCAATTTGTTGACCCAGGCAGATCAATTCAAAAGTTCACGCAATGAATGATTTGGATGCAGAAACACTGATTTCCATCTTTCCACACATGCGTCAACCAACCAAATGGATCCTTGCGTGAACTAGACTAGATGATTTGAAATCGGCCACTGACCAGCGACCTCATTCCATTAAATTTGGTGGTTATAACATTCATTAATTTTTGTCTGAGTAAATCCATAAAATTTCACTTGCTGTCACTGTGACACAAATGGATTGAAAATGTCAAGCAACAGTACTCTCCTCTATAGTGCTTTGGTATAATCACAGCATAAAAAGTAACACTGCAATGTTAAAAATTATCAAGGTTGGCGCATCTTACGAGGGGTTCACACGATGTCAGTCACTGTACAAGATACTAAAACAGCACTGGATTTTAGTACTTGCCTTGAAAAAACAGATATTTCAGTACTGAATTCCAGCATTGGCTTTAGTAATGTTCCGTTCCACCAGTGCATAGAAAGCACTTTTATTTATTGGAGCAAATGGATAACCCAACTCTCACTATTTTGTTAACTCCTGTTGAGCCTCTATTAATAGTTACTACGCTGATATTACGCTCTGTTAATTAAAACACGTTTGTGCTTCGAAGTCATCATTCAATTCAACGCTGCCTGTGAACTAAGAACTGAACACAACGAAAAAATATATTTTTTAGATGAGTAAACTTCCTGGTATCAGTTACTGACATCGTCTGAATCAGCCTTTATCTTACCGTTCCTTTGAAAACGCTGAGCAACAACATTTTCAATCAGTTTAGGGTGAAGGTTGCAAAAATTCGGGAAAAATTCAACAAAATGGTTACTCTTGTGCTGTGGCATAACCATGTTATCAAAACATTCAAATACTGTGTTATACTATGGTTTTTAATCATTGCATTACTGTTAAATGCATTTATACAATAAGATACTATATAAAAAGATAACAACAGTGTGTTATGAATATAGGATATGAATGGTGTTCAAGCAGATTAAGTAAAATCTGATTGAGTTTGAATCTAACTGAAAATGCTTATGAAAACGTAACAAAATGTCCTTAAATGTGATTTACATTCAAGATAAATCAGTTTGTACAAAATAAATTACCTAAAATGTATAAAAAGAACGAAAACAAGAGAAGATTGATAGTTTTTTTATGAAAGATAACATAAATTAAGAACTAAGTAACTGTAGATGGGTATTGCCTAACCTTAAAAGAAAATAAAGAAATAAGAACTGCTTTTCAAATGTTTATAATACAAAAGATGGAACAAAATAATGGAAATTTACCATAAGAGGATGATAACTTTTTTATTATTTATTTTATAATAAATATACATCAATCGTGTTTGGATAATTAAGGCTGATGTGGATAACTATCACCAGAAACTTTTTAATTATTTCTATACATGATGAATATTTTGTTATAGAAGTTACAGAAAATCAATGTAGTATTCATAAAGATCAATAGTTTACAAAAATAATAAATTAAATAAGAAACAAAATTATTGCACATCTCACTTCACAAAAAACCGTTCATGAAATTTGAACATGTCTCTGCTTTCAATTTTTGTGAATCTCACAAGGCTTTTGCACAAATCTTGTATATGGCATCATTATTTATTAAAAACCCTTAACCGATTTTGATTAAACATGAAAAAAGAACAGATTGCCATATCTTAATTTGGTATGCATTTTTGCTATTACATTTTATATACAATTTATTATTAGAAACTAACACAAATGTATGAGGGTTTTTGGCATGATATATCGAAATCCAATAAAACCTATTTTTGAATTTTTCAACTAGATGAAATTGGCCATGATTCTATTGGAAAGACACGTTTCAATATCTTGTATGCAGTGAAAATCCACACAAAAATAGCAAAAAATGGCACAACTGTGTAATATCCTTTAAATTGGAAATATTGCCACACCTTACAAAGTATTAAGATATCTAAGGACTGAACAAATGAACAACACCTTGGCTGATCCATTAGAAACAAGAATTTTTCACAATGAATACAATATGGTTGCTTTACTGTTACTGTTTCACTGATTAATCAACACAAAGTTCAAAACTAGCTTTTGTGTACACAATGTTAGCATTACAATGGACCAAGTTTTGATAATCCAATGTTTTTAATCACTACAAGTTTGATAATCTAATGTATTTATCCATTGCTGAAGGTTACAAACCATTTCTAGTGCATGTTATGATTTCTTACTTATACATTGTCTCCCATGAAAAGTAACTCTTATCCCAATATGTCATTTCCCAATCTGTGTGGATATATTTAGGCAATTATAAATTTACAATGAAACCATTTTTCGAATTTTAAATATACTAGGAGTACAAATTTAATAACAAAAACATTAATCAAACTGTACCAAAAATTGAAAAATATGGATACAAGCATCAAAAAACCATCAACCTTTGAATCAATAAACCAGTGGCAGAACCAGGATTGACAAGTGTGGGGTTTAAGTCCATGGTTCACAAAAAAATAACAATATTTGTCGTTTTTTCTTAGCCAATAATTTTTTTGCTGGATCTACTACAGCAATAAACCTATATTCATTACAAATGACATCTCAAAGTAACTGTTATAGAAAGTTAATTGTGTATACAGTAGCATAACTATAAACGTTAACACTGAGGGACAAGGCAATCTGCTCACATTTACAGTATGTAGCCATGCTTCAGGCCTACTCGTAGCTATGCTACTGTGTCTGCACCTTGGATATTTTAACTTGTTGAAACATTACCACTTAACAGTTGTTGGGCTGATTTTGCAGCAATAGCTGGGTCAAATATTATTGGATTTTGAATATCTGGAAATACAGAAACAGCAGTGGGTTCAGTAGCAACAGTATTTAAAGTGTCTGTTTGAGAAACATTAACAGGCTGTGTATAACTAGTTGATGGTGTTTGCATTGAAGTAGGCTGTGAAAAGTAGTTGTATGTGGGAATAGCTCCTGTTCCAAAAGGATAAGTAGGGTTTGAAGAAACAGGAACCTGATACATTGGTACCTGATCAACTGTTCCACTTGATGGGGGCATGTTAGTGTTGGTATAAATATTACTGATTTGTGGATTGGAGTCGCTAGGTGGTGATTGTTGGGGATTATAAATATTATTACTAAAATTAGGAACAGCAGATGGAGGAGGAAGATTGCTAGTATATACTGGCACATCAATATTTTCTTTAGGTATTGGATTATACTGGGATGTCACATCTACTCCGGACTGTGAAGAATTGGCATGAGTCGTACCAAAATGAATATTTGAATGACTACCTGTACCATTTTTAAATTCATAAGAAAGAGGTGTTACCTCACTAGAACTTAAATTCAAATTAGCAGTACTTATTGTTAAGCTATTAACATCAGAAGATGGGTTGACATTTGTATTTATAGGAGGATTATAGATTGTCGTTGGAGGTGGAGGTGTTCCTCTAACAGGTATTCTATGTAAGTAGCCATACCCTATCCCACAACCTAACAACCCCACGCCACCCCATTGAGAATTTGGTGTGATTGTCACTTCCCTACACGAGTCATCTTGGGAATTATAAACATATAGTTTCATACTAACACCATCATGGTTTTCAATTAAATTAAATAGATCTTCACTTTCATGGAGAATAGAGTCTGTCCCAATGATATAGTCCGTGAAAGGTCGAAGTCCTGCTAAAGAGGCTGGAGAATTGGGGTGCACTTCCAACACATGCCAGACATTTTCTTTTGCAATTTCAAATGAACAAAACTTTATACTGATACCCAACAAGCCTTGCCCACCCCAGGATTCGCTAGGCTCCACAATGACACTTCTCACACTCTGCGTTTTACAGCTATAGATTGTCATTGGTAACTGTTTCCCTGGAAGAACATTAACCATTAGTTTTATTGACTTCGGAACTCACTGCAATTATACCTATTCCATTCTTCAGAATCTGTTTGAGCGTGTCGTTATCCCTGTCCAACCTTGTACCATTTATTGATACTATGAAATCGAAGAAGGGTTGTAGGCCAGCTTTGCTTCCAGGTGAATTTTCTTGAACCTAAAATTTGCTATTATCTTTTATGTTTCAGGTTGGAAATACGAAAAAACCTACCCTCAGAATATGGTAACCATCGGTGCCACCACCGGGTATATCAACACTCTCAGAGTTTCCCATTTTTTGGAATATTATTATAAATTACGTGGCATCCTTCCTTCAGATATGAGGTGTATATTTGGAGTTTTCGTTGCACGTTATATGTCATTTGCATGTCAATTGCAAATTTGACAAACCGACAGGTAGCCTTTGCATGACGTTTGACACAAACAATACGAAGGCCAAAGAGTAATGCCACAGTAGATCGTAGCTTCACACGACTCTTTATACTTATGGAAATTGTGAGGAATAAACGTCTAACAGACCTGGCCTACATTCTAAAGTAGACTAAATGACGATTTGACGTTTATGTACAGATCCGTTAGCTCGGAGCTATGACATACTATTTTCAGTGAAACATTAGATTTTTTTGACAGCAACAGTTGATTAACCAGTAACAGTTATTAGTTAATTTGATATTTTTGCAAACGTTTTTACATTAAGTAATGCACTAAATTCTAGAGCTAATTAAACGAACAAGCTATTATTCGGAGTTGTTGCCGTGTTTAATTGTATTTTTGGTAGGAAATGATAACAAAACATACTGTCTAATAAGCTGTTGTTGTCAAAAAGGCTCAAAGTATTGGTAAAAATATTATAAAGAGTTTAATCTCCTATTCATGCCATGGTGATATACGTGGGTAATGTTCTGTGATGATTTCTAAAACAAGGTTATGTCAAAAATTGTCAAATGTCAATCATTATAAATAAAAAATCTCAAAAGAATACTATTGTCAATGAATTGCGTTTTTAATTACAAAAACATTTGAAGTTACTCAAATTGTTGTGTTGATATCGAACAAATGTGATTTTCGGGAATAAAATCACGTCGGGAAAAAACAGTGCCGCATTATGAGAAAGAACTGGTAAATGGAAATTCTAAGCAGGATAGTGACATCTATTTCTCTTTGTTATATTTTCATCAAAATTTAATCGTGCCCCGCAATTATTTTTCAAATAGGCCAAATCGGGTTAAGAAATAATTTTTCTTAACCTCGGCAGAATGATTATTCACCAGATCTAAGGCAAGTTCTTTGTTTACTTTTAAATCTAATCAGCTGTTTTCTGTTTTGTTGGTCAGTCATTTCATCTTGATTATGCAATGACATACTAATACATATTGTTTTAATAATACGCAGTTTTGTGAGCCAATTTTAATTTGATCTTGAAATCCTTGAAAAATATTTATTATATAAAATGTTTTCACAATAACATGAGAATATTTTCCCCTATGTTAATAACTGTGAACACATCTAAGACAGATCACACACTGCACAATACATGCGCATATACCTTCTGTATAATTCAATATTTTATCTTTTCTGGATATTTTTTGAGTTACTTTTTCGATATTGAGTTCCAATCATTTAATTATGTTATTCAGAATTTTATTTCAATACTGTATGTCTCTGGAGAAATGTTTTCAAGGAAGAGTTTTACACATTTTCAACAATACTATAGCTCACAAAATCACCATATTTGGTTGTTAAAATTATATATAATAAAAAATATAAAATTCAGTTTGAGAATTTTTTGAATCTTGTGAATGTTGATGATATTCGAAGTTAGGAAAGATTTACAAACAAAAGGATTGTGTATTTGACACACATTTTCACAATCCTTTTTTCTGCATAATTTAAGAGCTCCACCAAGTAAGAACATCTACAATCTACAAGAAAAGATTTAGTTTTTTAATACACTTTAATTTCAATACCAACTATCATCAATTCCAAAATCTGATTTAAATCCTTATTTCTAAACAGATACCATTATGTGGCAAGTATAGTATCAACCTACTTGATGCCATTTTTTATAGTATCAATCAATGCTCGGAAAAAGCTGCCAATGGTTTTGCAATACCACAGTACTAATCAACGATCAGCATTAAGCAAGAACTTTGCAGTCTACTGACTTAATGGCAGTTTTTGTTGTTAAAATAAAATTGTGCAATTGACACACAGGGTTTTACGAATTAAAGTCGTTTTTTGTGACGCGTTAAATAAATTTTGCAATATGTAACCCAGTCCAGGGTGTGATAGCAACATCAGCACTCATCTCCAACCATTGTGCACCATGCCATTGTGGCAATCCAAGTGTTAGGACCTTGGCCTTTGTAGGTTGCTAAGGACAGCACCATAGTGCGCGATGCTTGGCATGTGTCTGGTGATGCTTTAAAGAGCTATTGAAACAAGTAGGGCATAGTATTGAAGTACACTTGGCAACCTGGCAAAATCTGGGAACAACTATTACTACTTGTATTATATTTATACACTTCTAAGGCGTATGCGACCTCGGCGTTCTTTTATTTCTGAAACCTTGTGTGAAAATCATACAATTTTATCTGAATGATCGAATAATTTAACCAAGTAAGAGCATCTACAGTCTACATGATTCTTGTTGTTTCAGGTTTAGAACGGGGCATTATGCAAAATTACGCGTCTTTACAAGAAGCCTACGATTCTGAAGAACAAGGAATCCTCTACCACGTTGCCGAGCCAACTAGATCAAAATGGAACCACATAGAAGATCTAGATTCGTTCTTCTTTCGAATGTACAAATATCATCAAAAGCACGGATTTCTATGCATGTTCCTTCAAGGGATTTTCGAGCTAAATCAGTTTGTGTTCATAGTTTGCCTAACAATATACCTTGTCCATGGTATAAATTATCCAGTGCTATTTAACTACAACCACAATGTAACCAAACCCACGCTGTCTGACGTGATATTACCAGTTGGCGAATGTATCGCTGATTTTACAATTTTAACATGGTTTTTTATAACTATCGCAGTGGCTGTTTGGACTCTGAAGTTTTTGAATAAATGCTATCAAACGATTCACTTTTGGGACATCAAGCAATTTTACAACACTGCCCTGGGCATTGAAGATAGAAATCTCGATAACTTAACATGGCACGACATCGTCATGAAGATCAAAGCTGTGCAGCTAGAGCAGCAAATGTGTATTCACAAACGGGAATTGACAGAACTCGACATTTACCATCGAATCCTGCGCCAAGAAAATTACTTCGTAGCACTGGTCAATAAAAAATTACTCCCACCTAGACTGCGTGTGCCGTTTGTTGGGGAAGTAGTTTATTGGACAAAAAGCCTCCGCTACAATATCCAAGGTCTGCTGTTTTGGTCTCCCTGGGCCCCGTTTGAGAATCCCTGGCATTTGCGTGAGGATTACAAGAGGCAACATCTTCGACACGAATTAGCGAAACAGCTAAGCAGACAGATTTTGTGGCTGGCATTGTTTAACCTGATGTTCGCACCCATCATACTGATTTGGCAGATCCTTTACACCTTTTTCAGTTACGGTGAGCTCATCAAACGTGAACCAGGGCGAGTGGGGATAAGATCTTGGTCATTATACAGCAAATTGTACTTGAGACACTTCAATGAGCTCGACCATGAGTTACATGCGCGACTTACGAGGGCGTATAGACCTTCATCGAAGTATCTTGCAGCATTCAGCAGTCCCATTGCGACTGTTGTAGCACAACATATTGGATTTATATGTGGCTCTCTATTCACGGTTATCGTGGCATTGACACTGTATGACGAAGACGTCATCTCTCTTGAGAACGTGCTAACAATAATGACGACTCTAGGTGCTTTGCTTGCGATATGTCGAGGTATCATACCTGACGAGACGATGGTGTGGTGTCCGGAAAATTTGCTGCAGAATGTCGTTATGCACACGCATTATCTCCCGCCAAATTGGAAAGGGCAGGCGCACACTTCCAAGATACAAAAGGAGTTCCAGCAGCTGTTCCAGTATCGCATATCGGCGCTGATTGAGGAGATGCTCTCACCAGTACTCACTCCCTATCTGCTGATGAGCTGGATGTACCCGAGGTCACTGGACATTGTGGATTTCTTCAGAAACTTCACTGTCGCTGTTGTTGGTGTAGGAGATGTGTGCAGCTTCGCGCAGATGGACGTTAAGAAACATGGTAATCCTGACTGGCAAATCAAGGAAGCAAACAGTGAGCCTGTGCCGGATCAATATGCACAAGGCGAAAATGGAAAGGTATACTTATTTTATCTTTATTTAGTGTAGTTGTTGCACTCTAGTGCTTAGCCCAATCCAAGAATGTGACGTTTATGTGGGACTCTGGGCACAGTGGTGTACCAGGTAACGAGATGCACTTCACTTGGCAAGAATTGGGACCTTGGAGCTCATCCATTGGCCCCAAATGCTAAGAATTGGCAGATGCTAGTTCATTAGTGATCTAGACGGCTAGAATGTGACCCTTTATGAGTCCCTAGGCACAATTCTCTACCAGGTAACGAGAAAGCCGATCGCGTGGACCTTGATGGGGCTCATGTGTTGGTCCCAAACCCGTGTTGAGTATTAGCAGACGCCAGGTCAGCAATGCCCTAGACACATAGGCAAGAATGTGACCCTAATGTTTATCAATAAACACAGCCAGTGTACCAGGTAACAAAAAAGCAATCTCTTTAAAAGAATTGGGGCCAGAGTCTCGTGCATTGGTTCCAAACCTATTTGATGCCCCTGATGAATGGCCAAGCCCATTATGTGGGTCCCGCTGTGCCAGGTAACGATGAAGCGATCACTTGGCAAAAATAGGCTCTAGGGGCTCATGCATCGGGCCAAAACCCATGCTGAGAAGAGTAAAATCTGGTGTAAAATGAAAAAAATGGACCGCGACATTGGTGTTATTTTAATTAACGGACCCCAAATGGAACTAATTGGTGATGCCAAAAGTGCAGCTAGTGGAGAGCTTACACTTATTTATTCATTGGTAATACTTCATGTCGAATAAGCAAACTTGTTGATTTCTTTTCTATTACTACAGGTGGAATTATCCTTGGTCCATTTCGCCACGACGAATCCCACTTGGATCCCGCCGCCGGAAGCGTCAGAATTCATCGAAACGGTCAACGAAGAGACAGAGCCATATTACGAGCAGAGCGACATGATCTTCAATAGTTTCCAGGACATGCTGGAGTCCAGTTCGTTGTACGACAACATGCAAGTCCCCACAGCGGCGGACTACAGGAGTCGGATGCACACCATCGTCAACGCACGGGCCTCGCGCGTCGACGCATCCCAACCTCGACCGCGCGCCGTCTCTAAAGCCCCCCGACATTCGGTATGGATGTCCGAGGGGCCCGACATGATGTCGCCCATCTCGATGACTTCCAGCGCCATCACGCTGCACGATCGGTATCACAAACAGTCGATATCCGTTAGATCGATGGAAGAGACGACGCCTTTGTTAAAGCCAAAACCCACACTCTAGTCATAATTCAACCAATCGCATGTATATATTTAGATATATATTTTACAATAAAATAACAAATGTGTACATATTTTCGAATTGTTTGACATTGGTTAGGGTATTAGTTTATTTATTCGGACGGCGGTCCGTATCTCTGTTTTGATGGAATTTTATTTATTGATGAGGGTTTGCTGAATCTTTGTTTGGGGGTATTTATAGGTGTTTGAGACATGTTACAAGTGTCGGAATGTAACCTGGGTATAGCAGGTTGGTTATTTTCTTTTATCGGGTTTTGCTGTAAATGCACATTTATCTGTTCTAAATACAGAAATAGATGTACTCAACCGATTAACGATTATGAGGGAACAAATATATTTTATGGAAAATAACCCGATTAAACTTTTTTTTTATAGATAACCTCACGCAAAGGCAGATCGCGATTCATATGCACTGCGCGAGGATAAATACATATTGACCTTAAAATGCCGTAGAGTGTGACCATCGGGGAACAAAATCCCCCATAGCTCATTCCACAACGCCGAGGTTCTCCAGAAGAACGACTTTTGGAACAGCCGTTGTAAGCTCGACCTGGAAAACATATGGATTGTAAAATTTTTCTCCAGTTGGCGCAGCTCCTTTTGGCTTCAAATGATCTTAACTGCTTGGCCACTGCCTAATATCGGTGATAAATTACAACTACGTCTTCGTAGACACTTTTACGATGCTCCCTAATCGCATCATTCACGTCAGAAGATGACAGATACTAATGTCCAAGTTGTTAGGACCATTTGTCACAACACATGAAGAACGCTGTCCTTAGCAACTTACGATTACACCCGTATGTGGAATAAATAAATATACAACCTAAATGCTCTCTTCTGTCGACCGCCGAGCTATACTGACGAGTCGAGTTAGAAGACGATTCGTGCACGTCTGTAGCAGACCACATTTGTAGTCGAGATTTACAAACATACGGAGTTTATAAAAAGCTGGTGACCTAATTATAAAGAAATCAATTTATCTTTAATAATTAAGCAAGGAAACTCTACATATTTTATATTACTTATATGTTTACCTCTGATCGCACATATCCCTTGCAAAAAAATTCTTTCTTTACAATGTCGATGCTGAGTAGTTTTGTAATCATATACGTATGAGTACTTTCCTTTTTCCACAGGATGGTATTATATTGAAAACCGCAAATCGACAGGTCTATTTCCATTGTGTAACAAAAATCCATAAGGGGAAATAACTTTGAATGTACGTTGAAAATGCCTACAATATTTTAAGAACTGCTGTTTTATCATTTAATAAACTTTTAATTACCAATAAAATGTTTGAGAAGTTTGCTGAAAATACAGGACACCCCAGATAACCTTATAATAATGACTACTTCAGACAGAAACGAGCAGACTTTGCAAAGGGATTTAAATTATTTCGTTGAGGCGTGTTTCCTAATTAATGGAGATCAGTCGCGTGCAGTCCATACCTGAAAAGGGAACAATGTCATGTCTAAGTCTCAAAACCTTTGGATAAGGTGTGGGATGAGGAACTTCTACTTGAACTCCCTGCCCATGAGCTCCACTGGATCTAGGCTAATTGTTGGACAGTTTCTCAGGGATCTGTTATTTTGCCAACGCACTTCCTGCTGTAGATCAAGTCTTGGAAATAAATTCTAATACAATTTACAGCTTTACGAATGGATCCAGAAAAATCACTACCATCCTGAGGGATCCATTGGCTGTAGCCATGCTATCCAGATCCACAAAGCTATCGCGTAAATGTTTGAACGGAAATTTACGAATTGAGTTCAGTCCAACGCACATGAAGAACACACAATATATCGAGCTTGGAATTTTCCAAGATTGGGGAAGTGAGAAGTAAAATGCACCGTCATATCGGTGGGCTATTTTGATAATTCGCTATTGAAGTTTACCATTAGCATGCCTCTCATGTTTTGAACGAAACCCCTTCAAATGATGTAAGCTGAGTAAATGCCATTGTACTTCATACCTATCGAAATCCTAAACTAAAACATGCGGTATAGAAAACCATGTAAATGACAAGCAAGTTACCAACCGATATGTCAAAGCTACTACTACCTTTCAAACTTTTTGGCCCTGTTACAAAATTCCCAGTATTATGTTCCTAAACTCATTCGCCCCTAAGTTGTTAAAAACCTGTACTCTATTTTTGAACATTACCAAAACATATTGCTTCCATTGCCCTCCTCAGCCTAAACTGCCCACTGTAACAATTTTAGGTGCATCTAGCAAAATCGGAAAGTATGTCGCCTTGCTGTTGAAGCAAAACCCTTTTGTTGGAGAATTAAGACTGTATGACAAAAGTGCAGCTGTGTGCTCAGTGGCTGAAGATCTGAGTCACATCGACACTAGAACTAAAATCAGGTCGTTTGGAGGCCTTGCTGTTTTGAAACATGCTGTTTCAGTGAGTTGATTCCTAACTTTTTTCAGAATAATGTTATTTATACGGGTCACGAAGAAAGTCCTCAGATACTCCTAATGTATACAAGTAATCTATACAAGTTTAAACAAGTTTGAACACGCGGCTATTTTGTCTAAAGTTGTATGTGCTTACACGCAAAGGCAGCGTTTGAATCGTTCAGTAGTTGCCCTGCCAGGTCTCGAATGCAAGTGTTTGCCAAATTTTAACGTGAAAATGGAACCGGGTGGTTGCGATTTTCGAGCACTGATTTTGCATGACTATAAAAAGAGACTAAAACAAACGGAATGTCACGAAAGTTTAGTAAGTTACTTTGGGGACTCTGTCCCTTCTAGGGCTACAGTTTTTAATTGGTTTGCTTTTCGCACAACAGTCATTAGTCTGCTGCTTCAAAAGTGAGCAGCCTCCAACGAAAATTCGTCGTTCCAAGAGGGTTGGAAAGAAAATGGTCGCATATATTTTTTTCTAAAAGTGTATTTTTGCTATTTACGGCATTTTCATTGGAGCAACTGTTATGAGTGATTTCAGGCCCAGTGTGAACCAGTACTGTATCCTTCCCAAAAATGACGTCAAGTAGGTTGACTGTATTTTCTATGTAGTGGTATTGAAGATTTTTATCGAAATTTAGAAATTTTCAATTATACAAATTATGTATTTCTAAACTGATCTCAGTTATTTCAATTTCAATAGGAAGCTAACGTCGTAGTATCTGTAGGAGGTTGCAAGGGATCTTCTAGAGAAAGCTATAAGAGTTCATTCGAGAGAAACTTTGATGATGTGAGATCTGCGGCACTTCATATGATTGAATTCAATCCTAAGGGAATACTCTGCATTGCAAAGCCGCCCATTGAAGCATTAGTCCCCATGGTATCTGAGGTAAGGTGGTATAACGCATATGCTTGAGCGAAGATATGGAACTGTAGTCGGATGTGTGTAAGCCTCAGGAAAGGAAGATTAAAGATACAATTTTTGGGGCAAGAAAAATCCCGTAAAGAAAATTTCTTGAATTTATCTTCACTGTGGTTACACAGTTGTGGAAGCTGAATCATACACTAGTCTTCCATACTGTTTTCCACGAGGTGAAACCTATGTCCATATGGTTACTGGCCTAGATGACATCTTCCAAATCTATAGATTGAAAGGATTCTACACCATTTCCACAACAAGTGTACTGAACTGAAAGAACGGAGTTCGTGGTACCCTTGAAGGCTTTTCAGAGAAGGGAATTGCAATATTAGTCTTTAAATTATAAATAGACGTCAGTACTAATTTGTCTTTCGATTGCCGTATTTTTAAGCCTTAAAACTTATCTTGAAAGCCATAAATGAGTTCATAATTTCTCACTTACAGTGTGATTTAAACTGGTTCTGATTTATGTCATATTTTCCTAGCCTAGAGCTGGATTCTCATCGAAATTACATATCGGCATAGCTATTGACAATTTGACAAAATTGCAACATAAAATCCTTTTCGGGTCCTGGAGTCAAAGAATGGCATTTAGAGCTTTGTACCCATGAAGAATTTTGATGAGCGAACCAAATGAAATATTTCAGCTTCCAAAAATATACAGCATGCGCCATATCAGTTTTTATACATTTTTTGCAAAAGTTTCTATAACTTTTTTTATTGACCTTAGGAATACAAGAAGGCTGGAGTATACGACAGCAGAAAAATAATTGGAATTACCTCAGTGGGATGTATGAGAGCCAACTACCACATAGCCAATGTTACAGGACAAAATGCTGCCGATGTGCTGTGTCCAATAGTGGGAGGCCTTAGCACGAATTGTTTGGTTGCTGTACTGTCACAAACAAGACCTAAAGGCGCCAGCCCAGTAAGTTAGGTTATGTTATTTACAATATGTATAGATCCTGAATCGCTAATTAGTCAACAGTTCTAGTAGTCCTGATGATATTTGTTTAGTAGAGTAACTCTATCCCGTCATATCGTTTCGAAATTTTGATTAAAATCACAACTCAAAATAATGGAAAACACGCCTTAAGATCGATTCCAGAAAATATTTTTTACGTCTATAGTCTCGTCACTCTCGTCTTAGGACTCATTATACGTTATACAGTACAATCTACGTCATAAACCTACAGTATTAACGATAAAAGCAAACCTGACCCATGCTCGCGCTGTACATAAAACAATGGTAGTACATAAAGCAATTGATTGTGAAGATTCCATAGAATGTTTATCTATCTTCTCTTCCTGAACGTATGATTACGGCACAGAACAAGTATGAAAAGTATCAGAGATATTATGCGAAATGAAGCTAAGAGGTGTATCTGTATGCCTAAGCAAACTTGCCAGCAAATGCATCGACGGTTCGTTCTGGGACGACGCGGGCGTGAAACCACTCGCGATTCAAATACCTCTTAACTAGTCACCAGTCAGTCAAACTACCTTCTACTATCTAGATGTTTTTATCTATTATTATTGTATTGTATTGTATTTTGTAGTATTTATCTATTCACCTACAGGCTGTCAGCAATCAGTTAATTTCAGCTTTTCAATTCCAGCTAAAAGTACCAACCCTTCAAAAACTAATAGGTGAGAGTGAAGACGATGTCCTCAAGTTGTACGCAGACTGCCATACAGTCTGCCTAACACCCGCCTTAGCTGTGGCAAGATTCGTGAATACAATGTTGAAAGCACTGCGAGGAGATACAAACTGTGTTGATTGTGCTTTCGTTGCTCAAACAGGTCATATCGGACAATTTTTGCCTTATATGACCTCAATCGTGAGGCTAGGTAAGTATGTAATTATGCATCAGACCTGCATGTTTCGTCTTTAGCCTAGACTCATCGTCAGTATATCCTGGCGGTCTAGCTGTAGAGACCAATTGGGTGGTATATACGTAACCCAGTCAAGGGTGTGATAGCAACATCAACTCATCCTCAAGTGTCGCCCTCTATGAGGACGCCCATTGACAACTCACGAAGTCAAAGGTCCTAACACCTGGACTACCTTTAAGCAGTGGCGAGCTTGAAAAGTGTTTACAAAGAACAAGGGTTGTCACTGTAAATCAGTTTACCCTTGTTGACTTAGTTGTAAGGGACATCTGTTACGGCTTCGAGGCAGTCCATGTGTTAGGAGCTTTGACTTCGTAAATTGCCAATAGGCGTCCTCATAGAAAACGACACTTGGAGATGAGTTGATGGTCCTATTGATTAGTTATACGAACATCGACTGAATGTTGTTATCCAGGGAGAAAATAATTTATGGATGAGTTTAGTAGTCTATATTTTATGATCGTAGTTGTTTGTTTATTAACCCCGCTGACAAATATATCTAAGACACTTTTCCTTGTATAGGAAGACATGGAGTTTTGTCCAGTCACATGCCAAAAGTGAGTGGAGACGAAGCACACAGATTGAAATCAGCAGCAGTTTTCATTAGAAATCTGATTAAAATGGGAGAATCTTTTGTGACCGGAGATATCCCAGAAGATAATGAGAAACTACTTGCAATAAAAGCTGCTCAATCAGCAGCGTCTTCTATTCCAGACAAATCTAAATCGCAACAGAGAGCTTGTTGAAAAATAGTGGACAGTGAAAAACGATCTTGTGACTTCCCGTGTTCAAAGATAAAGTAAACTGTGAATTTATCTTATTGAAATATTATTTAGAAAATATTGAACTGCATCGCTTTTGTTGATTACACATTCATAGGAAAAAATACGCATCAAACATCTCAATGCTTATGTGAGGTGAATAGCCTCGACAGCTATTTCCTGTCCATAGGACAGATTATTTTTGTAATTCTTCGGTTTGGGGGTGTAGTTGAACACTTCATGTTTGCTTACAAGTTGATGATCCGCTTGATTTTGTAATTAACAATTAGTAAAATTTCTTTTCGCATTTCCTTTAACATCTCTGTTAATGTAAACATTTAGTGCAACACATCGTATGGAGGGTAGAGGTTCAGGAGCACTGTCTCTGTGTAACCAAAAGTCTCGGCTGGAAGTAGTTACATCATGGTGGCGCCAGTGTAGCATGTGGGTGAATTTTGAAAGCGCCAAAAAGTATCAAGGTAGGATCGAGAAGTAAACAAGGAAAGAATAACTTCCGCTTTGTTATAGCGGACTACCCTCCATATACTGAGGACTTTGTTCCCCAATGGTTACAATCGACAGTGCTCATAAAATGCGATCAGCTTTCTACCTTTGCGTGAGGATATCTGAAGAAAATAGTCCTTTTTCATACCCACGTTGGGAAATCCTTTTCAATATAATTTGAATACTATGATTTGACAGTTCGACATAAAGTACATCTATATTAACTGACATTAAATACAATAATAATATATTTAATAAAATTGATTCACTTTGTTACCTAAAAATATGTAAATGAATAATCAAACAAACATATCATTATATACAAAAGTACGGTGATTCGAAATGGTTTTTACTCGATTATGGAAATGTTTATAGTTTGATCTTATCGGCAAGTGAGCAAGAGAGGCCTGTTCCATCAGGTTCGACTTGCAGTTGTGTCACTTTACCATTTTCAGCTACCAAGGAGTACCTTGAAAAAAATAATATATAGATTAGATATATTTGCAAATGAATGGAACTAGAAGGCGATTGGAAAAGTTACAATATGTTTCTCAAACATGTAAGTGAAGCATATGGAATATCCAGTATGTAACACACGTCATAAAACTGTCAAGAAATTTTTGTTTCAGAGAGAAATATTTCAATGGGAACAAAAACTTTTAAATTACTGCTGTAAAGATTTAAAATATTTGCTCTTTGAACTTTGGAACTTCTGGAACTTATCCTATGTTTGTCTTACTGATTGAACTTATACTTGTTTTTGAAATAGACCTTTATTATTCCAACATGATTTAATAATTATTAAATACCTTTTGCTTCTGGTTCCACCCAAAGGCGCAATATCCACTGTCAAATCTAAGGCTTTTGCGAGAGCTGCAGAAGGATCTGCAAGCATTCTTACTTTACCAGCGGTGTTTTGGTCTTTTCCCCAAGCTCCCATAACAAATGGGTCATTCACAGAAACACAGATGATCTCTCCGATCCCCTGTTTTTTTAGTTCATCAGCTTTGCTTACATAGCCAGGTAAATGTGTCTGTAAAAAGATTAAAGAATCATCTATTACTAATGTTATTATGTAATTTAGATGCCGAGGTTAATAATAACTACTAGAGTGATCAATATACCTAGTGAATACTAGAAAAACCTAACGGGTTGAACTTCCAACAACTCAAATTAGCCTCTTCAAAGTATGATAGTGATTATATTTTCAAAATAATTTTTTTTCATTCTGTCTTGTACTTTGATGAAGGCTGTCAAGGCAGCCAAAACGTCAGTAAAGAATAATTCATATGTGTGCTTTCAATTATCGGCTAACAGAAAATACTAGGAATCATTCTTTTGACGAAACAGCATTGTAGAATAAACTGGCGGGAAGTTTATTCTCCTGTAGTAACAGTTTACAATGTTTCAAGGTCAATGTAGATAGATATTTATGCTCTCACAGCGCTTCTGGAGCGGATATCAACATCATCACATATGCTGCTAAATCCAAGAATACCGTTCGGATATGCAAAAACCCTTACCTGAAGTGCAATATTCAAAACACCGGCACAAGTGGAATAATTGAAGTTTCTGATATTCTATAGAGATGAAAAATTTCTCCTTGAGACAGTTAATGTATGAATCATTCTTCAAAATCTTGATCATTCCATATTATAAAATTTGATTCAGTTGTGAAAATTTCATACAATGGAATAGTTGCAATCACAGTACTTTGCTGTTGTGGGGGAGGTAAAAGGATAGAAATAGATAACAATATAAAAGTACTAATACCGTGCAAATTATTTCCTGTATTCAAAGTATAAATACTAACTTAATAATGCATACAATTTTTCAAGGTTATATCATAACAATCTTACCTTGGAGCAACCAGGAGTGAAAGCACCAGGTACACCGAACAAAATCACCTTTTTCCCAGCTGCCAACTCAGCCAAATTCACTTTGTTTGTTGGGTTGTCTTCATACAAGTCAACACTTGGGAGACTATCACCTACCTGCATAATAAACAGAAAGAAATATTAGAATGTATACAATGGAGATGTCAACTACCAAATCAAACTTTAGACACATTCAACAAGACTGTAGAAAATGGTTTCAGGTAGATTAACTCCATATAATTACACACTTTGTGTGTAATTTGATAGAACAAAGTATATATATACACTACTCTTTCAACTCTAAATATCAAAGTGTTTCCAAACTTTGTTTTTCTGGAAAGTATATTTTTCCACAGCCTGTCTTGAGGGAATATTCTGATTATTGAAGGTGAGAATGCAACCAAAAATATTAAGAGAAGTACAAAGACCTGGATCTGTGGGGTCACTTACATACTATGTAAAATTATGATTTAATTAAATGTGAGAATAGTAGTACTGTTTATATACATTAAGCTGGATTCCAGTAATACAATATTCACTGAACATAATAATTATTAATCATAAAAGTGCATCTTAGGTCTTACTTTAAATTTGTTTTTTTTTTGTTCTCCATGCCAAATCTACAATTTCTATAACTGGAAGCAGTGGTCTACATCTGAAGCCATTTTTGACTCGTTTTTTATGGCACCAGAGACGTGTATATAAAAATGTGTGTATACAAAACAATGTTTTGTGTGGTGTGTACGGCAAAACAGGTCCAGGAGACACGGCTTTCCATCTACATACACATTGTTCGCCATTCAAAAAGATTATTACCCAAGGACATCGCAGTTCTTTTACTTTACCGATTTATATGAATCAATTTTACGATAAATTCCTCCAACCTTATCATTACATAACGATTGTAAATACTAGTTACGTACCCAACGACGATAAAACGTACCTTAACCATATTCACTGATGTAAAATGTAAAAACCTCTGGAACAATGAATTGACCGGCTTTCTGGCTTGCGACCTTACAATTGTGTGAAGGTTCATTTTGCTTGCTTTAGTTTTTATATCAGGTTTTTTTTTACAGTTACGACCTGCGCTGTGTTTGTAGGTTCTCGCAGCGATTATCAATTATAACCTTGAATTCAATTTCATGTACATTTTCCTGAACCATAGGAAAAACTTTTTGACATTAAAAAAATAAAATACACCACTCAATTAGTTTGGTAATTCAATACATTTATGGATAGTACTTGAAAATTTTGAAATTCTAAACAATAAATAATTAAAAAATACAAGCACACGTGTCTAATGATGGGTAACAAGAGTCAAAACCACAGTCCAAAACTAGAGAGATGCTGGAGCACCATTAGTCAACTATTTACTTGATAGAATCCTGACTTCATTAAAAATAATCGAAAAAATAAAAAAAAGTTAAATATCTACGTAGAATTTAATTTTAAACCAGTTTCCACTACCCGATTCTGCAGAAATTTGGTCCTGAACCAGACGGCAAATCAACACAACAGTATTGCAGTGTACATACACCTGCAAAATATTTGGCGCCTATGATTTCCGGCTTCAATTTTGGGAAAATATGGCCAATGATGCTACCGTCAGCATGTAAACTGTATTTTTTTAAATGTAATAAGATCTCTTCTGGATTAATATTATTCCATAGACGACATTCTCATTACTAGAATAATAGACCTGTTAAGCCAAAAATGAACCTTATCGATGAAAGATGTTAGCAATGGTCTTTTTGCTTCAATCCCAGCACGAACATGATATATGGATACAATATAAAAGATCTTTGCCTTATAAATTTCACGTAGTCCGTGTTTCACGATGCGTCGATGTACACATTGCGAAAAAATAAACTCCGTGTACAGAATCCCTGAAGTATGCCACTTTGCGCATTTCCATTATTCTGGTGATGTGTAGGTCAGCGCATGTTGACAGGTGATTCCAAAGCCACATAAGTAAAAAAAAAATTTCCAGCACAGGTTTAATGAAACATTTATTGATCACTGACCTTAAAATATACATATAAAGATTCTGAAAAGTACCTTTCAGATTAATATAAAAATATAAAGTATTGACTTACATATATATCTATATCATAAAACAATAATGGGTTTTCCGTACTCATTTCATAAAAATATATTGCGCTATTTATAACTAAAGCTCTTCCGTTTCATGTACATAATATTGATGTTTTTTCTTGTTCACCTCAATCAGTTTCCTCATTCTATCTACATTCATACCACAATCACATTGTACAACCTTAGTCTGGTTCACAAGTTCCATATCATCGAAAAGTTTAACCTCACTAACAGTCCTCTTCGAAAATTCGTTGAAAAGGTGCATATAGTAGCAAAACACATTTTTAGGTGTCAAGTTGTCATTGACAAACTGCTGACCATTCATGGCGATTCTTTCTGCTTCTTGGTTATCAACGACCGCCCATTTGATTTTGCGAACGAGATCACTGAGATCAGCTTTCACTGGAACATAATGATGATTGGGTTCTAAGTCAGTGTAGAAGTGCTCGTAATATTTGGAGTCAGTCTTGAAGACAAGAGATCCACCTGCAAGGAGATATGGCATCCGATATGGTGCTACAGTTCCGTCTATCGCCAGCTGGTATTTGTACTAAAAAAAAAACGCTATGTCAATAGGGTAAATAATCTTCCAAGTCATCATGAACAACTCGTAAAACAGTTGAACTTATTGTGGTAACATTTGTAATGTTTATATTATTGTAAATGGGCAGCAACATAGAAATTTCAACAATTTCTGTATAATACTCACGTCAAAAAAATCGAAAAACGAGACATAATCAGTCTTTGGTCCATATTCCTCTTGCTTATCTCTATAGAAAAAGAAATTGGTCAAAGAGGCATTAATGAGATCAGGATTTTCTCTAGAGAGCTTAATGAGATCCAGACGGTGCTTGTTTGAGTCTCTTCCTCGCCAAAATAATTTTGGAATACGATTTTTGAATGTTTCCCTGGCGTTTCCTTGTACAGAGAAGACGTCTAGTGTAACTCTAAAATAAAGGAGATTTCAGGAAATCTATAATGTCAAAAGCTAAGGCAGAAAACAACTTTGGGCAATGATTTTATACTTTTTTTGCGGATGTTTCTGCTCGATCAATACAAGTATCACACACTGGCATCTTTAGGAAGTCAAGGTAAGTTGTGATGCTCACCAGTATACATAAGACCAACTATAGATAGGCATGTTGTGTTTTCAAGCTTAGACTCATCAGTAAAGCCTTATGGTCTGACTGTAGAGATATTGCCGTAAATCAGTTTACCCATGTTGACAGATGTGAGGGGTATCTGTCACTGCTAAAGATAGTCCAAGTTACTAGGATCTTTACATCGTACAGGTGCCCATAGACAGCGCCACTCTGCGCGACACTCGTTCCACATGAATTCGGGCAGAAGTATGTGCGAAAATGGTATATCTACTATATACACTGTTTGAATGCAATGAAAATAATTTTCTGTAATAGTCAATGGTACCTGTTACTTACCTCCCCATATTTTCTAGTGTAGATTCAGTTAGATCATATGTTGGCATAACAATATCATAACTATCATGGCTTCCACACCAAGACATAATGGGATATTTCTCTGGCAAACTGTGAGCAGCTAATGGCCAATCTCCAAGGTTCACAAATGTTTCCAAGTCGGGCAATTTAATCTTCCGAGTTAAGGAAAGCAGTATGGCATCCATAAACATATTAAATCCAACATACTTGCCGTAACATTTTCTATGAATAATATTGTCTTTTATGATATAGTGACAGAGACTCACTGAATGAGGTTTATCGAATGTCTGGATCACCTGAAGAAAAAAAGGAGTCTAGTAGATCGACTTGGTAATTCCCCTGCCTTAATATGATGAATTTCCAAATTAGGCACACATAAAATTTTTGGATACTTTTGACTAAAAAAAATTCATACCTTAGTCCTTAGCTGTGTCCAGTCAATGCTAGGAAACTGATCCAGTTTGTTCCTGATCAGGAATGGGGTACTGCCACATTCCCAGCTCTTCATGGTATTTTCCAAGTCATCTTTAGGGCAACTACATTCATCATTAAACACAATACCATTGGCTATGTAAGGTGAAGCAGCCATGTGTTCTCCTTTATAAAATACTGATATCTTCAGATCCATACATATCACATATATTTTATAACGAACTATGTAAAATCCATCTTTCCTATTGAGTAAGTTGATCCAGGTACGACAAGGGGTTCCTTGTTCTGTTATACCATCAATTTTTACTTCTAAGTTTACTTGTGTCGAATTTGCTCCACTGAAATATGACACCATTTACATTTCAATATGTTAATGTGAACAAAACTGGATTATTTCAAAATGTACCCAAATAAAGGGGTCAATGATTACAAATTCAAATATGTAACTCCATTACTAAAAAAAAAAATTGCTAGGCAGTGCTCACACTGAACCAGTAATGTCAGAGTACCTCGACATTGCAATATAACTTAAGAATTAAAAAAAAAACTATTATTTTCTACAAAAACTTTGATTCAGCTTATCAATAAATGATAAAATTGCTCTTTCTTACCATTCTTCAGGGATAGTGCAGGCTAAGTGAACAAAGAAATATCTTGCTGGCATCACTATCTTATCAGGCTCTAGTCCTGGACCCCAAATTTTTGTTTCCTTTATGTTCACTAGAGAAAGACCGGGTTGAATGATCCAGAAACACGCCAAAAATAATGTTAGTTCCATGTCCACTTGATTATGTATGAAAACTATCACTGTAAAATTCTACATCTTTGTTAAATTGTTTTCTTAACTAGGAATTTATGTCGAGACTATCACAAAAACATCGTTACATTCATAAATAAAATTGAAATAATTTTTCCTCAATTATTCAATGACCCATTAAAACTATAGCGTCCGCAACCCACATAACGACACACATGACGTCACTGACTGTGGAATGCACACTTGCACAGAAGTGGAATGTGGCAATGGCGATTGTGACATATAAATGTCAAAATGTGTCAGTTGTGTTATTGTTGTTCTGTCATTCTGTGTCGGTGTGCGAAAACAAAAACAAATCACTGGGTTATGTTGATGCAATTATAATATTTTTATTTATTGATATTTTCCCTTAGATTTAGAACGTTTATATGTAGATAATGCATACATTTTTGCTATTAGTACCAGTATTATTTTTATCAGCATTTACCTCCAACCATTCTTTCATCAACTTACCCGACGAACATCTGCAGTATTTTTTCAGGAATTTGCCCCAGTTGACTGAAAAATGCTTGAAACTGGAAGACTGTCCATTTAAAGAACATCTAAATAAAGATAGATGTTGGGGATATGAAAATGATTGTGACTGGAATAAACAATATTCTATTCCAGCATGTCCTGGTGACCATAAGGGCTGGGTATGTGTACACATCAGCTAGTATATACCCCATTGTGTATCCATTGCTTCACCCTAATCACCGCTCCAGTACTATTAAATTCTCTATATAACTCCTTCATGATTAAAATTGATACTTTTGAAATATCTTTCATTCTGTTTTATACTCGACTATTGGTTAAATTATTCTTTCATTAAAGGTTCAATCAAAGTTTGCCCAGCAAATGACATTTCACACCCAAGCAGATTTTGGCTTTATAAAGGAACAGGTCAAAGAGATGAAGATGATGTGTGTTCCACTTTTTCCTGATGACAGCTCATTGGAATGTAGCGAGCACTTACGATTTTGTAGAGGAAGGAACATCATGATCAATTTCACTAAATTGGCGCACAGAGACGAGCCAATCCGTTATAAAATGGATGTTTTAGGTATGAATGGATGATACCAATTATTTATTGTTTACGAGTGGATCAAATTTAATAGAATCGATGTAATTGGAGGCACTTTTATTTGATTATCAAAGAAAATATGTGGTTGGATATGTGTTTTAACATCTTATCATGAATCAACTTGATGTATGGCATTCAGCAACAGTACTGGTTATCAAATTAACATAAACAAGAAGCCATACTACCAAAATTTTGGTAGATCAGTCAATATTGAGGCTTATCCACCAATCTTCAGGACCAGCTCCATATGTAAAAACATCTTCCAAATTTTGTACTTTGATTGGATTGTCAATATATATATTTATAACTTTTATAGATATAGAGATAGCTTGGCTATTACAACAAAACTATTCAAAACAATTCTGGGTTATAAAATTGTATAAATTATCTTTTTAGGAGATGGTGATATAGGAGGATATTGTGATCTCAACAAAGCCAAGCTGCTAAAAGAAGCAGATCATATCAGTCCATTGCAAAGCTGGGGACCAGAACTGAGATACTTTACGAAGCTTGAGCATAGGCCTATAGTACAAGGAGACTGTGATGTAGTTGTAGACAAACCAACATTTGTGATGAAGATAGATGCCAGTATGTATTGGTTTTTATTAGGACTTTCTGAATGTGACTTGTATATCTATAATTATGATTAAATTTATGATGAAAAATTGCTGAAATTACAAACTAATTCGGTTCGTTTTTCCAGCTGTTAACATGTATCACCACTTCTGTGATTTTTTAAACTTATACGCCTCGTTACATGTGAACTCGTCTGACGAATATGCTTTTTCTACTGACGTGCACGTTTTGATATGGGAATCGTTTGACTATCGCTCTGCCTTTGGCGACACATGGCAAGCATTCACGGAACACCCTGTGTGGGATTTGAAGACTTTCAAAGGTACCACCACCTGCATTTTAAGACTTAATAATCCCACTACTTGTATGTATGATACTAGATTCATATCAACGTGCGTTGAATACCGAAGGCAATCTACTTGACATTTTTTTTCAAGGTGACACGGTTTGTTTCAAGAATATTGTCTTTCCGTTGCTTCCCAGAATGATATTTGGTCTCTATTACAATACACCAATCATCTATGGCTGTGAAAAAAGCGGTCTTTTCGACGCGTTTTCCAAACACATCCTCCACCGCCTGCAAATACCCTTACATCCCCGAAAAACTAAAAAAATCAGGATAACCTTGTTATCACGCAACACCAAATATCGAAGGATAGTGAATGAAGAGGAATTGTTGAAGGCTGTTAAGAGGAACGAGCGGTATGAAGTCAAGAGGGTTGTATATGATAGGGAGGTTTCTTTCAAAAAGCAGCTGGAGATAACCAGAAATTCTGATGTATTCATCGGCATTCATGGAGCAGGATTGACGCATTTATTGTTTTTGCCTCCTTGGGCTGTGCTTTTTGAATTGTAAGTATTTTTGATGAATTGTGATTCCACAACCCTAGTACAACCAATGTCAGCAAAAAGGAGTTTTTATATAACTTCCTAATAAAAAAGAAGACCATTGATTTTTACCTGAAGCATACTCAACCAAAGCAGGTCAGTTGTCATTTGTAGTATTGAAAAAACAATCATGAATTAACTTTCTAATGGAGGATTTGTTAACCTTCCTCTTGAAATTTTTATTTTATTTGTGTGTTATAGAAACTTGCCTGTGAAACGGGAGACAGTAAAATGGAAGCAAGTTTCCACCAAGTTTATACATGTATACATTCTTTTTAGGTACAATTGCGAAGATGCCAGCTGTTACTATGACCTAGCACGCCTCAAAGGCGTTAAATATATTACGTGGCAAAAGGCGGACAAGTTGAAATCTTTTGAAGACGTAAGAAGATTAATTCATTATTGAATCAAAGAAATTATATTGTCTTGTTACAAACTGGCTAAAACATTCATGATCTTGCATTCATAATTTTACTAATATACATGTATTTATTCATTGAACTTACGCGTATTGACATACGTGGATTATGATGTAATTTCAATTTTTTTCTTTCAGGGAACATATGTAGGCGGAGCTCATGCAAAATTTGCAGACTACTCATTTGATGTGAAAGAATTTATTAGATTGGTAGACATTGCTGCGAAGCATGTGGCAAACCATCCAGAGTTTGAAAAGTTTTTGAGGAAGGCAGAGGGTGAAACACCCATCGTACATGAAGAGTTGTGAAGTTGACTACAATTAGTTTTCTACAGCTAATTGTCATCAAAGAGATAGCGAAAATTAGAAAAATTTTCATATTTAGAAATATGGAAAAACATGTTGCATTGCATTTTGACCAATGAGTACAGAATCTCAATATTAATACCGAGTTAAATAAGCATCTATGATACAATCTTACTTGCAATATTTTAATTACTATTTCAAGACTGCCATTATAGTACTATTATATTCATGGGTTTATTTCCAGCAATAAGCCATATATCATATAACTGACAAACCTTAAAAATCTTAATTATGTGATCTATTATATTTTTATTTTTACACTGCTTATTAATATTTATTAATATTCAAGTCATTAACGTTCACGCGTAGGGCATACAATATGTGATCAGTTTCCTTTATGCCTTCGAATTAGGGTGATATTGTTTATAGTACAGCCCAAATACAATGTAATTCTAACCAGCGAGAGAATGCGAGGCAAAAAAACGCTACGTTGTCAGACGTTTCACACATGGAGCATATCATGTTATGTTGTTTTAAGTTATATTTTGCAAATATACTTAATATATATATATATATATATATATATATATATATATATATATATATATATATATATATATATATATATATATATATATATATATATATATATATATATATTCCACTTAAGATGGAATTATTCTGACCCGATCCTGCTACATAAAGATCAAATAGGGGTCTATATATTTGAAAGTCTGGTTCAAGCAAAACAATTGTTTCAAATTAAATGTACATAAAAAACAAAACATTTATTATATAAAAGTATTGTATAAAATTACAGATGTTGAATACTAATATAGTAACAATAAATATGAAAAACAGGTAAATATCAATATCTTAAAATGTTCATCGGAGAACTACTTTTTTGAACATTCGGTGGTACAAAGAGATGAATAACTTGATTAAGAATGGATTTAATATTAATGATACTTATAAATTTCATAGCTAGCCTAATTTCCCTCTTTAATAGAGTCCTGTAGACAGCCAGTGCCTCCATGAATCCAAAAATATTCATGTTTTCTCTTGCACCAGATGGTGAAAAGAAATCATTTCATTTGTGAATAGCTACTAATGCTCTATAACTTTACTTTGATCTTTTTGTTATACAATATACTGACAGTTCCACAACATATCAAACTATACACTGTAAGAATCGCCAATGTAGGGACTGGACCAACAGAGCTTGTTTCTATTGTCAAATTCACAAGGCCTGTGAGTATATTCGCAAGTAAGAAAAAAACCAGGCCATTATAATTGATTGCATAGAAAAGATAAGATGAAAGCATTGAATTTCTGTCTGAAAGGAATTCTTGTACTATAAAATGTGAAACTGTTGAGTAGATTCCCAGGAAAAGGACCCAGAAGCAATATCCAGCATTTGCTAGTCTTCTTGAAGATCCAAAATAATGAGTGAAAATTGCATGCAGTACAAGTGAAATGATAGCATATTTTATACACCTCAATACCTTCTCAGATATTTTTTCTTGTCTGTTTATCATGTATCCAAAATAGACAGAATATAAATACAAAGCTAAATACCCAATTGTAGATACCAAACCCTCTTTATTAGCTTTTATTATATTAGTTCTTTCAGTATTTTCAAATACATACATTGCTAATCCACTCTCTAGCAAAACCTCGTGTGCTACAATCAATAATGTTGCATTGATAAAAATGTATTCAATACTGAAAATGGTTAGAATAAAAGAGGAGAAAATTTTTAACATTGCCAGTGTTATAAAAAAATTCCAGTGAACACCATACTCTGACACTGGCACTCTATAGGAGGTATACACTGTACATACTAGTCTTACAATACCTAAAGAAATTAAAAAAAGAGAATCTGTTACTGATTTTTTTATTGTTTCCCGTTTTTTCCTAGCTTCGGGAGAAACTATGCCATTAGAAAATATAAATAGTCCCACACCAGAGTCCATCAAGCTATAGCCAAAGCAACCTGTTTTAGCATACCTCTTAGGGAATATTTTAAAATCAACAGCAAGAATAGTTACCATAGTCATAATAAATATGAAAGACCTGTGATTTGTAATATAGTCTGTCTTATGAGTTGGACTGAGTTTATTGAAATTCTTATTACTAAATAATGCAAACATAGTTAATATAACAGCAAATGTAGCTAATATTTTATAGAGGTAGTCAGTTAATACTGTACAAGTTAAGATAGCAAGGAATACTACCATAAAAAAGCTTAAGCTGAATTGTAGCAAGTTGCTTGAACTAATGTGCTTTCTTGCTAAGGGACTTAAGACAATTGAGGTAGAAGCAGCAAGGAGTGGTGCTACCATTGAAATGAAGGCTTCACCAGGTGAGGTACCATCTGGGGTATGCAAGCTCTTGTAGGTCATTGTGGACTGAAAATTGATAAAATGAGTTGTCTTAACTATGTTCTGTATAATGATTCACCTCTCGAAATCTGATGGCCAAACACAAATACAATTTTTAGAGGACAAAGCCTACACACAACTTTAAATATTTGATTTCTGTAGGCGATAACTCAAAGATGTTAGTCACGTCTGCTATTACAAAAATTAAATTTAGTTTTACAAATCAATAAAAACATTAAAAACTAAAAACAACTTTGAATTTGTGGTTACTATCACAGATATATAAGGTAACTTGTAAACACAGCCTGAATGTACGTATAACAGATGACAAGATGACAGTTACAGAATGACAATTGATATATGACACATGTCATAACATAGATCAACAAGCAAAAAGATGTGTATTCATATAAATTTATATATGAGACGGTTTCGTCTGAGACGCCAATCCAACGTTGCCGCCATATCTCAAAACTGACTGAATAATAGCAAAATATGAATCTTGTTAGCTTGGTAGTATTTTTGCACTGATAGTAGTTATGTTTTGGAAATGAAATTTGATCTGTGGAGTCTAATAGATGGCGCTGTAGTGAGGTTTAGCTACTGTCTAATAGATGGCGTTTTAGTGAATCTGACATATCAAAATTCATCTTGTATGTCGTATTATCATTAATAACAATTGGAAATTTTAACCCCTTCAAAGACAGTCAGGATGTTGGAAATTGTTGTCTGTGAAGTCTAATAGATGGCGCTATAGTGAGGTTTAGCTACTGTCTAATAGATGGCGTTTTAGTGAATCTGACTAATATCAAAATTCATCTTGTATCTCTTATTATCAATAATAAAAATGGGAAATTTTAACCCCTTCAAACAAACGCATCAGACAGTCAGGATGTTGGAAATTGTTGTCTGTGAAGTCTAATAGATGGCGCTGTAGTGAGGTTCAGCTACTGTCTAATAGATGGCGTTTTAGTGAATCTGACATATCAAAATTCATCTTGTATGTCGTATTATCATTAATAACAATTGGAAATTTTAACCCCTTCAAAGACAGTCAGGATGTTGGAAATTGTTGTCTGTGAAGTCTAATAGATGGCGCTGTAGTGAGGTTTAGCTACTGTCTAATAGATGGCGTTTTAGTGAATCTGACATATCAAAATTCATCTTGTATGTCGTATTATCATCAATAACAATTGGAAATTTTAACCCCCTCAAAGTCAGTCAGGATGTTGGAAATTGTTGTCTGTGAAGTCTAATAGATGGCGCTGTAGTGAGGTTTAGCTACTGTCTAATAGATGGCGTTTTAGTGAATCTGACATATCAAAATTCATCTTGTATGTCGTATTATCATTAATAACAATTGGAAATTTTAACCCCTTCAAAGACAGTCAGGATGTTGGAAATTGTTGTCTGTGAAGTCTAATAGATGGCGCTGTAGTGAGGTTTAGCTGCTGTCTAATAGATGGCGTTTTAGTGAATCTGACTAATATCAAAATTCATCTTGTATCTCTTATTATCATTAATAAAAATGGGAAATTTTAACCCCTTTAAACAAACCCATCAGACAGTCAGGATGTTGGAAATGTTGTCTGTGAAGTCTAATAGATGGCGCTGTAGTGAGATTTAGCTACTGTCTAATAGATGACGTTTTAGTGAATCTGACATAAAAATTCATCTTGTATGTCGTATTATCATTAATAACAATTGGAAATTTTAACCCCTTCAAAGACAGTCAGGATGTTGGAAATTGTTGTCTGTGAAGTCTAATAGATGGCGCTGTAGTGAGGTTTATCTACTGTCTAATAGATGGCGTTTTAGTGAATCTGACTAATATCAAAATTCATCTTGTATCTCTTATTATCATTAATAAAAATGGGAAATTTTAACCCCTTTAAACAAACCCATCAGACAGTTAGATTGTTGGAAATGTTGTCTGTGAAGTCTAATAGATGGCGCTGTAGTGAGATTTAGCTACTGTCTAATAGATGGCGTTTTAGTGAATCTAACATATCAAAATTCATCTTGTATGTCGTATTATCATTAATAACAATTGGAAATTTTAACCCCTTCAAAGACAGTCAGGATGTTGGAAATTGTTGTCTGTGAAGTCTAATAGATGGCGCTGTAGTGAGGTTTAGCTACTGTCTAATAGATGGCGTTTTAGTGAATCTGACCAATTTATTTGATTATAAATTTAATAATGTCATAAATTATAATATGGAATGGAAGGGTATGATCTACAGAGGAGTTGTTAGTAAATGCCACACCTAGACTTACTCAATATATTCACTCGCTCGATAAAATTTTCACCTAATCGATTAAACACACGTGCTACCACGATCACGGTCAAACCAGAAGTCCGTTAGGTTACATACTTTTGGTGGTATCAAAAATGACGCTGACGAGTGGCGTTAATGACATTAAATATTAATGACAGTGTTGACCACGAAGTAGTTTACTGTCACATAATATATAAGGTTAGTTAATACCACTGACTGTAGAACACTGATCTATCGTTGTTGGTTAATAGTTACTATCATATAGTCTGTGGTTACTATCATAGGATTCAAACGTCACTATAGTTGACATTCTGTGGTTGACAACAAAGCATAGATTAAGTAGACATGAGATTGTCATAACCAGTGACAACACAAAACAAAATACACATGGCCAGGAATCATAGTAATCGGGAGTGCAAACATCCTAGCTTCGTAATTATTACGTATTATTACCATACTTGACAAAATTCATTACAAACTTCCTACCAGATATGACATCCATTCCAATCTGCATGTTAGATAGAAAACAGTTAAGATGGAGAAATAAAAAGTTCTAGGAAAGCGCTGTATCTAGCATCCTTGAATGGAATAAGCACCAAAATGGCGATGTTTGATACTCTTTTTCGGTGTGGATCGAGTTATCACTCTATCCAGTTGATTTATCTTTCGTTTCCAGTTTTATCTTGTTGTCTTGTCTACGTCACTGGAGCGCTCCAACAGATTTGAAAAAAAAACGGATATTTTTTGAAACTCCAGAATTTTTTTAGAATAATCATTAGTAACTCTTTTGATATCCATTTTATCAATTTTGGGAAAAGCAAAAGGTTTAATTCGGAGTTTGTGAAGATTAGAACAAAGAAGGTAGAGATAATATATGAATATCGATGTGTGGTGTCGAAGGTTACAAAGCACAGTCATAAATACATTATTTTACTAAAGTTTTGACCTGGAACAAGTGCAAAGCGAATGCTGAAAATGTTCATCAATAATGTTAACAAGAAGGAAGAAATCAAAAATATTGCCCTAAGAAATCTACGAAAATATGGCATCAAACACAGGGTGAAGGCAACAAGGCACCCAACTCAGGTCAGTAAAATATCTTGAACGAAGGCAATTTTGAAGTACATTATGATTTTGTTTTCAAATTTTTAGTGAAGCTCTAATATTTCAATGAATCCTATATGTAATTGAACTTTCTTCAAATGATTTAAGATGCTTTATTACACAGCCCACAGCTGAAAAAACACTGAATATGTGTGTTTTAGGTTGCTAAGTCCAAAAAACTGTTCAAAGTTCCTCTGCAAAATCTTGAAAATGAAACTATTACTTTGAAGAATGGTCAGCAACTTGTTATTCCAAAGAGACTGTGTGAGCTGTGTTCATTTATTCTAACTAAAGTTGATACTGAAGGTATTTTTCGAAAAGAAGGTTCCAAATCTAGACAGAACGAAATTAAGGTAAGTTGAAGCTAGAGGCTTATCTAAGGGTAGTTGATGTCAATATTATTAAAGTTGATAAAACATCATTTGAAACAGAGTGAACCATACTTACCTCAGTAACAAATACCAATTGATTTTGGGTTGTCCAATTGTGGCAGTTCTTATCACCACTGTGTTTTAATGATATCTGGGGAGGGATATTGTATGGCCAAAGAAACTAAATGTATTGACAACTCAGTTTTAACTGTTTCACATCTACTTCTTCTTCTGATGGTTTCTAGCATGGATGAACATTTTTGTGTACCAAAAAACTGAATTCACTCCTCAAGATATTTCATGAAAAAATATGTCTTTTTCAGTTATCCTTAGATAGAGGATGTCCCTTAGGCACCGAACACCATGTAATTGATGTATCTGTAGTTTTGAAGAGCTTTCTTAGAGAACTACCAGAACCTCTAATACCTTATGCCTATCATGAGTTGTTCTTGAGATGCTCATTGGTAGAACATAAAGTAGATGCCATGTTACTAGCATGTCTGCTATTGCCAAATGAACATGTCAATGTTTTATCATTTCTTATGCAGGTATGTATGCTCTGTAGTTGGGTCAGCAAGGAGTGCTGGAGACAGGCATTCAAGTCCCATCTGCACAAAACTACACTAATCTGTATTTATTTGTAGTTTTTAGATGAAGTATCTAGTCATGCAAAGTACAACAAGATGAATTCGTACAACTTGGCGGTTCTAATTGGACCAAATATATTTCCTGTCAATGAGAAGATCGTCCCAAAGAATAAGTTGATGTTCAAAAAAATTTGTGATATTGTAAAGGTAAATAAGTTGCACATTGATATAATGACCTGTTTGCTCATGAAATTTGCATCTTGAAGTTATTTATACAAAGTGGGTTAATGTTTCAGCTAATGATAGATAACTCAAAGCATATCGGTGTGATACCAGATGACATCATAGAACAAATAGGAAATTTGAGAAGTGGGGAATCAGAAACGACAGACAGAGCAAAGAGAAGGAGAAGTAGATCATTGACAAGTAAGTTCAATTTTTAGACACTTGAAATTGTCCAAATGTTACTGAATGACTACTTTTTATCAGTTATTTAAGTCATAAAAAAAATGTGTGTTCAGCATTTGAGGTAGGTATAAGGTCATGAAGAACTATAACTCAAGGTTTAAAAAGGTACTGCAGTAGCTGTAGATATGCATTTCATTCATTTGGGGAGCTTGGTTGTATTCCACTTGATTGCAAATAAATGTATTTTTTCTAAATACCTATATATTTTTTATTTTCAGGAATATTTAACGGTTTGAAAAAAATCGTAAGTAATCGCACAGAAGATGAAGTAACAGCTGTTAATACTGTAACCCCAGATCTACTATTGACTCCATTAAACTACTCAGTTAAAAAAAGGTACATAGAACACTGATCTTCCATTGTATTGTATATATGTTTATCTGAAAAAAGTTTGAATAAATCAGTTTTCCCCATAATTTTCTCTAAGGAACTGTTCAAAAATGAGAAAAATCTCATATACCAATCAAAAGATCGCCGATTGACTGACAAGCGGCGTTTTGATATTAACTAACCTTTGTTTTTGCAAATGTTACTTCAAGTATTTAAAATCTGTACGCACTAGGGAAATGTGAAGTTATTTTTGCTTCATTTAATTTCCTACTAATCGGTTATTAAAACTAGACATTATTGCCTGGAAAATCCTTACCAGCATTTCACCTACTGAGGTAGAAATACAACCACATAAAACATTTCAAAAATCACAATAATTATGTTTGTTAAATTTTTGATTGTTATGTATCATTTATTTGGAATGTTTCATATACTAATGAGACCTGAGCAAAGAAACCCATTCAATTGAAGCTCTATTTCAAAAATAATACAGCAAATCTGTTATTGTTGCAGGGAAATCTTGAAAACTCGAGAAGATGAAAGGGAACCAGCAGTTAACAGAAAAACTGTTTTAGGTAATTTATTTTTCACGATTCGAACCTAATTTCTTTTTAAATTACAATTACACAAATTAAAACAGATAATGCAAGTATTGTTCTGTATCGCCAAATATGACACCGTTTATCGTAAAGCTAGCGTAGAAATAAAACCGATATGGACGCCACCTAAAAACGATTGATAATAGTAAATCAATAGAAAGGTCGTTATACTTGCAATGTTATAGACTATGGGAGTCCGAAACACATTTGAAACATCTGCATTGTCTACAAATCTCAAACATAATGCAGATATCCAAAAGACATATAATCCTTCTTAAGTCAAAAAGTGACTACTATTCACTGCTCAATTGTTGATGCCTTTTTTGCAGAAAGAAGATGGTCCGCAATAACCACTGCCACAAATAGTCTGAGACGCAAAAAACGAGATTCCTTGATTTACCACCTTAAAAGCGATTCGAATTTGAGTTCAAATTCATTGATCAGTATAAACTCGAGCGTCGAAGGGGAATATGTTAAGCTGCTTAATGATGGCGCAAACAAAGTTTCTATGATGAAAGCTCCAACTAAGATTCCAGTAAAGAATGATATGGTGTGTAACACGAGCGCAGACTATGTAAGGGTTTCTAAAACGGAATATGAGGATATTAAAAATAGGTACGTCAGTATATTTTTAGACTTTGATCCTAGTAGTATTTATGATTATTTTTCCAAATATCTGCTATATTTGACTTAGTAGTAGTAATAGGGTGGCAAAGCCTCGCAAGTAGGCCACTTTGGGCCCTTTTTGCCGACCCCCAAGACCATCACTAGAACTATGGCAGACCTAGTGTCGAACCTTCCAGACCTTTTAATAAAGGTCATGATGTTCGACCATTCCGCTAAGTAGCACTCTTCCCTGTCCCTGTCAAACTCTGCTGTGCTGAACACCTCAGCCCTAAGGCCACTGTATACAGCACACTCCCCCAGGCAATGTAACGAGGTCTCGTCCTCCTCCCAGCACTTCTGACAGATTGAGTTTTTGACCACTCCTATGAGTGTCATGTGCCTGTTCAATCTCCATCGACCTGTGAGGATCCCCACTAACAAGTTTAGTGAATCCCTCTTCCGGTTCAATAGCCATAGCTCCCTACGTTTGTTGGGGCCTGCTATGAACCTCTTGGTTCGTTATATGTCCAAGCATCTAGGGCATTACTGACTTGGACTCTGCTAATGCCCAGCAAGGGTTCGGGGCCAATGCATGTGCCCCTTGCTCCTATCCTCGCCAGGCAGTCTGCTTTCTCGTTACCTGGCACCCCTCTGTAACCAGGGACCAGGGGTTACGTTTTTGGATTGGGCTAAGCATTGGAGGGAGGCACTGCATTCCTGGACCAGTGGTGATCTGATCCTAGGAGATGCTACCGCTCTCAAAGCTGCCTGACAATCGGAGCATATATAGATGTCCTGCTCTGTGCACTGTTGCAACCTCTGATCAAACACTATTGATCAGTTTAGACCTAGTTAAGATCTTGACGTTGTAAAATACGATGTTTAATGAACTTTTTCAGATATTGTTTGTAAACAGATTGATTCAATTATACTTTTATAGGGTATCGGAAATAGAGAAGAGACTATCTAAAGAATTCGAAACGGCATCTAACAGTACAATAATTCACAACAAGGTGAATATAATTAATGATATACAGACTGCATATGAAAAGACTCTGAATGAAATGCAGGACTTTAGTCCTGGAACTGATCAGTTGGCTAGAAGGTATATTTTCTATATAATGTATACGTCAAGTGTTCAATAATCTAGTGTAGTATCTTTTTTGTTTAAATATGAGTTTAAAAAATCATTCCAAATTCATTGCTCCCAAGAGAACTAAATGAGTTTAAGGATGCAGTTTATTATCATTTCATAGTACAGCGTAAGGTCATGTAGTGTTGCAGACAATTTTATTTTTAACCACATAAATGAGTTGATTAATTAGAAACTTATCCATGATCCATCTAATTGCATTAATTGAAGCACATCAAAATGAAAATAGAAATGTCCTCAGTCAAATATTGTATCCATCATGGTCTACTGAAAATAGGTGATACCAATGCAGAACCCTGTATATTGGATTAAAATACATGTTGTCATGATTTTGCAATGAGGACTGG
The DNA here is from genome assembly GCA_949316355.1 of Bruchidius siliquastri. Lineage (NCBI taxonomy): Eukaryota > Metazoa > Arthropoda > Insecta > Coleoptera > Chrysomelidae > Bruchidius > Bruchidius siliquastri. The sequence continues at coordinate 25,684,254 of OX438536.1, forward strand.
TGCAATATTCTAGTTTTCCACGTCGATTTTTACTTATTATCCTGTTTAGGTTGAGCAAGGAACTGCGAATTCGTACAACTGACCAAAAACCCATTCGTTCTCCAAGCGCGAGGAAAATAGGAAACATCAGACGAAGGTCGAAGGAATTTGATAAACCGAATTCGAGTTCGTATGGATCGAGTATGTCGCTCTTAAACAACAATAATGGCAAATGTGCAAAAAGGAGTCAGTCATTGAAAAGAACATCACCAGTGACCTCACATTTGCCTACAAATATCTCATCACCAAGAGATAGAGCTTACAAGGTTGGTATTCATTCATTAGTAGACTTGTTATGTAAGATCTATACGAGGGTCACGCTGAAAGTCTTTAGATAGTCCTAATCTATACAAGTTAAAAAAAGTTTGAGCACACAGCTATTTTATCTAAAGTTGTAAGTGCTTACACGCAAAAACAGCGTTTGAATCGTTCAGTAGTTGCCTTGCCACGATCTCGAATGCATCTGAGTGTTGTCCGAATTTTAACGTGAATATGGAACCGGGGTAGTCGCGATTTTGGAGCCATGATTTTGTATGACTATAAACAGGGACTAAGACAAGCGGAATGTCACGAAAGTTTAGTGAGTTGCTTTGGGGACTCTGCCTCTTCTAGGGCTACAGTTTTTGATTGGTTTGCTGAGTTTAAAAGAGGCCGAGTCTCACTCGATGATGAACCTCGCACAGGTCGACCGCTCAGTGTTGTTACTCCGGAAACTGTATAAGCAGTGCAAAATATGGTAAAAAAAGATCGGCATATCACCTACACCGGGATTAAGGCTTCTCTGGGAATTGGATCGGCAGTGGTCCGAATAATCATTCATGATCACCTTCGCCTAAGGAAGCGGTGTTCCAGATGGGTGCCATATTTGTTGACCAGTGAGCAAAAAGCAACAAGAGTTGATTGCGCTAAGTTTATGCTTGAAAAATTTGAAAATGAAAGTGGATACATCACAACGGTAGCTCTGGAAAATCAAAGGACAGTTAGTTCTGAATGGTATATAACCAAATGTGTTCCTGGAGTCTTCCAAGAACTATGCAAGAGCCGTCCAAAGACTGGTCTGCGGGGTATTCAATGGCACCATGACCGCCCACAGCGCCGCTAGAACACTCGATTTTTTTGGCTGAACAGGGTGTCAAACTGTTGCCTCACCCACCTTATTATCCGGCCCTAGCTCCGTGCGACTTCTTATTCCCTAATATCACAGAAAAGCTACGAGGTCGCCATTTTTCCAGAGATGAATAGGCAATTGCTGCATTTGAGGAGGAAATTAATAACCTTTCAAAAGAACGTTGGTCACAAGAATATGACAAGTGGTTTTACCGAATACGTAAATGTATTGAGGTAGGAGAGATATGTTGAGAAAACAATAAAGTTTTATAAAAAAAACGTAGTTTTTCTGTATCTAAAAACTCTCAGCGTGACCCTCGTACAAATTTCTGGGTAATGAATGGGTTACATTTTAGTGGCACTTTTGATGAAATTTTCACTGTTTCGGTTTATTTACTTGTAATTAAACCAATATATGTATTGAATTCTTAGGTCTTTTCCTTACATTTAAATTCCTGCCATGTATTCATTTAGATCTGTTCCATTCTCATGATTTCTGTGTTTTTAGGGTATGGCATCTTTAACACGAAGTGTATCCTTACCACGTAGTGACTTGTCTAAAGGGATACCACCTCCATATACTGAATCGCCCAAAAGAACTCCCGTTTTTGCCAGGACTTCATCTAGCGACGTGCCAGCGACAAATAGAGTTGCAATTAATTCTAATATTGGTAAGCGTTGAATATTGTTAAAGTGCGACAATGTAAACGAAGCATTCATTTGCATAACTAGCTGTTAAGCTGGTACAAGTCGAATGCGATGCAGATTCATAACAGCTAATTGTGATTAGAATCTGGTAGGTTTAGACGATTCATCATGCTAATTTTTATCCAAATTAAACTTTCATCCGAGAGAGGGACAACTAATAAAATCAAATTCAACAATTTGAGAGCTAGAGATGAATTTTATAGAATACCTCTCGTAAAGGCAGAAAGCCTATAGAGCTCCAGGAGCGCTGCGAGAGGAGAAATGTCTACTCACATTGACTTCAAAACAGTGTAAATTGTAACTATCGGGGACAGTTCATTCCATAACGCCGAGGTTCTTCATAAGAAAGGTTTTCGGAAGTCTCTTTCGAAGCGTTGGAATCTCGACCTAGTGAGGATGCGTTCGTTCGGCCTCTCAAACATTTGCCATGATAATATCTATACAATAAGGACAGATCAGCCACCCACCTTTGATGTTCCGGACTATTGAGATCCTTTGTAAGGTTAGGCGCATCCACTAGTATTGCTCGTTTCTGTATTTTGCCCAGAAATTTCATGGAATTCTTAGGAGCGCATCCCCACACATGCAAGCAGTATTCCAGCAATCTGAGCCTCTCAGAGTACCTGTTTCCGATTAATACAATTTTCAGGAGCTGGAGAGTGCTCCTAGCTTCTGGAACGCTGACCTAGTAAGGTCGGCGAAAGGATTGTGCCAAGACATGTTGTCTGAGCCTTCTGTGCGTTAAACCAACCTCTATTTTGTAGATTCTGATCCTACAATTCTTTCAATGCGTAGGAAAATACTGACTCCATCCTTTTGACTAAATTTTTTCTATTTCAGATATGAAAACACACATCTTGATCCCTTCTCCCAGCCGTGCTGGTAGTTCATTTGAACGGTCTCATGTGCAGATGACTCATTCTCCAGGCTTCAGGAGCAAGAATCCTTCTACAAACATAAGAAAACTGTATGGAAGTTACAGTTCAAGCTGCTCCGAGGACAAAATTTCACCAAGAAGCAAAGTAATCAGATCAAGAGACAGGGTGGGAATTGTAAAAAGATATAGTAATAATTGCCATAGTACTAAAGGCAGTTGTGTGAATAAGTTGAAGCGTAAGTTCGAAGAAGGGTGCTTTGATATCAGTGACGAGGAGAACACAGAAGTTAATTATGTGAATGTAACACCGCGACGTTCCACCAAAAGGGCATCTGATGTGAGTGACGATGATCCAAATCCTATTTCCAAACTGCCACAGTTCAAAAGGGCTCTACCTGTAGTAAGGACTCCAAAGAGGGTTTTTGGTACTTGTACACCTAAAGGAAGTAGAATGGCGACTCCACTGAAATGTCTACCGGATAAAAGAACTTATTCGGATGTTTAGAAAGCTTGAGATGCTTTGTCTTGAGTAACTTGTATTGTTTTACTTTTTTATATACTTTTATTAGTAATTAAATATCCTTGTTGTGAGACCTATGTACTTGTTGTGAGGTACAGATTTATCAGTGAGAATGTTCGTAGCTACAGATTGTCAAAGAGTAGAGAATAATTCCAAAAGAAAGGCTGGTCCAGAGTGACCAGAAAGACTTGGAAGCTTACTAAGCGAACAGCCTTTCATTTGGAATTGTTACTGTTGAAAACAATATTTTAAGGCATAGATTCTCGTGTGTCTATACTGATTACTATTAAGAACATCCAGACCTCTCTAATAATATATTTTTATTTGTTTTCACATTTTCTAGAAGTTTCCTTGATCGTCCGTTAAAGTTGAAGGTGATTATACACATATAGAATATATGTGTCACACTAAACAAGATTATCATCATTGTTCTCCACTGTGCATGCAAATTACTCAAGTTAGGGTTTAAGTGCTTGAAGGTTTGGCAAGCTTGTTTCGAGTGTCGAAATTTGGTGTCTGCATTTTATATTACATCTATATTTGTACCAAATACCTGAATGTCTGCTTATATATGGTTACAAAAAATTTCACTTTCACCTATGGACTGACTTAATTATGTGAATACTTAACATTATTTAGATGTAGTTGGTCAGCCAATCAGTGTGTATATATTTAAAATGATCTCCATTGGAGTTTACTAAACAAAAACTGATAATGACATTTGAAGATAAATGTTACTATCACACCCTTACCTGTGTTAGGTATATACTACCGATACAGGCTATTCTGACGAGTCTAGGCTAAAGACGAAACACGCATGTATATAGTAGGTTACATGCACAAACTACAAAAACAAAAAATACACTTGTTAAAAAACTCACTTGAAAAATTATTCGTATTATTATGTTGTTTTATGTTGTGAAACTGGATTGTTAAAAAAGAACAAGAATGTGAGACGAGGGACTTATTTTACATAAATATGACAGTGAATGCAGATATAAATTGAATCAAGTCAAGTATGATAACAAGTCATTCATCGATACTGCCATTCGTTATAGTTTTTCGAAGATCTGAATATCTACAGTAGCTGTTTTCTTTTTAGTAAAAGTTGGTGTATATTTTTCTATAGTTCTATACGTTTTTTTCAATAAAGTTTTTCCGAAAAATGCATGTGTGTTCATTGCTTATTAGAGAGAGTGAAAAAAGTAGTGCGTCAAACATAATTGCCAATTTATTTGAGGACGAGCAAGTCCACAGTCCAGAACAGTGGCTGATCATACAAATCTCTCCCAAAAGTCATTTTTTGGGAAACTCAGCGTTATGAAATGAGCTGCCGGGAAGAAATCGGCCGTTATTCTCTCGCAGCGCGATCGGCTTTCTGCCTTTGTGAGAGATTATCTATAAAAACATTCTGCAGTAAGTGGTAGTTCAAATACATACCAAACTACAAAAATTCACTACCTATTATGTGTGACGTGTTTTTAAGGTCAATGTGAATAGACATTTATCCTCGCGCAGTGCTTATGAAGCGCGATATGCTATCGGCTTTTGCGTGAGGTTATCTACATAAAAAATAAATAGACCGTGTCAAAATTTCAGAATGACTGACTAAATCTACTCGGTCACATTTCTTTAATAAATGTTAGTTACACCGTCTCAGCATGGCATGACTGAGTCAATCTACTTGAAACATTTAAAAAACTTTTTACACCGTCACAAAGTTTCTGAATGATGGTTTAGTTAATCTACTTGACCACATTTTTTCAAGGAAAACTATTTTTCTCGCAATTTCAGAATGATGACATGTTTACGGTGTTTTGATTACCATTTATCTCCCACAATTTGAGAGAGAGCACTTTTCACATGATAGAACGATAAACATATTTGATACATATGTATATAATTCATATTTTAAAAGGGTTATAACCATCATCTAATCCCACCAACTGCCAACTGGTATTCCATAACTGTTCAGCTGCCTCCCTGTCGTCTGCCAACTTGCTGGCCTTCGCCACTCCGCACTCTTTGTAGTAGAGTCCGGAATCGTTTGCGCACTCATCATGAACTGCGCAGTATATGGACGTTTGCGCGCCCTGTTCAACAGATTTGAAAAACAGGTTCGCTAAGAATGTGAACAATGTCGATAGGCCAGGAATGAAGGTTCTACTAAGATGCCTGCCGAGCTCTGTGTTTATCACGCCTGGGTGGAGAGAGTAGACGTTGACTCCTTTTATATTGTTTTCTGTAAATAAAATTAACAGTTATTCGAGAGTGAGTAGAAAATTTGCGCCAAGTATAATAATGTGAGTACACAGGTAAATAATAAATTGTTGCGACTCGAATTTAATACGTGGAATATTTAAATGACCTTACCTCTTAACCTCCTTGATAATTCTTTGGTAAATATAACATTAGCTAGTTTGCTTTGTTCATAGGCCCCTATCGAACTATATCTTCTTTTTTCCCAGTTCAAATCAGAAAAATTTATTCGAGAAGAAACTGTAACAAATAAGAGCATAAGTACAGTCATTCAAACTGGAACAATATTATCAAATTACAAATCTGTATATCTTGAAATGTTATACATATGTTGGTTAGAACTTCCACTAATATCTACTGTCTCTGTATTAATCCAGTTTAGGTAATGAATATCAAGAATGTTATTGATTATATAAATAAATTCTGCAACTGCAATTACATGAAAAAGAATGTCGGTTTTGATTGATTTTAAATACATACAATAAAGTATCATCACCTGACAGATTGTTGCCCAAGTTATATAACTGACCCAGTTATGATTTCACTGATTTTGGAATGTTGTTTATAGGCATTTATACAAAGTCTTATTTTAATTTATGATAAAGAAACAACTGAGTCTTGAATTCTGAGCCTCATCAACAATTTATTAAGAATTAGAAGTTAGTAAAAGATAACTAATCATCAAGTAAGGTATCATATCATATGTATATAAAATGGCGTCAAGTAGGTTTTATTTCTGTATGATTTAGATTTAGAATTATTGAACTTTTGGAATATAATTGAAGTAGTTATTGAAAAACGAAATCATCTATAATTTCAAAAATTACAAACAAGTTCATATTTGCAGGTGAAATATAGATGAGTCTACCCACTTGACACCGTCTTTAGAGAGGTTATAGTGCTTATGTGATTATTTCTGTTTCTTATTCAGTTAGAATGCTGTAATATATAGTTAAAGTTACTGAAACAGTAGTTTCCTGCATGATTCAGGGGCGCTATCACGAATCTGACTGTTTCTGCGCCGGATGTAGGGGGCCCGAGGAGGTACCAGGGGAGCTAGGGAGAACATTTTAGTGCTTAGTCCGGAAAGACAAATCTAACAGGCGGTATCTGTTCTAAATATGAATTTATGGAAACGGAACTTAGAGATTAATCTCACATTCGGTTGTCAATCTCACCACAAACAAGGGTACCAAATATTTCAAATAATCATCATTCACAATGAATCCAGTTGCTTAATATATAAATAAAATATACTCACGTTCGTGTGCCACTGAAGAAATATTTACGATTCTAGCTGGAGTACTATGGCAAATAGTCGGTAATAACAGCAAGGTGAACAGAAAGTGCCCCAAATGGTTTGTACCCATCTGCATCTCGAAGCCATCTTCTGTCTTCAAATATGGACACATCATGACACCCGCATTGTTGATGAGTAGATCAATCCTCTTCTCTTTGGCAAGAATCTCTTTGGCACAAGTTCTGATTGACTTCAAGCTAGCCAGATCCAATTGGACGACGACGAGTTCACCTAAATTAGATTTTCCTGCACACGATTGTTTGATGTCATCTGCAGCCTTTTCAGCCAGTTGTAAATTCCTGCAAGCCATTATCACACGTGCACCTGAAATACATGGAACTAATGGTACCATTTCAAGGGTAAGAGATGGAAGGAAGCAATCCACTTGGTCACTCTAAAGCATTTGAAATAAACATTTCAAAGAAGAGAAATAACTTATATAGTTACCTACTAAAAAAAGCAAGCACTACAAGAACGTTCTAGAATCTATCAACAATAATTGGATAAAATTTGACCAAAAATAGATGGCGAATAAATGATGATGGGTTATGGATTTATATTTTGCTATATGAGAGATGATTGCGGATGAATGAAGCTGACTGGAAGAACACAGACATCAAATCTGTTTTCCCAGTCAGTACCGGTTCTGACATAGTGAAAAATGGGGCTCCAAGCTGTAGATATAACGATTGTTTTATAATCGCTCACAAAAGCAGAAAACCTATCGGACCATCGTACTCCAGCAATGGAAAATGGACAAAAATTGATATTGGGTACAGTAAAAACACTTTTAATATCGTAACCGGAGACGAAACATGGTTATATCATTATGATCCCGAAACTAAACAGCAGTCATTAGTTTGGTGCTTTGAAAGTGAGCAGCCTCCAACGAAAATTCATCGTTCCAAGAGTGTTGGAAAGAAAATGGTAACATCTTTTTTTCTAAAAGTGGATGCATCACAACGGTAGCTTTGGAAAATTAAAGGACAGTTACTTCTGATTGGTATATAACCAAATACGTTCCTGTAGTCTTCCAAGAACTATGCAAGAGCCGTCCAAAGACTGGTCTGCGGGATATTCAATGGCACCATGACAACGCACTCGCCCACAGCGCCGCTAGAACACTCGTTTGTTTTGCTGAACAGGGTGTCAAACTGTTGCCTCACCCACCTTATTCTCCAGACCTAGCTCCGTGCGATCAAAGAAAAGTTACGAGGTCGCCATTTTTCCACTGATGAAGAGGCAATCGCTGCATTTGAAGAGGAAATTAGCTACCTTTCAAAAGAACGTTGGTCACAGGAATTTGACAAGTGGTTTCATCGAATGCGTGAATGTATTGAGGTAGGGGGAGAATATGTTGAAAAAACAGAATAAAGTTTTTCTGTATTTGAAAACTTTCAGCGTGACCTCGATCACTCGCCGATGTAACTGCCAGCATTTGGGGGATCTTATATGGCACCGGAAGAAGAAAAGGAAGTGATGGCTGCAGAAAAAAATAAATATTAAAACTTAAATTCTCTTTACTAGACCATTTTAATGGGGGGGGGGGGGGTACCTGAGGTTCAAAAAACTCCACATCGCAAAAGAATTGTACGTAACAGTGTTAAAAGTTGAAAATTTCAACAAAAGTCATCATTTCCCAGATGCTTTAAACACACGAAACAAAGCAAACAATTACTTGAAATAGTGGAGAAACGAGCAACGACCAAAAACCGGACATATCTACTTAAAAACCGAGATCCCCCCTACCCTCTGAAGACCTGGAAGGCAACAAAAGGAACCACTACTGGAGACCTGGTACATGGCAATATGAAAATATATTATAAAATCTGGACCCGGAGGAATCATCCCGTCTGGCCTGATTATTGTTATGACAGCTTACCTCTTTCGAAGAAATCCTTAGCCGTGTGTTTTCCAATTCCTGTATTTGATCCGGTTATTATGGCAGTTTTCCTGTCCAAGCGATTCGGTGACGTACATTTTGCACTGAAAAACTTGGCCGGAAGAGTGAGAAAGACAGACAGATACGTCCGCACCATACTTATGGTTTCTGAAAGCCAATCTATCACAGACATTTGCTATTCAGCGGTATATATTTTACGGAAAGGATCTTAAAGCTACCACCACTTTCTATTCACTGTATATTGCACAAAAAATATCGACGTAAAATTGCTGCTGCTGTCCATGAATAATTTTATGTTCGCCAGATACCCACGCGTGAATAACCCACTGTTAACTGTTATGTCTGTACCGTTAGGGAAGCCTTACGAAACGCCTTGATGATTACCGATGTATTTTTGAAGGTAAACTGCTTTAAATGAAGACGTACACAAACATGAATCCACGTAATAATATATTCAAGTAACTTGTACTTTATCTTATCGGTATGCAATTATACCACATGACAAAAATTTGAAGTTGTCGACGAACTCATTACACTTAGTAGCGTACTATTATATAGTATAGTAGTTCTATGTACTGCAAGTATGATTTATTGACATTTTTATGTTATACCATTATAGAAGTTTACACAGAGATAAGGCAGTTCATAGGACATTAATAACCTAATTCACAAAAATGTATAGCCGAACAAGTACCTTTACTAGCTGTAGTATAATCAACTGTTGTATTGTATGCACTCGTATGATTTATTGCTATTTTACGTTATATATCATTATGCAAGTTTACATAAAGATAAGGACAAACATTTCGTGTGACATAAAAATCTTGATTTCATTTGAACGAAAAATTTATTGAGAAGCAAACTTTTTTAATCGCGGTATTGTATCAGAACTATACAATGTATATTTATAGGAAATACGAATGTGTTCTATTGGTGTAATTTATGTGCGCTGATAATACAAAAAAAATGGCGTCAAGTAGGTCGACACTGTATGCAACGGTATAAGTTTAGAAATAAAGATTTTGGAATTGGTGTAATTTATGTGCGCTGATAATACAAAAAAAATGGCGTCAAGTAGGTCGACACTGTATGCAACGGTATAAGTTTAGAAATAAAGATTTTGGAATTTTGGAAGTTCTGAGAGTTATTGATAGTTTGCATAATAACCTTATATTTTTCATGGTAATATAACAAAAATCACGACATTTTCAATTTTTCAAAGTCTTACTTCAAGTAGATGTCGCACTTTTATGATTATTTATGATCATATGATCGGATGACTTAAAAATCTACTTACGGATAAATAATATCAATGACTGCTTATTACTTCAAAACGATCTCAATATAATTAAAAGTTGGTGTGAGAACAACAGACTTTATTTAAACATAAGCAAATGTAAAGTTTGTTCCTTCACTCGTAAGACCGAGTATGTGGAGTTTGATTATAAATTAGGAAATACAAGCTTAACAAGGTGCCTTGAAGTAAAAGATCTTGGCATACTCTTTGATTCCAAGTTGACCTTCGTCAGACACATCGAGCATATTGCATCATGTTCTCTTAGAAATCTAGGTTTCATTATCAGAAACTGCAAATCTTTTGTAAATGATGTTGCACTAAAAACTCTTTTCTACACAATGGTTCGTTCAAAACTGGAATATGCATCCGTTGTGTGGAACCCTCTTTATCAAAACCATATATGGGCAATCGAGAAGGTGCAACGACGCTTTCTAAAATATCTGGCCTTAAAATTAGATGGATATTATCCACCAAGAGGAAGTGATCATGCAGTACTGCTCATGAGGTTTGATGCTCAGCCATTGGAACTTAGAAGAAGGAATCACGCACTGCGATTTCTTTACAAACTATTACATAATCAAGTTGACGCTCCTCTCTTATTGATCAAGCTTAATTTTTATGTGCCTAAACTAAACTCACGAAGATGCCCTACATTTTATCAGAGTATGCCAAGAACTAATGTTTTAACGAGGTCCCCTATACATTTCATGTGTTCATGTTTTAATTTGATCTCAGATTCCTGTGATATACATCTTAGTGCAATTAGAAATATAATAATTAAGTCTAGTGAGCACTTCTATCTAACTCATAGTTTCTATTCAGAACTATAGGCAATTAATCTATACATCTCAAATAATATATGCTATTTTTATATCAATTAAATACGGCATGGTTATGCGTGAATGTTACATTTTTTCTCTCTAGTATTAAGACTATGTTTGTTTTATTGCTTGTGTATTGCATTGTCCCCTAATTGGATTTTTCTGTTGGACAATAAAGTATTATTATTATTATTATTATTATTATCATATAGATAAAATGCAGTCATCTGTAGTAGCAGTAGCTAAAACAGAAGAACTAAATCTGTTCTTATTTGATAAGGATCCTTTAAAAGAATGCTCTGAAATGCTGTAGAACTTGTAAGCAATATGTTTGAAATATTTGGAATCAATCGAAAATTTAGTAAGATCAAAAGTCTGATGCATCATAAAATATGTGTGTAAGATGCCAATGGGCAGCGCCACCGGGCGCGGCGCTTTGAAATGAGTCTTATTGATATAGAGAGTGTCCCTAAAGTTACCTGGAGTTTTATTGTTGATGTTGATGAATGCAAAATTATGAAACTAATACATGGCTAGATCAAAAACACAAAGCAGCTTGTCTTGTCTTGTCAAAATCCAAATTTGAACAAACTATAAGAAAACGTAGACGAAAAACTTATGGTCCATCTAATTGGAGAACATACATGAGATTCTTCCTGGAAGCTCACGTAACCAGACTAGATCATACTCTACATAAAAAAATAAATTATTCAAAAAACCTCACGTGAGCCGCCGTCTGCCATTCTGAATATTGGTGATAACGAATTATTTTATCGAATTAACGACCCCCAAAAACCCCCACATGAGTTATTTAAAATTTCCACCTTATGAGGTGCAATGAGAAAACATCTAACCTTCACTCTCTGATGATTAAATATATGAAAATTTAATGACATTGGTGGTGGCAGTAAAAGTAATATAATAAAACGATACATGCGTCTCCTGATAAAATGTTTGATGAATACTAATAAGCCTGATAACTTTGTTCACTTTGTTGTTGTTTTTTCATTGTACTACTGACGAACTATCATTCTATTTTTGAGTATAGTTTCAAGTCAGCCTACCATTTACATTAAAATCCTTTGATCTGTCAAATCGAACTACTTACTACACGCGATTCAGATGTTTTTGTTGTAATTATATATTTTTAATCAGTTTAGTCTCTATTATTCCAATGTTTCAATCGACAAAATGTCTACAGTTATCAGTTTTCACTAGCTTGGTGAGATAGTTATGCTTAAGTAGCATCTAATATCATTTAGCTGATATTCAAAATACGATCACTAAACATATCTACCTTCATTTTCATGTAAAATTGGCTTCAAAGAGTAGTCCAAACTGTGTCACCAGCAACTATTTCATAAAAAATAGCTTGCTGTTCAAAACTTGACATTGACTTCCGATAGTAATCAAAATTTTTAGTTTTAATGCCATGAGTTTTCAGTTGAAAAATTAGTGGAGAACACAGTGTGCTACACTCGTATTTTTATCTAATAATATCTGTTACAAAAAAAATTATTCTGGTCATAGAAGTTTTCTGGACTGTTGGATGGTAATCCTGAGGAATGAAGTATTACATGTAGCATTGAACATTTACTTCCCTATGGAAGTTTGGATTCTAGTAGGGGTAAAAATGATTAAACGTCACAAATTTGACAGAGTATGGTGCGAAATACGAAAAGTCAAATCACACATTTTGGATGCCAATATGATATGATATGAATTTTAGAGAGCCTCGGCGTTGCGGGATGAGCTACCGGGAACCCCGATGGTTACAATCTACACCGTTTTAAAACATTTATCCTCGTGCAGTGCTTATGAAGTGCGATAGGCAATATGCCTATGCGTGAGGTTATCTATAAAATATCCCCTAACTTCTTAATACCCCCAAAAAGGGTTTGGAGTTATATTCACCCTGACTGCATTTCACAATAAACTCAAGAACACCGAACTGTTATGATTTCTGGAACATACGTTTAAGAGGTTATGGTATACGAGGCTACAGGGTGAAATGGTTTTGAGGTCAAGATCTTAAGGAATCTTTGGGGAAGAAAAACTCGAAATTTTTCCGGTTTTTCGAATATTTTTGGAGGTTAGATAAGTCAACATCCTTTCATGTGGGGGTAAACGGAGCAACAGATTGCCTGTGAGTTGCAAATAAGTTTACGGCCGTGATTTCTAGCAAAAAAAACAGGGAATATCACTCTGAAATGTCAAATGAATGCTGGAATTTATTAACTTTTATATTCTAGTATGTATTGGTGACAATTAGGGGACAGGGGAGTTTTATTTCCAACGCATACGCGAAGGAAGTTATTAATTGTGATCTCAAAGATTTTAGAATTCAAAGTAAGTAGTTCTAGGACGGAAAATAAGTCGGATGAGTTCCGACTTGTCTTCCGTAAAATATAGTTAAACCTAGAAAACGTTTTTGTATGTTTTTTGAGAACCCAATCTGTTAATGGGCGTAGTGAAAAAATTGGAGTGTTCGGGAATTCGAAACGAAATACAAACTTTCGTATAGAGTTTGACCACACTATAATCATGAAGAACCTAAAAATATAATGATACACTTTTATTTTTCTCGTTTTCTCACCTTTCTATAGAAAAAAGATATCATTTTCCAAACCTAGAAAATGGCAATCACTTAACCGTTCTCCGCAATTCAACTGCTTGCGGTGTATATCTCTTCTCTCTTCATCAGTGGCCTCGAAACTTATTTTTGTTTTGTGGTGTAGTCTTACGTCAAAAAGTGTCTGCTTTGTGCATGTCGAAATCCATATTAAAAAATTTCTGTTTGGAAATCAGTAATCATCTTCTTTTAGGTTATATTGACGTTTGGTTTTTGCACTTGATTTTGAGGCTAATAAAAGTTGAAGGCTTATGAACATCCTTACTTGCGAACAACTTGTGAATTAAACATGGATGCACCACTTCTTTCAGTTTTTAAAACTATTTTAGTGTACAGTGTATTTATATTAGCTTCCCCTATCACAACATTTTTTATTTCTAAGATTTTTATCTTTGAAGGTGAATATACAAATACTCCTGAAATTATAGGTTCTATTTTTTTTCTACTTTTTAGGCATTCTCGGAGCATCCCCATTAACAAGCAATGTTTGGTCTGCAGTCTTTGCAGTGATAATTTTACATGTAGCTGTGGGAATGTACATATATAGGGCCTATTCTGAAGCAGATAGAGCTAAACCTCCAGTGAAGACAGATTAAAACAACATTGCAGAGTGGTAGAACTGTGATAATTGTTACTGAAAGTATTTCAGCCATCAATATTAGTTATTTCATTTTTTTTGTAAATATCATGACCCTATCCTCAAACTTTTTATTTCATGCTTCTCTAAACTGTTCAATTAAGCCAAATGAAAAAGATTAGTACTATCTTGAGTTGTAAGTATGTTGTTTCACACTGAAGTAAAGTTTGATTATGTTCATTATAATCTCATTTAATCTACTAAAAGATCAAGAACAGAGTAAGTGTTCATGAATATTATAAGAAAACTGAATTTTTAGCATTCCAAGGCTCAATTTGAAAATTGGTATTTTTTTGGGTTTATGTAAATACTTTATATTAGGTATGCAAACATACTTTACATAAAACAAAGAAAATTGCCTGTTTTATTTAAAATGATTCTTACACATGAAAATTGTAATTTTATGACTGTATGTGGATCATGAGTATTTCAGCATAATGTAAAAGCTTAACAAATGAATATATAATAAAAAAGGTTTTACACGACTATTTTTTTTCCTTTTTCTTGAATATGGGACTCATTCACTAAAAAAATAGGAAATTATGCTATATATAAAAAATCAACATGATACTGTATCTATAGATTTGGGGAATTGTTGCAATGTATGGGGCTTCCTCAGGTGGTAATATATCAAATGAAGCTGATTCAGCTCAGTCACTGTGGCTTGACCAACAATTGCCTACCTTGTTGGGGCAACAGCTCCAGAATTTCACAGTTGGAATTAGATAGATAACGCTTTAACAATTAATTATTTCAAATGTCTGCCTAAGAACCTGGCATTGTCCCACGGTTTTTCATTACCTGGTCTGGTAACCTATAATAGTGTCACATCCTTGAAATAGTCTAAGTTTTTTCATTAGAGGCGATAGGAAATGAAAAATGTATTACAGTAAAAAAATCTTTAATTAAGCAATATGTTTGTATCTTACAACAACAAGTCCTACATATCTTCTGTATCTGATTCAGAATCAGCTTCCATTGCTTGTTTCGCTGCTTTTTCTGCGTCGGAGTACACAGAATCTGGAACCCGAACATGATAGCCATTGCTCTCCTTACACACCCAAGACAGTTCCAACTCGAAATTCTTATCCTTCAGTTCATCATGTACTGTGTAGATGCTGCAATTCAAATATGTATCTGTTAGGCATGTGGGTAACTCAGCTGTGGCATATATGAAACATTCCTGGTGAAATAATGCATGTACGAGTATATATATGCATGAAAGCCTATATATGATGTTTCAAAACAAGGTGCAAAAATTTCAGGGGATGATTATTTGATGAAAACATTGAGTAGTTTGCCATATAAAAGATTGATCACAGTTATCTATTGTGGAGATATAGCAGTTTCAGGTTTGTTTCCTAGAAACGAAAGCATTTGAATGGCAGAATCTCTGAAGTGTTTAACTGTCATTGGACATTGGTATTAATTCTTTGAAAGTATCTGGAAATGAATTCTAAGCGAATTGCTTTATCATTCACCAAACGTTTATTTAAGGAACAATAACTTTCAACAAGGATCCCACTTTTGAGAATTTTGCATTTATTTAAAAACACTCTTCAAATGATGTCAAATAAAGCTGACAACATCAAATACTTTTGTATGATACATTATTCATTGGAATTATGCTTACATTTTTGCAGCTTCTTTCACAAGATCTCTGCAGGTCATTTGGCCAAGCTTAAGTTTTTCGATTTCAGTCTTAGCAGACTGCTTGGCTTTTCCTGTAGCACATCCATGATATCCCTGAAATATTGAAGAGACTGATAATTTACTCATCTAATATCACTTCTGATTTCTATGGATAGAATGTCTTTTTATCGGAACATATTGGTAATGAGTTACTCTACACTACAAGGTTTTTCAAAAATAACTATTACCAAAAAGAGACTCATACAATCAGTTTCAATAGTAACGAAGGAATTTTCACAAAACCAAACCATAAAAACATGTAATATAAAACATACATGCAACTTACATAACTAACTCCAGAAGGATCAATCAGATACATGTTCGGCTCTTTTTCATCGTAGCTCGCTAGAATGACACTGCAACCATAAGGCCTCACTGCGCTGTACAAAGTGTAAGCATGCATATACATGCTGACACGGTCATTCAGGTATTTCAAGGGTATGCTCACACCATACTGGGACCTGTAGTTTGCTGCTTCCTTTCTCGCGATCTCTACAATTTGACGAGCATCTGCTATCAAACCCGAAAAAGCCTGTGAAAAGTCGGCACATGAAACCAATAAATTCCATCTCAAATTATTTGTAATAGCTATAGTAACTAATAATATTCAACTGATTTTATGCCTTATCATAACTTTTTATTATAAATAGTTTTAGATGAGTGCAATAACTTACCATTCCAATGTGTTTATCCACATTATAAATTCTTCTATTGGTATTGGGTTCATGCAACTTGGACAGGATAAGCTTTTCCGCTGCAAGCACAATTCCATCTGTACCTTTGAGACCTATAACTGTTCCACTGTTTTCCACTGCTTTCATTGCATACTCCACTTGGAATACCCTTCCATCGGGAGAGAATTGTGAGGCAGATAAATCATACTAAATTAAAAGAGGACTATTAAAGAAGAAACGCTTATTAAAAAGCATTAAACTCACCCCTGTGCCAATAGAACTCATTTTTAACGTATTATTTACAGCTGATATATAATGAATTCACCGTGAATCCACCGAATCCTAGAATGATTTTGCTGTTTTGAATTTTTAGGCTGACACATAACACGCTCCAAGCAAGACATTTTTTATTTAAGTCACAAAGTTTAAGTTCTATGTGATTATTTTTGACAACTCAATAGTTCTGACGTGCTGTTCCACAAGCGCATTAAAATCAAAGGATGTGCTACAGGCTACAGTGTCTTTTTATCGTTGTTGGCTGCAGGCTACAGATATTCTGTATATCTAGTAGCGTTCAACTATAAACGGAGTAATGATTAGTCAATAGTCACTACATCTGTCTTTATTTATATGAGGGATCCGTTGAAAAAGTGTTCAGATGTCAGTAGGAAATAATAGTTCCGTATCCCTCCAGAGTAGCGCTAGAGTAGAAAAGGTGTACGAAATCAAATAAGCAGTTGTAGAGGGATTGAAGTGCACTGAGCTGGTAAATTCAATACTTTTGGAGACTAAAGTAGTGAATAGAACTACGGTATACAGAACCTCAACTATTTACGTAGTCCAAAATAATTTCGTTAATATGTTTAAAAAAATAGCTGCGTGATAGCGTGGATAGTGATCAATTTTCGTGAGATTTTAATAATTAATTGATTAAAAGTGCGCTATGACAAAGCGGAAGCTATTATTTTCTTGTTTACTTCTCTATCTTACTCTAGTAGTATTTTGCGGCGCTTCTCTTAAGATTTACCCACGTGCTATACTAGCGCCACCGTCATTTAATTCATTCTTACGGACACTTTTGGATGCACAGAGACGGTGCTCCAGTAACCTATACCCTCCATATGAGGGGTAATCTTTGTGCAACATAAACCATGATTTGATAAAACGTCGACAAAAGAAATGGCTCGTACTATTCTGGAGTAGGCCATTGTCGCCCGCGTGGATTTCTGTCAATTTGGTCAAAGATAAATATTCAGTCAGAATGTCAGTATAACAAAACAACTTAAACCGTTCTGTTTTGTGGCAATAATTTAGTCAGCCCAATGTTTACTTGAAATTTTTATCTTTGAAAAGACGATGTGTGATTTACTTTTTTTCATATATTTGAGTGTGTCCAAATAATGCATTTAACTTACAGTGTAAGGTCAATTAGTATTAGTAAGTTGTACAATTGTTATTTCCATAATGCCGAAAAGCAGTCGACTGAAATATGCCCCGGTAAATAATCCAGATGGTAACGAAAATGTAGACTTTCAACCAGTGAAACGAGAATATTTCTCATCATCATGCCTCTGGTCATCCCTGTTCACAGGTATCTTGATTGGAATTTATTACATTCCTTCAATAGGGCTCACATTTTATCAAAGATGGTTGTACCAGGTATGGCAAAAGTTTTATCAGTAGGTTTAAAGTGTTGCTTATATATTTGCCATTTTTAGACTTTCCGGTTTCCCTTAATAACAGTACTAATTCACATGATAGTGAAGTATATGCTAGCAATGTTACTACGGAAAATCATATCAAAGAAACAAGGCAAACCAAGAATTCAACTAGGCTGGAAAGAATATGTATTGTCTGTGTCACCCACTGGTATATTTAGTGGTATTGACATTGGGTTCTCAAACTGGGGCTTGGAGCTGATCTCAGTTTCTTTGTGAGTTGATTTCATATTAACATATTAAAAATACAGTTTGTTGAACTAATGATGATTTTATGATGATATGGGATATGAGACATCCAAATACAGCCGAATTGATCTATACTTAATATGGTACATGAAATACTGATATTATATAGTATAAGTGCTTCCTTACTTTTACTAGTTCAGTTATTTATTTTGGTTATAGAAATACCCTAATGTAATTAGTAAAAAGTTATTATTGTACATAATATTTCTCAATTCAAGAAACTCTTGCTATTCCAGTCTTACACAGAAAGCTCACATATCACACACCATTATTTTATACCATTAGTGTATAATTTTGATGATAATACAACTGTTTCAAAATATATGTTAATTTTCTTTAAACAGGCTGCCAACCATATTCAGCAGTTTTTAAGCAAATCATTATTAATAATGAGTGCAGTTTATAAATTTGAGGACCTAGAAGGGACCTCAAAAATTCTGATTCCATCATACTATAGAATGATCTTTCTGCATGAATCTAATTGACTCCATTTTGTAATCTGATGCTATTCTGAATTGATTCCAGAGCCTATTGTAATACATCATTTTGCACTAATTAATTTGCTAACATAAAAAACATAATCAGGCATTGATATCATAATTAAACTCCTGATAAGTTCTCTGAAAGATAAGCTGTGTGTGAGAATCATTTTTATTGAATAATAAAGATAACATGCTGATATAGTTAAATAATCCCATAAATAGAATCCTACATTCTTACTTATAATTTTTATTATTAAATAATATCGTGTCTCAAATACTCAAGGAAATTATTCTTTAGGTGATTCCATTTAAAAAATTATATATAAATTTGTCTGAAAATGTTTAGTTACCAGAGTGTTGGATATAATTTTTTTCCAAATATATAAAAAGTACCTAGCTAGGTTAGATGAAATTCCATGGATCACCAACAAATATAAGTGCCTTAATTTCTTTAAATTAGATTTGATTCAGTTATTCTAGGATCATGATTAAGTACACCACTGCTAAGGCACCTAGATAACCATTGTACATAAGTTGAAGCTGATCAACCTCACTTTTCATTTCAAAGTAAGGTGCTTCTGACTCAGCACCAGAGTATACAATTTTCTGGAGGGCAAGACAACCCGCAGTTTCTAAGCTATTGAATGCATAACCTATAAGGTTTAAATGGTTTCTGTAGAGGATTTTAACCCTTTAAATTGTAACCCTGGATGGCACAGTTCCTAGCTAAGACACTAGGTGTATAATGTATAAAACAGACCCCCAAATGAAACTAATAGTTGAACTCTGGCCTAGTCATTCATGGCCTATTGGCCAGTAGGCCATACATTACTTGGCACTTATCCACAAGTAAATAGAATCTCGAGAATTTGTTTTGATATGACGTAAATGAATTTGAATAGGGTATAAGAAAAATGCAGCAAACGTCATAACTTGCTGTAATGCAATGCAAATGTAATGCATATATTTTTATTTTTAACAGTTTTGGCACGAATTACTGATAATATAATTTGTTTGTTATTCCCGGTACTTTTATTCAAACTACTATTGATGAAAATACACGAAGTTTGGATAATTAGTGTTTCACTTAACATTCTATCGTTTTTCAATTTGGCGAGGGCAGTATGGTGCTCACATTAATGAGAACATTGAGAAAATTGTGGAAATGGGGATCTAAAAACGGACTTCAGTTTAACAGGTGTAAGACTCTGATAACAATCCTGACAAAGAAGTCGAGATGGATACTTGAATCATCTTCCTTCGAGCGTCTAGGAATTAACAATGACATGTCATGGCACGATAATGTTGCCGGCCTCGCTAGGTCCAAGTACCAGAAGCTGAGAGTTCTCTTCCACTCCATGAAATTGAATTCTCCGGAACAGCTACATTGGAGGAGGCTGGCTGCATTTTAAGTCAATGTGAATATACATTCATTCTCTCGCAGCGCTTATGTAGCGTGCTGGGCTTTTTTCATTTGCGTGAGCCAATCTATTAAAAAGCGTAAAATCTCAAGGGGCACCTCTATCGACATTTGAACACTGCAACTCGTTTCAAAATTCATTTTTCCGTAATTTTATTTTGTAATGCGCGTTTTGATTCCAAATGAAACATTTTCGCCGATATTGAGTATTGTTGATCAAAACATAACGAAGGCGACATAATAATGACCCGAGATTGTTCAACTGACAGTATTTTCCTAGACAGAAGCTTTGTTAGGTGTATTTAGTGGTGTGAAATTTGTGGTTTAGCTAATCAAACAGGATATCTACCACTGAGCAGCATTTTCGAATGTTGTTTGGGATTGTTTCTTGACTATATGTCAATAAACACTATGGTACCTAGATTGCAGTAGCTTTTACTTGGTGGAACACTTCCTTCATTAGTATAAAATTTTAGGTTTTATGAATAAGTGCTAGTAACTCGTTTCGCTATCTACTGTTAACAATGTCGATTTTGACTAAAGCGAAACCTTGTATATAAATTCCAAAATTTTATCATCAGTATGGCAATTGACATGAATCATCCTTTATCTCGAACTGTTTGAATATATTACTTATTATGCAATTAATGAAATTTGTTTGAAATTAAAAAATTTGTTTACAGATACACGATGACCAAGTCGACAACCATTGTCTTCATACTATTGTTTTCTTTGTTATTTAAGTTAGAAAAAAAGGTAAGCTATTATATTTATTGCTCGTGATTAAGAAACGGTTTCGTTCTATATGTATACTGGCCGCTTATTGAAACCACATATGATTGAATAAATAACTTTCCTAACGTTTCGACTGCAGTTTTTTCTAATAATTCGTATCTTTTTGTTAGATAACGTTTGGTATTGATTCATGCGTTTGTTTTTTCAGTCATGGAACTTAATTGTGATTGTTGTGATGATAACAGTAGGACTAATTTTATTCACGTATAAATCAACACAATTCAACTTCCTTGGATTCGTTCTTTTATTGTTGGCATCGATGTCTAGTGGAATTAGATGGACATGTATCCAGTTATTACTGCAGAAGTCTAAATTTGGCATGAGGAATCCACTAGATATGATTTTCTACATGCAACCATGGATGATCATCTCTGTTTTACCGTTCGCTATTTGGATAGAAGGTAAATATTCGTCGATTTCAGTCAAATCTACTACATTTTAACTAGAAATCCTGTACAATGGTCACGCTGAAAGTCTTTAGATATTCCTAATCTATACAAGTTTAAACAAGTTTCAACACGCAGCTATTTTATCTAAAGTTGTAAGTGCTTACTCGCAAAGGCAGTGTTTGAATCATCAGTAGTTGCCTTGCCACGGTCTCGAATGCATCTGAATGTTGGCCGAATTTCTACGTGAAAATGGAACCGAGTAGTCGCGATTTTTGAGCCATGATTTTGTATGACTATAAAAAGGGACTAAAACAAGCGGAGTGTCACGAAAGTTTAGTGAGTAGCTTTGGGGACTCTGCCCCTTCTAGGGCTACAGTTTTTAATTGGTTTGCTGAGTATAAAAGGGGCCGGGTCTCACTCGATGATGAACCTCGCCCAGGTCGACCGCCCCCTGCTGTTACTCCAGAAACTGTAGAAGCTGTGCAAAATATGGTAAAAAAAGATCGACATATGACTTACACCGAGATTGAGGCTTCTCTGGGGATTGGATCGGCAGCGGTCCGAACAATCATTCATGATCACCGTCGCCTAAGGAATCGGTGTTCTAGATGGGTGCCACATTTGTTCACTAGTGAGCAAAAAGCCACAAAATTTGATTAGGCTAAGTTTATGCTTGAAAAATTTGATAATGGGCACAATAAAAACACTTTCAATATCGTATCCGGAGACGCGCTATTTCTGCAACAGCCTTTGAATAACGATGCTTTTTTATTGGTTTCAGGTGGAGATGCCATCAGAAATTGCCAATTGATGGGTTATGCGCACGCTGCTACATTTATAAGACTTAGTTTAAAAATTTTACTTGGCGCATTTATTGCATTTTTTATGGAATTTAGCGAAGTAACCGTGGTCACTTACACTTCTGGTTTAACATTAGGCATTGCAGGTATATTTAAGGTGAGTTAATGTTGTCGGCGTGTTTTTAAGGAACCCTCACACGTCGCTTAGTCTTGAGGAGTCCATAAATACACATTTTTAGTTGCACTCATGATAAGGAGATTTTATTCTGTATTTACGCTTTCCTTAACTAAGTAACCATTAACGATAACAAAGGAGATTTGCCATTTTCTGAAGTTTTGTATTTGTATTTCATGAAAATGAACTATTTACACTATTCAGACGGCGAAACTGATATTCTGGAAGATGATTTAGAATTTTTAGATGTTACTGCATTTAGACTTATCGCGACATTTTTGTGTTGTTTCAAGGAAATCTTCCAACTAGCCATTTCCGTGGAATACGCTGGAGACCAGATGTCGCCGCTGAACGTACTAGGACTGTGCGTTTGCCTAGGCGGCATCTCCTGCCACGTGTTACACAAGATCCGCGGGCAGGTGCTGAAACCGCCTATGGCTGTGCAAGCGGTTTCGCAGAGACATTCCGACTACGAGCTGGACCTGGAGCCAGACGACATGCGAGATCAGCTGATCAACGGAAGGTTGGAATGCGAGCCGATCAGTGATGATGAGGATGCTCGCAGCGAGACTGAAGTTTTGTTCGACATTCTAAACAGGCGGGATAGATAGCACAGCAAGGCTTGATGAGAAAGAAATACGTGTAAAGATACTTGTAAGGGTCATATTTATAGTCGTTACTCAAGGCGGCCTTGAATCTCAAGGAAGGCGCATTGATAAAACACA
The DNA here is from genome assembly GCA_949316355.1 of Bruchidius siliquastri. Classification (NCBI taxonomy): domain Eukaryota; kingdom Metazoa; phylum Arthropoda; class Insecta; order Coleoptera; family Chrysomelidae; genus Bruchidius; species Bruchidius siliquastri. Next base: position 25,707,473 of record OX438536.1, read on the forward strand.
ATTTTTAGCCAGACAAAAACTTTCTTTAAGGATAAGCAAAACCGAAGTCTTGATTGACATTAAGATGTCACAGAACAAGAAATAATGACATACAGCATGGATACTGTTTTGACAGGCATCGAATTTTGCTGTTCCATATTTTATTTCCGTGGTCTATTCTGTTTCCACATTTTTTGGCTTCCTTAAGGACGCCTCAAACATTGACTATACATCAGGACCTGTAAGGTCTCCCTAGGCAAGGTATTCTTGTTGTAATCTTGAGATGGGGACTATAAATACGACCCTTAGCAAACCAGTGTACGTAAATGTAACTTCTGAAACTTATCCCGTGGTTTTATTTTCAATTAATCGAGATCTGGCCATCAAATATAACTTACGAACTGACAGTGGTCATGTGTATGTGTTTTTGAATAACCGTGATGTCGAATGAAATGAACCAGTTTTAAATTTTTTGAGGTGTGAATTACATATTAAAATGTACATATTTCTACCTCTGAAGTATTTGTATTATGCATTTGTTGATCAATGAGAACAGAATAAACGCTATCTATTGAGTGTTTTGTTTTCAGATGAATATTAATGAAGCAATCACTATTCTTTAATAATGATACACATTAGAGTGAGAAAAATTTTCTATGCCGATGGGACTTGAACCCACGTTTCTAACATTCCGTTCTGACGCTGTAGCCGCTTGGCTTGTTAATGATATACACTTGGGAAAGTAAGAGCACCGATTAAATTGAAAGTTATCGAACTAGATGGCATGCTTTGAAAATAATTAACTGCTGAAAGATGAATTGGTCATAAAGTGAACAGGTCATCCAGTTCGTTTTTACAGATGCGAACTGTGTGTTTGTGTCCTCGCTGGTAAACGTACAGAACGAAATACATCTATTATATAGTTCAAATAATGGAATACAATACAGAAATGTAGGCTTCTATAAAATTAACTTATAGTCTGACTGGCTAAGCACGTGTTCCAAGTCGAACCGGTTGGAAGTATTCGAGAAAATATTGTAAACCCCGAACACTGCTTTATTTTGATATCATTACATTCCAAATAGACCTTATATCGAGTATTAAAAGGAATGCGTATGAATTACTGAGACGATCAACTTGACTTAATTTTCAATCGTTCCTGATGAAATTATTATTCAAATGCCGATTGTGTTCGCCGAGAAACCATATAATAAGTTCCACTAAGTTACAATGAACTGCAGGTGAAATTCAATTAGAAACATGCCAGCATTTAGACAGATATCTTCTCCGACAAATTATTTACTAAATAGGTCTTTGAATAAAGCTTGGACCATTTTGTATATCATTACATGATTTGTTGGATGAACTTTTAGGTCTAAATAAGACAGATTGCACTGGCTGGTGCAAATAATTGCATGGGGATTGGGGGAATATATGTTCAGTGATAATGTTCCATGAAGTGTATGTAAATATGTAAGAAATGCTAAAAATTTCATGACTGTATTGTACAGGCATCAAGTATCTATATTTTCTATGTAATAAATATACAATTTAATGGTGAAACCCATTAAAATAAACATTTATCGAGTTTTATTTCATGGAACCCGTTGTGTGAAAGAAGTAAATACAACGTTATAATTAGAAAAATCAGAGAAAAAACCAATACTGGTAGGATAGTAACCCAAATATCCAGCAATTCGGGCAATCGCCTTAAGTCATTTGACTACACTTCCCTAATAGTGCACGAATTCAAGGAGGGTATGTAAGAATCATTCCAAATCACGCTTATATTTTTTTACGAATTTCTAATTATGACAGGAGTCAATCTACTTGACTCCTTTTTTTTCAGTTCATGTGAAGATACAATACTATTCTTCTAGAAATCCACGAATATTTCCATCACGTTTAAGCTGCGTTTCTTCAAATGATTCTAGACACGGTGTACAAAGTTATCATGAAATAAGGAATATGCTTCAGCTTATTTTGTATTTTTAACACTAGATTTACGGACCGAGTCAATTTGACTCCTTAAAAATTTGATCACTATATATATATATATATATATATATATATATAAAACTTTAATATTACTTTCAAAAATCATGCGTTGGTTTTTAGTTAAGTAATGAAATATATGTAAACGTTCATTCCTCTTCCCCACACACCCCTTCATTTCGCATTATCGAATGTAGTATACCTATGTTCACGGTTGTGAGCCAATTTGACTCATAGAATGGTTTAATAGTTTAACAGCCTGGGCAACAGTCAAGTCGCCTGTGATTTTGTTTCTCTGATTGTCACTTGTTTTCGCTACATTATTACCCACTTCTGTCAGCATTTCGATTTATACATCGCGTGTGAGCCGTGCAGTGAAGTAAATAATAATATAAGGAGACGACTCAAGTAAATATTTCACGAAAAGATTTTATTTTCCAATTAGCTGAAGAGCTAAGAAGTAAATGTAGAGAAGAAGTCAAGAACACTTCTATTCCAATGACAGAAATTCATGCTACTGACGCACGGAAGAATTGTCACGTTCAACAATCATGCAAAAGAAACAGATCTTCAAACTATTGTACTAAATGTAATAGAAATGTTTGCGGAAAATGTGTTCCAAAAAAAAAAGTATATATGTAAAAAATGTTTTCCATGAATTTTTGATAGTAAGCATTTCATTCAAATTGATTTGGAACTATTTTCTTTGTAAAAAACTTCAATTTTATTGTATGAGTCAAATTGGCTCACTTCAGTAAAAATAGGTACATAATCAACATCCGTAAATATAGTGTTAACAATTTGAGTTAACAACAGAATATGAACGAATTTTGATTGTTTGAATAATGGGATGCAGCTACATTCCATTCCATGTTGCTACTAGCTTGAGTTTATAAAATTGTAAAAAAGCTAATGCATACTGAATACTCCTTACATTAAGATGACCATATATAATCTTTGCGTAGCTCCAATTTGACGCGCGTATAAATCGACGAACTCGCCACTGTACGACACAATTTTTATCCGCCGGCTAAGAAGCCAAGATGTACTCGTCCTCCACCATACAGTTGTGTTTGCGATTGTTTTCATTCGTGGGGACCAATCCTAAGAAAGGGTTCACGATATCTCAAGTCCTGCTGTTTATGTTACCGATGTTGAGCGCGTTTTATTTGAATTTCCTGGCAGCCATGCGGTACTACAATGCACCTGATCAGCGAACTCTGCTAGAAATGTCGGACACCATATCTTGTATTTTGCTTATGACTCATGTAAGTTTTGGTGTCATCCATACAGCTTGATGATTTATTTATTTATTTGCCAATTCACAAGATTTACAAAATCTTAACTACTACTAATCGCAGTTCTGAAAAGACCAGTTGTAATTGTTGAGTACCAAACCCAAGATACTCCATTTTTCTTGTTTTAATGGTTTTCGTTATTTCAAAATCCTTGTTCATACGATATAAAACGGTATATTTTTGTTGAAATAGCCTGAATTCCTGGAGTTTTGATCATAATTTGTTGCCACTTCTTAAATGATGTCTTTGATTTGTGGTATTTACTGATTTAGTTGAACATTTCAAAATTTATTATTGTTCGAAAAAATTCTATATCAATACTTTAGACTTTTAATCACTTGAAAATTTGCATTGTTATCTTTGAAAAAATAAAGAAATTGGATGAATAGCATCTTAAGGTAGTGAAAATTTTAGTTATTTCGGATTATTTTGTTCCTGGTTATGCATTTTCCGTAATGACAATACTGAAATACACATGCAACAATATTTTTCTTTTAGTTTCTCCTCTATGCTAAGCCAAACCTTGTATGGTGTGTCGTGCACATTATATTTCATAGTTATATCGGAAAAAGTAAAATGAAAAACATTTCTCTTTTAAGAGTTGTTTGAAATCTGTACCGGTATTCGCTGCAAAAAGAGAAATATCCTCGTTGCTAAACATCATGGAGAGACGCTTTTGGGATGAAAACCAGCTTTTGACCGTTCATCAGAAACAGATATACCGTGATAAGCACAGAGAATTGATGAAAAAGTGCAAGTTATACGTATATCTATATATGATGACACTTGTTTCATTCTTTTTGGTAAGACAAATAAAACGAAACACGAACTTTAGAGTCCTAAACTACTACTAAGCACTTAAAAGTGTTTAAACATCTTTAAGAGTGCTTGGGAGTACACAAGCACTCGAGCACTGAGCTCTTTTACAAAGAAATCCTTGACTTAAGCACCATCTGTAAAAGTGTTTCCATTTTCGGCCCAAAGCATTATCAGCTGTACACTGTTCGAGATGCAGCAATTAATTTAAGCATATATTTTGATAAAATCAGTCACTTTACAGTAATGCTCAGACTGGGTACAATGCCAGTTTTCTGCTGATGCCTCTACAAAAATGACTTTCAACTTCCAAATGCAATAAGAATACTTTTAGTGGTGCTTGGCGCTTGGGCAATATATGTTTCTAAGTATCACGCTCTTATCTGGGTTAGGCATATAACACCTGATTGCTCTCTACAGTCAGGCTTATACTGACGAGTCTAGGCTAAAGACGAAACATGCATGTCTATAGCAGGTCATATGTATAGTGAAGGGCACTTAATATTTTTGGGACCTTTTTAATGGCATTCAAGGATTCTTTGACTTCTGTTCAATACAGTTCTCATACAGTACTTCCTTAATGATATTAAAAAAATTTAAGAATACAACCACCTATCCTTGTATTATAACTTTTCACATTACAGATTCCTCTTCTCAGTGAAGGCCAAGCATTATCATTTGAGCTATACAGGCCTAAATTTATCCCTTATTACTACCAACTGTTACTCAACAACATCTGTGGTGTGTTGAATACTTTGTTTACCATTTTGCCTGCTGATATGCTGTTTTTATGTACAATCACCCTCACGGAAATACAGTTCCTGATGTTGGGCACGCAACTGTCAGAACTTTTCCATCAAGTTGGAGCAGGGAATTTTGAAGCCCGACAAAAGATGAACACATGCGTAAAACATCATGGATTTCTATTAAGGTATACAAGATTATTCGACCAGTCAGATAGTTTCCATTTTATATAAAGTGCTGCACATAATTTTTGTTACAAGCAAATTATTCAGCTAACTTTGATACTCCTTTGTATTTCCTGAAATACTGAGCGGATGTAAAAAAACAGATCAGATTTCGCAAGGTCTTTTCATTGTGTTTTGAATCAATGATAACAACTTTTCAAATTTCGAGTTCGGGCTTTACCAGAGGGTAAAACACAGTCATGATTTTGAAAAAATATTGACTGGATCCCAATTTTGTAGGAAGACCACGTTTTTTTTTTGATATACCGTTTCATAGATATTGATCATATCGCAGGACGTTTTTGGGATTTTGGTAATATCGACTTCAATTTTCTGTTCTCACCAATTTTCTCTGTTTCATAAATTGATTATTACATTTGGTCTTTGCTAACTTCTCCTCTCTCGAGAGAGATGTTTGAGAGATATTGTTTCACTCTGTAGAGAATGTTGGGGTCGAATTTGTTTTATTCGTCCTCATCCAAATAATCGCTTGATGACGACGAGCTTAGAATCCTATAGAGCATGTACAGTGTCGTTTCAATCGGGAAGGTAATGAATATCAAAATTTCAATGGGAATGGAAATTTTGGTTCTACCAAAACTTGATTGCCAGACTTGTGGATTCTAAGCTCGAGAGAGTTAGGAACGTCATTTGGAATCTAGGTAACTCAATAAGGTTTTCAACGTCAATCCAATATTTTCCTTTGACCCATTCCAGAGTTGTGATTTGTTCTCATATTTCAAATGTTCAAAAGGTCCCAAATAAACATGTATTTTATTTTAAAATAAGAAGGATAGAAGTTAGCAAAAACTAAATCTATTAATGTGCTTTATACATTAGACAACATTGGTGTAGTTTCGAAAATAGAAATTTTACGATTTTGTTTTCGGAAACCATAGTAGATATTCCAAAAATCCCAAAAACGTCCTGAGGTATGGTCAATATCTATGAAACGGTATGTCCAAAAAATATAACCGTGGCCTTCCTACAAAATGGGGTGCCAGTTGACTTTTTTCAAAACGCATGACTTTGGATCTTACCTTGTTGAAGTTATTGTCATTGATTCAAAAGTTTTAGGAATTATAAATTATCAAAGTTGGCTGAAAAATTTGCTTGTAACGTTTATTCATTAGTTCTATGAAGTGAGTGATACATCACCTTCAACAAAAAAAATGGCGTCAAGTAGCTTAACTCTGTACTTAGCACGCAAAGTATAAACGTAAATCATTATGTTTTTAGGTACACAAAGCAAATAACTCAAACATACTCCAAAATGCTGATGATGTTTTTTGGGCTCATTGTAATTAACACATGTATAGAGATGTATAAAACCAGCTCATCGTGAGTATTCTATGAATCTTTGTGATTCTATTACAGCTAAAATTTCTTTACATTTGTTGAAGAACAGATACCAAAACGGTTTTCCAGTCTGCGATGTATATATCTTCTGTAATGTACGAATTTACGTTTTGTTACTGCTATCCAGTACAGAAACTGATAGACCAGGTAAGATGACGATTAGGTAATTTTATATACGCAATAATTTTCTGACGATGTGGTAAATAAAAGCATATTTTGAATGCTGTGTATAAATTTCGTTCAACAGGAAGGAAAATACTATTTTAATCACTATATATTTGGTTTCAGAAAATAATCACTATATCTACATTTGAGATTTCCCCCTCTCCCATCCGTTCACCAACAATTTTTGGCTACTTCAAATTATTTTTTATAATTTCTTACTAGTTCCATTCCAAAATGCAGGGTTAGTGTTAAAATACAAATAGTACAAGTACGAAGTACTCCACGCTTATATCACAATGACATTCATTTTCGCGTTAATCATATTGTATTAAAAATTATTTGTTTCTTGTTAGTTTGATTAAATATAGTGTATTTTAGTTTTTTGAACCATAATTTATTGATTATGGATTTTAAGTATTGACGATTAGGTACGCAGTATTGTCGTGAGAAGCGAAATGAAAGAACTTTTATGCTTCAATTTATGGTACATTACAGGCTTATCAACTTAGCAATTGCATTTATCTCAGCAATTGGGGAACTACTGAACACTTCGATAAGGAAATTGTATTGATGTTAGCATTGAGCCAAAAGAGCATACATATCGCAGCTGGGGGAATGACGGATATCAATTTTGCTACAGGTTTGAATGTGAGTCTGTTAAATTTACTCTTTCTCTGGATCTCTCAAGTTTCTAATAAACGGTAATGTTATAACAATATTCGTGGATCTGACGCCTCAAAAGGTTACGTAGGTATTACATGATTTCACCGATCAAATTATGCTAATCTATATATATACTAAAACAATTATACCTTTCTTTTTCAGACTGTCAAAGCAATGATATCGTATACCACATTCCTGAGGACAGTTACTAGAGCTGATTAGATATTTTTTGAAGATAATCTCAATAAAAGTGTAGATCGTCCATACGTATATTCTTATTTCTTAACGAGCACTGTTAAATGTAGCAACGGTTTTGCGTTTTGACATTGGCAATGATGACGAAAAAATAATTGTAACGCATTTGTGGTAGGCCTGGTGAAATATTTAAGAAACGTTATTCCGCTATTTAAGTTACAAAAAGTACACGATATTTTAAATAGAGCAGTAAGTGGTTGTATATCTATTACATTCTAATTCGATTGAAACGTGTAATCGTGTATTAATGTACAAGAAGATATCGTGGTGTAAATTATGTTAACTTATACCTTGGTACGATATGCAAGTGTAGTAATAATGTACAGATATCCCTGATAATAAGTTCTTATAAAAAAGGAAAGTGCTTTCTAGGCAAGCTTATAGACAGCCTTTTCCTTTAGTGAGCAATTGATAAGTGCAAAATAATGTATATGCCAGATTTATTCCTGCCGTTGTTGATGCTTCTATCTAAGCCGTTTGGTAAGTTAAAATTTCATCGTGATTTATTGAACAAGTTGCTTAATGTATCCAAAATATTACCAGATATCATTAATTTCCCTATGGACGGGTGCTAAGAATTTTATTAAGCAAATTATTGAAATATGCGATAATTTTTCTCTTTAAGCTAATATTTTCAAAGAACTATTAGAGGAAACATACATAATTTTACTCATGATCTAGCGGGTTTATAGTCGAAAAAAACATTTTTAATAGTGCAAAAATAGTAAAACGTAAAAAACTATGTAAAAATCAAGTTTCTTTGCATTTTTTTTCGAATACTCAGATGATTGGTAAGACTTTCAATTTTGGCTAAAAAAATCTATTAGGCATGAGGAATCATCACACCAAATTCCATCAAAGTCGATTGACTAGTGTTTGCTCAAACTTTAAAATGTATTTTTTAAATTTTGAACGGTTGGATATAAGTGTTACCATCACAACCTTACCTGGTTTAGATATCTGTTACACACTTCTTATCAATTATCAGACCGCCAAGCTATACTGATGAGTCTAGGCTAAAGACGAATTATGCACGTCTATAGCAGGTCTGATGCATAGTGGCGAGCATAAGCTTAATGTGTTTATGTATGTATGTATTTATAAATACTACATATTTATGATTTGCTTTTATAGTATATTTTTCTTCGGCTGAAGTTCTTACAAATAGAATCGTTGATGGTACAGATGCGGCAGAAGGCGAATTTCCATATGCTGTGAGTACACCTAAGATCTTCGTTAAACCGTTGGAATGCGATTATTGCTGCTTGAGATAATATTTTACATTAACACAACAAATTTGGAGAAAGACATCAACAAGCAAATTACATTAAATGCAATGAATATTGATATCTAAGTTATGAAGTATTTTTTTTTAGGTTTCATTGAGATATAACTCTAAACACATTTGTGGAGGTACGATTCTTAGCGAAAAATATATTTTGACAGCAGCACACTGTGTTTGTAGGAATGACGAGTACGTATCCACATATTTTAACAGTTTATTGTATTAATTTATGTTCGTTTGACAAAATGGATTGGTTCAATTTAAAAATTATAAATCATTGTTAACTAGTAGGTACTTACTACCGCATTTCTGGTTATCCTTAAATTCTTTTATTTTTTAGACCAAGAGATCCGGAAAATTATACCATACAGTACGACATGCTAAAAATCACTGAAGATGACGTCAATGCTGTTCAAGTGTCAGAAATTAATTGCCACGACTTCAACGCTGAAAAGTTAACATATGATTCAGCTGTTTTGGAGGTGAGGTCTTTGAAGTTGGATAACGTGATAATCATGGTCTGTCGTCTCTGGAGCACTTCACTCAGATGAAAGTAGATTTTGCGGCACTGGGCACTATCAGTGTTTCACTAATTCAGTTAAATGATTAGCTCCAAAATCTCGATTCATCATCATCGCACATTAGATAGCGACATTTAGATTCGTTCATTTACTTTCATCTACATATTTAAAACAAAACCATTTTGTCTGTGCTACTATATATAAAAAGAAGTCAGCAACTAGGAAAATAATTATCACATTTTGCATCCATAATTTGCAGTTGGAAACAGCAATTCCAGAAGGTGAATGGAAACCAGTAAAGATCGCTAAAGATTTTATACCTTCTGAAGGACAAAAAGGAACTATTATTGGTTGGGGACGAATATTCGTAAGCACTTTTCTATATCTGAAATTTTAATTAATTTACTATTAAGACAGAAAATGTTTCTGTTTGTTTCAAAATAAAAGCCCTTCAATAAATTCGACTATGAAATCACCGATACATTTTTCTCAACAGCATATGGGTCCGATTTCTAAAAAACTGCAAAAGATAGAAGTAGACATATACGATGAGGATACATGTGGCAAAAAATTTGATAAGGAGCATCACATATGCCTCGGAGCTCCCCCTTTAGGCGGCGCTTGTAATGTAAGTAAATTCATTAAGTGGAATGAACTGCGGAGACACGATGTTTTGTATTAAAATATATTAGGAATATACAGTTAGACACAGAAAGGAAGAAGAATGTGGTTTTGTCTCATAAACTTGGTCAAATTCTCACAGCCTTCGACTAATCGTTCAAAAAGACGAATGAAACATGGTTTGTTAGGGTTTATCTATTGATATTTGCAAGTAGTTCAAATGTGGGAGAAAGGCTTGTACACATGGCTCAAAAACTATGTTGCTTCATTGCACTTTTCTATCTCTTTTAGGGAGATTCTGGGACAGCTCTGATTGTAGATGGAGTCCAAGTTGGAATAGCATCGTTTATCACCAACGTTTGTGGAACGTCGAACAAACGTTATCCGAATGTCTACTCCAGAGTTTCTAGCTATTATGATTGGATCCACAGTGTTGCTATTGATCTATAACGCCATCGTAATAGAACATTTCCAGTATTGTTGTCTTTTTTTTGTTGCTCAAACAGACTCTTACTTAGCATGTGAAAGGCCTGATGCATTGAGGATGTTTGATACTGTCCAAAGAAACGCAGGCATTTCCATATTATTTATATTAAATTATTTTTTCTTATGTATGTTTTATGGGGATATAATGCTAGATTTGAGAGTTCTAGTTTTGATTCATGTATTACTTTAATATTATTCAATGGATTTCACATCCAAGGTCATTCCATTTCTATATATTTACCTAGTCATCAATTATATACCTCAAACAGCATGCCTGATTTGAATGAACACTATATTCTTTTACCTTATGTATCAACTGATTTATCGTAATTGGCATACCAATAAAAGACTATCGCTTGCTCATCAGATTTCTTTATATATAAAATCGATTATGCATAAAAAATCTAGCAAATGCGTAATTGAAGACATTAACCTTACAATTTCGATTAATTCGCTACGATCAAAGAAGCTGAATTATAACTTCATTACTTATTCATCTTCGATTATATTGTTTTCGATTTTCGCGATGCATAGAAATATAAAATAATGGGCATATACGATAATCGGTTTGGGAAATGATACTGCGTATAGAGCGTTGGGAAATTTTCGGATAGTACAGGGAATGGTGGAAATCAGAGCATTAATATTGCACTCTTACCAAGGGTGTGACAGAAGGCTGGATAGCTTTTGATGGATTCCAAAGATCAATAGATTTTTATTCATCTATTAATCTGTAAAAAATCCGAAAAGCTCCTTTAGTTTGTACACATTGAGAAAAAACAAAGTTCGCTTCCAGGATACTTAAAGTGTGCGACATGGCAACGTCGCGCTGCCAGCAAGGTAGATAAATGGGAGTATGAACTATTGTTCCACCATGACAAGATTGGCACACTTTATTTAGCATGCCGTTTTCCACACTTCAGGTATTTTGTCGGCGAACTTTATATTTTCTCAATGTGTATACTATGTGATATTTTCCAATAATAACAACGGTAGGTAATGAAAATCAAACAATTTTCAGTCCACTAAAAATTACATTTTTTCAAATTGATTATCTATTTCAGTCTCATTTTAACATATTAAGAAAAAATCTTGTTTGAAAGGTGCCTCTGGCCACACCAACCAACGTATCCAACGTTCTTGTCATAAAAGGGGTATTTTCAAACTCTATAATATTGTATTTTTAATAGCCAAATTATTTGTTTACCTAAATATTCCAAGGAAAATACAGTTTATCATGATTTTTTACCCGTGCTGAAGAAAAGAAATACCTGCCTTCAAAGACCTCATTTGATAAAGATTAAGACGATTTGATAGATTTTAACAACTTCAACACCTCTCCAGTGATTTACATACAAAAATAAAATTGAAAAAAGGAGTTTTACGAATACATGATTATTAATAAAACTCTTGGTAAAAACGAGATACATAAAAAGATATTTTTAGTCATTTTCCTTGATAACAGGTTCATCAAACCAGCAACTTTTGCTTTGGTCCTCTTCAACTGCAGCTACACCGTATTAATCATGTAGAATATAAGACAACATTTTAAGATCTGTTCGTATGTGAAATTCAACAAAGTACACACATCATAGAATAAATGACAAAAGGATTTGATAGACTTCAATAACTTTATTACCGATTCAGTGATTTAAATACACAAATAAAATTTAAAAAAAGACTCGCTCCATAGGAGATATACGAATACAAGATTGTTAATAAAAACGTGATACATAAAAAGACATTTCTAATCATTAACCTCGATGACAGGTTCACCAAACCTGGCGATTTTAGCCTTCGTCCCCTCCAATTCCATCTGCACTTTCTTCCTAATGTAGAAAATGGGGCAATCACGACTCGTGCACAGAATCTCCTCGAACAACGAGCCTTGACATCGTTGACATTCTGTGAACAGAGCGGCGAATCTGTCTTCTAGCATTCTGTGGTGACACAGCTCTTGCTGATAGATCACTCCCTCTTTGGGCTTACAGTACGCGCAGACGGCCTCCTTCTCATAGCCTTTTGTTAAAACTGACTTGCAACCTATACATACTTCTTTCTTCTTGGTGAAAGCAGCTAAAGCGCCGACTTTTGACGTTACTACTGTTCGTTTTCTCGTATGTTCACCACCTGCAATGTTTGGATAATATTATGGTTGGAATTTATTGCAAATAAATTGATGAATGCCAAAAAATACTTTATATAGAAGGTTGTCTGGCAGTAAGGTATTCATTGCCTGTGTTACGCATATGTGAAGAAGATCAATAATTGAGCTTCATGGAGAGCGTTTCTAGTCTTCGCGCTCGATATATCGAAAGCTTTTGATATGGTATGGGTTGCTGAAACTTGCTGTCTATGGGCTACCACCTAGACTGTGCTAATAGTTGGATAGTTATGTCAGGGAGTTCCTCCTCCTCCTCATTTGTGGTAGTGGTTTACCTTCAACCCGGGCGTTCCTCACAATCCAGAAATGGACAATGCGTCTAGTAGATACGTCTGACCTCACAAAGGATCTCCACAGTCCAGAACATAGAAGGAGGGTGGCTGATTCTATAGATGCTATCATGGTAAATGTTTGACCGAGTTTTGCATAATAACACTAAACCTCGAACGAGCCTATACCTAAAGTCGTTTTGTTAGAGGACTTCTGTATTGTGGGATGAGGTAGCGAGGAGTTTTTTCACGATGGTTACAATTTATAGCGTCAATGTAAATAGACACCTATTCCCTCGTAGCGCTTCTGGAGCGCGATGGGCTTTCTGCCTGCGAGAGGTAACTATAAAAAAACGTATGTATTTAACAAAATTAAGTTGACAACCAATGTGCAGCGCCACCGTGCGCGACACTTGGAGATGAGTGTTGATGCTGTATGAATAATGGGGTTTCTTATATTCAAAATTGATTAGCGCAAATTTTAGGCCAAAAACAAAAAAAAATGTTTATGACAATGATGATAATCATCATAATAATACTTACGTAATAGTATCGATTCCGCGTTATCTCCTAATACCGGTTCAAATATCCGAATCAGTGGTTTGGATAATTGATTTTCGAGATAATAGTTTGCGTCAATTGGCACATTATTTTCTAATACGTAGATTGGATCCTGAAAAGAAGACTGTGTTGAAACAGAGTTTACCAGGAGCAGGGTACTGAAGATTTTGAGGTACACAAAAAGTGGGAAAGAGTTATTGATATTTTTTTCAGAATATATGTAAATTAATCAAGATGACAGGCTAGTATTCCAAAAGTCTATCTTTGTTCTGTGCTGAACTCTGTGTGGTTCATCCGAGATTGTTCGCTGCTTTTTATATACAAACGATTGGTAGTGATTCTATCTATAACTTGAATATGCTGTCTGACCCATAATCATGGATGAAAATTAAAAACATAAGCTCATTGTACTCACTTCAGCCTTTTCATAAGCTTTGGCATTTTTGATGCCGGCAACAATCACATACGGAATACGATCTCCCAATTTAGGGGCATTTCCGGGATCTCTCTTTGCGATTTTCTTAGCCAACTCGACGTGAGCTTGCTTAGCGGAATAATCCCCGTCGTTTTTCGTCAGTTCCTTGGTTATGACTAGCTGAGATATGTCTATGTTGTTCTGCAAAAGGTCCGCGATGACTTGTTTGACGTAACTTACAGCGCCGTCTGGATCTCTGAAAACAAATAGAAACCGGTTGGTGGTCACGATAACACATGCAACGATATCCTGATTGCCGTAACCCACGTCACAGTAGCCATCAAGTACTTCATTGAGCGTTCAGAGAGTTTTTAGACATGGCCAATAAGTGTTCAACTAGGTTAATGCAAGTCAACATGCCAGTGTATGCATATGAACAGCCTATGGCAAGTTCAGTGACGGAAAGTGAATACAGGTGTTTTGTTGGTCAACTTTAAACTACGAACAATACTTTAGAGATGTGATAAGCTGCGGTAACTATTTTCTGTTGCCAAAAACGTCAAAGTAAACTCTAATTTGATCTTCGGTGGTTTCGTGCATCTCATATTAGTGTTTTGTCGTTGAATCGCCGTTGCAACTTTTTGTAATAAAACATTCTCATAAACAATTTATACTCCCTTTGATCTTCGTTCACTAACACTCTTAAAAGCGCAGCAACCACTGTCTTGACCACAGACCTTTTTCTTTTATTGCTTCTCTTTCAAGCTCCTCTATCATGGTTGTTGAAACAATGTTTGAATAGTGTTTGAATATTGTGTGCAAAATAAAGCTAATACCAAGGTGTAAACAGCTACTACTCAATTGTCAATTGGAAGTTTAGTACTAAGTGATTTGCACTAATGATAAGTACCAAGCACATGTGAACTAGGCATTAGGGATGCTCACAGTTTGGGGACGACGCAAAAGGGGCCCAATGGGGCCTGAGTGCTGTGATCTTGGCAAATTACTCTTCCTCCAATACAAAATATACAAAACAAGAGTCGAATGCTAAAAGGTTTTTCTCTGACAATCTCCGACCACCTTTAACCTCACAGATTTTCCAGGAAATGGACGCCCTATTGTTGTGAGAGGATCAATGTTTATTTTTCACTTTGACCTTAAAATGTTGTAAATTGAAACCATCGACGAAACATCTCCCTAGTAGCTAATTCCATTATGAGATTCTCCAAAAGAACGATTTTGGGAGAAGGCTTGTTCGAAGTGTTGGAATATTGACCTGTGGAGGAAGCGCCTGTTGGACTTCTCTATTGTGTGCTGTACTGGCGACTTTTGAAGTTATTATGCAAGACAGGTCGGTCAAATATCTGTCATGCTAATATCAAAAAAAACAGACAGATCAGTCACCCTTTTTCGATATTTTGGACTGTGGAGATCCTTTGAGGTTAGGGGCATCCAACTGTGTCCAGCAGCATCAGGGAGTGCTTCAAAGCGTATCTCCACACCTGGAAAGCAGTACTCCAGCGATGGCCTGATCTGAGCCTCGTAGAGTAGCTGTTCCAGTGAATACAATATTATGGAGCGGAAGAAAACCCCCAACTTCCGGGAAGCCCAAGTAGAGACAAAAACGCCGACAATGTCAAACCGACCGACAGACATGAAATGAGTGACACGGATATATTCATCATGATACATCCAACAAACATATCTCATATTGGAAACTTCACAATCACAACACTTCCTTCATAGCATACAAGCGAGAAATAAAAATCAAGTAACTAATAGTATTTTTCAAAGAACTTACTTTTTTATCAATAATTTTTGTAGGCACACGTTGATAACATCAACAACTAGAGTGCAATTGTCTCGACGAACAGTCTCGATGCCTTTACAGTCCATTTTATCATAATTTTCCGTGTTGGTCCAGTACAGCCCAGCGTATCTTTTTTTGTTAATCAGCAAATATGGAAAGTATACCTGGAAAATAAATTAAAAGTTGAACATTAATGGCTCTCGAAGGTATCTCACTAAGCTTCAAAAAGCCTCAGCTTAAAATTGTACCTTCTCAAATTCCAGCTTGATGGGTTTGATGAACTTGGCGCTGATCAATTCGGCCGCCTCCCTCCCAAGTTCCATGCTCTTCTGTAAGGTGCCAGCTTTGAAATTCACCATCACCGAATCGGTGTCGCCGTAGATGACTTTAGCATCAGCCTCGTATCCATTTTCTATTCGGTAATGCTGTTCCACTTCCTGTTTTGTCTGTTCTATCATGCTTCTACCATACGCTGTTACACTCTAGGGATGATAAATAACATTATGTAGTGTTTAGCATGCTTTTCATTAGCATCACGTGTATGTATGTATGTTTGTAACGGAATCTTCGAACGCTATTTGCACCCACTTCAAAACGTCAGATTAATTTTAAACTTATTAAACTTATCAAGGGCGATGAAGTTTAGTAAGTTTGTCCCATTATTGCTTCTCATTTCCAAATTCTTTCTGATAAAAATTATATTTAAAGTTTAGATACATGGATATACGATAAATTATGATGAGGTAACACCAGCTTTCGTCCGATCGCCGAAGCTAAGCAGCGTCGGGCGCGGTTAGTATTTAGATGGGTGTCCGCTTTAGAACACCGCGCGTCGTTAAGTATTCAATACGCTTATGCTTTTCATTAGCTTTACCTGTATGTATGTATATTTGAAACCGAATATTCGAGGGCTCGTCACCAAACGAAATCATATCAGAGTTGATTTTGATTTTAATACATGCTACACCTTGGATGAATGTTCATAAACTCCTTACCCCTGATATTTCTAGACACGGCAACTTCCCCACTTGCGCACCAGTGAAACCATACACAGAATTTGCCGATATTTTGTAGGCTAGTTGTCTACCATTGAGCACCGTTCTCAAAACAGGACCCTTCTCATCTTTCAATAACGCTTTGGTCTTTTTTCTGGCTGACAGCAAATGTTGCAGGATGTGCGGTAGAAGGCCAGGCCTCACGGTTGACTTAACAAACATGCAGTTTGCAGGGGTTGAAGTCACTTGATCTTCAGTCAATCTGAAATGTGAACAGGTCATCAATTACAGCATTTATTTTATATTAGTTGTGATGAATGAACAATGACTGTAGAGATGCAGGACGGAAATTTGCAAAAACGTTGCTGATGGTGTTATGACCAAGTTATGCAATAAGTGTTTTCAATTTCTTCAAACGGGAATACAGTTAAATTTCCTTGCTGAGACGCATGAATGGCGAGACCGTCCACCTGAAGGGCTTCTTAGTGCGGTGACACTGCGTGAGGTTGGAGACGATAAAGGCCAAACTCATTTAAGCACAATTTGAAAGTTGGATTCACATTTGCCGCCATACAAAATGCAGTTAACCCAACAGGTTTCTGGCTCCTAAAACCTCACAACATGTGGTTTCAGCAGGACGGAGCAACTTGTCATACAGCTAGGGAAACTATAAATATTTTGCGAACAATATTTCCGAGGCGTTTGACTCCTCGAATTGGAGATGTCATCTGGTCCACAAGGACACCAAATTTCACGGCTCTTAACTTCTTTTTATGGGTATTTCTGAAAGATAAGGTTTATCTAAACAAACCAAATATTGTAGAGCCGCTGAAGAACATTATAGGAGCGATTCAAAATATTCCTCCACAACCTACCAAAAAGTGACAGTTTCCACGGCTTCCAGATGCGAAGATTTGCCTGACATTTTTCATACATGATTTCTAAGTTTCAATAAAAGATTTTCTTTCCATTCAAGAGACAAACCGGTCAGTCATATATTGTCCACCCTGTATATGTATAATCGCACAGCCAGAAAAAAATCGGACTGTGAGGCAAATATACTCTTACCCAAGCTTATCTTTGACTGGACCTCTGATAAGGGTAGTATAGCATAAATTATGAGCAATCATTATACTAGGATATAGCGAACTGAAATCCAGTGTGGCGATTGGCTCTGTATAATAGCCTCGTATGGGTTCAATGACGGTAGCGCCTTCATACTGGTCGTTTCCTGGAGCACCCTGATGTGTCGGCATGAAATATCCAGCCGGCCGCGCCTGAAAATCAGATAGTATATTTATTTCAATTTAACTTCTCAGATTTGCCTATTCTCGCGGCAATCATTAGATGACGTAAACGATGATAAGAGTTTCGGTTCCGACTAAAAATTGAACATTAGCTGAACAATGAGATACATATTGCTGTTGTACATTGGAATTAGTAGGTCTTACGTGTCGCAGGAGCTGAGCAACGACCTTAACTTGCTCTCCTTTGGTCAAGAGACTTGTAATAGGCACACCTGTCACTCTAGCCATCTCTATATCGTTCGTGAAGCTCAAAACGGTGTTCAACAGCCTCATAGGTAGTTCAGCATCTTTCAAACAATACAATGCTAACCTAAAAATTGAATATAAATGATTTAAAAACTAATATAACTGTTAATTAATTTAAGGATATCATAAGGCAATGACTCAAGTATTTTTCACATATTCAGTTGACAGTAGGAAGTCAGTGATATTCGATTGCTTCAATAATATGATTTCTTATGCCCAATAATGGTAAATGCAAATGCAATTTCACAATAACCGTTCGTCAAAATTGTACACAGCATCATTTAGCGTTTCTGGTCGAGTTGCACTATTTTGTTCTATAATAAAGTCTTTTCTGAATTCACGCAAGAAATTGTCTGCCTTGTTATAGACACCACATCTAGTAATCTACTGGATTAAGCTCAGGCGATTCTGGAGGCCGTAAATATGCAAAATGTCTACATAAGAATTGTTTTTAAAATATACTAAAATAATACTTATAATAATAATAATAATAATAATAATAATAATACGTCTTTATTAGGGCGAAATTTAGCCAAAGGCTACTCTTACATTTAACCCTGCAGGTATTTTTATCAGTTATAGTTACAAATATGGTTTCTTCATTCTATATCTAGTCAAAAAAGTATGGTGCAAGGATAAAATGACTTTTCCATACTAGCTTGGTTTCTTGAAATTCTATAAGGTTTTGAAGCAAAGCTCATTAATACTTTATGATGAGCCAATATCATATAAAAGCAAAAATGGAGTGAATATTTCTTTTTTTTCCTCCATAAACACTTTCTGGTGAATAAACACATCAAGCACATATTCAGTCATACCTTCTTCGGCTCTGATCGTCTCCATTTTGTAAGTCTGTTATGATACTGTAATGTACATCCTCCTTCTGTTCTCCTAAAATTTCTTGAGAGACGCTGTTCAAAGAGTACGATCTGAACTTGAAGTCTCGTTTCATTACCATCAGCATGTCGTAAGCTACTCTACCGTCCAGATTAACAGATTTGAATGTCCTACGGCCTATTTTCGTCTGGGTCACATTTTCTTTAACCGTCGACCTTAACGGAAAGTTTAATCAGCATAATACAGCTTAAGTAATAGTAAAAATTAGCTTAAGATCAAAAATGGAGTGTTATCACGGAACTTTTTTGTTGAGATTGCCACTGTATTAATCCATTTCCATTACAATCCAATGAGTGATAGTATTTTTCAGGTTTTGTTAAGACATATTTGTAACACTTGGCTGTTAACATTAATCATTTGAATTGGTTGATAAATAACGAAGCCCAATTTGGATAAGATGATACCAGTTACCAATCATATCAAAACGCCAACCATTAAGAAATACAAAGATGCAAATTTATAATTCACAGTATTGATGCTTAGTTTAGTTTTTGGATTGCATTAGAATATTTTCCATTTGCAGTAAAGAGAATTAGCGATAATTTCTTGGAAATAAATTATAAAATATGATACATACTGTACATCAGTCAATCTGGCCAGATAACAAAATCTACCCAGTTTCAATTGTTTGGCTCTATCAACGAGATACGGTAGATCAAAGTTATTTATATTATATCCTGTTATTATATCTGGATCTAAGGCTCTTATGAAGTTTGCCCATTCAGAGAGCATATCTTCTTCTTTCTCAAAACCATAGACCTGAAATAACATCAGGTATATAGAATTGTATAAGTTCCTGAAAACTGCTTCAAGTATTCCTAATTATGTAGTATATAGTTCATATCTAATATTATAAAACGATTTAAATCAAAGACTAAAATACAGCTCTGCATTTAAGACTTTTAGTCACAACATATTTCACAAATTTCAGAAATATAGAAGTATTTTAACGGCAGAATGTAACAAGAATATCAAAGTACTAGTGCATTGAATTTTTGAACTAATTTTTATCAAATTTATGAGTTTTTGAAACGAGTTTAAAATTTAACAAATAGGAATACAGTCAACAGTTTTTGAATACGTTTTATATCATACATCAGCATGTCCGATTGGAGCGCATGATTTAAGGGTAAATATGTTCCTGTACAGCACATCTTTCTCTCCATGTAGTTGTACAACATTGGCAATCTGTATGATTGGATCCACTTGAGGTTCAGGGAAGATACCTGAAATGTGATGAAAGGTTCATTAGTTAACTTTAATTATGTTGGATCTCTAAATCTCACACAGTTACTATCAGCTATAAAAATTGGTAACATCACAAACAATCCTAGTTGAATTAATATGTTAATGTTAATGATTATAACCAGGTCGAACTTTGAACAAGCCAATAATCATTATTTTAGAGAATCCCGGGGTTGTCGATTCAACTGCCAGGAGGTTTATTCCTCAATATTTAGTTTACAGCATTTTAAGTCAATGTGAATTGACATTTATCCTCTCACAGTACTTTCTGGAATGCAATTTCCGCCTTTGAGAGAGATCAACTATAAAAAAGATCTTCAAGAAACTTTATCCAAATTAACATACCTTTCCTTCCTGCACATTCAATATCAAAACTGAGTATTCTAAACTTTGCTACATGTGCCCAGTCCCCTTCAGGAGCATGGACAATGAAATCTGTCCATGAAACATCAATTTCTATTTGGCATCTAGAAACTGGTCGATGATCTGACATAGCTGTCCTTCTTGACCATTTTTTGGCTGATAGCTCTATCCAACAGCAACCTAGTATGTTGCAATCCACAATGAATCTGTAAAATTAGTGTTGCTTGAATAAATTCCATAAGATGTTTTAGTCTGATATTAATAACTATCTACATGCTGAAGACTTTTCCATTATAAAAATTCCTGGTAGTGCAAAACATAACTATGTAGTATCTCATGTTATTGCAAGTGTTTCTCATCAATATTTTTTCAATTGTTGGCATTTCAATTCATTTTTTATATGACTTATAAAGATTTCTTAGGTACTTATACTGATAAATATTTGATTTGATTAGGTACAATATATTTGGGAAAAAGTGGACAAACTGCAAATAAATCAGAATGAAAGCATCATTTGCTGAAATCTTATATAGAAAACTTCAGCCCTAAGAATGGAATTTACAATAACATACCTAGTTTCAATATCCACATTTCCTTCATACACAAAAAAACTGTGATCCTTAAGAGGTTCATATACAATAGTACTTGTGAGCAATCTCTTTGCTGGAGGAAGGAATTTTGGTGCGGTAACTGTGATTTTTGCAAAATTTGTTTCTTCATCTCCAGTATACTCTACAAGTGATTTGCCTTTCACCATTTCTACAGCTAGTACTGCTTCAGGAAAATCTGTTTTCTTTGCCCCCCTTACATCTGCCATCACTGCATTATCCAGTTTATCCTGAAAGACAGAAAGGGTCAAGCTGGTTTCTCCACCACCAGATTCTTGTAACAAGAATCGAGCTCACCTTAAATGGTGGTAAATCAGCTGTTGTAAAATGAGCAGGTAGATTAACATAAAAATAAGGTGAAAATCCATGAACATGACAGCACACGCTATTCCCTTCTTTGGTAATGCCGTACATCCGTAAGATGGGAACCATTCCCTTCTGGGGCCCTGGCATGCCTGGAAACACATTGCCGATGTAGCTGTCTATTTCTATCTCTTGAAATATGAAATTGTCTTTGTTTGGGTCTAAAATAGAAGGTGTGGGTCGATAAAAGTCTTCGCATCTGGAAGAAAAAACAAGTTTGTAATATAGAAAAAGAATCACTACAGGACATAAATTTACTTTAATCGTTTGAGCGTGTGTTGCGTAGGGGAACTGAATTTCTTTTTATTCATGGCACAAGCTAATTCAGTCACCTGGCACTGTTGATAGAAGAATTAGTTATTAACGACAATAAAAATTAAGAAATGTAATTTGAATTCTAAGGTTATGTTGACATGTCTTGGCGGTAAAATTTAAGTAAGCATAGAACATAACTTTCATATGTACGCTACAGAACAAAATTTTGGTCTGTGCCTCTAGGATGAGGAATCTGGTCTGCAAGGTTCCATACTTTCAATTTTAAAACTTGTGCTTTAAGCCAATTCGTTGACTAACAGACAGGTCTGTCCCAGGATACAATCTTCATGGCTGCAGCTGAAAAAATCCATGTGTTCACTCAATCCCTGATAAGCAATGTTGTTTTGCAAATCACAAGATATCGTGAACTCCGAAAATATATTTTGAACAATGACAAAGTATCAGTGTCAGGGAGAAAATTGCAAATAAGACACTATACCTATTCTTTGTCAGGAAAATGAAATATCTACCATACCATGTGCATAAGTTGGATGTATTGTAAAATTCTCAGGTAAAGAAAAAATTCGATTAATTATATATGTTTTGAAGGCAAATATGCGAATATTCATCTATGTTTAACGGAGGAATTAGGGAGAATTACCCGGGTCACAGATGTACATAGATAATTGAACGTATTTCACAAAACATAATTTTTTTGGAATCTCCCCAAAAAAATGCAGCGATTCCAAACATTAAAGTAGAATTACCTATAGTGGCCCACTTTCATCCCCCGTTTAAAATTCAATTAAAATCGTTGCTACTGTTACTGAGATTACGTAGTGACTCAAATGCAAACAAATTGAACGATAGATATACCAATGTAAATAAATAACATGGTTTTTACTTTATATTATATTACAGTCTATAATGATCGTCAAATATTGAGTTTTTGTAATTTATTACTGTCTCTAATATATGACAACGTGAATAATAATATACAAAACACACAGTGGTGGCGTGACATGGGAATCATTCTCTTCTGGAGGATGGATAGTAAATCAATCGAAACGTCGTGACACTCAAAACTATTTATAGACAATGGAAGTTCGACACACGACCTTTGAACCACTGAGATCTTGTTTAGGTCTTAGTGTTACTCCTTGATGTTTGGCACAAGTGGCTGATCTCCCCCATCTTCTCCGCCACTGTAGACACTTAAAAAACCAGGTAGATTGTGTTTGAGAGAGGTATTTCTGATAACCCTTTGATATCTGGATTAATACCCGCAGGATAATGAGCCATCTTTTTTGATTATCATTCATTTATATATTATTTCAATTTAACCTTCTGATACCTGGAAAATGTAACAGTAAGACGATCCGGAAATTCCCAATATACCCAACTAATGACACTTAGGTATGTACCTCCTGAATGGGTATGATATAAACATTCCCCTCATTTTCAGCTTCATTTTTCTCTTACATTTGCATAACCCAGTACGAATAATAAGAATGTTGATATTTTTTCCACTATTTATAAACAACGTTGTTATTGTGACAAGCTCAGCTAGTGGTGATATAGTAGGTGATTATGATTTTCAGCATTGTGTTTGTGTCCCGTATTGGCAGTGCAAAGAAGACTACAGTGGGCTGATAGAAGATGGAATGGATATAATCGATATCAGGTAAACGTGGTAGGGCACACAAAAAACCCTCCTAGGGTAACTGATAATTCACATACTAGGTTGGCATACACAATAAAATTTTAGTCCGGCAAACAGGGGAAAACAGTCGCAAATACCACACACAACTTTTAATTGCACTTCTATGACAGAACAGTGACGTCATTACTGTTTGAGATACGATGTCATCGACCTTTCCTTGAATAGCAACAGTCATTTTTTATCACACCATACAAAAGAAAGTCATTATTTTAAGACATAGCGGTAAAACTCAGCAAAAAATATACAATTAAAAGCAGAATCGTTCAAAGAAGAAAAAACGCTCACTAACATATTATTTGATTGCGTATTATTTATATAACTTTTGCACTAGCGATATCATCATAGTACATATTTTATTGCATTACTTGAAGCATCATTGCTACTAATGAAACAGTCAAATCTAATAATAATGAATTGAAGAAGACTAATAATTATTTTAGGAGGTATAATTCTCTATCAAATTTGAGAAATGTTGAATATTTGAAACAAAAAATAGCATCAAGACTAAGAATGTGCAGTCATCAAGTATATTTCAAAGGGATCGCGTACTATTTAAATCATGTTTTCTTCTATTTAACTAATAAATTTTACCGTTGATCATGCAAAAATGACGCTTCATGTTCTGCAATTACCAACTCAAAGATTTTGTCAGAAAAAAGCCTAATTAAGAGTACGTTTAACCTGTAATTGTCATCATTCATATCGTTTTTAGGACGGGTGATTCTACAGACCAATCCAGCGAACATCCATCTAGATGCACAGGTGACTACGATGTCTGTTGTCAAGTGGAATGCGGTAAAAGAAGGATGGTGAATAATGAAGCACTAACCAATAGAATGTCTGGGTTTGTCGATTTCTTTGGCACCCGGATTTTAGGAGATAACAATGAAGCTGAATTTTCTGAATTTCCCTGGATGTTAGGGATATTGGAAAGCAAAACTTACAGGTCAGTATCTATGTTTATGAGGACTAAAATATATCAAAATGGAACGCAAAATTATAGAAGTGCGAAAACCTGGAATTCATATATGGTCGTAAGAAGCCTTAAATCACAAGTCTGGTATAACGTTACAAAAATTAAATGAGGGACAAAAATGGACTCTCTACATTTATTAGCTACATCCAAAGTAGATCATGAACTTGTGTCCCAAACATGAAACGCTTCGGCAGCCGAAACGTCAGTAAATATATTCATTCATACGTATGTGGTTTCAACCACAGGATTTTAGGGAGTTACCGTTAACTATTGTTTGACATTTTATCAACTATATTTCAAATTTCACAGCCGCATTGATGTTCAATTTTTTTGTAGATGTGGCGCCTCCTTGATTCATCCACAAGTGGCTCTCACAGCGGCGCATTGTGTTACAGGTAATGGTCCGTTCGTAGTTAGAGCGGGCGAGTGGAATTGGGAGTCGACCTCAGAAGCTCTACCACATCAAGAGCAACAAACAAAGAAGGTGACTATCAATAAATGGTCGTCCATTGATAACGTGAGGACCAAATAAGTGAGGGAGTTCTTTAGATAACATAACGATAGAGGAGTGGGGTTAAATCTCATGTGTATGTATTTACAAAACGAATGCAGCTCGCAAGCAAAAAAAAGACACAAAAGACGCGTTTATACGCCACATTACATCTTTAATATAAATATACATGCTTTTAATTTTTTTTAACACAAGTAATGTTAGATAGGGTTGTGAGGTAGCTTGAAACCTCATCACGTTTCACCAGGGGGAGGAAAAAGTGTAAAAACTACACCAGATTAATGGATGGTCTTCTTAATGCTCTACATTTTTGGAAGAGGTAAAGTCAGGGACGGATGAAGGGTATTTGAAAATATTTCCTAGATCCGTCCCTGGGTAAAATTGACAGCCAGTAACTATAATTCTCCGATTTTCAGATAATCATACACCCGCAGTACCATCCAAACTCATTACGTAACGATATCGCCTTGATGATTCTAGAGGAACCTTTCAGATTGACAGAAAATGTAGGCCTAGCGTGTTTGCCTTTCGAGGTAAGTTAACGCAAAATTAGTAACATTTATCTCCTCCTCCTCATCATCCCCCTCCTACTCCTCTAGTGTAGTGCCCATTCGTATCTTTACGGTAAGGTCATAACAGCTTGGAATTTGCCTAATAGCGGTGACAGAAGCCCCCTATGTCATCTGTCAACAAGGGTGAACTCAACCACTATACATATGATCTGCTACAGACATGCATGTGTAGTCCTTAGCTTAGAGTTGTCAGTAAAGCCTGGCGGTCTGGCAGTAGAAAGAGTGTAATGTTCAAAAGAAGCCATTTATTAATTTTCAATTACTCATAGTTAAATATTACGTTATGATTCAAGGGTACCGAGTTCGACGACGTCCGCAACCAAGGCAGCGACTGCATCGCGACTGGCTGGGGCAAAAACGCAGCCAGACACGGCAGGTACCAACCCACCTTGAAGAAAGTATCTATGCCGGTGGTACCGCGGGACGACTGCACTCTAAGACTGCGCGAAGCCCGTCTGGGGCCCCTTTTCCGCCTCCATCACAGCTTCTTGTGCGCGGGAGGTCAGGCCGACAAGGACACGTGCAAGGGGGATGGGGGGAGTCCCCTGGTGTGCCCCATCCGGGGACGTCCTGGCAGATACCAGCAGGCCGGGATAGTGTCTTGGGGGTTGACGTGCGGACTGCATTCCACGCCTGGAGTTTATGTCAACATTGCTGTTTTCAGAGATTGGATAGACTTTACTGTACAGGCATATGGATTTGACAATACAGTGTATCGTGTAGCGTAGCTTGAATGGTTATAATAAAGTTTATTCTCCAAAGCTTGTTTATTCTTTCAAGAATAGTATTAGTGGTTCAGCAGTTCCAAGTTAACTGCTTGAGGACGCCTTGCGTAGATTTTCTACTTCAGATAACCCCGAAAGGAAAAATCAGTAGGCATCAAGTCGGGTGAAATTGATGGCCAAATTATGCTACCGAACCTCGATATCAACAGACAAGGAAACATATTCTGCAACATTATTCGGGTTTGTCTTAGATCGTGCGATGGTTTCTGTGAGGCTGTTGAGAATTTTCTGCAACCCAGTATCTGTGATTTTGTTGAAGCCGCATTTCCACTGAAAACCTGGACACTTTTGTGTTTGCAACTCTTCCGATAGTCACCAACTTTTCTTATTATGGTTGTCTACAGCGATTAAAATAAAGTCGTCAACAATTTATGGAACATATTATGCTGACAGCTGCGGCGTTTATTATTTTGAGCAAAAAGGAGAAACGAAAGCATGAATATTGGATACGACCAAGCCTCAAAAGAAGAAACACACATGGAGGAATTGTGCTAATAAATACTTTGACAATAGATGAATTTTTAGTTGGACGTATTGAATAAATAACGCCACATCTTCTGAAATTAAACGAAACATACAGTATTGTGATCCCAAGGCAACAATACAATATTTCTCTATTTGGGATCCAAGACCACAAGGACGTATACAACGTAATGACCCACAAAGATTTCAGATCAACTATATAATTCAATTTTTTCCCAATGGATGAATGGTTAATACAGATCTTAGTACATTTGTGGGCTGAAGACTATTCTGATAATGAAATCAATAGTTGGTAGAAAAAGTGAGATAAATCAGAGAGATAACCACATGATAAATTTCAGAAGTTCCATTAAAGTTGCAGACGATGGTTCCTGAATCATGTTAAAGTTAACGCTGAGCTTGTCAGCCTTGGGATAGAGACGGCGAATCTCTGTTTTCAGTCATATTTACAAACTTATTTGTAAAACAACAACATGTAACTTATAATTTATCTATATCCAGATATGATTGTGTCGGTTTATGAACGAACCCAATATTTACAAACGGTCTTATATCTACTGTTATATAAATTTATTGAACGATCTCTTTCCGCAATCAAGAACTGATAAGCTTTTGCTGAAAAATACAAAAGATAAACTGAAATTAAAACGGATATTTTATTAGTAGCAAACATGTCTGTTTTCAACTGATTTTACAGCAATTGACGGAAAACGCATTTTATAAATATATAAATTCGTATTGAGAAATATCTTCTTGTCGGGCAGACACTCAACCTGTTGAGCTACGTAGGCACTTCTCTCAATCGGTCCGAGATCTTAAAGACAGCGTCAGTGTTCGAAGACGCTTCATTGACAGTTTCCTTTATCGAATAAACATGGCATCCTCTATCTAGGCAGTATACCTCAAATTTATTTATTTGCATTTTTTCAACAACAACAATTTGGAAGAACGGGTGGTTATTGGCCACCACCAGCAAAATGGAATATTATCGAAAATTTGCCTTAACCAGGGTTGAATATAGGAAATCCCATCATTTAATAAACGAGCTTCCTCCTCATCTTGTTATCAACCTAATTCGTTAAAAATATAGAACAAGCTGAAATATATCCCTTATACTTTATGATAACCTTGTGTATTAAGAGCAATAGAACACATTGATAAATTCAATTCACTGGCTATCAAATGTTACGTCTAGTCTGTATTAAATAAGAACATCAAGATTAGAAGATCAATGAAAAAGAAAACAAGTTAGGCGCATTTCTTTTGGATCAGCTGTACAATGAGTCGCGTTAACGATAACACTTATGTTAGCGGTTGTACAAGTTTTTGGTATCTGTGATTAACAATACTTATATTAATAAACGCTCAGTATCACTGCCGACATGTATTCGGTCTGTTGTCGAGCGCTAGAAACAGAAACAGATACCGACAAACACGAGCGTTGAAGTCGTCGTTCTCAATTTAGTGTGGTTAGCATCTTCTGGGCCAATACCGTGAGTATACAGAAGAATTTTTCGGTATTTACCTTACAATAAGGCATAGAACGTTAAGAAATACCTACCAATGATTTAACCATGGAGCAGTGAGGATCAGAGTGCTGCCCTCTCATAAGTTGAAGAAAGAGGTGTTGAATTCAGACCTGTGGGGTTGATATAATAGCTCTCGACGTTTATAAAATGAAATATATATAACTGACTAGAATTGTTGGAGTTTATTTTTAACCGGAAGAACAGTCAATATGATTAATTTTTTGAATATCATTCAATAAGTTGGTCGCGACTACGCTTTACGTGGTCCATTCTAAAGGCCCTCCATAGATTCTAGTTCATCCACGTAGACCAGAGTCTTCACGTAGCCCCAAAGGAAATAATCCGAAAATGTGATATCACATGATCTTGGTGTCCACACTGCACATTAAAATGGGTTCTCCATAAGCTCAAAGTTTCTCGCTGAATGACTTGTAGTGCCGTTTTGTTGAAACCAGATGTCACCGGCATCGCGGGCTTAAATTTCGGGTAGGAAAAGTCAATAATGATGCGATAGCGATTGAGGTTAACGGTATCATCAAGACCATCTTCATCTTTGAAGAAATAAGGTTCATAAACCACACCAAACCGAGCACTTATCTGGATGTAATGGTAGCTCGGGTTGTTCATCTGTCCAAATACGGCAATTTTGTTCAATTTGTGCAAGAAATGGGTAAACGCTATTTACGAAGTACGAAGAACAAGGGATGTCGCTGTAAATCCGTTTACCCTTGATGACAGATGTCGTGAGAGACATCCGTTGCCGCTTCAAGGTAGTCCAGGTGTTAGAAGTAAGTTGCCAATGGGCATCCCCATAGAGGGCGACACTTGGAGATGAGTTGATGTTGCTATCACACCCTTGACTATGTGACGTATATACCAATCGATTGCTCTCTATAGTTAGACCGCCAGGCTATACTGACGAGTCTAGGCTGAAGACGAAGCATGCATGTCTATGGCAGATCTGATGCATAGTGGAGAGCATACACAAAACTTTTTTTTATTCATAATAGTATGTCCTTCTCTACAGTCAATGCATTTTTGCATCCGCGAAATCGATTCTTAAAAACGTCTCCAATCTTCAACACCACTCTATTCCGGCTTTTCCCAGCAACAACTTTCGGTGAAGCCAAAATATTCTTATCAAAGCCTCAAGTTGACGAATTTTTTTTCGGGATTATAGGAGTATGTTCATGATGCTTCATCTTTGATGATATTGTACACCAAATTAGAAGACAAGTTGTGGGGAATCCGCCGAGAAAAAAGCTTAGGGGCTTCCAAATGCTTGTATAAAATAATGCGAATTGCTTTCATACCAATCATCATTGAAGTTGCTTGACAAGTTTCTGACAATAATAGTCAATAATAAGAATAAGATTACTATCTTTACTTTTCATGTTTTGCATTTTAGTATACCATGTATGGAATACTATTATAATTCATTATATTATTTTTCAACGAAAGTTGGAATGTCATTTAGAAATAAAAAGTTAGGGGTGGTTTGGAGGGGTTCATTTACATAGACAACATTTTGCGATTTGTTTTCATCTTCATAAATGGCGAAGTGACACGCTGTGGTTGAAATTGTGGGACTCCTTGTATAATTGTATGTATTCCTAGTAATAATATTTGACATATGATTAAAAAATTCATATCATTAAACGTTGCATGTATATTATAGCGATGCATGAATAAGTGCATAGTACAGCTGCCCTCTGGCCGATTAATGAAACCCGACATATCCACCATTAAGTTAAATGTTGGTATTTTAGCAGCATTACACCTTTAGTTTTAAAGTAAGTGATGAAATATTTAATGAGTCAAGCAGAAGGCTGTGCTAACAAGAATTCTCAAACTAGCAATGTGCACCATTAAATAACTACAAGGCTATCATTAAATTTTTGGAAATATAAATTGTAAAGTGAAACTCTTCCAACATTCAATTCAATCGAATCGTGCCAAAGAAAAAGGGAGTTTTGTTCCAGATAGTTTATTGTTCGATTACACAATTTGTTCTATTGAAATATTCTATAAACTAACTTCAGGTGAATCAGCACTCCAAAACCCCCTGTGCCTGTGTCCTGTTTGTCATAAATATTTACAAAATGCTAGTATCCATGCTTCTGATTCACTAATAATTATTAATTTAATGTCTTTGTGAAAACAGAAAACAGGATGAAAACAATGAAACAATATATCTTATGGTACAATAATAAATATAAGCACCTGGTATGTATGAATGTACATTCATCGTTACCACCTAATAACTATGATTTGTATCAGGTATTTCCTGAAAGTCATATCAACCATGTGACAGATTTAAACGCTTGAAACAAATAATGCTAGACTTTGTTTTTTATGACATCATACATCGCTGCGAACTAGTTCGGTTCAGTATTTATTATCCAGTATCAATAAAAGATTAATGTAAAATTACGGATTTATAAGGTGATCTGCAATAGGTTTGGCCTGGTTTGGAATTGAAGCTTTTTTTATAGATAGCTTCTTATCGTACTCCAGAAACTCTGTGAGAGTATAGATGTCTATTCAAATTCACCTTAAAACACTGTAGATTGTGACTATCGGTTAACAAGCTCCCCGACAGCCCATTCCACAACGCCGAGTTCTCCAAAAGAACGAAGGTGTTGGATATTCGACCTGGTCAGGATGTGTTATTATGCGAGACAACTAGGTCGAACCTTTACCATGATAGTATCTGTAGAACAGAGGCAGAATGGTCACCTTTCTCCGATGTTCCAGACTGTGGAAGTCCCATGTAAGGTCCAGCGCATCCACTAGACGTATTGCTCGTTTATTGATTCTATATATCTATACGAAATTTAATAGAATTTATTAGACTTTTTTTCTTTTGTTTGTTATTCTCAGATGAATCTGGTTTTACAAACCATAGCGAACTATAATATGAACTACTCGATCGATGGATCAGAAAAGGTGGTCCCGTTATGTGGCCTGCTAGGACACCAGATTTAACTCCTCTCGATTTCTTTTCATTGGGCCATCTAAAAGAAGTTGTATCTCGAGAAGCTCCCACTACATTGGAAGATATGACGTAACGCATAAGATATGCTTGTAGAGCATTGTATAAAGCATTTGGTATAATGAATTGAAAGGTTTCCCATATTACGTTATTCCAATTTCGATGTGGACAGTGTGATAGGTTGTCCTAGTTTTGCGAGAGGTCATCTATAAAAAAACAAATACTCAAAGTTCATAAGGCAAGGTTTTGAAGTGATTTGATTTTAGTTACAGGTACAATGGATGCTCTAGAAGATAAAAAAATTATGAGGAATAATGCGAAAAGACAAAGAAGGCGACTGCGTGTCGGTGATCCAGACTTCACACCCCCAGATGGAGGATGGGGATGGTTAGTAGTTTTCGCCTGTGGATTTAGTAATGTAGGTGATTTGGACTTTAATGTTTCATGTATATACGTCGCCAACCAAATCCAGATATGGCATATAGGCAAAAAGTTTGTTCATTTCGCTATCCTTCGAACCATCGCATACATTGGAAATGATAATAAGTATCATATATCAAGCACAAAAGCTACAATGTTAAAATTAAATGAAAGGAAGAAGCGCCTGTTTTTAGGAGTATACGATGATTGATCCTCATCCGCGCTTCATGACGCTGATCAATATTCGATGCCACGAAAAAACGCCAACAGATAGACTAACAAACAGACAGAAACATCTACAGACCTTACCCGTTGCCACCCTTCGACTTGATTAATTAAATCAAGTTACCAAATCGCGCGAAATTCCCAAAGATTAAATGAATTCTAAGTAACGAAGAATAACGTGTGTATGTGCGACTGCGCGGCATAATACATCATTTAATGTGACAATTTACTGTATCGAGGCATCTCACGACGTAATATTGTTTCACGCTGTTCACACTGCTTTGAACGACTGAAATCCGCGGTTCTTTGCCACTCCTATACCACTACATAAACATTTCTCACCATACGCTGAAATGTTATGAACTTTTTTCTAAAAAAAAATGTTGATGTAAGATTCAATAACCTGGTACTATGAACAGTGCAAACTATAACTGAGACTTTATAAAAATCAATAAATATAGTGAAATAGAGATTATATCACACAAACCTGTGACATATGACTGGGAAGAAGACTGGCTTTCGGAGTGCTTACTTAGCTCAATTGTCAGAGCGTTTAATCGCAATACTCAGAGTTTCTTAATATGAATTACACATTTTTTTCGAAAAATATGAGTCTTGATTATTAATTCCTTCCAACTCCTCAAATTAGAAATCAGGATAGGAGTAAATATACTATCACAAACCTGTGTTATCATTTGAATTATCAAAGAACCACAGTATATCTTAGAATTTCTGTTTCAGCTTTGTACATTTCCAATGTTCCAACAGTTTGGATTAGTGTTTAAGGATAAATTACAAGGTCTGGGGATTTCAGAGACACAAACAACTACTATAATAAATCTTACTTCAGCTTTCAATGCTTTAATGGGTGGGTATGTTCTTGTACTATTCTAATTACAAGCTTTCAATGTCGAAGCTTTTGGGAATGTTTAAAGTGAACATTGAGTGTTTCTCATTCCTGTTGTTCTGAAGAGATAAGTCAACATTATTTATAGATGGTTCACTGAGATAATGGTCACTACTTGATATAAAGCTTTCATCATCATTTATTATCATTGTCACTATCATTATTTCGCTCTCTATTTAATAAAACAAACAAGTATTTGTACCTTGTATCTTACTTTGGCCTATATATATATATATATATATATATATATATATATATATATATATATATATATATATATATATATATATAATATATATATATATATATTTATATTTCATGTCCTCTGTGCATTATCTAACGTTTCTAGTGGGGAAGAAATCAGTGCTGTACGTACAGTAGTTTCCGAGATAATTGCAGACATGTATAGATATATGTACACATACCTAACGGTGGAAGCTTTTTTGAATTCGGTTTAAAAGGCGACAGCTATATGGGAAGCTTAGTGAACATTTTTTTACACTGGCCTAAAATAATTTGAAACACGAGCAACTCGCATATAACAGTAACAAAAAAGGGTGTTTATGAAAATTGCGGTTTTTTTAGGTTTGGCTAACGGACCCATATTCAGAAAATTCACCTTCAGACAAGTGTCGATGGTGGGATCTACTTTGGTAGCGATATCTTTGTTTATCTGTATCTTCTGTACATCGTTTTGGCAATACGTCATGTTTTATTGTGTGTGTTATGGTGAGTATAAACTTTGAGACTAGGTTATTGTTACTTATGACAAAAAAACGATACAACTTCGTTTTTGACGATTTCTTGTGCTGCTGAATTTTCCTTGGAAGACTTTAAAGAAAAGAAATTCCGAAACGGAAAAACCTACCACCACATGATCCTTTGAGATAGGTGTCAAGCATTAAAATGAGGCAGATGATGTTAGAAATAACTGTTCATCCAATATTATCCGAAAAACGAAGTATTAAAAGTTTTACATACGAATTATATTGGCAGTATCTGAGCACCATATAAAAAACGACGAGTTTCCTCGTATCATAAAGTGATTTCATATTATTGTTGAAATACACATGTGTCGTGTAGTTATTTTTAAACCTAATATAAGTTGTGAAAATATTAACCCAGCTCGTAAATTAAAGCCACATATTTCTGTAGATTATCGTTCAATCTCCACTACAAAAAATGGCGTCAAGTGGGTTGACTCGGTAATGCCCACGCAGAAGTTGTATCAGCTTAGAAATAACAATTTGAATAGGATTTTGTAACTAATTGTTGATAGAATTGATTTTAAAGAATAGTAAACCCCTAAATCTTATAAAACTGAAGAATGCTATGCATGTTTCGTCTTTAGCCTAGAATCGTCAGTATAGACTGACGGTCTAACTGAGAGTAATTGCGTTGTATAAACGTAACCCAGTCAAGGCTGTGATAGCAACATCAACACTCATATCCAAGCGTCGCGCACTATGGCGCTGCCCATGGGCAAGTCAAAGGTTCAGGTCCAAAACGATATTTAGGGCGACATTTGAAGATGAGTTAAACATAATCTTGTGCGATTTTTGATTTTTTTGTCAGTAGTATCTATCTGTAGCATACTGATCCTTATTTTTTTAGTTTATTGATGGATCCTTATTTATGCTTCAGGCGTATCATTTGGCATAGTGCAGTCGTCAAACTCATTGGCATTGAACACATATTTCAAGACAAAGCGAAGAATAGCAACAGGACTATCGTGGACAACAACAGCTTTAGGTCCGATAGTTTGGCCCTACATCATCGTATCTTTGAACGATTTATATGGAAT
The DNA here is from genome assembly GCA_949316355.1 of Bruchidius siliquastri. Taxonomy (NCBI): domain Eukaryota; kingdom Metazoa; phylum Arthropoda; class Insecta; order Coleoptera; family Chrysomelidae; genus Bruchidius; species Bruchidius siliquastri. The sequence continues at coordinate 25,742,312 of OX438536.1, forward strand.
AGAAGGAACATTGTTGATGTTCTCTGGAATTGCGATGCACTCTTTTGTTGGTGCGTTGTTATTGCAGCCTGTACATTGGCATACAGCATTTAAGGTATTTCTAAATGTTATTGGGTTTCTGTTTCAATACTCAGTTTCTAATTCTTTGCATAAAAAAACCCAAAATACCTAATTTAATCTCTTTTAATTTGCTTCTGTCTATTTAATGTCGATAAGTAATTGTATGCTGTCCACTATGCATCGGACCTGCTATAGACATGCATGTTTCGTCGTTAGCCTAGATTCGTCAGTATAACCTGGCGGTCCAGCTGCAGAGAGCAATCAGATGGTATAAACGTAACCCAGTCAAGGGTGTGATAGCAACATCAACTCATCTCCAAGAGTCGCCCTTTATGGAGACGCCCATTGGCAACTTACGAAGTCGGGACCTTTGACTTCGTTAGTTGCCAATGGGCGTCCCCATAGAGGGCGACACTTTGAGATGAGTTAGGGTGAAAAGTTTTACAGATTTTGGTACATTGTGTAGTGGACAACAATATATGGAAGGTGTTTCACGAATTTTTTTTGTTTTCTTCTTTCAGCATTTATTCAATCTAATAATCTGCAAATATTATTTGTCGGACAATTTTCTTCTTCTATGAATTCAGAAGAGGTATATTCATCGTAAAAGCTCCTCATCGTATTACCATATTCTACAGACTACATTGCTTTCTGTCTATATAGGAAGAAGTTCCAGAAAAATCAAAATTACTTGATACACAAAACTCTGAAGTTCAGGCTACAGAAGGCAGATTGTCACGAATTAGTAGCAAAATATTTTCTAGTCAATACTTTGCATGTGAAGATGAGACTGGGAAACCTGGATACGTAATCGTGGGCCCTGGAACACCAAGGCTATTCGCAGCTAATGATGGATGGTATTCTCAAAGTAGATCGCAAGTTGGTATGTTAAGATACATTTTCTATGATCTGATATTCAACGGAACAACATGATAAATGAAAACAAAGAATTTAAAGTTATAAGGACATGCTCATCTATGACTTAGAACTCGAGTTCCTGGACTATATAATGACAGCTTGAAACTACTCATGCATGATCTGTCAAAACAACCCTATTGAAAAACGGACTTCACGATTAATCACCTGTTATTTTAACATATCAATTGTTAAGTGTATACTCTCCACTATGCATCAGACCTGCTATAGACATGCATGTTTCGTCTTTAGCCTAGACCCGTCAGAAAAGCCTGGCGGTTTAACTGTAGAGATCAATCGGTTGGTATATACGTAACCCAGTCAAGGGTGTGATAGCAACATCAACTCAAATGTGTCGCCTTCTATGGCCACTTACGAAGTCAAAGGTCCTGCCTTCGTAAGTTGCTAATGGGTGTCTCCATAGAGGGCGACACTTGAAGATGAGTTTATATTAATTGCTGTTACAATAAAAATACCTTCTAGGTTCCAGATTGTCCCTTTATTCCCCCAAAGGAGTAAATCAATCTACTTCCAACTTCGACGCAGCATCTCCAAGACCTTCGTGCATAAATTTAGGAGAATACGGAAAAGAACGGAAAAAAGACAAACGAGAAAGGAAAGTGTCCCAGAATGTACTTACAGTGACTAAAGAAATTCCAGAAGATCCTGGCACTGAAGAAAACGAGCCGCTCACCATTCCGACATATTCTGAGAAGTATGTTCTGAAAAAAGCAGCCAAGAAGCTGGCCGAGTACGAGACTGATCTGAAAGAAAGACAAGATGCAGATATAGACAGAACTGAAGCGGAGAATTTGAGCATCTGGCGGAAGATATCGATTTTCTTCGATTTCGAATTATTCAAAGATCTCGTGTATGTGAACATCATGTTGGGCATGACCATAGCAAATTTTGCAGAGATTAACTTTTCGATCCTCACTCCGATCATATTGGCTGAATTCAATTTTCCTAAATATGAAATAGCGACATTCATGTCTTTGCTCGGAATCACAGACATCGTGGGCAGATTCTCGATTCTGTTTATTGCAGATAGAATTGGCTGGAGCAACAGAACCTTTTTTGTTGTTGGTGTAATGATGATGGCTTTGGGAAGAATAAGTAAGTACACTCAGGAGAAATAAACCGTCAGACTTGATAATATCATTGAAGATTTTCATTTATATTTTGGCAACACCAATCGTTGTGGTTTTCATTACATTCGTCTCCAGGCGTTGCGCACGGTGGCGCTGCCCATTGGCATTTTTATAAGTTAAGGTCTGCAATCGCAATTTGAAAAAAAAACATTTCAGGTATTAGTAATCAGACGTAACCCATGTAAAGATATGTGATATTTATCTGTTATCAGATTTCAAAACACACTACTCACGATTTTTGCCAACATTAGGACTATATTTGTATTGTTTAGCCACATCTTCAACTGCGCATCTCAATATCAGGATTTGGAATCGATGCTGGTTTTCATGGTAGCATTTCGATGACGATACAATCCCAGAAATCGACCTTGAGATTCAAAGGACTTCAATACCCGTTTGCATAGCGTATACAATATTGGATCAGTACTAAAAAAGGATTCAATATCTCATGAAAACTTAGTAGTTATATTCTTTTAAGCTCACTAAACTCTATTAAATATGCTTTTTATAGTTCTAGTTCACACACAAACCTACGCAGTTGCTTTGGTAGTAGCTGTGATGGTCGGAGCTGGAAAAGCGTTAAGAACGATTTTCTTCGCGCTTGTCATCCCATCTCACGTTCCTTTGGAGAGATTACCAGCAGCTTCTGGATTGCAACTGGCTGTCAGCGGGCTGATATTCATTGCATTCGGACCATTACTAGGTGAGTCGCTTTATTTGGTGAACGAATACTGTACAGGGTTATCATAAGGTTTTTTATCGGGCTTCAGCGAAGCTGTAGATAGGATTAGATGTTATGTCCAAAAAATAGTCGATGTACAGCAAGAAAAGCATTGGAAAAATGACTGATCCAGGCAGGATTGTTACCAAGGCACGTCACTATTATATATTGAAAAAAGTGAGAAATAATATACATCTAATCTTGCATTGGTGGTACTTGAACAGTACCTAGAAACATTTGAAGTATCGCTCTCCGTTTCATTGTTGCATGCTGTTGATCCAAATGATTGTGTAGTCGAACAACTTGGTCTAGGCTAAAATGTCTAACGTTTAAATCTTTTTGCAGGTTGGATCCGTCAACTAGTAGGCAACTATGTGATAACACTACACATACTTAACATCTGTACTTACTTTACTGCTATTTCATGGACTATGGAAAATATTATTAGGAACAAGAAAAGTACAATGATTAATAAAAATTCACCATACCTGTGTTTTTATTTAAACCTTTTATCATCATTAATTTCTTCTTTAGGTATACATACCACAAGTGCTGTGATCAGCTGTAATGGCGTGATGGCTGACGGAAAGTATATTGTCTTGTATTAGGAACTGGAGTATTATGTGGGAGCAAGGTACCTCCATATGTCAATCATAATTAATAAGAAGAAATTAAATATTCTACAAATTTTCAGGACAACTCTTTAAATTGAAAATGTTACACTCAAACAACACGCTATAAACTCCCCTCGTATGTACACACTATAGGTATACACGTTTACGTAACTGCATGATATAATGAAGTAATGAATATTTCAAAGTGTCTCCTTAAGGAAATCTACTTTTCATGTAACAATTAATAGACATTAATTTATTTACAAAATAATTATAAACTCAAGACTCATGTGCCGTGTTGTTTGGTTAGCGTTATCAGCGATATAGATATTAAAACTAAACTAAATTCTTATCAGTACTGCTTCAGTCGTCGAGATGTTCAAGCATCAATATTCGATGATTTGCATTTCCTTTTACGGACATGGATCGACATTTATTCAGTATAAAAATTCCTTAATGTTATAACTGTTGAAGGAAGTGATTTTGAGCAAAGCAATGGAAAAGACGGTGTTCGTACCGCCAGACGGTGGATATGGCTGGATTATTGTCTTGGCGACAGCCTTGAATAACGTAAGTTTTCCGGTAGATATAATTACATACACTGCCCAGCACAATTGAGATATTATACATTTTTTATTTTCTATACTAAATGACGGGGAGGTGTGGTAGTCACAAAAAAATTGAGTCGGAGATATTGTGTTTTCTTGATGTTTTATTTCTTCAAAAATGAATCTTTCTTCATATAAACATGTTTACAATATTAAACAATTATAACAGATTACTCTAAACAGTGCTTAAAGCATAGATCTGTAGAAAACAAAACAAAAACTTAATCAACAGTATGGGTAACAATTTATAATTTTTTTAAATTTTTTTCACAACTAATCTATATTGTTGTATATTGTCTTGTGCGGAGTATTATATGTTTAAAGCATTTACTCTAAGATTATAGCCTGAATATTACTGATATTGAAGTTGTATTTGATTAACGTTGATTATTGAGTACTTTATTTTTAACGAATTTCAGTACAACCAATCCACATTATTTTGGAGGCGACTGTTGATCTCCTTGCACAGCTCATTTCCGTTTGAACCGGTATAAACTGGAGCAGTATCATCTGCAAATGTTAGAAAGCGTGCTTCAAGATTAGTCGTTTTTAAGCTGACGATATATATGGAGTACAAGAGTGGCCCTAGAACTGTGCCTTGCGGTACTCCATAAAAGTTTGACTTTGTTTCACTTCAATTGCTGTCTAACTTCACACACACCTCAAGTTTGTCTGCCTGTCTTTATTGTATTCTAATTCTTGGCCTCTCTAACTCGGAAAATACTTTTCGGATGTTTATGTGTGAGTCTAGGTTAATAGACAAACACGTATCAGCTTTATAGTTTTCGAGCATGAGTAATATTAAAAAAAAGAACAATATAAACAATACCCAAACCTCCTTTTTGGGATGTTTTCGAGGAGCTTGCTAATTTTATAAAATATTTTGGGGGCGATACATGTAAAAAAATCAGGTGTCTTTGAATCATCTACTTTATTTTGTCCCTTGTGACTCCGTACTTTCATACTAATTTCCATTTGAATTTGACACATTTACATTCAATTCACAAAGATCACAATTATACGGAATTTTAGGGCATAGTTACTCCCATTAAAAACAGGGACAATTTGTTCTGTTTCTGTTTCATTACTATTTAATAATTACGAAATTGATATTAAGTTAAGATTCCAAGTTAGTATTGTGAATATCCCAAATAGACTTGCACATGTTTCCTCGCACGTTCCACTATATTCAATGACTCTATAAAATTTGTTTACTTGACATCACATGACCCGTGGATAAAAAAGCCAGCGCCAGCGTCACGTAGCCCGAGCTGTCTAGCATAACCATAACGTCCATAACTGCGACGGAGATTGCCCACAGAAATATGATGTGCAAAAGTATCAGAATCTGCACAGACAACAGACATGTATCACTAAATCTCAAGAGCTATAAACTAACGAGATCAGCATTCGACTGCCACAGGCACAAAGGTCGAACACTCAAAAGGCTCTTGAAAATATTTGACATGAAACTTGAGGGTACGGCGACTTGGCGTCTAAAATCGTTTATGGAAATTGATTTGCTGCCGTGAATTTTCGAATAGAGGATGCACGAATTCACAACCGCTATATCAATCATCCTTGTGAAAAGGCACCAGTACCACTTTTTGCCCCTTACAGAAATTGACCCCAACACCCCCCATAAATCTGTTATAATTGTTCATTACGAGTGGTTGGGGAACTGATACCTTCACTTTCAATTTCTTATTCCACCGTTGCATGTTTAGTAATGCATCTACTGAGTCAAAATTTGTTGCCAAAGAAACAGACTTGTCTTTCCATCATAATTCCATTGCTGTTGTCGAACCTATAGTCACAAAATCCTCTCGGTTTTTTGTCCATCTCTTTTGCAGACATAGGTGCATTTTGCCGTCCGATTATCTCGAGTTGTTCCCGTTGCCCGATACCCCATTTGCTTGAGATCACATAGTAGACTGTGGTTTGATAAAAAGTTATCATAGTCTTAAAAACATAATTCAGGCCGCTCATTTTGAAAGACTTGTAAAAGCCTGAAAAAGTATAACGCATAACGTCTAGGCCCAGCGTCATATTTTGAGGACGCACATAGTTTCATAGCCTTACAAAAAGAACAATATGAAATGATCAATTGATTTGTCATGAAAAACTTTCTGTTATCTACAACTAATCATTTACAGAAGCATAATCACTTACCAGTAAACGTCAAAGACAATAACACTCAGTATAATATAACTTGACACTGCAAGGGCTAAGAAAAGTATAAACATTCGGATAACGCGTCTCAGTGTTCTATCGTCAGTGGGATAACGCTACTCCGCAGAGCAAAACAACAGTCGACTTGTGGTAGTTCAAGTCGACGGGAATTAGTTCTAAAAGACCTATGAAATGAGCAAATTTCACAGTAGTAGCGCCATCTACCTAAAATTGCATTAAGTACGCACTGTCCTCAAGAGAGGACACTGGCCGCTAATGGGTTAGTGTGAGACACCACCATGCCGGAAGTGTGAACAGGAAGATGAGACTGAGACAGTTAACCATGTTCTGTGCTATTGCTATTGCCTAGCTGCCCTTTTACTTCTAGAATCAATGGTCAGTTTATGGGATATTTCACTGGGTCGTATCACTTTTTTAAACGGGGTCTAAGTGCTGAAATCTTGGCTTTTTGCCCTTCCTCCAATACAGAATCCTTTGACAACTGACTAGGTGACAAGAAAAGCGATAAGTATATCTATAAAAGCGTCACATTCAGGATCATATATTCGACGTTTTATTCCTCCTAAGATTTATAAAGCATATCCGAAGTAAGCATAAGCGCTGTCTAACGATGCTACTAAATATAGCGAAAAGTGGGTAAAAAAACTATGCCTTATTTTGTGGTATCTAGAAGTACATAAGCAATTCATGATAGCAACAGGTTCTGACTGAAATTTTGTTGCTGATAAGAAATATGTCTTTCCCTTTTATTGTTTTCGATCTGTATGATATTTGCGCCATACAATGAGCGAAATTGTATTCTCGTTATTTATTTTATGGTGAATTGAGCAATATTCAGAACAATAGCTATCAGCTTTCTGATACGAGTTGAATCTACTTGGATTTCATTATGTCAAATATTTCATTAGTCTTTTATTTCTCAGGTATTTTAATCAGATGATTATCTATCCTACAAAATTTATATCTTTTTAGATGTAATTTAGAATACAGATACCTACCTGAGTTTGCTGCTAATTTATATAATCACTTGAGGTCGGATTTATTAGTAGTCTTTATTATCTGTTTTATGTATTTACGAGTTAAGTTGAATCCCATTGGTAACCAATCATGATAACTGTTTCTTGCAGTTCATCGCAGTCCCCATGTCGCTCAACTATGGCCTAGTTTTCAGGAGCTCTTTCAGCCATTTAGGCCTGAGTGCCACTCAAGGTTCTGTCGTGTTGAGCATGAATGCAGCCTTTGGAATGTTGACAGGCCTTATCAACGGTCCTCTGTTGAACAGATATGGATACAGGAAGATATCCTTTGTTGGAGCTGCGCTTATGACTACTGGATTGTTCCTGGTTAGCTTTGCCAGGACATGGACTGGGTATATTCTCTGCTATGGTTTCATGACTTGTGAGTATTATCATATTTCTTTATTAAAATCTATTGATTAGTCTCAAGTAGGTTGACAACAGTCCATCACAGAGGTGGCCCCTGCCCATCTTAAAACCAACATCAATACTACTGAAGCTAATTTCTTTTGACGGCGTCACCAAAACAAACCTATGCTTGGAATTTTATAAAAATATCTGGAAGAGCATGGATTGTCCAAGCTGTTGACCTTATCTTTCCTAAGGGTGAAATCAGGGCTACATATTGGCTTGCCCGGATGGTGTCTTAACACCTTGGTATATCGTTTACCGTTTACGTCTATCGGCTCTACTTGTGCTATATTATCATTTGAGGCACACTTGTGATATAGATGAAGCACCTGTGTTGCCCCAAGCTTCAGGGGAGATTGCGTCCTTGATGGGGAACGAGAGATGTAAGATTTACTGGAACTATTTGTTCCCCACGAACCAGCTTGTGCAAGCTAATAAGTACGATATAGTCCTCCTCAACCACCAACAAAAGAAGATGTTCTTTATTGAATACTCGGCTTCTATAGACATGAACATGCTCTTGAAGGAGGAGATGAAACAGACCAAGTACCAGGAGCTGCTCAATGAGCTTCGAAGACCTTGGTCAGATCACACTATTGGTCTGCTAGTTATGGTCATTGGTTACTTAGGGAATTTAATGGAAAAGTGACCATCAGGCTCTGGAAAAATTTTTGAATGTTCTGAAGGTATTGAATAATGCAGATATTACAGAATAACTGCGCCAATAGCGACGCTCATGTCATCAGTGTAGTTATAGACTTATCTGAATAATTACAAAAATCAAAATAGGTATTCCAGAATGTTATTTGTAAGGAAAAAATATTAAATCGTCTGAACTAGTTTTGGTTAAAATCTCTTTGACAAAAAAAGTTCCCCACCAGACTGAGCTTGCAACGCCTCGAACGAACCTATTCCAAAAGTCGTTCTTTTGGAGAACCTTGGCGTTGTGGAATGACCTATCGGGGAGTTTGTTCTTCAATGGCAATAATGTTTTGAGGTCTATCAAGCGCGATAGGATTTCTGCCTTTGAGTGTACCTATCTCTCTTCACACAGGTGATGAAAGCTGGTATAAAACGAATACATCAGCTCTGTCTTTTCGCAGCTCTAGGCGTGGGCCTCACGATGTCATCCTACGGCCTGGCTCTGAACACCTACTTCAAAGATAAACGCGACAAAGCAGTGAGCTTATCAATGACCATATCCGGACTGGGACCAATTGTGATGCCGCAAGTGATCAACCAGCTGATGGATAACTACAGCTCCGAAGGGGTCACACTGATCTTGGCCGGCATCTGCGCCCATTCATTCGTGGCCGCCTGTCTCCTGCAGCCCGTCGAGTACCATCAGCGGAAGATTGTGCTTCAGGAGATGCAGGAGATGAAGAAATCGACGGACTCGACAGCAATCAGGAAACCGAGTGTGGACTTCACGCTAGACGATGAGGTGTTCGATGAAGATGAGGTGTATCATACTCTTCCGGCGATGAGTTCCAAGTTGGCGAGTGCTAGGACGTGTAGGTTTTGAGAAAAGGGCAGTTCAAGTAGGTTGAGCTTGTGCCAAGCACGTAGCCAGAAAACTTTGGGGGGGGGGAGGAGAGAACCTCCTCATATAAGCAGAGATGCTTATATAACAAAAAACGGTTTTGTTTGGTATTATTTAGAATTTTATGAGCTGAAAAAAAAATCCTGAAATTTCGGGGGGGGGGGGGCTCAGACCCCCTACTTGAGAGAGTCAACCTACTTGACGCTGTTTCTTTGGAGGCTAACTAATAGTTTTGTAATTATCTGTTATTCTTATTCAGGTAGAAAGCAGTAATCTGAAGTATCAGCAGTTGTTGACCGTTTTTTAAAATATCTGTCGCGGTTATTCTCTTCTTTTTATACGTTGTAGCTATAAAGTTTCTTATTTTGCGCAGTCCTTGTGGTAATGACTCCGGATATTCAACCTGTCCATTATACTTGAGCAGAAAAATGCTCTAATCCGAAACCAAATCACCTGAAAAGCGAAGAAAATCCCCACCTCATATTTTCCTCCATTCAACCCGATTTTGCACGTACGGTCCACACAAAATGGGTCCGCATCCTGCCACTGAACTAGAGTATTAGATTGAACGTGACAACCTGACAAAAGCAGGGAGCATCTATCTATGATATATTTATAGACTTCTGATTCTCCACCTACCCCTTCAGGGGATTCCGATTAACATCATTCGCACTCTGCAATGTGTGGGCAAATGCCCAGTTAGCTCAGTTGGCCAGAGCGTCCGACCGGCAATCGGAAGGTGAGAGGTTCGAATCTCGCACTGGGTCAGTTTTTTCTGGAATTTAAAACGCGAATTCTGGATTCCATTTTATCTTGTCGTAAAGTCTATGATGTCTTTATAAGATCAATAAGTTTTTCATTCCATCTGAAAATGGATGTATATTTCAGATTCACAGACTGATCGTGGTAGATATGGCAGGAAAGATTCTGTGATGTCTATGTTCAGCTATAAACAAGAAGCAGCAGGACTATATGGGATTGACTCTACATTAGTTGGGTCTAGCGCCATCTCCTTAGATACTGGTAAGTACTTTGTATGGCAATAATGTTTAATAACAAACTAGTGCTGTACGGATCTAAAGTTTTGACCGATCGGGGATCATTACAAAATAGAAACGGAGCTGGATCGATCCATAACTGTGTGTTAAATACACTATCCTTCTATCTGCATGATGGAAGAGGTTTAACTGAGTAACAGCATCTACAATCTACACGATTTATGATACCTATCAACATTCTTAACAAGTGAAACCGATTTATCTGGTAACTTAGTGCTATTATGGTCGACCTGGCAACACAGTCAGCAATCCACCAGAGCATCGCCACGAACACAGCGGTTACGTGCCGACAGAGACTATTTTCTTTTAGTCCGGCCTTGATATCGAACCTCGTGGAGCAACGACGATGTGTCGTAGTGGCGTCATTATTTTATTCACGACTTATGATATGGGCATTTTGCATTGTACAAATAAAATCGATTAAATCTTGGGAAACTTGAAATTCATCGATTATGTACGTACTATGTTCGTGAGCCAGATCTAGCAAGAAATTCTGAAAGTCCATAGCTATTCACAGCATATCTCATTCCTCATTCTGAAGACAAATATGTGAACTATAGTTGATGTCTGACAAGTACGAAGAATTACTGGGGTCTATAGATGATGCTACGTCTTTTGGCAACCCTCAGAAAACAATTATGATGTGTCGCCCTCCCCCTAAGCCTCAACCCCAATTTTTTGGCACCTCTAAATGAATTGAAAGAAGGACCAGGGACGTCCAAAAGTGAGGTTATTTTATAAACTATTATTAATTAATGGAGTTCTATTTTTGTCTACAAATAGGTATCATTTCGATTTCTTAGCGATGTTTCGAATGATAGCTTTTTCGAGAAGAACATTGTCTATGCATATTGACCTTAAAACTCTGTAGATTGTAACTATTTGGAACTCCCCGGTAGCTCATTTCACAGCGCCGAGGTTCCCCAAAATAAAGAGCAAGTAGTACTACAGCAATGGTCTGATATGGGCCTTGTAGAGTAGCAGTAGCTGGTACGGAAAATGCAATTTCCTGGAGCGGAAGAGAACCCCCAGCTTCCGGGACGCCATCCTAGAGAGGCCGGCAACAAATTATAGTTGATGGAAAACGATTCAAGATCCCACAATACCATGTCAAATAAGGTTTCTAAATGAAAAGCGCTCATTACTTTATAGAAATCATTATTATATAATTTTCGCACTGTCAAATTTGCTTTACATTTATTTTCAGTGCGCATACCGGCACTAATGCGTCAAAACACCAAGACAAAGTACCAATGGTGGACAAGCGCATCAACCATCAACTTGGAGAGTTCCTACAACATTTTCGATGAGAAGCCGATCCAGTCAGACGGGGATAAAGTTTACAACGAACTGAGCAAAAAAATGGAAGAGAAAACGAGATGGAGACGTTTTCTAGACCAAGTGATCCTACTTTTTGATCTGAATCTCCTCAAAGACGGAGAGTATTGCATTATTATGATGGGAATATCTGTGGCAGTGTTTGCGGAAATAAATTTTTCAGGTACAGTTTTACAAAGTCAAAAAGCATATGCTTTCCAATGATTTTTATCACGAAAATATCATCTCCTACAAGATAGGCTCAACGAAAAGAGAACATCAACTCATCCCCAAGTGTCGCCCTCTATAGGGACGCCCTTGGCAACTTACTGAGTCAAAGGTCCTAACAGCCTGACTTGAAGCGGCAACAGAAGAGAACTGATTTACAGCGACATCCCTTGTTCTTCGTAAACACTATTTACGATGTACAGTTATCTTGGCTCATTCACATCGTAAATAGTGTTTATGAAGAACAAGAGATGTCGCTGTTAATCAGTTCACCATTGTTGACATCTGTTGCTGCTTCAAGGCAGTCCAAGTGCTAGAACTTTGACTTCGTAAGTTGCCAAACGGCGTCGCCATAGAGGGCGACACTTGGAGATGAGTTCATGTTGCTATCACACCTTTGACTTACGTATATACCACCCGATTGCTCTCTACCGTCAGGCTATACTGAGGAGTCTAGGCTAAAGGCGAGACGTGTATTTATAGCAGGTCTGAGCATACACTTAAGACTTAAAATATATTTCGAAAGAATCTTAGTAAGAGCTACCATACAATGTAGTCCATCTTATTTTGGATGCTTTACAAAGAAGCAGTAATGCCATGTTTAGAAGCAAATGGGTATCTAAGGTTTAATGCTTAACGATTATTACAGTATTGACTGCATTCATTCTGAACGACTATGGTATGGATACAGGGGAAATCGCAGAATTTTTATCGGTAGTCGCCGCCGCAGATATTACTTTCCGCTTTCTGGCACCTTACATTGATCATGTGCTCAAGCAGCCCCCCAGGATTGTTTATCTACTCAGTCTTGTGGCACTGGTCATTATCAGATCTGGTGAGTTCTATTTAGTATGTGACACAAATTTAGATATTAACTATAGTCAAACAATACCAGTAGCAGCCCAATAATAAATCTACCAGGGCATATCAAAGTTACAAAAAACACTGTCTCAGATTTATATATTCCAAGTAACATACATACATACATTCAAGTTGAATAAGAGAAATTATCATTTAGAAACTTTGAAAAATCTGACTTATGGTGGTATTCAAATCACACACCTTCTGTTTGCCGGACAGACACTCTACCAACTGAGCTACAAAGGCACGTCTCTAAATCGGTTTGGAATACAATGTTAGTTGCACTTTCCGGAAAACCGTTTTTTCCAATCAATGCAACCAGCTTAAAATTTGCAAGAAAAATGATTGTTAGAGAAGTATACCTAAGATTGAGAGATATGCATTGGTAGCTCGAGTTGTAGAAAGCCTGTCCGGCGAACAGAAGGTGTGTGGCCGAATTCCAAAATTTGTATAGATATATTAATATTCGTATATTTGTTTTGCAGTGATATTTCTCATCAAGGACGTAAGATACCTGTTTGGTGTAGCATTGGCGTTAGGTTGTGTTAAAGGAGTTCGAATAGTTAACATGTATCTCATCATTCCCAACTACGTGCCTTTAGACCGTCTGGCGTCTGCTTCTGGAATACAGATGGTCGCGAATGGTCTCACTATTCTCACCTGGAGTCCACTAATAGGTATTATCATTATTATCATTATTATTATTATTTTATTATTATTATTATTATTATTATTATTATTATTATTATTATTATTATTATTATTATTATTATTATTATTATTATTATTATTATTATTATTATTATTATTGTTATTGTTATTGTTATTATTATTATTATTATTATTATTATTATTATTATTCACATAAATGCTCCATAGTCCAACGTATTCGATACTCAAATCCTGGCTCTTACTCTTAGCATTTCGAACTTAAATACATAATTCCATCCAGATGTTCACATACAGGGTGGGCTAGTAATTTGTAAGCATTTAAAAAAATTATATAAGAGAAACTATTTGAATTATTTGAAAAATGATTACTTTACAATATGGCTAATTTACGTAAATTTATTTTTCCAAATAATATCGATCTAAATGACCACCATCTCGATGCTGGCATTCTACTAAACTAAGGGGTCGAAGGGAGCCCGGAATAATGAAAAAATCAAATTTTCACCTTGGCGTAACAGTATATAGTAGGGGTTCCCTTATTTTTGCTTTCTAATTTCAAGGAGGCCCTTCATTCAAATTTCCCCAGGGCCTGGTTACATTACAAACTGGACATTTTTATTTTATTTTTAAAGGTGTTGTGGAAGATTTAACTGGGAGCTACCAAGCATGCTTACTTCTCATTAACGCCGCAACAACTCTCACTGTAATTATATGGTCAGCGAAATTGTTGATCAATCGATTCCGTAAAGGAAATAGCGAAGAAAAGGCACCGGATCACAGCAACACTTTGCTGGACCAGACGAACTGAAATTGTGTGATATTTGTACATAATATATTTAGGATATTTCAATAAAGCTTAGGTGTAATAAATTTTAACCTCACCTTCGACGACCTCTCAACCTTTTCAACCTGGTTAGCCCTATGATGATAGAGATAAAGCTGTAGATAAACTGATTTTACCACCCAGAAAACTAGTTATGGAATAGTAACTTCAAGTGTCACGACAAGTTAGTGGCGCTGCCCATTGACGTCATTAGAAAGTCAAATGGTTCTAACAGCTTAAGCTACCAACAACGATGAAAAAATATAGACAACTTGATGATCATTAATATATGAGTGGAGTTTGCAGAATATGTAGTATATATTGTAGCAGATCAGCTTTTATTGCAAGCCAAAAGACAAAATAAAACTGTGCTGTTTTGCGTTGCTCTACTTTTCATTTTCGACAACTTAGTGACAGTTGACAATAGACAATTCACATCGTAAATAGTGTTTATGAAGAACAAGAGATGTCGCTGTTAATCAGTTCACCATTGTTGACATCTGTTGCTGCTTCAAGGCAGTCCAAGTGCTAGAACTTTGACTTCGTAAGTTGCCAAACGGCGTCGCCATAGAGGGCGACACTTGGAGATGAGTTCATGTTGCTATCACACCTTTGACTTACGTATATACTACCCGATTGCTCTCTACCGTCAGGCTATACTGAGGAGTCTAGGCTAAAGACGAGACGTGCATTTATAGCAGGTCTGAGCATACACTTAAGATTTAAAATATATTTCGAACGAATCTTAGTAAGAGCTACTATAAAATGTAGTCCACCTTATTTTGGATGCTTTACAAAGAAGCAGTAATGCCATGTTTTGCGTTGCCCTACTTTTCATTTTCGACGACTTAGTGACAGCTGACAATAGACAATTTGCAACACTATCACCAACAAATAAAATAACAGAACTCATACAACCTAAAATTCTCATATTGAACAAAATATTCAAAACACTTTTTCAACACTGCTCAATCAATTCATAAAAAATTTCTCGCCTAGATCGCAACATTGCTTCTAGGTGAGGTGGGAAAAGAGACGAGCGGGGAAGCAACCATGGCTAACTTGATGAAAAGCAGTGTTACAAACATTTCATTGATAAAAAATTTGATAATTTTACCTGCTCACCATTTCAAGTGAAACGCTGCTGTTTTCACAAACACATGGTCAAACACAGATCTTCAGCGCCCTCTTGCGTCAGTGTTGCCAATACAGGAAATTAAATTATCTGTTTTTTGAGGCCAGTTACTACGATTTGTGATAAGAATGAAATGGGCCCTCAAAGGCTTTTTAGACTCTTTCACTTAGCTCCAGGAGGGTCCATATGAGGGACATGCATTTCCATATCTTGAAAAAAATCAGGCCTGCTATACTCGTTTCAACACAACTTCACTTTGTATAATTAACTACTGATCAAGGGCTGAATTTATATATTTCATATAATTTCGACAGAATAATATTTTTTCATTCACTTAGGCTGTTGCCAACAGTAGTTCAATCTATTTGTTTTTATCATTCATTTGAGTTCAAATATGAAAAAGATGTTGTAAGCTCAATCAAGGACTTTGCGCACGAATAACCATTGAAACACATAATTAGACTCACCACTCATTCATTTATGAAATGGAGAGAGAAAAGAGAAAAAAAGACATGCGTTTCTGATTCTGAGCGACCCAATTTTGATGTCCCAGACTGTAGGGTCCTTTGAAAGGATCAGGCGCATTAACTAGATGTATTGCTCGTTTATGGACTGAGCTTTAGATACACCCTTGTCTGTATCTCTAGTCAAACTTAGCTTAATTCAGTACTCACCATCAACTGGATACGACCCTGAAAATATGTACGTCGTGTCGTCTGACCCCGGTACTACTAAATATCTGTTATCTCGAAAAATGGAGCTTTGTTTTGATCTGTTGCGGCAATATCACGATTAGCGGGTTTCAAGGAAGGTTATTTTTTTGTTAGCTTCAGAGCGGCCGAACTAACATCACTCGTACCGAAAATAAACAATGTAGTTTGATTGTAGCTAGCGATTTGGTTTCATATTTATAGCCCAGTCTGTATTGAAACAAATTCTATTCATATTTCTATCGACAAGCTACACTGCCTCATCACCTTCCAAATTATATTTTGTCGATTTTTATGTTTTTGTATAAAATGAGAATTAAATATTTCTTTCATACATGCTTACAAAACAAACAGAATTTCGAATCACATATTTTAGGATAACCAGTGATAGCTTATTGTCAAGGTTTTTCATTTACGTTTTATGTGATTTATCACAGTCATGATCTTTTAGGTCAAACAATTTTGTGAATACATTTTTTTCAAAAAGTATTCTATTTTTATTTCTTTGAGGAAAATTCCTGTTTTCCCAACAGGTACGTAGCCAGAGGTGGGGGGAGGGGGGAGGTGCCACGACCCTCCGCAGAAATTCAATGGATTATCAATAATCGCCGCCTTTAGATCTGCATCTAGAAAAGCCCTGGACAGGCCCGTACCCAGGACTTCCTCCCGTGGGTTGGGGGAGGAGGAGAGGAAGGGGTGGGGGCAAAATGATCTATGTCCAAAAAATGAAACTGTTTTGGGGAAAGATACTAAATTTTCAGGATTTTCAGAGTTGGGTCCCATGCCCTCCCCCTCTGGGTACATGCCTGGCCCTGGAGATATTTTTGACAAAATATTTGGCGAGTATCTTACTTGAATAATTGAAAAAACAGGTAAAACAAAAAATTGAATATTTACTTTTTGAGCTTGATAAAAAGAATTTTTGTTTTAAACGTTTGCTTGAAAGTTATCTTGTGATAGATCAAATGAAAGGTATTTCAAATAACTTTTCATTGACTCGTTGCCATATAGTATGTAGCTTATTAGATATTTCTTTTTTGTATGAATGTACAAGAGGCACTGGTAAATGTGTCGATTTTTTTGAATGATTGATGTCAGTTCTGAAACTTATCATGTGATTGTCTGCCTGCATCATCATATATATTTTACTAACCGCTAATTAAAACAACATAAGATCAAACGACTATTTTTACTGCACTCCTCAGTGGATTGCGACATATTTTGGTAGTTTGACATTATTAACGGTTCCCCTGATAGTGGCTGATAATGTCAACGTCATTATGAGTTACTTACCCAGTGTCAGCGGCGTAAATGAGTGGTTTCGATCGTCGTGAAGGAAGACTCATGAAATCTTAAAAATATAAAGCCCTATTTCGTTATTTATTCGACCCATGTGTCCTGACCTATGAAGTAGATCGAACAAGTCTCTAGATATGAGAGATTATGATGCGATTCGTCGACCCTTAGCAATAAAAAACTCTTTGATACAACTTGTCGGCACCGCCATGTGTCTAGCATGTGTAACGCCAAATGCATCTTACGAATCGTATCTGCACAAGTGCACGGCCACCTTGATATACATTTAGACATGCTGAGAAAATTATGGGTAGTCGTATTTATGTTAGAACTTTGCTGCTCAGAAATCATCCATCCGGAAAGCTTGGAAGATTACGAGGAATACCTGAACCACGGAGAACGTAAGGTGCTGGAGTTCAAGGAAAATTCGCATGGAAGTCAGAAGATTGATGTGCTTAGTAAGGTTTTCAAGAAGAACTTCGGGCTAGTGAAAATGGCTTCTTCGAGGATGGATATAGTGTTCCTCATCGATGCTTCATCGAGTGTGGGTGAAAGTAATTTCCAAAGCGAATTGAAGTTTGTGAAGAAAGTTTTGAGTGATGTTACGGTAGATGCGAATAATACACGGATAGCAGTAGTTACGTTTAGTTCTCCTAGTAATGTGGTAAGTAGATTGTAGCTGCGTTTATTTGGTGAAACTCTTCCATCATGCAGATAAAAGGATTGTGTATTTGATACACAGTTTTACGAATAAAACTCTTTTCCTTTCAGTGACGCGTGTCGATTTATATTTAAATCATCGCCGGATCAGATTTGACTGCTAACAAGGCTATCCAGTTTACTTGCCAACTAACTAACTAGATCCTATAATGGATACAAAAACTAGAGCTCTCAAATCTAGCATATTATTTATCCTATCTAGCTATTTGTCTATTAAATTATGTTTTCCTTCCTTGTGTCTCTCTTTGATGAATTATTTTTTTGGCGACTGTACTTACATTAGTGTTGAGAGAAACCCCTACAAATCCTCAAACATCGATGTCAAAATGTTCTTAAGATATTTCATGTGATAAACTATTTTATTTCTTAAAATACGTTTTAACATATTTTATTCCTCAAGGTATTTCATTCTTCGTGATACATTCTAGAAATATCTTAAGTTATAGAATGTATTGAAAAATATGAAATAGCTCAGAGAATGAAATATCTTAAAACGTTAGATGCCTCGATGAATAAAATAGTCAGTATTAATATTATTATAATATCTCACTTTCAGATAAAAAATATTGACGAAATTGGTAGCAATGCAGAAGATAATAACAAATGTAAGTTACTGAACCAGGATCTCAAAGAAGTAAGCTATCAAGGAGGGCAAACTTTCACTCTAGGTGCTTTTGAAGTAGCTAAGGTAAGTTTACCTTCCATTTTAGAGAACAATGTTAATGAAAATACGAGAATTTAATCATATCAAAGAATAAAACCTAACAACCACCGATACTGAAAGATTATTAAGGCACAGCCGTTTGATTTCGTTAATTAATTACGAGATGTAGATTTGATCGCATTTTTGCTGCTTCTCTATAATTTTTTTTGCGGGTAGGACCAAGATGTTCCATTACTGTAATTAATATACAGGGTGTTGCTTAATGATACACCATAATCACAAGGGTTTCTTCAATTCTTGACTCGAATTCAAGTAGAAAAGTTCACTTAAACATGTGCCACTGGAAAGTATAATTTCTTTCAGTCAGTGTGTCTTATTATAATGGGCAACACTTTCAAATTTCGAATAAGTCGAATAAAGGATCCATTTTTCAACACCCTGTATATTCGAAAACAGACATGGACACATGTTTGAACTTTTCTACTTGAATTTGGTTCATGAATAACGGCATATCATCAAGTAACACCCTGCATGCTGTATTTGAATGTACTTCAGATGGATTTCTATAACAGGGCATATTCCTTTCGTCGGAAAGACCTGACTCCCAGAAGGTACTGTTCCTTATAACTGATGGGTATTCCAATGGAGGTGATCCCACTCCACTAGCTAAAGACTTGAAGATACAAAACATCACGATTTTTACCATTGGCATCCAAAATGGGAACTATAAAGAACTCTTTGAAATATCTTCCCCGCCTGGACAATTTCACAGCTACTTATTGGATAGTTTTTCAGATTTTGAGAGCTTGGCAAGGAGAGCTTTGCATGCAGGTAAAGAAGAGAGCCAATATAATATGAGATTATATGTCTGTTGAGCAATGGAATTATTATTTACACAGGAGAAGGCACTTGTTTGTGCCATTGTTAGAGGTACCTACAAACGAGATGAAGTCCAATAAAACCCTTAAGCATACATTTGAGTTGAATTACAACATTTATATATGCTATTGCATTGGAACCAAGTGTCTCAACATTTTAGAGACTCGAAATATGAGGTCATCATTGAGTAAAGATACCTTTTAAAGTCTTCTCACTTTATGATAACCTTGAATACTTGAATTTTGTATATATTTTAATTACATTCTATCCAAATAAATCTTGGAATGATATTATTACTATGCTTCTATAAGTTTCCTTCATATTTAAGCGAAAAGAGCAACTAACTTATGTTTGCTGTTGGTGTTTGGTATTTCTTAAATGTAAGCTTTTTCACAGATCTGACAAGTGGTGACTATGTACCAACAGGCAATTACAAGCTGTGTGACCATTTATGCAAGACAGGCCATTGCTGTGATATAAATGCAATCTGCACTTGTGGAACATCTACTGGACATTATACATGCTTATGTCAACAAGGATTCTACGGATCAGGACTGAGAAATTCATGTTTTCGTAAGTTTAGCCATATCAATGAAACTGTTTCGAACTTTTATTGTCTTGAGGTTTTTTGCATTTCACAACGATTCTATTGATGTGGTAATGACTGATGCTGCTTTTATACTTTCTCCCTGTCATCCCGTTTTTGTTAGGATACTGCGCAGGATGGTGTTCCTTGAATATTTTGTGGATTAAGTTGCCAGAGGATTTGGTTCCCTAATGGCTAGACCTTACAATGTTTTGAATATAAGACAAGAAGTCTGGAATTGTCAAGAGTGCTTTAATTATTTTTTTCCAGCATGTGAATCTGGAACTTATGCCGAAGGACCAAATGAATGTTTACCATGCCCAGATCCTAATCATATGACAATCTATCCAGCGTTTAGTATTGATGACTGCAAATGTAAAGCAGGATATATATCCAAAGAAGGGGGTTGTGAAGGTACGTAAATGTTCCTTGCAATGAAACTGTCATTAATTAGTTTATTCATTTATTAGGCTAAAAATACTATATTTTGAATTATATTTGCAGAAATACACTGTCCAGATTTTGTAATGCCAGAAAACAGCTATTTAGTAGATAGCAGCAATTGTTCGAATAAAATCAATAGTATTTGCGAAATCCGTTGCGAAGTAGGCTATGATTTGATTGGAGATAGTGAGCAGGTTTGTCGAAGTAATGGTATGTGGAGTTACACCGAAATAAAGTGCAAAGGTGAGGGAGAAATCTTTAAATTAGATAAATTGTATGATGAATACGAGGGTCATGCTCAAAGTCTTTAGATACAGAAAAACTACAGGTTTTTTTTTAAAACTTTATTCTGTTTTTTCAACATATTATCCCCCTACCTCAATACATTTACGCATTCGGTAAAACCACTTGTCAAATTCTTGTCACCAACGTTCTTTAGAAAGGTTGCTAATTTTCTGTTCAAATGCAGCGATTGCCTCTTCATCGGTGGAAAAATGGCGACCTCGTAACTTTTCTTTGACCTTAGGAAATAAGAAAAAGTCGCAGGGAGCTAGGTCCGGAGAATAAGGTGGGTGAGGCAACAGTTTGACATCCTGTTCAGCAAAAAAACGAGTGTTGTAGCGGCTCTGTGTACGGGTGCGTTGTCATGGTGCCATTGAATACCCTGCAGATCAGTCTTTGGACGACTCTGGCATAGTTCTTGGAAGACTACAGGAACACATTTGGTTATATACCATTCAGAAGTAACTGTCCTTGGATTTTCCAAGGCTACCGTTGTGATGTATCTACTTTTAGAAAAAAAGATGCGACTATTTTCTTTCTTGAAACGACGAATTTTTGTCGGCTGCTCAATTTCAAAGCACCAAACTAATGACTGCTGTTTAGTTTCGGGATCATAATGATATAACCATGTTTCGTCTCCAGTTACGATATTAAAAGTGTCTTTGCTGTGCCCATTATCGAATTTTTCAAGCATAAACTTAGCCCAATCAACTCTTCTTGCTGTTTGCTCACTGGTCAACAAATGTGGCACCCATCTGAAACCCCGCTTTTTTAGGCGAAGGTGATCATGAATGATTGTTCGGATCGCTGTCGATCTAATCCCCAGAGAAGCCTCAATCTCGATGTAGGTTATATGTCGATCTTTTTTTACCATATTTTGCACAGCTCCTACAGTTTCCAGAGTAACAGCAGTGGGCAGTCGACCTGTGCGAGGTTCATCATCGAGTGTGACCCGGCCCCTTTCAAATTCAGCGAACCAATTAAACACTGTAGCCCTAGAAGGGGTAGAATCCCCAAAGCAACTCACTAGACTTTCGTGACATTCCGCTTGTTTTAGTCCCTTTTTATAGTCATACAGAATTATGGCTCGAAAATTGCGACTATCCGGTTCCGTTTTCACGTTAAAATTCGGCCAACACTTGAATGCATTCGAGACCGTGGCTAGGCAACTACTGAACGTATCAAAAATGATCACACTTATGTTAACTTAACAACCGTTCACATTTAGCGCAGAAATGTATCAAACTGGAACCACCAAAAGACGGTACAATGGAATGTGTCAACTCAAATACAGGACAAGTTTATCATTTGGATAAAGAGAGCATAGATGTACCTACAGACACTACCTGTACCTTTCATTGCGACAATGGAAGAATCCTCATTGGATCAGAGAAACGGACTTGCATTCCACCAGGAAAATGGGACGGGATAAAAAGCTCGTGTAAACGTACGTTTTTCCTCGTAACTTTAATGCTCAGTGCAAGTTCAATTTGTTCAAAGTGTAAAGAATTCTACAAATTTGTTATAATGGTTATACTCACTAAAGCTGTATAACTACCATTAACTATCACACTAACCTCACATTATTCAATAACATATAAGGAAGTCATTCAGAAATTGTTGGAATCTTGGGATTAGTTACAATTTTCCCTCACAAAGAAGTTGAAATATACATCCAATCATAAAACATCTCACTCATTAAATATATTAAAACATTTTCCAGACATAAAATGCAATAAACTTCCTCAAATAAAATATGGGATAATCGACCCTCCATCCTGTTTGGATGGTAAACAGAAAATAGGAAAAGTGTGTACAATTTCTTGCGAGAAAGGTTTCAAAATACGAGGACCATCTGAGAAACGTTGTATTGGAGGATATGGTGAATGGGATAGCAATTTTTCAGCATCACTCTGTATCGGTAAGTTTTTCATTTATAGCATCTATACATGCTTAATATCGCATGCGACTTAGTCTAAACAGGGATGTATCAAAGATCTTAATGTATTCTATATCTGAAGTAGCAAAAGTGTTTTCTGGAAGCTCAAAATAGATATAGAGCGTGAATTTAAAATTTCGTTACTTGCAGAGATATCATATAGTAAACAACATGATCCAGCCTAAGGTGAATGGCTAAGAAACTAGCGTGATTCCTCTAATACCGACTCCGTTAGTCCCTGTTGCCTTTAAGTGTATGCTCTACACTATGCATCAGACCTGCTATAGACATGCATCAATCGGTTGGTATATACGTATCCCAGTCAAGGGTGTGGTAGCAACATCAACTCTTCTCCAAGTGTCGCCCATTGGCAACTTACGAAGCCAAAAGTCCTAACACCTGGACTACCCTGAAGCGGCAACGACATCTGTCAACAAGGGTGAACCGATTTACAGTGACATCCCTTACTTAATACCAGTTGTTAGCTTCTGATGTGAATGGGCCGAGACAAAGGTACATCGTAAAAGTGTTTACGAAGAATAAGGGATCTCGCTGTAAATCAGTTCACCCTTGTTGACAAATGTCGTTGCCTCTTCAGGGTAGTCCAGGTGTTAGGACCTTTGGCTTCGTAAGTTGCCAATGGGCGTCCCCATAGAGGGCGACACTTGGAGATGAGTTGATGTTGCTACCACACCCATGACTGGGATACGTATATACCAACCGATTGATCTTTACAGTTAGATCGCCAGGCTATACTGACGAGTCTAGGCTAAAGACGAAACGTAGTGTCTCTGGTAGGCATGCTCTACAGCTCGTATCGGGTACGTCCAAACCCATAACCTCATTACGATACACCAAGGTGTTGAAGACACCATCCTGGCAAGACATTCCGAAGGCCTCCGTCTCTGCTTTCAACCCACTAGACCTTATAATAATAATAATAGTCAATATAGTTATTACCCAATGCCTTCACAGTATTAAAAATGCACAGCACCTTCGAAAAAATGAGTTAGTTTAGTCCAACGTCACTCAAACTTACCGCCGATTGCATGATCTTTGGTCATTCTTTTGCAGATATTGAGCCCCCAAAAATTGTTTGCCCGGATACTGTAATAGGAACAACTTTGCCTGGGAAGAGGTTTGGACACGTGTTCTGGAGAGAGCCGGTAGTGACAGGCAAGTCATATTGTTTATCATCCGTTAGACTTCATCGTTAATGATTATACATACTTAAAAGCGATATTTCAGATAACTCCGGCCTCGATGTTTCTATATGGATGAAACCAGCGATTTCGAACATCGCAAGCTTCAAATTTCAAATAGGTTCTACCTTGGTAGGTTACTACGTCCAGGATGCGTTTCAGAACAGAGCTCAGTGCTCTTTCAAAGTAATAATAAAAGGTTAGTAGCTGTATAATCTCAAGAGGGACTAAAGAATGATTTCCAAAACTTACTCCAAGTAGATCGCCAGTTATAATGTTCAAAAAACTACATCGGAGTCGCAGAATCAACCTACTTGACGAATTTTTGTGAGAGGCTGATGACATTTTAATTAATGCAGATAAAAGGATTGTGTGTTTAACACACAGTTTCACAAATAAAACTCTTTTTCTTCCAGTTACGCGTTTCGATTAATATTTCACTTAAAGAGGAAGAGTTTTATTTATGCAACTGTATGTTAAATATTCTTCTGTCTGCATGATCGAAGATTTATTAATTATTAGTCTAATTATTTATGTCTTTATCCAGTTAAAAAGCAATAGTTGTAATATTAGTAGAAGTTTTTAAGGCAGATGTGAACTGATTAGTCTTTTTAGGAGAAAGCGCCGTATGTGTAGAAAACTTTTAAATGTTGATGTAAGTTGGTGTAAGTCCAAAGCATTTGAAAATATCATTCATTTATTTTGAAGGCAAAAGATGAAACATAATTTCTGTTTAACAAGTATGAGGTTAAAAATTTATAGGGTCTGAATAAAGAAGGTACAGCGTTTATACGCCACTGCATCGATTTTTAGTAACCAATATTGGCGATCATAGATGATATTTTTGTCCAGTGAATTCAGAACCTTTTCGGAATACGTTTTATGTCTCAGTGTTTTGAATCCACTCTGATGGTATCTGATTTACATTATCAAAGTAATCAATAACTATTGCGATGTTCTTAGATGAGGAGCCTCCCACTATAGAGGGATGTGTTGATCCCCCTCCATTTTTAGCATCAGGAAGCGAAGGTGTCAACGTTACATGGGATGAGCCTCATATCTTTGATAATTCGCAGAAAGTTCAGGTAATAAGTCTGATTATATTCACGTAAAAAAAAACATCCAATATAAAACAAAACCTTATCACCATGACTTCTACGATTTATGGTTAGGTGAAGAAATCGAGACACTTTGGATATTTTGGGAAAGGAACAACGACTGTGGAATATATTGCTAAAGATCCCTCACACAATCGAAATGTCTGCAAACTTAATATCACAGTCGAAGGTAATATATTTTATATAGCTAGGTGTACATATTTTGGATTAATTGTTTCTTCTCATAATCGATTAGAATCTACATGCGAGGCTTTAGCTGATCCAGCAAATGGCCAAAGCGAATGCATCACTGATAACGAACAGATGAGGTGCGTTGTCACTTGTGATGAAGGTTATGCCATACCAATGGGACAATCGGAAGAAGTAAGCGATGGTAAGTTTAGAGGGTATCCTAACAAAAACAAATCATATAAAAAAATGGTTTGGATAACACTACTTTGGACATCCATTGTCTTGAGAATGCAGCGTTTCACATTTCGATTGAAGGCCTTGTCAGTTCTTCAGATACCCCATCAATTCAAACATCGTGAAACGCAATATTCTTAAGGCACAGCTTTTAAAAATGTTTCGAAGAAAAATGTGCGAACAACCATCTATGTCTAACAAGTACGGATTAATACCTAGGTCAACAGCTTATAACTTCTTTTACTAACGCCAAAAATCAAATTGAAATTCCTTAGCTATTTAAATACATTTTTTACTACTTTCAGCCTTAATATATCATCCTCAACTTCATCATTGTCTTTAATCACGGAGCGGTAGTGAAAAAATAGATAGCCTCATTCATATATGCATTTTCTATATACATTTTCCAAAATATATCAATAAAATGTGAAGCATTTTAAGATTTTTATTTTATTTTATTTTTGATAAACACATCTTATTCATTTTAGGTTTCGATAATAATTTCATTTGCGAAAATAGAGATCTGATGTATCCCAATGATGATCCTCTATATCCTGAATGCACAGGTAGGTGATTATTTATAGGATTTCTTGTTTTTCAGATATATATTTCGGTTTATCATCCATCATATGGCGGATCTTCATACAGAACCATTCATTTGTTTTTTAGAGATAACCTCTTGCAAAGGGATATAGCCTATCGCGCTCCTGAAGCGCTGCGAAAATAATTGTCTATTCACATTGACCTCAAAGTGGCAGGCCATTTCACAATGCTGAGGTAGTAATGGAGAGGCAAAACCTGGCAAGTAGGCCACCTTTGGTCATTTTGCCGACTCCGAGTACCATCACTAGAACTATGGCAGACATGGTAGTTCCTTAGTGTCGAACCTTCCATACCATTTAATAAAGGTCATGATGTCAGACTATTCCGCTAAGTAGCTGTTTTCCCTGATAAGCTCTGCTTTGCCGAACATCTCAGCCCTAAGGCCGCTGTATACGGCACACTCTCCCAGGAAATGGAACGAGGTCTCATCCTCCTCCTAGCACGTCTGAAAGATTGATACCTCTTCGATGAGTGGCAGATGCCTGTTCAATCTGCCTGTGAGGATTCCTACCAATTAATAGAGTAAATTCTTCCTCCTGTTAAATAGCCGTAGCTCCCTACGTTTATTGGGGCCTGCTATTAACCTACTGGACTGTCTGCAATCATCTCTTTCCAACCATGGTCTCGCCAGTTCGCTTTATGCCCAATCATCTAGGGCATCACTGACCTGGCCTCTGCTAATGCCCAGCTAGTGTTCGGGGTCAATGCATGTGCCTTCAGCTCCTATCCTCGTTACCTGGCACCCCACTGACACCAGGGACCGACATGAGGGTCAAGTTCTTGGATTGGGCTAAATCTTATCTTCCCTCCCGCCCACTATTCTCTAGTGGGAAGAGCGACTGAGAATCTTGTACCGAATCTTATCTTATCGTTGGCCCTTCCACCCTGCGTGAGGAAATGGGGAGGTTGCTTTCCGCCACCATCTCAATCCTGGCGTGTCCCCCCAACGGAGCTGACGCAGTCCACGAACCCTCATCGCGCATTCTCAGGTATACCTGGAAGAGGCTTGTTTGAGGTGACGGATGTTTGATCTGGTGAGGATGCTTTTGCTAGGCCTCTCTTCTGCTCATACTGATGACTAAAATCTAGCACACATGGACAAAGCATTTTTTATCGTATAGTTAATAAAAATAATCGTTTCAGTAACGGTAGTACCTGAGTATAAGCTTAGAAATGGAGAAATTACTCTGAACGTAGACGATTGCAGCGATGAAGAAAAACTAAATCAAGTGAGTACAGGTTTTGGACTTAGTAGGTAGTTATTTCTTTAATAGACAATTCACAATCCTAATTCATTGTTTCACGGAATTGTACCTGCTATTCCTCGGCACTTTTGCCACCCTCACAACCACAGCACCACCACCAATTGCCACCCTCATCCTAAATTCGACTTTGGTGTAAACTGATCAGTATATAAGCGCCCTTGTTACCCTAAAAGTAACCATCGTATTGTTATCATCATCATATCGCACAATGGACAATGCACTACCATCATCAATTCTGGATTAAACTTGCGTTTGATACTGATACTGAGTCATCCTAAAGTCTATCCTGAGTTCAAGGTTTCTCCACCCCTCTTTCTCTTTAGACTGTTACACTCCCTTGAATTTTCCCAGTGCCTCATTAACAGGCTTTTTATTAGCTTCACGTATGTATGTTTGTAACGTATTCTTCGAGTGCTATTTTCACTTCAAAATGTCAGATTTTGCGCACTTATCGAGCACCCTTTAGACCCTTTAATTAAGGTCCATTGAAGAACAAGTCTAATTCCAGCAGCCATGTAATCGCGGCAAAGTACAAGGATAAATTCATCAATGAATAAAAAATGATTTTGATGAAACCGTGGGGTACGCGATATCAATTGTTATAATTTCTTACTAGTTCTATTTCAAAATGCAGAGTTGGTGTAAAAATGTAGTACAAAGCACCCCACGCTTTTACCACAATGATATCAATACACTTTTTAATAATTTTTTTCTTATATTAAGAATTTTTTTTTACTTTTTAGTTCGATTAACTATAAAAACGTGTTTCCTTCCTGGATGTTTCGTCGAATGTTTATATACTGGAGTGAAGTTGAATGAAAAATAGAACATAGACAAATTTCCCCTTACTTTTTTAGATGGTCAAGGAAGTAGCACAGTCACTTAACGGTTATTGCGTAGGGGGATGTGAAATCGACACGTCCCAGCCAAGCTGCTACGAAGAAGAGATTTTAAGTAAAGTGTCGAAACGTAGTAGCAACTATCAACCAGTCCCGCATAGAAATAAGAAGCAGAAAGGGAAAATGAACGTGAAATTCCAAGTTCGAGGAAGATATTTGAATGATAACGGTATAGGAAATTTGACACTGAGACTACCAGGCGGACATAATGCCACCATTAGACATTTCGAGAAGAAGTTCATATGTCCTAAGGGATTTGCCCCAAGAAAAAATCGTTGCGGTACGTATGAGGTGATAATGACCTTAAGAGGGAACTCTATCTAGAATAAAAGACGTTTTACATGGGTCACCAATATTTCATTTCCAGCACTCATTTTTCAAGAGAATGGAACGATTTTGATTTGCAAATTTAGGGAAAGGTTGGTTCTATACTCATGTAAAGCCACTTTTCCAATGTTTGATAAAAATTTTTAGATATTGCCACATGAATATTGAGGGCTTTTGACTCATTTCGGATGTTTTTTAAACCTTTTGGTAACCGAAATATCAAGAGGAGGGATTTGAAAGGGCAAAGAGCCTTCCTTTCTCTATGATTTGCACAAAAAATAGTTTCAATATGTTCAAAATCAAGCGCTAAAAACGAAATATTGTGGCACCGTACATCAGCATATTTATACGAACGCCTTCGCGACAGTATCTAAAATTTTGTATCAAAAATTAAAAAAGGGCTACGCACAACCATAGAACCAACATACATCTATCATTTTAAAAAAAATCGTTCCATTATCTTGGAAAATGAGCGCGGCAAACGAAATATTAGAAGGCCATGGAAAACGCCTTTTATTCTAGGTAGAGTCCCCTGTTTAGAGCCATGCGGGGAGAGTAAATAAATTGTAGGTTCTGGCTGTAATAAATATAAGGTGCATAGAGCTCATTAGGCCCATAACCAGACCTATTTTACTCTGAAGCTCAGCTAATAATAAATGGCCGGGAAATCTGGAAAAGTCTCTCTTTAATATATTTTTTCACAAAGTTGAATATATTTTTTTGACAAGGTAACTCCTAACTAACTATCTCATTTAATCGAGTTTGAACTGTTTGATCTGTGTCATTTTATTCTTTTCAGTACAATGTCCTAAAGGTACATTCCTGAACACAACAAGAAATAAGTGTCAAAGCTGTGATTTTGGTCACTATAATGACAAGCTTGGGCAAGAGTCTTGTGCTGTTTGCCCTTTGCATTACTCGACGATGAAAATACACTCGAAGAAGATTGCAGACTGCAAAGGTGAGTCAATTTAAGTTGAGGCGGGTATTGGGAAGCATCCACTTAGAAGAATCTGTTTTTTGTGTTTTGTGAGTTCCCAATCATTCAACAACAACAATGTGACAGCAAATGATTGAAATCTACTTAAAATAAAACATTGATACTGCATTGGGTTTCAATCTTGACATTTACCACGATACCGGTGACAAAAACCTAATAAGCTCCGAGTAAATATGACTAAACACAAACCTTGCAGAGGAATGCCCTCCAGGAAGCCATGCAAGGAAGAAGCGTCTTCGACCGTCAAAGTCCAGACCAAATGAAGTGATAGAGCGGCTCACGTTACAACCCAATTGCCGTTCCTGCGCCATTGGTTTCTATCAAAAGGAGTATGGACAGCTCAGATGCGTAGCTTGTCCACCTGGATACACCACCTTTGCGACTGGAGCTAGGGATAGCACCCAATGCGTTGCTACAGCTAAGGCGATGTGCAGAGTGAATGGTTAGTATTATCGGTAGACTGGTCCAGTTCTGTTCTCTTTCCGCTGAGCCTACGAGGGTCACGCTGAAAGTCTTTAGATACTCTCAATCTATACGAGTTTAAACAAGTTCGAGCACGCAGTTATTTTGTATAAGGTGAATTTTAACACGTGAAAATGGAACCGGGTAGTCGCGATTCTAGAGCCATGATTTTGTATGACTATAAAAAGGAACTAAAACAAGCGAAATCTCACGAAAGTTTAGTGAGTTGCTGTATGGACTCTGCCCCTTCTAGGGCTACAGTTTTTAATTGATTTGTTGAGTTTAAAAGGGGCCGGGTCTCACTCGATGATGAACCTCGCACAGGTCGACCGCCCACTGCTGTTACTCCGGAAACTGTAGAAGCTGTGCAAAAATATGGTAAAAAAATACAGACATATAACCTACACCGAGATTCTGGCTTCTCTGGGGATTGGATCGGCAGCGGTCCGAACAATCATCCATGATTCATGATCACCTTTTTTTTCAATCTGTTTTTGTCCTTGATAAAGGATGTCGTGGCAGCCGAAACGTCAGTAATTTATATGTATGTGGTTCCAATTTACAACCAGTGGAACATATAATGAATAAGGATAAGTTACATTAATCATATTTTCTTGTAGGAATATGTGGCCATGGACTCTGTATAGAAACAAGCGAATATCAATATTCCTGCGACTGTCTCCAGAATTATATTGGAACGAATTGTGAGATAAGAGTAAATCACTGTGAGTCTAATCCATGTTATAATGGTGGAACATGTTCTAATGAAGATAAAGGATTCAAATGTATGTGCAGATATAAATTCCGAGGAAAATACTGCGAGGAAGAAGATGACTGCAACAAAAAATGTCTGAATGGCGGAAAATGTGTACAAGATGATGATGGCAGTCCAGTATGCATATGCTTACCAGGTGAGGTATCCAGAGTCTTAGCTAGGGTAGGGCAAATAGGGCTCTCGCCCCCGGTGCAGTGTGGAAAATATCAGTAGGGGCGTTTCTTTTGCCCCTCAGTTCTTATGTGTAGGTTTCATGGTCTTCACGCATGTATCATAGAACGTTAAATAGCCCCTAAATACCTCATTTGCAGGTTATACTGGAAAGGTCTGCGAAACGAAAATAGCACATTGTAAGCCTGGGCTGTGTGCCAACAACAGCACATGTGTTGAAGAACATGGTACATTCAAATGTCAGTGCAGTTCTGGATATGTTGGCAGAAGATGTAATTTACTACCGTGCGATTTTAGACCATGTATCGATAAAAGACGCTGCATCAATTTGATCGGAAATAGCAGCAACATGCAAAACTATAGGCAAGTTCCATTTGTATATACATTCCAAACGGAGATCAGTTTAACACGCAGAAGACTTAGACAACAATCTTAACCACTGCATTATTTATTTTCTATAAAAAATGTCAGGCCAATATTAAATAATTAATTTCTCGATTTCTCTCATTCCAAAATTGTCCCTTTAATCTCCCTTTTCCTGTATTTTTATAGTCACGAATGCTGATATATGATACTAGTCTTCCTTAGTGTGATCTTTTACATAAACAAGCCTCAAACTGTTTTAGATGCCTTTGTCAAGATGGATATTCTGGCGAGGACTGCAACCAACTTGTTGATGCTTGCAAGAGTTACTCTTGCCTCAATGGAGGCTTCTGCATCAGTTTTGGGAATAAATATACGTGTGACTGCCCGGGTTTGTATGCTGGACCGCATTGTGAACACAAGAGGAGTACAAACTATGTCCTAAGCTTTGAACAATATGAGACTCACAATTACGTGAAGCTCGATGGCTTCACAGGAAATATTTCAGAGGTATACATAATTAAAAATACAATTTTTATATAACATGTACTTTACGTTGGACCAACGGTAAGAAATCTGCCTGAAATGCAGGAGGTTGTGGGTTCAATCCCCACTGGCGAGACATTTTTCTTTCTAATTTTTCTAATTATTATTAGTTGTCCACTTATGGATTGTAGTGTAATCCAATAAAACTCTGTAATAGTATTTTCTGGAGTTAAGGCGTCCGCCTAGAATGCAGGAGGTTACGGGTTCGATACCCACTGGCGAATTTTTTTTTTATAATTATTATTTATGAAACTTGTTGAAGTATAAACTGTCACATCGTGGAGACTCACTTCAATGTTCTTGAGCTTATCATTGTCTTTTGAATTTGTTCTAGGTTACTGTCTGCATGTGGATGTATACTCCAGATAACTTCAACTATGGTACGTTGATTTCGTACGCCAACAGAAAGTTTGACAATGCGTTTACACTCACTGATTATACAGGGTGAGGGTTCATCACAGTAAATATTCCACCATTTATCGCATACTTTTTTCGACTTTGCAATAGCATTAGATACTAATGTCATTCAGTGTCAAATGTAAAATTTTATTCTAGTCCATAGAGTTGGCACATTTTATTCGCCTATAATAATTTTCAGTCAGTACTGTGCTGTGGACTTCGAAATTCAGTGGCCAAAGACTCTCAAATGCCATGTTGTCAAATTGCTAAATGTAGCAAAATCTGGGAAAATCATGCTATTACGTCATAAATTTATCAGAATTTAAAAAAATTACTTGATTATTTTCTCTACAAACGCTACCAAAACGATATATGCTGAAAAACATTCAGCTAACTCATTAAGAGTAAGGCTGGTTGATTGCATAATTTGAACATATATAAATTTTTTCCTATTGATAATTACATCCATATTACTACTTACTACTGAAGATTATGACTATGGATAAACATATCAAGGACTTTTTGTTGCGCCGTCAGATTCTTAATTAATTGATCAGAGGTATTGCTTCAAATTTTGTGATCCAACCGAAAACAATATAGACAATAGAAGTACGAGACTCAAAATTTTAAACATCCACGTTGTATATGAATTTCAATCAACAAAGCTATAGCATAGCAATAATTACAAGAAAAATATATTTTTTCAGGTTGGTTATTTATATCAACAATAACTATGTAGTGACAGACGTATCGTTGAATGATGCAATATGGCATCATATATGCGTTACATGGAATAGTGTGAATGGATCCTATAATGTTTTTCTTGAAGGGAATCTCGAAAAATCTGGTGATGATCTTTCCACAGGAGCTGTTATTGAAGGTATGATGGAAGTAATAATAATTTTATTGATTTCAAGATACTTTTACAGGTTCAGAGAAGGAAAAATAAATATTTGTATTCCATCTCTTCATATCATTTTTTAGTTCATTATATCTTGCCCTCATTTCGACAAAGGCACACAAGGAACTGATCCAACTTCTGGGACGCTAATCTAAAAAAATCAGCAATATGGTCGTATAGAAGTTAATCATATAAAAATCATAGTTGATGTACGTGATCAAGATTGATGCTATCTCATCATTTTTTTATAGCAAACACTTTAAAATAATCAACAGTATTTTGTTTTATGATGTAAATATTGCGAATCTAATATTGGAAAAACAGCTATACTAAGACATCAAACATTGAACTATAAAAAAATCAATATTATTTTTCAAGGTTTTGGAAGCATGATCATTGGTCAAGAACAAGACGCTATGGGTGGCAAGTTCAGTCAGTCAGAAACATTTGTTGGAAAAATGGCTTATGTAGATGTTTGGTCGAAAGCCTTACCTCATGAAGACATTCTGAGACATTTCAATGATTGCAATGATTCTATTTTCGGAAATATCTACGCGTGGCCAAAAATGCAGGATAACATTAAAGGCAACATCAAGGTATTCCAAGATTTGAAATTATTTTTATCGTAAGTGTATGGTCTCCACTATGCTATGTTTCGTATTTAGCCTAGACCTGTCAGTATTATAACCTGGCGGTCTGACTGTAGCGAGCAATTGGATGGTATATACGTAACCCAGTCAAGGGTGTGATAGCAACATCAACACTCATCTCCCAGCGTCGCGCACTATGGCGCTGCCCATTGGCAACTTAAGAAGTCAAAGGTCCTAACATCTAGACTGCCTTGAAGTGGCAACAGATGTCTCTAACGGCATCTGTCAACAAGGGTGAACTGATTTACAGCGACATCCCTTTCTCTATTTACACTATTTACGATGGAGCAAATACCACTTCAGATCTGAATTGTTGTTTCAGGTAGAAAATTCAACGTTTTGCTCAACATGCCCTAGACCAAGAGATGTGCCAAATGGATACGTGCACGTTTTAGACAACGTCGCTCACTACAACTGCCGCAAGGGATTTCAGCTCAATTCGGCGATATATTCTGAAGGAAGGAAATGTACAAAAGCTTCCAAATGGGAAAATAACTTTGATCCATATTGCAAAAGTAATAAGCACACATTTGATAATGATCACATTTTGATATACGTTCAATGATTATTGAATGAATGAAGATACTCCAATTAGATGAACAAGTCATGATTCTTGTGGATAACAAGTTGTTTAATTATCTGTGAAACTGTGTGATAATTACACAACCTTTTATCTACATGATGGAAGAGTTACACATATTTATCTTTAGTCCCCACCATATGAAGAAATTCAACATGGAATGGAAGAGATGGACAAAATGAGTTATGAAAGATTCTTATCATTTACAGGAATATACTGCGGTTATCCCGGTCACATTAGAAACGGTTACCCTCTGGGAAACAGGTTCTACTTCCAAGATAAAGTCACCTACAAATGCTACGAGGGCTTCAGCATGATTGGAGATGCATCTGTCACGTGCATGGAGGACAACAAATGGTATCCATCCAGACCAACATGCATAGGAATGCAGTGTCCTGCATTCCAGAGGCCGGTTCACAGCGAACTAGAAATTCTTTCGGACCAAAGTTATGAGAGTTACACTGAAAATGTTACTTTCGATATAGGTACTCAAATCGAATTCACTTGCAGTTCAGAAACGAATATGACTGGCCAGAGCATCATGACTTGCTTAGAAGATGGTGAGTAGTCGCGTCTTCTTTTGAGGACGGTTTCGGTCAAGAAAACAATATCTTAAATTTTTGCGATTACAAACCACGGGTTAGTCATCTAAAGACAACACAGTGAAGAGCGAAAAAAGACCCATAATCTCGTTACTTTCACATCAATATGCGAGGAGCAAAAGAAGGGAAGGGTTACAATAACATCCATCCAAATTTCAGGTACATGGGATTTCGAGCCTCCAACATGCGTACCAGAGAAATCAGAGCCCAGTTGTCCAGTGGACAAGGTACCACCACCTCCAGCAAACGGTATCGTTCTCCAGGAATCCCTATATGCCGTAGGAAACGGCAGCGCCAATGTGGTAGAGTACAAATGCAACCAAGGGTACCGGTTGCAGGGAACCAACGTAACTACATGTATCACTGATGGGTACTGGACAGTGCCCAACGTATCCTGCGAGGGTAAGTACCACCAAAGTTCGCAGAATTTCAGAGCTTACCTATTCAGATAGAAACATGGGAGCTTTATTCTATGTTCATTGTTTTTGTTTCCAGCAATTACATGTGAGAAACCTCAAGTTCCCAAAAACGTGTTGCTGACCGATGAACAGAAATCACAAAATTTCAAATTCGGCCATGTACTTACTTTAAAATGTGAAGATGGATATACGATATTTGGAAATGGGAGTATAAAATGTTTGCTGACAGGGAAATGGACAAGAATGCAAGGTCGATGTATCAGTAAGTGAATTTTTCCATTTGTCAGATCAATTCTACAAGTTTTATTAATTTTGAATGGAATATCGTAGTTTTTAGAGCTCAGAAGAATCGACATGTTCCCCATGTTTTGGACATTTTTGGAAGTTTAAAATTTTGGAAGTTGGATATTTCATCTGATTCGTGATTCATGGCTATTTATTTGTTCCAGAAAAATCCTGCAGGAAGCCAAACGTTGGCTCCAAAACTGTGGTACAAGGAAAATCGTACTTGTATGGGGACAAAGTGAAGATCAAATGTCCTAGTGGGTCAACTTATGACTTAACGTGTAATAAACAAGGAATTTGGGAAGGAAAGAAGGACAGCACTTGTTAAAGATTCCAAAATCATACACTGATTACATTACTTATTGTTATATTAATGAGCGATCTGTCTCGATGCCACTTTATGATATGTTCAACGTAGCTTAATTATAACATCTTCGATTTTGAACTTATGGACTCTGATAACGAATCGAGTAGATGGCATGTAATTGCATAAATCAAACCCCAAAAGGAACATCAAATGACATCTTTATGGGTCGTATTTATAGGCGATCCTTGAACCTTGAGGAAGCCTCGAGAAATGATTATAAAGCGACTTTATATAACACACTTGACTGACGTTTTAAACAACTGGAATAGGTTTGATTTTTTCATTGATTTATACTTCCATTACATAGCTATAGATGTTTTTATTTAGTATGAATAAATGAAATGAATTTCCATCTGTGTTGACAGCATATTTATCACCTACCTTACCTTTATAGATTACGTTATTTATTCATAACTGCTAACCGGTAATAGCATTCTAACTATTCTTGGAATAATAATAATAATTTCAAAAGTTTTATTTCGGACTTCCATTGTCTATACAATTTTTCTTAGATCACAAACTTTCGATTGATCATTTATCTTCAATCGTCTTCGGGTGAACTGAAAATTGACTTAAGCTTTTGGTCAATAATCTTGGGGGGGAATTCCCACGTTACTCCCCATCAATCTTCCTGTGGATAATCAAGGCAATTGAAGTCTTGAGTAGTGTTTTGAAACATCTACATTATCTACAGATTTCACACAATGAGCTTATCAACTTTTAATCAATGGTGTTCTGCATTTTGTAGTATGGTATCGATTACGTCTGTGAGATACCTGTGTTTTGGAGCAGATGGCTCGTTGTTTGTGGATAGGAAGTAGATGTGCTACAGAATTTTTAAGCATAAATTTTGAAAACTACATGAACTTTGATATACTCATTGAATATGTGATATCGAATCTTTTGTGTTTCACCAATGTAGCGCTAATATAACACGTGTCGAATTTAAGTAAAGTGGTGTAGCTATTGATGAAACTATGCAGTGTTTGCATTCAATGAACTTAAAAAGATATAAACTAAAATCAATAAGTTTTATGAGAAAACATTTTATAGCATATACAATCAACTGTTTCCTAATCAATTGTTCTATTGTTAATTCGACACAAGCAGATGAAATTCAGTAGTTGCTCACTTTATTTAATACTCTATAATCGTAATCGATTTATTATTGCAAATCGTAATGTTTGCATTCTGTTTTCGGGTTTATTTAGTTGATTATATTAACTGAGCATAAAATTTTATCAGAATCCTGCTTCCAACGTTATAACATCCAGGCATGAAATAGGTAGTTCGTTCTTTAGTCTCTAATTCAGATCTCCGCAACATGTAAGTACCGAATAAGCAACTTATGTTAAAAAATTGAGCTCAAAGTATCCTAAAGTTGTCTAGGGATGAAGAATGGCGTCAAGCAGTCTCAAGCTGTACCTGACATGCATTGGTATCATTTTGGAAATGAAGATTTGAATTGGATTTTGGCACTGTTTATGATTGCATTTCAATGAAGAAGATTGAAACTACTGAAAAACCTTAAATTTCCAGATTCTTCAAAATTTTCAAGATGACAGTTCTGAAATATAATAGTAATATTTACTGAATATTACTGTGAAGTGAAGCCATCATAAGAATAGTCATATGTTTCACTTTGCGTTTCAGCGAAAATTAGCATCGAATTTTGAAAATGTTAAGCTTTAAAAATCAATGAATCTTTAATAAATACGAAAAGTCCATAAATATTCAAGTTTCGCTAAATTTTCAGAATGTTCAAGATTTCCAAAACTTACATCAAGTTGATCATGCCTTCCTAAAATTCGATCAAAACCTTGAAGCCATGTTTTAAAAGGCTTACTATAAATTTCGTAGCTCTAACGATAGAGTTAACAGTTACACTGTTATCACAAGTTTTTTACGTAATAAAACCAAGCATACATAACTTCATTTAGTAGGTGTTATCAACAACAAAAAATTCTCAGTTGCAAAACAAAATACCTCCAAAACAGCGCCTTCAAAGGAATGTTTACCTCCATTATTAATGCTTGTAGGCTGAAGATCGCTTCACTGGTACCCATTGTTTTGGTGATACTCATTCTGGCTATCAGCGGAGTACTACTTCAAGAAAACAGAGAAAAGTTGCGAAAATTTAGCAGGCGTAAGGGGGTTGTGGTTGCCAATGGAATAGAATGCGCTGATGTAGGGACGTGAGTATCTCCTAATAACCGTAGCATAAAAAATGAAGATCATTTTCTTCAATACAGTGCATTTGTTTCCCACTAATCAGGTGTTCCGTTATGTCTTTTAGCATTTAGGGTGCTCAATCAACGCTTTTAGTCTAATGTTTAGGATCTCAGCATATATTTTATACGCTGTGTCTAATACACTTTCTTACAACCTTTTATTCAACTTGCAATGTATGTATGTATGTATCCTTGTTTGTTCGGATGGAATCCTGCAACTCAATTTTAAAGCAGATATCTTCAACCGATTGAGCTGAAATTTTGTATATGCCTTCAGTTTGGATGACAATGTAAGGTTAATTGTGTGACGTCATTCTAAATCCAACATGGCGGAACACCCAGGATGGCGGACTAGTTATTTTTAATGCACTCCCACAATACGGGTATCAAATGGAAGGGCTTGTTGAGAACAACTCTAAAAATAAAGTGACGTCACTCTGAATCAACATGGCGGATTTCTAAAGATGGCGGACTAAGTTATCATAAGAAGGGCTCCTTATTGAAAAGATAGACTGTTGGAAATTAACCGGGAAACCACCTTGTACCTAACAATGATGCGTCGAATGAGATTAACAGACTTAAGTAAAAAACCTTTTTGAAGCAAGCTTTTATTTTGATGCGCTGAAAGGAATAAAATACACTTTTCCTTCAAAACTTATACTATCAACTTAAAACGTCATTACACAATTTATATGATATAAAAGCTTGTCGCGAATGAATCTGGCGGCGTACCTGATGTTCTTGTATGTCACCCGTATTTGCTTACTGTTCCAGGAACATCTTATCAAAAGGCGGAAACGTCGTGGAAGCAGCCATCGCAACTTTATTTTGTGATGGAGTATTTAAACCCCAGAGCTGCGGTCTGGGAGGTGGGTTCATGATGACCATATATAACAGAACAGCTCGCGAGACCTACACTTTGAACTCTAGGGAGGTAGCTCCTAGGGCTGCCAATAGACACATGTACGATAAGTTAGCATCAGACGCAGTAAGATTAGGTAATACATTGAATAACATATTACTCAGAGGGTTTTTATGACTGGTCAAATTCCACACTGTGTAACCCGCACATATGATTTTTCAAGTTTCCTTGTACCTACAAATGAAATTCGTCATATACGAGGGTCACGCTGAAAGTCTTTAGATATTCCTAATCTATACAAGTTTAAACAAGTTTGAGCACGCAGCTATTTTGTCTAAAGTTGTAAGTGCTTACACGCAAAGGTAGCATTTGAATCGTTCAGTAGTTGCCTTATCACGGTTTCGAATGCATCTAAGTGTTGGCCGAATTTTAACGTGAAAATGGAACTGGGTAGTCGAGATTTTTGATCCATGATCTACATGACTTTAAAAAGGGACTAAAACAAGCTGAATGTCACGAAAGTTTAGTGAGTTGCTTTGGGGACTCTGCCCCTTCCAGGGCTACAGTTTTTAATTGGTTTGTAGAGTTTAAAAGGGGCCGGGTCTCACTCGATGATGAACCTCGCACAGGTCGACCACTCACTGCTGTTACTCCGGAAACTGTAGGAGCTGTACAAAATATAGTATAAGAGATTGACATATAACCTAAACCGAGATTGAGGTTATTCTGGGGATTGGATCGGCAGTGGTCCGAACAATCATTCATGATCACCTTCGTCTAAGGAAGCGGTGTTCCAGATGGGTGCCATATTTGTTAATCAGTGAGCAAAAAGCAACAAGAGTTGATTGGGTTAAGTTTATGCTTGAAAAATTTGATAATGGGCACAGTAAAAACTCTTCTAATATCGTAACCGTAGATCAAACATGGTTATATCATTATGATCCCGAAACTTAATAGCAGTCATTAGTTTGGTGCTTTGAAAGTGAGCAGCCTCCAACGAAAATTCGTCGTTCCAAGAGTGTTGGAAAGAAAATGGTCTTATCTTTTCTCGAAAAGTGGCTACATCACAACGGTAGCCTTGGAAAATCAAAGAAAGTTAGTTTTGAATGGTATATAACCAAATGTGTTCAATACTGGTCAATTTTGACCAACATTTTGATCCAAATCATATAGTGAAAACATAGAGAATTTAATTTGATCTGTTGGCGACATTGACGCAAGACAGCGCTTGAATGTTATGCTTGACAACTGGTATTTTGATTTATTACTTCATATGTCTCTCTCGTATTTTTATTTATTTGTGATAATAACAGTAGCTTTTCATCAACTTTTTACTTTATATTCATTTTCGCGATTATCAGTATTCTGTACGTCATAGTGACTTGCACATTTTTTATAAATACTAATCCTATTGAACAAAACGTGGTGCCAAACTTTTGAATTCTTTGCAATTATAGTCAATTTCTGAGCTTTACTTACTATCAAGCTACATGGCACATCTTTTTTCAGGCGGTTTGCCTGTGGCAGTTCCGGGTGAGCTCAAAGGGTATTGGGTTCTTTATCAAAACTTCGGCGGCCGAATACCTTGGAAAGAACTCGTACAGCCTTCAATAGATTTTTGCTATAGTGGAATTTACGTGGATAAATACATGGAAACAAAACTTGAAGCGCAGAAGAAGCTGATCTACGCAGATCGCGTTATGAGGTAGGATATTAAATAAAATATAATTAGAAAAGTATTACAACTACCAAAATGTTTGATAATCATTTTACTTCCCATGCCGATGAGTGGGGAAACATTTTTTTAAATTTTGACAACCTGCATCTTGAAAAAACAGACTTTTTATGTTGCTATGAACTTCTTTACTCACATTTGAATCAGGAATGCACCCCTAGAATCATGACCCATCACAAAGCAACACCATGTAGAGTGATTCGTTCGACGAAGTCCAATTTACAGCGACATCTTTTGTGCTTCGTAAACACTTATACGAACGTACATTTGCTATTTTTATCTATATGAAATCAAATATCTGTTTTGTTCCTGTTACATTAGTTCCATTGTAGAAGCGAATTTTGGGATAGTGAAACAAATGACACGTACAAAGAAGGACAATACATCTACAGACCAACGTTGGCCAAAACCCTCGAAATAATTGCCGAAGAAGGTGGACTAGCATTACACAATGGATCATTAACCGAATCGTTTGTTAGAGACATACAAAATGCTGGAGGCATCATTACTGTTGAGGATATGAATAATTACAAGTGAGTTGGTTATTGTGGTTATTTTTTCACTTTTCACTAAGCTTTTTATCAAGCTACGAGGGTCACGCTGCAAGTCTATAGATATTCCTAATCTATACAACTTTAAACAAGTTTGAGAACGCAGCTATTTTGTCTAGAGTTGTAAGTGCTTACACGCAAAGGCAGCATTTGAATCGTTCAGTAGTTGCCTTGCCACGGTCTCGAATGCATTGAAGTGTTGGCCGAATTTTAACGTGAAAATGGAACCGGGTAGTCGCGATTTTCGAGCAATGATTTTGTATGACTATAAAAAGGGACTAAATCAAGCGGAATGTCACGAAGATTTAAGTAGTTGCTTTGGGGACTCTGCCCCTTCTAGGGCTACAGTTTTTAATTGGTTTGCTGAGTTTGAAAGGGGCCGAGTCTCACTCGATGATGAACCTGGCACAGGTCGACTACCCACTGCTGTTACTCCAGAAACTGTAGAAGTTGTGCAAAATATGGTAAAAAAGGTCGACATATAACCTACACCGAGATTGAGGCTTATCTGGGGATTGGATCGGCAGCGGTCCGAACAATCATTCATGATCACTTCCGCCAAGGAAGCGGTGTTCCAGATGGGTGCCACATTTGTTGACCAGTGAGCAAAAAGCAACAAAAGTTGATTGGGCTAAGTTTTTTAAAATTTGATAATGGGCACAGTAAAAACAAAAATTCGTCGTTCCAAGGGTGTTGGAAAGAAAAAGGTCGCATCTTCTTCCTCTAAAGGTGGATACATCACAAGGGTAGCTTTGGAAAATCAAAGGGCAGTTACTTCTGAATGGTATATAACCAAACCTTTAGTATTCAATGGCACCATGACAACGCACCCGCCCACACTTACAAGTTTAGACAAAATAGCTGCGTGCTCAAACTTGTTTAAACTTGTAGATTAGGAATATCTAAAAACTTTTATCGTGACCCTCATATACCGCCCTAATTAGACCAACCTGTGGAGCTCTTGCTTGGGTGATTAATTATAAATATTCAGTTGAGCCAAAAACCTCTGGGGAGAACATACAAGGGGTCCAATCGGGCCTGAGTGCTGTGATCCCGGCAAATCACCCTTCCTCCAACATAGAACACAGAATACCAAGAAAATTTGCACTCATAAACAGGTAATTTCAGTTTATGTTCAAAATAACATATTGTCTTTGTTGACAGTCCAGAATGGATGGAGCCTATTCAAGCGAAAATAAAAGGATTAACAATCCATACTATGAGTGCACCTGCTGGTGGTAGTGTACTGCTGTACATATTGAGTATTTTGGAGGATTTTCTATGGAATTTGGACCCGAGTTCAGTAACTGCGACCCAAAGGATAACCGAAGCAATCAAATTTGGTCATGGAGCTAAGACTCATCTTGGGGATCCAAACTTCTATGATGAGAAACAAAGAAAGGTTTGTATTTATAACTGCCACCGTTTACGAAACATACAAGAAAAATAAATGTACCCACTATAGTGGAGCCTAGCTCATTTTTTTCAATGACAATATTTTTTATCTGTTCAGCACCATAAAGAGCAGACCATTGCATACATTTCTAATTACCGTTTATTTCGAAAATTCTTTGGATAATGACTAATTGCACTAGGCTATATTATAGCTGTGTAGATCAGTGCTGCCAACCTTTAAGATATTTTGAAATTTCTAGATTTCTACTGTTTTCTACCGATCTCAAAATGAATCTACCGAAAAATCCTAAATTACAAACGTCCAGATGCGTGAGCTTGTGACAATAACTCAGCGACCATTTCACAAATTTTTGAAAACCTCTTCTTCCTTACCAAAGTATCGAAATTTAATCAAAATATGTACTGACAGACAGACAGACGTATATGTTATTAAACATAAAAACACTTATTATCTAAAACTCAAAACTTTTCGCGATAACACTTCTCTCGCCTGCTGGCGACACCTGGATATAGTGACAAATTCGTCGATGTTGAGAATCTGATAATATAGTACTGCAATCGTCTTTCATTCCTTTTTTTACTCGGTTAATGTTTGACAAAAGCTTATCTAATGAAGTGCTGCTATGACCAATGGGCCATTAGAATAATTTACTTTATTAGAAAGACTGGAAAGTTTTACGTACAAAATGAATAACAAAGGTCCCAACACTGAACCCTGAGGACCCTGTATTTCAGTTTAGAACAAAGAATATTGCAGCGGGCTTTTCACTTATTCATAGAAGGTCCAATGGCGCCACAATATAGATACTAAAAGTTGCTACTAGTCATTTTTTGATTGGTTATTGTTCTTGATTTACTATTAATTTCTAATAACAAAATCAACGTAGCACTATAACACTTATTATACTGTTTACTGTTATAACGTTATAACAAGATTTACATGCTCTCCACTATGCATCAAGCCTGCTATAGACAATAGACATGCATGTTTCGTCTTCAGCCTAAACTCGTCAGTATAGCCTTCATCTAACTGAACTACTGAAGAGAGCAATCGGGTGGTATATACGTAACCCAGGCAAGGGTGTGATAGCAACATCGACTCATCTCCAAGTGGCGCCCTCTATGAGGACAACCATTGGCAACTTACAAAGGTAAAAGCACCTGGACTGCCTTGATAGGGCAGCAGATATCCCTTATTGACAGATCGCGACACTTGCAGATGAGTTGAAGAATCACATTTGTATGACTTATTGATTTTAGTTCGGATTCTAATTTTTTTTTATTGTATATTTATATTATGTAATTTTTTGTCGCCACAGATTTTCTAATCAGATACTCCTAGATAGCTGTTAATTTATTACGTATCATATACGATTACTTTTGGAAAAACGTATAAGTTTTCCAATAGAAACAATCCTAAGGTGTAATAATTACTTTTCAGTTTGAAACACGAATGATATCAAAAGAGTTCGCAAAAAGAGCGCAAAGCAAGATAGATGACTCTAGTACATCCTCAGATCCTCGGTATTATGATGCAGACACATCTCCTCCAAATGACCATGGAACTGCAGCACTTTTATTCCTAGCAGAAAACGGAGATGCAATTTCTGTTACCACTACCATCAATAACATGTAAGTATTACGAGCTAGGTT
Organism: Bruchidius siliquastri; assembly: GCA_949316355.1. Lineage (NCBI taxonomy): Eukaryota > Metazoa > Arthropoda > Insecta > Coleoptera > Chrysomelidae > Bruchidius > Bruchidius siliquastri. The sequence goes on from OX438536.1 coordinate 25,786,945, forward strand.
TAAAATAATATAAAAACATTAAATTTGTAATTAATATTTTTCATATGTCATTTATTATATCCGGAACATGTTAGCAGTACTCAAAACAGACATCTCGAATGTCAAGATTGATCTGAGTTTGGTTATGGAACATTCAAGATGAGCATTTTTTCATACACTAAAGCATTGAGCTGTGGCCGTAGTCAGTCAGTCTTCAGATGTCAAACAGTTAAGAACGAGAAACCGTGGATATTCAAGAATTTTTTACTGGAAGCGACCAAAATCCATACCTCATTTTAATTCGGAATATCACTTTTCAAAGGTTAACATTTCGAACATAATCAGATTTAGGAGCAAAATGTTTTAGAGAAAAATGTTAAGAATTATGAGCAGATTTCGAAAAGGGATAACGTGACGTCCTATTTGGAAGAGTAATTAAAAGGTGGAGCTTCGCCGCCATTTTGAAACTATCAGCCATAATTCTTTCATAAAAAAGTAGGTTTTCATCTCCAATTCAAGCATTACAAATTTGGTTGCGATAGACTTTAGATGAACAATGACTGAAATATTTTATTTCTAGTTTTGGTGCTGGATTCATGTCAGAAAGCACTGGTATAGTGCCGAACGATCAAATGGGAGACTTCCATATACCAGATGTGGCCGGTGATTCTGGTCTTGGATATTATCCGAATAATCTCATAGCACCTGGTAAAAGACCTCTCTCATCCGCGTGTCCTACTATAATCGTGGATGACAATGGAGATGTTGAGATGGTTATCGGAGCAGCAGGAGGAAAGAAGATTATACCAAGCGTAGCCATTGTAAAGTATATACAGTGAGAACATAAAAATCATCCCCCCCCCCCTTATTTCTTGAATTAATGCAAAGTGATATTTTGAATTTTGATATCGGATTCGTAAACAGCGACCCCAAAAACCCATCATACGAAGTCCTACAAAAGTTTTCGCAAAACTTTTGTAAAAAAAGTAAAAATACCACTGTGCACTGGGCTTATTTTTTGCATAATCGATGACCTTCTACAGGTTGTTAAGTATACAAGAGCGCTCACACATACAAGGTTTTGCTGGACGGTTTTTTCAGCTCAATTAAGAATGATACAAAACTGTGGTAGGAAGTACATGTCCTCGCCACATATTTCAGTTTTGCATCGTTTTTGATTGAGCGGACATGTTGGATCAGAACCATTGAGCATATTGCGTCCATTTTGTTATCTTAACTTTCTATTGAAGTTTATACACTTCTTAGGTTTCGGGAGGAATATTTTGAATCGCTTCCATAATATTGTTCTTCAGCTACTCTACAGTATTTGGCTTTTTGGCATAAATCTTATCTTTCAGAAATCCTTATAAGGGCACGAGCAGAAGCCATTGAATCCGGTATCCTCGAGGACAGATGACATCGCCAATTCGAGAGACTAAACACCCGGAAACATTAAAAATATTTATTGTTTTCCTAGGAAGCTGCTGTCGTCCTGCTGGAACCACACGTTTCACAGGTTAATTCGTTCGATTTGAGGGGCCAGAAGGATTTGCACAATATCACGTTAGTGCTTGAGTAGACAGTAGAGAATTACCTGCACCGTCTTCAAAGAAGTAAGGTCCGATGACACCTCCACATCAAACACTGCACCAAATTGTAACTGGATGGGAATGAAGTGGTCGTTGAAGAATGACACAAGGGTTCTCCAATGTCTAGATTCTGCTTATTTATTTTTTATACAAAATTTCAGAAAATTGCGCAAGGGTAAAAATATGTTCATGTACTGTGACACAATATTTTATTTGAAGCGCTTAATTTTGAACATATTGAGAATATTTTTCATGCAGATCAGAGAGAAAGGACGGCTCTATGCACTTGTGAGTCCCTTTTCTTGATATTTTGGTCACAAAAGGTTAAAAAGACATCCAAAATTAGTTAAAAAAGTCAATATTCATGTGCCAATATCTAAAATTTTGTATCAAAAAATCTATAAATGACTTCGCACGAGCGTAGAACAAACCTTTCTCTATCATTTGCAAAAAAAATCGTTCCATTATTTTGAAAAATGAGCGCTGGAAACGAAATACTGGAAACCCATGCAAAACGCGTTTCATTCTAGGTAGAGCCACCTCAGATGAAAAATAATGCAAAGCTTTCCAATTCGTCCTACACAACCTTTCGCTAATTTACTTTGATGCCAAATGGAAAACCCCATTAAATTTATGTATATACTGTTGACTTTTTTTAACCTTTTATAATAAATATCGAATAAGATTTCATAAAAAATACATACTTTTACAGACTATAATTCGCAACCTTTGGTTTGGCATGAGTTTACAAGAAGCTATCAATGAGAAGAGGTTCAATCATCCACTATTTCCGATGGAGCTACAGTTGGAGGAAGGATATTTTCAGGAGGTATGTTAAGCTGTGCCATCTAGTCAGGCATCAAAAACTCGAAAACTAACGTTTCCTCAGCAGTCTATATCAACATCATACATTATGACTACAATTTATATACAGAACGAGTTGTAAATTTCGGTAATCTCTCACATCGCGTTGTTGTATGCGCAGAACGCGTTGTGGATAAATCTTAAAAGACCCACAATGCGGAATACCGATTGCCGTCGGAGACACGCGACCATTTTTGGATTACGGGGTAAAATACATAGCAAGAGAGAATATTACCATACGAATTAAGCTATAATTGCAGAAATATCTACTTGAGAGACTTAAAGAAATTGGACACAATTGCACAGTGAGCAGAGGATTGGCTGCCGTCAGTGCCATTAGAAGACATCCTTATCTGACAGGAAACACCGACGTCACCAGGAGGAGCGGTTATGTGGCATATATTGAAAATTAAATATACAGTCATCAGGACTACAACTCAAATCCATTTTTGTAAAATTGCAAATGAATGTAATCCTGCATTCAAATAACGTAAAATGGATGAGCTGTAATCTTTATTATGGATTTTTTTGTTTTATTTACCTACAATGAGAGATAACATACATGCCTTACAAGGCATAACAATTTTTTCTCGACGTTTCTCTTACTATAGAATTGTCTATAATCTGTGGAAAGTGTAAGGTTTGAAAATTAAAAAGCATGCTTGTAATTTAATATTTATTTTTCACTTAAACAGTACAGACAGAAAATAAACTAAAATATAAAATACAATACTTGGCTATTAAGTAACGAATCTTTATAAACGATCTGATAAAAATTTTCATACCTTTCAATCCAATAATATATCATACGCATTAACAGAAATATGAAATTAACAAAAAATCTAGCAAATTAGGAAAGTCTGTGTACTTGAAGAATCTGGTAAATCGTACAGGAATTCAAGTGGCAGAATCAAGCCCATCGTTAATTCATGTTTGTTTTACAACTTTAATGAATAGTTTTCAATAAGATTCATCGTTTCCGAAATTATTCGTCATGTAAAGTGCGATAAATAGAGTGACAAGCACAAAGTAAATCAATATTCTTCATGAATGCGTCATGTTATATCCGTAACTATGTCATTATATTCATATAAAAAATGTAAAACGTTAAAAATAGATATTATAATGTATTATTTTTGTGAGATGCTCACAAATAATATTATAGAAAAGTAAAAACGTATAAAATAATTATGTGTATGTATTCATATACATATAACAAAATATTCATTTGTCTTTTGCAGACTCCCACTTATCAACCTGATATTTTATTTTCTCGATATAATTTGCGCAGACCCTACAACAACCTCCAACTATCTTAACACCAAGATTCAACCACGTAGGAATGTATTCTTCCAGTTTTTCGCAATTATTATCCCACCTGTAAAATATAATAAACAATAAAAATCTCGATTACATAGGAAAAAAAAATTATGACAAAACTGCTTGAACTTAACGAATCTGACGATTTTCAATTTATTATCTGCTATCCAGTTTTGACTAGTTTGATTTTTTATTGGTGAAATTTATGTGTTTTTTTATTACGTACTTAGGCAGTATTAGTAAAACTTATAAATAAACTTATATTAAATTAAAATTACCAAATATGGTCTTAATTTCTGCGTCGAGGCCCGAGGAGGCAGCGGGGGAGCCAGGGAGAACATTTTAGCGCTTGCTCCGCCTGCAAACGCCCCCCCACGGAATCTTAAGCTATTTCAATCACTGCATTCGGATTCAGGGCCCTCAAATGCACAGATCCGACGACGATTTAAATATAATATATATGTAATATAAATCAAAACGCTTCACTGTAAGAAAGTGAGATTTATCTGTGAAACAGTATGTTAAATACACGATTATTCTATGTCAATCAAGGAATTTTTCATCTACCTCTGTTAAATAGTCTAAGGATACGTTGCTAGCTTACCCAGTTTCCGGATCATAATTCTCTCCACTGTTAGCATACACGATTAAAGGTATTGGCTTGTCGCGGCCTTGGTTGATAGGCCTAATCAGAGGCTCGACAGCATGCGGTGCTATGCAGTTGACACCCACGGCAACAATCTGAGCCGGATCTGATTCGTACACTTCCACTGCAGCCTCGCAGAATGTATCGCCATTGTTTGTATGCACTCCATCGCACTACAATTGAATACATGGATAACGTTTTACTTCGCTCATCCTTGGGCGTATAACGAACTGGCGAAAGCATGGTTGGAGAGAGATGTGCAGGCAGTTCAAGAGGTTCATAGCAGGCCCCAACAAACGTAGGGAGCTATGGTTATTGAACAGGAGGAGGCATTCACTCCACTTATTAACAGGGATCCTCACCACACACTCATAGAAGTGGTCAAAGACCCAATCTGTCTGAAGTGCTGGGAGGAGGACGAGACCTCGTTCTACTTCCTGGGTGAGTTTGCTGTATACAGCGGTCTAAGGGCTGAGTTGTTCGGCACAGCAGAGTTCAATAGGGAAGAGTGTTACTCAGCGGAATGGTCGGACATCATGACCTTAATTAAAAGGTTTGGAAGGTTCGACACTAAGGAACTACCATGTATGCCATAGTTCTAGCGAGTCGGCAAAAAGGGCCAAAGGTGATCTACTTGCCACGATTCTCAATCGTCCTTTGAACTTTAGGATTATATGAATTTTCTAGTGAAAATCAAATGTGAAATACCTTACAACTGAAAGACACCCAGACTTTCACATTTGGATACTTCCTGACGATATCTAAGATGATTAAGGCCTCTTTTTTGCTGGGAATAGTCTCTATCGCCAACAGGTCTACCTTGCTCTTGATGAGGGCATCGATTCGTGGTTCATGAAACTGCCGTAAGGTGTCCACAGATACATGGTCCGTGTACCTTCCAGTGTATTCTGATCCGTCGTGAAGGTACGCACCGTACGGTCCCACTGATCCAGCTATCAGTGGCCTTTTGTATCCTTCAATACATTTTAATTTCAATAAAAAAGTATGTTACATTTTCGCGGATACTTTGGGGTTGTTCGTTTAGTAAAGTTACATTTTTTTTGCGATAGTTAATACATAAATGTAGGTTCTTCGATTCTTTGAGTTGACTATGATGTTAAACTACCTGTATCCACAGAGCTACAAGTGAATTTGGAAGTAATTTGTATAACGTACAAAACATATGAGAGGTAAGAATCTTGTTTTATATTTTTAATTATTAGTATCTCAACTTCATAGTAATGTAGATCACTTACCCATTTTTTCGCATTTATCCACCGCTGTTTTTGCTAACTCCACAGCTTTTTGGATCAGCTTATAACTATCTTCCTTGGACATATGGAGGAATTCCATGAAACCTTCAATACTTGCTTGATATGTATTGGTTTCAATAATATCTACGCCAACTGCAATCGAAAATTCTTCTATGACAGATTTGCTAGTACGCAAGTCGTGCCGGACAGACGCTCTACGCATTGAGCTACGCTGGCGCGTCTTACAATAAGTTCGAATGGTGAAAACAATTTTTCTTCCGAGTTTCAAATTAAAAAATGATTCTCGATTGCTAACCTAGTTGTCCTGAATTGCTCTTGTCTCAGCATGTCCAGTAGAAGACTCAGCCTCATGAACCTAACCTCATAATTAGCAAAATTCGAATGAAAACTGTCCCACAACATACATTACTTTAGATAGAGTACTTAACCGTTAAGCCAGAGCAAGCCGTGACAAAACAAAAACGATATGATCGGAATCTTGTGAGAAGTTATTGTTGATTTTCAGTAATTTCCACAGTACATATCGCCATTTTGGCATAATGTTTCTTTTCCAAATATATTATATAATTTGCATGTTGAGATCAAGGGTTCCGATCTTATATAAAAATATTTCATCAAATTTTATAATGGGAGTATCTGACACAACAATAGCTTTGTGTAGACATCATTCCAAAATGTAAAGTCTACACCTTCATATCACTATGCAAAACACACAGTGGAAAAACATTATTACCAACAAGCAGGAAGTTCTTATCAGTTCCAAATTGGTATAATCACAGAAAGTTCAGTCTTACAACTTACCACAACGGGAAGCTCTTATCTACACCAAGACGCCTTACCAACACAAAACAAGAAATCTACTTCCCACCATTTCCGTCCGGGGGTCTTTGCCATCAGGTCGCTTTGTAAATCTACTTGCAATCATAATACTTTTTTTATAGATAAGTTCATGCAAAGGCAGAAAGCCTATTGCGCTCCAGGAGCGTTGTGAGAGAATAAATGTCCTTTCACATTGACCTTAAAATGCTGGAAATTGTAACTATTGGGAAACAAACTCCTAAGCATCTCATTTCATTATGTCGAGTTTCCCCGTGAGATTGACCTATGGAAAAAGCTTGTCTGAGGTGTTGGAAGCTCAACCTGGTGAGGATACACTAGTATTTGCTGTATCATACAAAACAGCTCAGTTCAATATTTCCCACAATTGTGTCTGTAGAATCAGATCAGCCACCGTTTCTCATAGTTTGAGACTGTGGAGGTCCTTTGTAAGGGACACCAATTCAGCAAGGCCAGCAACATGATTGTGCCAGGATACTATTGATGTTCCCAGATATTGAGTGTCCTTCCATCTCTAGCGCTCATGTAAGTCTATAACAATTTTCCCCAACCAAACTTCAGGATGCGACAATTCTGAAGCATCTGAATCGCTTGTCAATGATACTTCCAGTTACATATTTCACTAATGATACTTTAAAAGTTAACACATTTGTACCAATTATCAAGTTAATGATATTACTGACTATATATTCCATTTGAAATATGTCAGAACATTACCTATAAAAAGCTCAATAAATTATCGATTGAAAGCAGCTACATGCCTTTGCAGCTTATATAAAATAATTGTTACCTTGTATATAATCCATATGTGTTTTAATGACTGCTTCAGGATCAGTGATCAGAGCTCTTGAACTCCATAGTGGATCATGATCTACAGATTTATCTAGATATTTATTCAATTGGAACCCATAAGATCCATCCAAAAGCTTGATTTTGTTGTCAGTCATTTTAACTACAAGTATATACGGAAATTTATGTATGATCTGTTGATCTTTATAGGAATATTGGAATATAAAAACATTTTTCAAAACTATAAATTTTCAACTGGAGGAAGATTACACCATCAAAGAAATGTATTCGGGACTTAAAATAGTTTTGTAATATCCTAGATTATTTAGAATATTCTTGAATATATTTCAAAATATGTTTTTATTATTGTCGTAGTCTTATGTATTTTATAGAAAAGGTAGATTCATTGATGATCATTTCTATGAATAGTAGTCACATGATAGGAATTATAAAATAATATTTATCATTACTTCTGCGTTCTGCAATCCATCGACATTCGGTGTTTAAAAAACTAACCTTAAAAACAAAAACATAAACACAAAGCCTCAGATTCACAGAACGTCGTGGAATGAACAGCAAAGCGAATGAGTGGCAAGCTTGACCCTAAAAATTGTGTCTTTGCAGTTTGAATTTTGAATGTTCCCTGACGCTTGAGATGGCACTGACATAAACTATGGACCACACCACGACCACACTATGGATTACTCATTTCTTTAGTCTCCCAAAATCAGTAATTGTGATTAAAAAATACGTAATATATATTTTATTTTAGTCCCAGTGACCCAGTGCCATCCGCTGAGCAGTCAGAAAATATTCAAACGCTCCAAAAAAAGCAAAAGCAAGTTCGTATGACAGGTTATCTGTGTACTACTTAAAAATTAACTCCAGCAATAATTCAGAATGAGAACTAATAAGCGTATTTGCTTTGTAATGAGCACCACAAAACATGAAAATATTAGAATAAAAGCTAATCAGTTTGCTAACTTCATAATTATATGTATATTTCCTAACATAAATATGACAATATTTTCATGTTTAGTTCCAACGACGATAGAAAATGGCGGCTGCTAATATATCCTCTGTAGGAGCCTTAATCGATTTTACAGTTCTATTCATTGACAAGTGACATTCGACAAGTGTTTGAAATGTAGATTGACAAATGACAAATCAATATATTATCTATGGTCAAGGTGGAATGGTATGGTGGATTTTGTGAACCTGCAATGCTGTTTATTGGGGAAAATTGTCATTAAATGCAGTATTTTGCCGAATATCAATAGTTAAATGTATTACAAGTGATCAAAGATTGTGGTCAATTAGGTAAGTTTGCCTAAATTTAATAACCGTTGGAAAGTATCCAGTAGCAGAAGGAAAGGCGTGTTCATGTCCAAACAATATGGCGACTTAATTGTGGCGTGTTCTGAAAAAGCGTTCTCGCTTTTCTCGTGTGCTGATTTTATCTTTATTTTTAGATTGTGCTTATTCGATTCCTTAAATATAAGCAACGAAATATAATTCCTCTGCGCACGAGTGCGTAGAATTACTTATCGATCGAATATCCGGAGACAAGAGCGTCACGCGTCACCACTTGTGTCAGAAAAACAAACGCTGTTTACCAGTTCGTGTACCATTTCGTCAGTTGAGATTCTATCAAGGGATTCCTTCTTAATTGCTACTGGCAAAATTTAGTTTAGTAAGTAACGATTCCGTAATATATCTACTTGATTTCGACTATAGAGGTCTCTACAATTCCCTGGCTAAACCCGTTACTCGGGTGTTGATGTTGACATTTTATATCTGTGGGGGCTACTTAAGGACTTTTGCAGTAAGACTCAACTCTTCAAATACTCGATTGTTACTTTATGATGTTTTAACCATTTACTGGCGTTTCATAGGCCCTAGGATTCTGGCAGGCATAAGGGGGGTTGGAGAATTGGCCAGAGTATACATTGAGGAAAAAATAATTTTTTGAGTGCCATGCAATGGTAAAAAACAATACGTGCGTTTTTTTCGTTTGATTTTGATTTTACTTAGAATCTTTCAGGGGGCCAGATGTACATAACGATCCTACCAACCCCCTTACTTATGCCAATGGTCCTTGCTAGTCTATAACACAGTAGGTATATCATATCCATTTGGGTTGGGGTTCTATATTGTTTAGTAAACTGGGGCTTGACTAGTCAAGCTATAATTTACTTGTATCCTTACCTCTCCCTTCATATCAAGTATTGAAACAAAATGGTGCTAACTGCAAAACTTCTTGAGTCACAAATATTCATTGAATGAACTATTATCATGAGTATCAAGTAAATCTATCACATATTTCTTGTCCCATTAAGACCTCAAACTGATTGTTTTTAATTTTACAGAATAATTATTTGACAATATAGTGTTGATTAATATTTGTATCGTCACATTTTATACATCTGTTTTGCTGTATATCATGATGCTGAACAGATAAATACAATAATATAATAAATAGTTTGCACTTATCAGAGTAGTTTTGAGAAACTGATACCAGATAAGTGCTATGGAATCTGACCTACATGACAATTGTTTTGTGGAAATTATGGAATTCTTCTCATATTCTATGCATTTTATGTACAATAAGGTTTGATTTGATGAATTTGCTATATTTGTAACTCAGCATCTTGGAGTATTTTGCCAAGCTCCATTCTTGGAAACATTGATAATATCAATGTTATATTATAATAAACCCTGTGTTGTGGCAAGTATTTATTGAGAAATTTGTGGTATATAGAAATGATATCATGCCTAAACCTATTGTAAATGCTTGTCACATCCTATAAACATTGAATGGAGATGGAAATATGCTTAGACAAATGAACAAAAAGTTGTCTAGGTTGAGAATTTTCATTCAACCTGTCTCACCATCAAATGTAATGAAACATATTAACAAAATCCTGTTTACTCACATTGCGTAGATGAGAAACAACAGTTCTATGAATTTGGTAACAACTTGAGGCTTTATTGTTATTTTATAATTTATTTTTAAACAGGAATAGCATTTTTACACCTTTGATAGCTTCAAATTAATTATTAGAATTAGCATTATCCACTGTTTCAGCTAAACTAGAACTAACAACATCTACTGCTCAATCTCTATCTGACTTATGTAACATTTAAAAGAATCAACATCATTTGTTACACATTATTTGGTGTAATCTAATACAAACTGTGATAATTGATGCTCTCCAATTGCCTGACATTTTTTTTATCTAACTTAGTGTCAAAATCTGCATACAGCTACAGTCCATTTTTACATTCCTAAAGGTGGTATGATAAATTTGACCATATGCAGCATATAGGTATTTTTTATTGCAACATTATCACACTTTTTAGCACTTGTTCAGGCATTCATCATTCTGCGTTAACAACTGGTGTCGTAGTCTACTTGGAAGGGAGCATTCCATATTTAGTATGTACAACTTACTGTTGGGATAAATTTATAATAAATAATGGAATTAAGTATAATGTAAAAAGTGGAGATGAAATTACCTGTTTATTACGGTTCATCTGCGTTATACAATTTCCTTTTCAAAGTTGGGGACTCATTACTTTTACCCTCTTTTTGCTGGAATATGTCAGTTGTCTCACTTTTAAGACAGCGTTGTACATTTTTCAGGTCATGAACATCTAATTTTAAATTCAGTTTGAATTTCTCAAACGGTTCTGTAAAACCTTTGCTGCATAGCTACTTTCTGATATTTCTAAATTTGCTAAAAATGTAATTTCTTGAATGGTTTTGTTATGTCAAAAACACGTGGAAATTCGTATTTTTATGTTCTCCCAAATTGACGTGATATCTTCCAAGTCCAAAATTTGCCTATTATTTGGGATAATTTCTTTCACTCTTAGGCCTAGTTAAGATACATGAGCATAGTTGAATAACATTTTTAAAAGCTTAAGATTTTTATCATTGAAATAAATCGATTTGCTGTCTGACCATTTTCGCATGGTTCAGGCATACTGTCATCTCACTTCATGTTTGGAATCTTCTCAGCAATGCTGTGAATCTGGTGCATTTGAAAGGTAAGAGAGGAACTACTTCCGTTTTCTTTGCAACATAATAATCTATGTATATGTATAGAATATTGATGCTATCAGTATTTTTTTTTCACATGGAAACTGATCTTGTACGTATATTTGAAAATATGATAGGTTTGAGTTATTCAAAGATATTTTAAATGACTCCTAGTTTATAATAATATTTCACAAACAGCCTTAAAAACTTAAACTAATAATAATTATGAATAGTCATACTGGCTTGGTTCCACAAATAAAAGTCATTACAGAAAACCTTATGGAAAACCGAACCAAACTGCTATCTTGACTCTTAGATTGGCTTTGTATGATTTTCCCTATGAGCTCTAAAATACATTCTGCTTTATTACAATTTGAATTGATTTATTTTCCAGAAATCTACTGTTATGCCCTTATATCAGAACTGCTTTAACATTGTAGTTATCTGCTATCGAAAAGTTATCTTGAACTCCCCATATTGTTATGTATAAAACAGACAAAAATAAAATCTTTACATCGTTTCCACTTCTTATCAGTGCCTGGTTGAAGTGTGGTCTATATCCGATTTTACTCATACATTGAAATGAAATGCCGTTTGAGATATTAATAAAAAAACAACTTTTATAGCCTCTCTCTATCTTGAAAACAAAACTATTTAGGACATGGTTCTAGAATGCGCACCTGGAAGGTACGGCCTATCAACAAGTAACGCCCTGTATAAATAAACGATATGTCCAGTATGAAACTAAACGTTATCACTTGCAAGACAGCAAAACATTTTCTTGTTAGAGAAAACGTAAATAAAGGCTACCTAATCCGAAAAAAAATTAATAAAAAAATCTAGTGTACATTTGATGGCATATTATTCTTGAGACTTCTCCCATAGGCGCCACTGGGATTCATAATTATCTTTCAGTTAGCGGTGATTAAGCGTCTTTTTGTAATTAACAACATCGTCAAACTTCAACTAAAACGTCACAAAAACCTTTGAGATATTAAGAAATCATTTTATTTTTATCTGTTCCCTGTATCTTTAAACTTCAACCTTCTCTACATAAAAAAAAGTTGAAAACGACGAACTCTCTGTATATTTTAAGTGAGTAATTGTCACGAATGTTGCCTACATAGTGGATACTATTAATTATTATTCAATGAAAACTCACTCAGTGAAACGTGTTAAGAGATCTTTACTGTTCCAAAACACTGGTACTGCTCTCTAGATGCGAACAACGCGCGTAATTTGAAATTTGGAAGAACGATGGTTTTCAGGGGCCTACCAAACAGCAGTCTGACTGATCTGGAGAGTCTGTCCGGCAAGCGGAAGGTGTGTGGTTCGAATCCCGCTGTTTGCTAAGCTTTTCTTTCAGATTTCTAATGCGAACTTGTATAGGCGAGGATGGGAACTGTACTTGTTTTGTTCCTGTTATTTTATTATTTTTAGAGTAAAATTGTAGATTTTATTAACAAGATTGATTCACCCTATGCATTTGAAATTCATATGAGTACTGTAACCTCAGATATTATGTCTTGTACAAATAATTGCTATAAGTATGTTCGAGTATATTAAACTGTAAAAAGGAGACGGATTCTACAAGTCTACCAGTTTTACTTCTCACACCAACTGGCGGTGAGGTGTTGTAATCACGACGAATTTCTCATTTGAGATATTTTGGTTTCTTAATGTTTCGTGACATATACCTCTCGATAAACTATCTGACTCTTTTTTGTCGGTTTGCCTCTGTACTTTGCCTGGTAATCCTTGGGCCTCTGAAAGTACTTTTTGGGTTTTGATGAAACTTTGGCTAACTAGTGTGACAAGGACGACGCCGTGTAGTGTTTGAAAATCGGTTCAGTGGCGTAGGAGTTATCTTCACAAAAACGAGAAAAAAACAGTCGACCAAGCGAACAAGCAACGACGTTCCGACGATTCTTGAACTTGTCGATTGCGACGCAGCAAAAAATTATCCCATTTATACGGTGTATGTGCTCGGTAATTTTTTTTTCGTACCCTTATTTTCGCGTTTTGATTTGAAAGTTCACGTTGGCTTGTGGTGTTTGTCGGTCTGTATGCCTTCTATGCAACGTGCACTGTTGTCACGTTTGCTCTTACACTACTTTGATCTGGTTAATTATCCTGTGAGGATAAATAATAACAAAAGCGATATTAAAGTATAAAATAGCGTCAGGTAGGTTGACTCTGTAAATTACGTGGTGTGGTCTCAGTTTACTGAATTTTTCATTGGATTCCAGAACAATACATCCAGTTTAGGTAAGTTTTGGAACCCCTAATAATTTTGATAAATTCGATAATTTTTTGATTTTTCAATATAATTCAAGGTCTTTCAGTAGTTTTTATTTTTGTTTTTTTTGCAATTCAAAAGATTAACAGCTCCAAAATTCGATTCAAATCTTTATTCCCAAAGTGCGATTTTGTGGGGAGTGCAGCTTCAACCTACTTGACGGCATTTTTTCAAACTAATCTGGAAATCAATTATGATACCTTATTGTGAAATCACAGTAAATCGTTTTATATGTAACCTTATATTTTCCATTACATGATGTCGATTTCGTCCAACTCTTCTAACTGCAGATTGTACAATAGAATGGCTGTTAGAAATTAATTCAGCCCTTTGCCACACATTGCAATGAGATATGGAACGAAAAGTTGGGTATCATCTGCATACAAATGAGACTTCGCGCACTAGCGCACTAGCTAGTGATAAAGTGAACAGCAGCGGACCAAGTATCGATCCCTGAGGGCTTTCAGATTTATTTGTCGCACTTGCGATATGGTTTTATTGGACTTGACACGTTGTGATCTGTTGCTTAGATAAAATGAAACAAAGTTGAACTATCACCAGCCAAATTATTACCAGCCGCTCCAGAAGATTTAAGTATTACTAAAAAAATATGGTTGATAGCATAATCATTGCAGTTGCTACATGGGTGAAAAAGAATACTTATTAGATAATTAAACAATACTTCATTCGAGTAGTATGGGTAATCGACAAATTATTTATTTACTATAAAAGCATACATTCGCTGTTTCTCCAATATTAATTTATGTAATGGAACTTACTTCTGATACCTCGGAATCATAGTTTTGCATCCCAATGAGACTGCAAGGATTGTACAACTTTTTGCCCCGCAAATTGCAAATCGTTGATATTTTTTGCTGTTCGTATACGCAAAATGTTTGTTAATGTTTGCCCAGACGGCCTTAGAGTCGTTTCAATGTGTCCACTTTAGAATACCGTTTTTATCATTATACTAACATAACACAGCACTGAGTGACAACGCTGCATCACCGTTCTCTTTCTATTTGCTGTCCCATCCACTCTTATACTTTTAACGTTAAGGCTAACATAGCCAAAATCTTGCTGTGACAGCTGCTGTTGTTTTTAGTAGCGAATATTACACGGAGTTCGTGTAGTCGGTTCCGGAAAAGGGAGTTTGCGTAAAGAGGAGAGCTCCAGATGCTATTCCATCATCAATTGTCAGAATATCGTATCGCCGCTCACGGGGACAGCGTTGCCACAGTTCGTAGTGACACCCAAAAGTGGTCTACTTTCTCTCTGGATGGACAGAAAAAGTTTACACCCGTGTGCTATGAAAACAATTTCTTCCTGTTCTATCAATTTCAGAAAGGTAATGAGTCCGCACTCAGATTTGTATAATAGGCGGGGGAGATATTGGAATCGCGAAAACAATACGAGATAGATATTGACATATACAACACGAAAAACTCATCACACATTTCTGTCTGTCTATACTCTGCCGGTAATCTATGTGATTCTTGAAATTATGTTTACAAGATTTCCGCCTTTTAGGGATGAGAATAGTTTTTCTTTGATTTTGTTTAATTTACCCAGCACACCTTATCGCAATCTTGACTCAACAAGGAACCTTCAGCAGCAGACTTACCACTAGAAATCGTACCTAAATACCAGCCACTTATAGATAGCAATTCGGATAAATTGTTGCGTGGTATAAGCGAACCTTACTTTACCTACTTGAATCCATATACCACTAGGGTGCAGTGGTCTGATGGTTAAGGTAACGACCCGGCCAGCCAGAGATGTAAGATATTTTCTCTGTTTGTTCTAATTACGAGTTTATATAAGATATTTCCCTTTTACGGATGACACTATAATTCGAATCAGATTGTTTTAAAGAGTCTGTCTTATCGAAACGTCAATGACATTGCATCCTTCAATTGAGTTTTAACTGGTTCATGAAGATGAACAGCGCTTAAACATTTTGCTACTACAAATTGAGGAGCAAACTGGAGTGATGTCGTCAGGCAATTCTGGCTGAAATTGACAAGAAAGTGTACTAAATTCTTAAGGTGGGCCAAAACGTCTATATTAGTAAAGAAAAATCTTTGCTGTCAATAATCTAAACTGAAGACTGAACAGAACTCTGAAGCACAGTAATGAAGACTAGACCCGCCAAGAGAAAATTGGGCCAATATTCACCACTCCCCTCCCCTTAAGAAAACTGGGGAGAGAAAAAAGAATTATAGCGAATATTTAATAATCTGATATGAAAAATTTAGATGAAAAAAGGATTGACTCAAGAATCGGCTTCGAACTTCACATATCCTGAAATTAAACAATTCATTTTCAATTGCAACTTGAAATTGTACCAAAAAATACAGGTTTATTAGCTTACTGAATCTAGTACGATTTTGTACTAAAACGGCAACCCTAAAACTTACGTTATGTAACCCGCGAAATTATTCCTTTTTAACTTTCCAAGCTGTGAACAGCTCAAATCTTGCTGAGACTGTGACAGTGAGAATTATGCGAGAAGAGCTGCCTTTCATGTCGCGGAAAGGTTAAAGCTACTGTTTACAATGTCCAGCAGGTGGTGGGATAGATTTTACTGACGATGGGCATATTTATTTTTGATGTTCATAGTTATTTGTGGATGGTAGTGGAATCGATGATAGAAATCCACTTTTACTAGTATTTTCTGATGGCACAAGTTGCGGCTCAACAATAGTTATACAAGGTCTGGTCACTATTCACTATTGCTACTTGATGTCTCAAGATTTGAGCTGTTTACAGGATAGCCATTTGGAAAGAATAATCGCCCGTATTTACCAGTTTGATCCACAGCTCGCTGTTGTGGATCAAAGTGGTGTTCCCACCTGCAATAAAACATTGGGCTTTCATAATTTTTACATGACTTGTGTTTAGAACTACTGTATCGTCTTGGGGATGATAATTATACGCTAATGAAAAGTGTGTTTCAGCATAATTTTATAACCGTTCCGAACTTCAATGAGTCTGCGCAGTTTTAATTTCAAGATTATTGATCTTGAATCGGTTTAACAAATTACCTAACGTAATTTTTTGGAAAAATCATATGAAAATTCTAATATATGATGGGGCATAAGTATAATAGGATTTGTTATATTTGTGTTTTTATAGTTTGAAATGACTAATCGAAATTCTCAATCGGTTTTTTGTCATTCTAACGCCCGCTAAAGGTCAGATTTATAGTTCTCCCTGACTGAGCCTCAAGACGGTCTTAAAGTTAATTTATTAGTAAATTTATTGTCAACTCAAGGTGGAGACTATAAATACAACCCGAAGTCAAATATAACATTATACGTTCGCGGAACGATTCTAAGAAATTGTGAATGAAGTCGTAAACGTTAGGGAACTCTTGTTTTAACGAAATTTATATCCAGAAATGATTCAAAACTACTATTTAAGGTTTTGTTGAGAATTTTGGATTCTGAAACAGTTTAACAAGTTATCTAACCTTTTTTTTGTTTTAAATGGAATTCGTATAAAAGTTGTTGTGAAGGGTTTCAGCAGAAGTGATAGTAGACGATATTGTTGAAATGAAGAAACGCATAATTTTGATACGATTAAGGCCGGACTGGAATATCGTGGAATACATTTTTTAATTGTTTATTGACATACTCGTATGATTTTACACGTCGGAAAAACGTCGGTAAGCTATTTTGAGTAAAGTTCCGAATTCCAGAGAACTCTGCTAGAGCGACCATAAAAAATCGTATGTCTCCTCCGTACATTGTTATGTATAGTGGAAAAGCTGGTCCAGAGAAACTCCCACCTTTAATTTCTTGCGTAAGACATAGCTATGATTTTTCAGAACTCCTGAAATTACAAGATTGTGTTACGAAGCGCGATAAATAAACCTGCCCCCTCCTCCCTTCGCGAAGATCTGCAATTACCTCGACTCTTCCATTTCTAAATGCCGCACGTAACATATGGACAGCCTCAAAGCAGAATTATTTATGGGGACCTGGAGCGTTGTTGGGGGGTGTTTTCCTAGAAATGTCTACAATTTTCATTATCAGTTTTTGATACCTCAAAAAAAAAACATATCTTCCTGTGTCCACCTGTATCAATGCCGCTTATGTACTTCAATTATCCAGCAGATCTTGAAACAGCTCTTTGCAGTTTTTATGGCCTTCCTTTTAATTAATTTTTCAGTGTTTGGCGAACAATTATCAATTCAAGAATACTGCAAATTTTTGTGTTTCATCATTATTGGTATGAATTTTTATAAATGCGAATTTTGTTAAACTTTTCACTCAAAATTGATTTATCATTATTTTGTGACGGAAGGTTATTGTGTATTGTTATACTGTTTCACGAAGTCACTCACAAAGAAGAAACAGGACTCGACTACTAAGAAATATTGACTGGATAGATAAGTTAGAGCATTAGCAAAGATAATCTTGATTCTTGGGAACTAAAGAAGAAATCGCAATATTGGTTGGGAGTCCAGTCGTACAGCCACCAAGCATTTCAAAAGAAGTATCCTCCAAATGGAAAACATTCAAAGATTGACCATATTTACGGTCAAAATCTACTTCTGATGTCCTTACTCTAAGTGAATCATTGGTATGGACTTGTAAGACTCGGATATGGTGTAGCTCGGTAATGTTTACTTCAGGAGCAGTTTTCCTTCCATAATACTCGAGAAAGAGCCTCACAGTACTTGCAGCATTAGCCCGAACCCAAGATGAGTAAGAAACAGCCCTCTTGAAAACACCTTTAATGTCAATCATTTCAGTGTATCAGTCAAACATTTTTGTAGTACATATGCATTTTGACGTGGTTGAGTACTTTTAAGGCGTTATAACAATACATAATAAAAAATCAGTCGAAAAAGGTCTTTTATCAATCTCAAATTCAAAGTAGAGTGAGATAGAGAGTAATATTTTATTACAAAACCCATATCAGCAATATGGATTTCTGTTATTGAAATTATAACTGAGCGAATTGATGTACATCATCTAAAGAAATACTCAAACAGAACATCTAATATTTAATTCAGCACATAAACAAAATAAATTGAGGGAATTTTTGGGCATCTACAAATGAGTTTTTACGTGCTTCTCCCGCCTTGAGGACGCATGAAACATTGAAAACAGTGTACCGTTTAAGATAGACCCTCACAACGAGTCGTTTCAGGAAATGAACCTGAAAGTACTGGAATTATAACAATGCCCCTTACTACATACAATCTTACCAATGGTGGGGATGATTTCGTTTAGAAGCTCAATTTATTCTAGCGCTGCATGTCTACAGTTTATCCACTGTCACGATAGATTGGAACAAAACAAGCTTGGAAGCATGATCTTCACGTGATTGCCAAGCAGCAAATGACAGGGCAGCGCTTATTGGTGAATTCGGTTTTAAATCAGTCGTAAAATTCACGTACAAGCATTGTATTTTGGTATTACATTGCTTTCGAGGCTTTTATAAGATCTTGCTGAGTTTATCTTATCAATAATTTAGTTTCTTTGTTATCATCAGTCCTCGTTATTGAACTATATATTATAGTGAGTTGATTATAAAAAATGTCAATTAGGTTGACGCTGTACTTCCTACGTAATGGTATCAGTTTGGAAATATGGATTTGGATAGGATTTTGGAGCTAACTGTTTATAGTTGGAATTCAATAAAAAAATATTGAATAGCTGACTCTTTAAAAATTCAGAACATTTCCATATTTACAAAATTTTGTTCAAGTGGATCAGCTGCTCTAAAACCCAATCACAGTATTCAATAAATTGATACAATTGCATATGGAATACAGTTACCATACTTGATACCATATTGCATGACACTAAACACCACTTTTCTCATTATTCTAGATCTTTATTCAATTGAAAGGCAATAAACAGAACAAATTGGTCCCCTGATAAAAAAAAACTACGTTCCCTTCAACTTAGCCCATCACTATTACTACGTGACGTCACTGTACATCTCGCTGTTGCCTGCTTGCCCTGAAACGCTCTCAAAAAGGCATTTGCTTTCTTACTCTTACCAAAGTCAGAAAAATAATCCGCCCATCATCAATTTCGACCCAAAAAATCGAAAAATGGTAAGGGGCCTGAGAAAAGTCTAGAACAAGGTTTCATCGTTTCCCATTTTTTTAGTTTTCCTCCGCCATTGAAGCGATGATCTCGGAAAAACCCTTTCGTCCTTGTCACAGTATTAACCTAGTGCCAGTTTCATCAAAATCCAAAATAACCTGTTCGATTTATGGAATGGCTAAAGACGACCGAACAAAGTACAGGCAGATCGTCGGTAATTATTGACATGTATTTTTGTGATGAACATTCCAAAAAAGTATTTGTTGCGGACGGGACTCGAACCCGTGTCTGCAGCATTCCGTGTTAGCGCGATAACTGCTAACAGACAATTTAGGACGTCTAGTAAGGTGCGTCCATGTTCACACCGTTTATCGTATGGTTTTCCAGGTCGTGTTTGGATTGACAGGGACTTTGAGAGATGAATTTGGTGAACGAGAACCCGCCTTACTAGACGCCTTAAATCGTAATATAACCGCAGAATTTTTCTCATTAAAAGATGCGTCTTTAATCTCTCTTTCCCATAATCCATCTGATTGCACTATAGGTGGCAAATATTGAAATTTCGAATAATCTCAATTTGATATACGAAGGTTTTTCTTGTTACATCGAACATCGCCGTTAGTCCATACGATGAGATATGCTGTGACATCAGAGACTTTCATATGGGGGTTGTTTGAAAATGTTCCTATCCAAGATAAAACGTTTCTTTCAGTCCATAAAGCAACTTAAATAGTAGAATTGAAAAAAAATGGTGAATGAAGCCAAAAATTAAATTTGAAATACTGCTCAATTGTCACTTTTTGGCATCGTGGAAATATCACATGGAAAGCAGTACACCGAGGAACAATAAAATGAACGTTTGGCGACGTCACTTCGGACATCGTCGCGCTGATAAATGAAAACGGATTGATAAATAGCTGGATGGGAAGTTGCAGGTTGATTTAATTTTTTTTCGATTATCTCTCGCAGAATAATGATAAAAGAGCAATGACAATGCTTTCTCGAATACGGGTATAACAAATAGAGTTCACTTCAACGCACAGAAAACACTTGACTTGTCTGCCAGTCATGATGTATTGACTTACATTAAACTTCTGGGGTCTAATATCGACAGTAAGATGTCATGACACTACTACTGCTCAACCAGGTTCGGACGAGGAAATCGTTGAAATATTGCTCGCATGTGTGGTGATGCGCTCCCAATACAGAAAAGAACAACGTCAAGTGCACAAAGAACAAAGTACTACAATCTGGAATATCGAAGAAAAGTCGCTGATCTATCCCAATATGGAAAATGTTTAACCGAGCTGTCTCTGATCACACCAAGAGCTATCATTACAATAAACCCTAAAAAAGCCCAACAGGTTCGTCCTCACCAGGTGGAAATTCCAGACACCTAGAACAGGTCTTTTCCAGTAGTCATTCTTTTGAAGAGACAGCATTATAGAATCTGCTGCCCGGGAGTGTATTCCTTATATTGGCAGCGTTTTAAGGTCAATGTGAATAGACAGTTATCCTCACACGGCGCTTGTGGAGCGCGTTGAGCTTTCTGTCTTTCCTTGCCTTTCTCTTAATTCGTAATCTATTTACAATTTCCCTGCACTGTGCAATGAACTTATAGAACATGCTAACTTTACTATGTGTCATCCATCGGATTTGAGGGAGGGGGCAATACGCATGCAGGGGGGAGGGCGTATAATCAGGGGCGACAAGCACAACAGAGGTAAACATTGGTGCTTTTTTCTCTTCAAATTATCTGTCGACAACTTCTACATCATACTAACTAGCCCCATCTAAGACGGTGGCATTATAATATTATGTATAATTATATAATTATTATTCTTGCCAAGTACATACAAGTAATGATTTATTCTAATCATATGAAAACTAAGACTAGTAAACTGGCTTATAATTAGAACAATCAGGGAAAAATATCACGTAGTGGCCTAATTCGAACCCAGATTTCCAGCATCTTGGACAATCGTCGGAATGCCAGATCTGTGGGTTCGAATTCCACCACTGGCAGATTTTCTTTTCTGATATTTATAATTTCAAGTTTGTCTATATACGATGTCTTGCGGTTGAGACTAAAATTTGGCTCAACACTGGCACACCTCGTCTGAATAATGTATAAGTCAAAAGTACCTCTAGATGTGGATCCTGGAAGCAAGCAACATATAAAATCTGATGATTGCGTAATAGCGCGAGCGTGAGATATTTTCATTGGATCCATATGCTACCAAGGTAGCGT
Organism: Bruchidius siliquastri; assembly: GCA_949316355.1. Taxonomy (NCBI): domain Eukaryota; kingdom Metazoa; phylum Arthropoda; class Insecta; order Coleoptera; family Chrysomelidae; genus Bruchidius; species Bruchidius siliquastri. The sequence continues at coordinate 25,808,909 of OX438536.1, forward strand.
ATCTCATTGGCTAAGGCGATGACCCGGATATCTGGATTTGATCCAGCTACTACTAGATATTTTTATCTGATTTTCTAGCCGTCAGCCATTTCTTGTTCACACACTTTAGGTCCTTTTTTCCATGATTCGGTCACAAGAGGACATCCCACTTCTGATGTTAGATAAGTTCAACTGGTCTTCTTTATATAAATTGCCACATTAACAATGTTAAGAATCGATCGGTGTTTACAAGAGAGCCTGGGAATTATTAAGCAAATCGGCACGCCACAGCGGTCCAGTAGATCTGAAGGGTCGGAATAACGGAGGCCTTCAACATAAGTTGCACATGATATGAATATTCCGCTATAATTTGGCTCTAAAGAAATCGTCATCGACAGATCTCGTCTGTTAAACTTGCCCAAGATTTTGGATATAGAAGTTACCTGTAGTCTAATCGATTAAGTTGATGGTTTGGAATGTGGGTTCGAAACCTGCTGTTACCAGATCTTTTCCTCGACTTTGCTTATTATTTTTGTCGCCACCGCCAGACCTGGTCTGAAGATTGTATAATTCAATTTTACCAGTAGATGTCTGTAATCCAACATATTATTCCCTTGAATCCATGTGCTACTAAGCTAATGTAGTCTATTGGCTTCATAGGACGGCCCGGTATTCCGGGTATGTATGACTTCAGTCGCTATCCGAATTTTTCTAATAAAAAAGTTAAAAGATACGATGTCTCTCCCTGCGAGATAGAGCATACGAGTATATATATTCTTCGCGTATTCTTCAAAAATTTTGTCTCAACCGGAACTACCGCTGGAGATTTTATCAGTCAAACTCAACATTGGAAGTCGAATCTAATTGTGAGGTACTTATAGTCAAATTCTAAGAGAATAAATATGCATAGTATTTCTAAACTCAGTTGAAGAACCTTTCCAGCAACACTCAAAAACGTTCAATTTCAGTCACGCAGTTCATTCTAATCGAATATTTCGCTACGTGTTCTGCTGAACAGTCCCGGTAGTCCGAGTATTTGGCTAGTGAAACACTGGAGTATAGCATTATTTGTTGCGACTCGCCAAGAGATCGATAAGTACACGTGATAAAAACCACTAGAGAGCATGTTTTTTTACAATCTTCAATTGCCTATTCAGGAACTATACCAAGATAATGTGGTCCAACAGATTAAAGCGATGGCCTAGAATGCCGTACATGTAGCAATTCGATTATTGAAAGACTCGTTGAATTGATACCGCGTAAAAACGGTACATGAGAAAAACATTGTTCAGGGTAGAAAGTCTATTGCATACACTCTAAAGCAAAAAGAAAATAACGGTGAGGCTTGAAAAGAGATCTATTTATATAAATTTTGTTATTTTTACTTTCCACCAAAATATGTTTATTAATACTTTTGATTGAAACTTCCCTCAAAATAATGAAAAACACCCCTTGTTGTACATTGACTCTAGAAAATGCACAATTTTGACACGGATAGTGTCGTCATTCTCATCTTAAGACACACTATACAGTACATTGTATGACATGGGCATCAGTCTGCGGTATAAACGGTAAAAGTAACCTAACTCTTATATCTCGCTGTGAGTAAGACGGAGACACAGATAGTATTGATCCAAGGTTGTCAAGTTTCCACAAAGTGATTACCTATTTTCTCTTTATTGACTCACGATAACAATGGTACAGAACAAGCTGATTAAGTGAACAAAGTATGAAAAGTATAAGAAGACTAATTATGCGAAATAGAGCGGCAACCTTGCCAGAAAACTCATCGACGCTGCGGTATCGAACAAGGCGCGCGTCAAAAGACTTGCAGCTATGAACGCCTTTCAAATTCATACTTCATCTGTTAGTGACGTTGTAATTATTTTATTGATGATCGAAATAAAAGGTACATTTTAAAAAAGCTCGTTTTATTCAAGAGACCAGTAGCTTGAATCCACTTGGAATAGCAGACATCCTGCACAGCATACCAGTACGATACAACAACAGTTTCTTGATTCCTTTCAGGTGAGGATGAGTGTGATAATCCGGTTGCAGAACTTGCCGTGGTCAGCAAACGCTCTCGATATCCGTCAATACTTCCACGGCCTCAGCATTCCAGAAGGCGGGGTTCATATCGTTGGCGGAGAGTTGGGAGATGCTTTCATTGCGTTCAGGTAGGCGATTGCACGACAGAAATCTACTTTATGGTAGGGGAGTCCACGATGCTGGATGGGGATTTACTAGAGCGCGTCAGATATTAAGTGAACCCGATTGAAGATCTCATTCAAAACATTGAGCAATTGGAGGTCACGCTAGCTCATGACGATCTTTCGAGAATGCAAGAAAAATCGGTTTTATTAAATACTCGAGTATGTAGTTTCGGTTTATCCTATGGGTGCTCAGGGCTGGCACCTAGGGGCTTAGATTTTGGAGGGGCCCGGAGAGACCCGGATCTCATCGGACTTGAAAAATAAAAAATATAAGAACGTTAGCTAATTTACTCATAAAACCTGGTTTTAGAAATTTATCCATGTAGATTGTAGACTTGGTGTATTCAACACACAGTTTCACAGATAAAACTCTTCCTTTCAGTGACGCGTTTCGATTTATATTTGAATCGTCATCGGACTGTCAGTTTTGACTGCTAACAAGGGTACCCATATTACTTGCAAACTAACTAACTAGATCCTATCATGGATACAAAACTACAGCTCTCAATACATAAATTCTCATTTAGAAATCCGAAAAGAAGACCCAGTACGGGATTCGAACCCGCATCCCCCGATTTCATGTCGGACGCTCTGACCAACTGAACCAACAGATGGAAATTCAGTTTAAAAGATCAGTCTGTTCATTTACTACAATGAAGTCAGGGTTTCGCAGATATTTTTGAATCTCTAATGTTTCCATGAAGGTTAAATCATGTATTTTATTAAAAGTATGAAGTACACTCATTCTATTGTCGTTGCCAACTTTATGATTAGTATATAAGTAGTCAGTTTATGGCAAAATTTGATCTTTCTGGAGGGTGGTTTTTGAAGGCACTTATATGTTCTTTGTACCTTGTTGTTAATGCTCTAGCTGTTTGACCTAGTGTAAATGCAGTCACCAAAAACTTTCCCCTAAGACAGACACAACAAAGGAAAAAATAATTTAATAGCAAAAAAGCTAGACAGGATAGTATGCTAGATTTGAGAGCTCTAGTTTTGTATCCATGATATGACTAGTTAGTTAGTTGGGAAGTAATCTGGGTAGCCTTGTCAAATGTGACAGTCCGACGATGATTTAGATATAAATCGAAACGCGTCACTTATTTTATTTATCATTTTATTTGTGAAACTGTGTGTTAAATACACAACTATTTATCTACATGATTAAATATTTATTGTATAGTTTTTATAATAACTATTAATATGCAGCATGTGGCATTAAGAAGAACAATGAAGGGTGCCCAAAATCTCCAGCGCCCAGGTTCCGAAGTTCGCAACTTGGCGAACATTGTTTTATTAACTTCATGCATTTTTCATCCCGTTTGGTTAATTACGTAAGGTTAGTATTGTAATATTTCCAGAAACATTTGAAATATTGGAAACCAATTGATAACTAAAACTGAATGACAAAACTAAACGTTGAATAGAAAAATACATTCAAAATACTAAACACACAACAGATTTATATAGGATTAAATGTGGAAGTATACAAAGAATTTTGTCAGATACTTCAAAAAACAAGCGTATTTACAAAACAATCACTCCTGCGAAACAAGACGAGGAAGAGGCATATCCTTATCGCTGCCATTATTACTTCAGTCTTCCTTTGTTTTCTCCATTTTGAAACGCACTATCAAGGAGGCAAGACTATACAAAACAAATAAAACAGTATTGTACCTGCTGTTTGTACTTGTCCGCAGCACACTCGATCGGCTTCATCGTCGAATATCGCGTTGCAGGAAGTGAGGTTGCCAAGAGAAGAATGGCGGTGAATCTCGGAATCATAAATATTCGTAATAGAAGTACTTTTTCAGTCATTATTCACCTGTGTAATATTTCTACTGCATGAGATTGATGTAAAAATTTTCTTTTAACCTCTAAAAACTTATTTTGATCATTTTTTCCAATTTTTCTGACGCACCTTCAAAAATTTCCAATATTTCTATTTCCATGTCTATATTTCCATTCACAACACTACGTGAGATAAAAAAATATTGGAAAATTTCGAGGGTTTCGAAAATACTTGAAATTTCAAACGATTTAGGTTCTCATTATTTATGAATTACGTATTCTAAAGTGATTGCGTGGCGAATAGAGAGTCAATTACTTGACGCCATTTTTAACTGGATTAGAGCCGGGTTGGAATCGTGAAAAACTAACCACGATCTTCGAATAAAGTAGCTGGACATCTAAATCTTGGCGCTATGTGTCTTTGCCCACCCGGTAGCTACGCCACTGATTTAAAATTAGGTGTTTGTAGAGGACGTTCTATAGAATTTTCACCCAGGTAGTTTTTGAACAGTGGAATGAGTACGTATTAATATAAAAAGCGCAATATGGTACATCCAGGTCTACCGTTTGCATCGATTTCAAGATTACTGTATGCTACCTAAATAAGTATAATTAATAATTACAAAACTGATATTTAAGCTTCCAAAATTTGAAGAAAAAAAACATTGGTGATTTTTTTGAAAGGCTATTGTATTTATTCATAAAATTATTTCTGTACTGATTACCCTATATGTATTGAAGAACAGGTTTTTTAATTTTCAGTTATGTTTGGCGGCGGCTGAGGGCGTCTTGTAAAAGTCCCTTTTTGCCTGGTACAAATCACTGTGGTCTTTCTGGAAAAAATAAAGACAAAATTCAAAATGGATTCTGTTCTTTAGACTTTTTTCTTGTGCATTGACCCAATCGTTTTTTTTTTGTTGGGAGAAGGACGTGCTTAAAAAAAAAGTGGAATACATAGATTTTTATAGACCTTCGTACTAGTATTTATGTTAACGAATGGAATGATTTTTGATTTCTTGAAATCTACCGAGTAAAACTTGAGATCTGATTTGTACGAGTGGAAAAAGTAGTTTTGAGAAAAACATATTTGAAGTTTTTGTACAATTATTTTTACTTCTAAAAGATGTGTAGATAGTTTAATTTGGGTTCATACGTAGGGTCTTTCGAATCTGCTAGTTGCTGCGAACTTTGTCAAAACGTTTAGTCCTTGCGATGGACTAAAAAATACTGTACGAGGCAAAACTTTCAAATGGAAAAATAGGAAAGTCTTCCCAATGAAATTCCGAATCTTTATCTCATATTCCAAATTCGGATCAGTCTAGTCCTGTTTTTGACAACGCTTACGTAGGTTATCTTTCTTTCACTTACGTGATCTGCTAGTCCTCTTTGTCTTGCATTAATACATTTACCATATAATAATAATAATAACGTCTTCATTAGTAATAAGCAAATTAACATCTGATTGAGTGAGTAGCTGCATGGCAAAGTTTGGCTAACAAGCTATTCTTACACTTAACCAAGAGCTAGTTAAAATATGATGGTATATGGGATACAAACAACAACAGAATGAAATACAAAGTCATAATACAAAGGATGGGAAAAACATTCTAACAGCATCGGTGGTAAGCAAAGTAACGATGATAAAAACTAATCAATCTAAAGATCATTGTGAACCAATAAGTTTGTTTCTAAAACGTTTCTTGAATCTATGCAACATCATATTAGTTGAATTACAGTCAGTTATTAAAAAGAGTGATAGAGTTGTAAGATTCACATTCTGAAATGACCCAATCAGCTATAACTTTAGTAATGTTTGGAATTTCAATCAGGATAATAAACAACACTTATGTAAAAAATCGATTTTATTTTTATATTATACAACTGTTTTTCGAAATAAATAATGAGTCTGGCTTCATTGGGATCAAAATGAAATTTCCCAAACCTTGCGATAACTCAAAATCAACTGCATATTCCTTGTACGTTTTTATAAGTCCCATAGCAGACTAGAACTAAAATCAACTGCATATTACTTGGACGTTTTTATAAATGCCATAGCATGACTAGAACTAAATTTCGGCAAGGTAAGCGCGCATTTGTACGAAGACTAATGATTCTTAACCCTCTGTCAAATGAGCTAAAGCATATCGTATTTATCTTTTTTATCTCATTTGAAAAACATCGCGATGTCTCCATTTTGGCGGCTCAGTGCAAATGCGCTCTAAACTTTTGCCAGTTTTTTTTCAAGAAGTTCGCAAACGCCATTGTCCTCTCTGGTCCAGTTGCTGTTTTCTTCTCTTTCTTTATCATTATACTATTAACATATCCCTGGTTCTATCCCCTCAACTATTTCGTCGAAGGTATTACAAAAAAATGTGAAAGCGTACATAAACTTGTGTGCCTTTCTAACCTACCTGACTGAGTTCTAGATATAACCTTGTTCGGAAGCGAATGCCCTTCAATATAAAAATAGCATCATGGGTTCAGTGATATCAGTGTACTCAATATTTTTAATAGATTTCGGAACTGTCAATACACTTGAAGTAAGGTTTAGGAGTCTTGGAAATTCCCAAACATCCTGTAATTTTGGGAATAGTAGTAGTAGTTACAGTACGTTTTTTTAAAATCTAAAACAGCTCTGAAATCGTTTTTTGAAGTGAAATCATTGCGTGGGAAGTACAGCAATGACGCCTTATTTTGACAGCAAAAACGTCTGAATGCTGAACTGTCAACACACATCTTTGTTTCCAGCACCGACGAAGATGCCAGACAGGCGTTCATCAGGAATTCCGGCAAGATCAAGGAGGTGCAAATCTCGCTCATGCTCAGCTCGCGCACCGAGATGCAGCGCGTCATCGAGGCGGCGCGCAATCAGTCGTACGCCGCCTTCATGCAGCCGCCCCCGATGGCGGCCGCCCCCGGGAGGGTGATGCCGCCGGCGCCGTCCGCTGCCGCCCTCCCGATGCCGGCCGCGGTGCCCGCCGTCGCGGCCGTGGCGAAACCCGCCCCCGCGCCCGTCCCCAACGTCAGGAATAAGGAGAAGAGCGACAGGAAGGACAGAAGGAGGTGAGGGAAGGATGGGTTACACTAGGTTCTCAACGTGGGCGATAACGCCCCCTCGCGGGGGGTGGTAGAAGGTTCCGGGAAAATTAGGGGGCGTCGAAATACTGTTAGGGGGTAGAGGAGTCTACGAAGTACCGGCATTGGGCGTAAAAGAACGTGGGGAACATAATAAAGAAAAGAAGAAAAATTGAGCGAGTAGAGATCTTCAGATTATTTGGATTATATTCAGATGATTTGGAGAAGTGTAATACCTGTTTCATATTTGTAACAGACGGCAAGTAAAACTAGTTGGGGGTTTTATAAAAAAAATCTCGAAGTAGGAGGTAAACGAAATAAGGTTGAAAAAATTTTCATAAAATTAACCGCTACATTTGATTAGTCAAGGTGATGATGACTCTATCTCGCTTCATAAGCGCTGCGAGAGGATGCATTTCTAATCACATTGTCTTGAAAACGTACACTGTAACCATCTGGGAACAAAGCTTATTCCACAACGCCGAAGTTCTCCAAAAGAACGACTTTTGCAAGAGGCTCGTTAGAGGCGATGTAAGCTCGAGTTGACGAGGAGTGAGTGTCTGCTGTAATGGCGATTCTTGGTGTTATCCTACAAGACATCGGTCAACATAATATCCATAGAATAGAGGCAGCTCAGCCATCTTCCTCCAGTGTTCTAGAATGTGGAGGTCTTTTTTAAGGTTAGACGCATAATAACACCAAGAGTGGCCAGTACACAAACACTAGAGGAATCGATGTGAAGACGTTTATTCTCTCGCAGCGCTTCTGGAGCGTGATAGACTGTCTGTTTTTATGAGAGGTGATCTTTTAACAATACTTCAGTAATTTTTGGTTGCCTTAGCAGCCTTCATCAGTGTACTAATAAAAAAATTATTTTTATTGTTCTCTACGGCATTCAAATACGTTTCACCTTCCATTCTCTCTACACGAACTTAACACTTAAGGTGCCCTATTCAGAGCAAAGTAAACGTCAAATAAGTTACTATTTGCTGCAAACTTGCAAGTGTGTCATTTGTAACGAGTTGGATACTTTTTTATTACTGTTCATATCAAGATGGTATTTTTTTCAATTTCAGATCGCGTTCCAGGTCGCGCTCTTACTCTCGGTCACGTTCGCGATCCAAATCCAAAGAACGCAAAGAGCGATCACGCGACAAAGACAGGAAGAAATACAGAGATAGAAGTCGATCCAGATCAAGAGACCGTAAGTCGAGGAGCAGAAGGAACAAATCTCGCAGCAGAGAACGAACTCGTTCGAAAGATCGCAGAACTAGCAAGGACAAAAGGAAACGAACATCTCCAGACCGCACCATCCAGCCGTTCCAGAAAGACAGAAAGCTAATGCCCGAAGTGTGGGCGAGTCAGACCAAACCGATAGAAGTTTCACCTCAACCAGCTCAATCCGCGCAACTGATCCAAGCGGGATTGAACGTGGCTGCGCTCAGTCAAGCGCAGAAAGCAATCAGGAACATTGCAGCTAGTCTACCGGGCCATCTCAATGGCGGTTTCCAATCAGGAAACTTTAACGGAAGCAGAGAGAGACAGTCGAGAGACAGCTGGCCTCCGGGTAATAATCAAAACAATTTCGGCGGCAATCAGAGAGGCAATGACTCATTCAACGAGCCGCAGCAGTTCCAGAATCGTTTCCAGAGGAACAGCTTCCAGGCGAGGCAGGAGAGCAAAGATTCGTGCATAGCGGTCGAACCGATCCATGGAACGTACAGCGACGTGAGGCGGCTCTTCAAAGGGATGTTCATCAGCAGTTCGGGTATCAAGTTCATCAATGACAGCAACGGCAGGAGAACGGGCATTGTATACGTTCAATTTGGATCGTACAAAAACAAAGAAGGGGCTCTTCAAATGGACGGGGAAGAACACAACGGCAATACTCTGAAGATTCGTTCTATAGAGGACGAGGTGTTCCACGAAGCCGTCGATCGATTCGTTCCAAATCGATCAGAAGGCAACGGTAGCGAAAATATGTACAAGTTTAAGAACATCTCTAAAACGTTCCAAAATTCTTCGCCTAGCGTTCCGGAAATCAAAGAGTTCACTGCCTTGAAGGTGGACGATCTACCGAACTACACCAAAGAACAGGACATCTTGCACATGTTCTCCCAGCACCCTCTGGTGGCGCTGATACTAACCGCGAAGCCTAAAGGAGGACACGTGGCGTATGTCAAGTTCAGTACTACCGAAGTTGCACAGAAAGCGTTGGAGGAAAAGTCCCATCATGTAGTAGGAGGCAAACAGGTGACCGTCAGTCCATGCAAGGATGAGGAATTCAACGAAATCAACCGACAACATGACGTGGATACGAATATCAAAGAGCCTGAACCAGTCAAAGAGGAGATTGTAACTGATTGCGTGAATGTCTCCAACCTGCCCATAAAAACCACAGATAAAAACATATCAGACTTTTTCTCGGACATTGGCGTGATGCCGACCAAAATCCATCTGATGAGCAATAACCTCGGATTCACAGGGCAAGCGTATTGCGAATTCACCAGTCCAGAAGACGCAAAATCGGCGTTGAAGAAACACGAGGCCGTTTTAGGCGATGCTGTGATTTCTGTCACGCCGATAAAACGAGAAGAAATGATGGGAATTCTGGGGAACACCTTGCCCGTACCGGATCCAGCTTTGGCGCCACAGTTGGCTGCGACGGCGCCAATCGTGAGGCCGCTGATGAGCGGACCACTCATTCCTCCACCAGAAATGAGAATGCCCAGGCCTCCATTTCGACCGCGCAACGCTTTCGAATCCCCGCGAGGTCATTTTGAGGGTGGACCGCGCCACCATTTCGAAGGCCGGCCCAGAAAATTCGAGGGAGGTCCTCGGCAGTTCGAGGGTGCGCCTCGCCAGTTTGATGGTCGCCCACGACACTTTTTCGACGGTCGTTCTCGTCATCGTTTCGAAGAAGATCCACAAATGGAGTACGATGACAACTTTGATAATCGGCACGAGTTTGAAGGCCATCCCAGGTCGAGGTTTGGACTTCGAGAGCAGCCCAGGTCCCGTCTCCCAATTCCTGTGGACAATGATGAAGCTCCGGAAGGTTGCACCATCTACATGAAAAACGTTCCTTACAAAGCCGGTACGAATGAGATTCTAGAGTTTTTCGATGGGTTCAGCCACACGCGGAATGTTAGTAGGAGGTACAATCCCAATAATACGCCCAGCGATGAGGCCAAGATTATATTTTTTGATCCGGATGAAGCGGCCAGGGCTGTCGCCGAACTGAACAAGCAGAAAATCTGGGATAGGCAAATCTTCCTTAGGAGGGAGTAATGATTCGTTTCATACCTTTTGACTATTTTTATGAAAAGTGACATGTATATAGGTATTTTGTTAGGATTGTAAATATAAATATTCCCTTACTACTATGTTAGTAGTAATTATACTTTTTGTAATGTTTAGTGTTTGAAACATTGGTATAAAAAAATACAGTTAGAAAAATAGCTTTTGATTTTAAGAAAGGACTGTCAATTCTGGGGAACACCGAATCCAGCTTTGCCAGAGCATTTGCTTTTACAGATATGAGAATGCATTGTTCAGGCATTTCGACTTCGAGGCACCGCAGGGTCATCAAAAAAATTTAAGTATTTCAGTCATATTAGTTTTTGATTCTACCCTGTATAAACGTGCGACTACCTTTCCGCGTTCGCTTCAACATGTTCCAGCTAATGCTCGAATGTGTACATTATTATGTATAGGCAATATTGTTTCATAATAAGATGTAACCGTCATGATAAAATTACAGAAGTCAAGTTCGTTCCGACCTCTTGTAATGCCCTGGAAATGTTCTTACAGCAGCCCGTTGACGTCATTGCATAAACTAATTAGGGAAAAATACTGGATCGAAATAACAAATATCGGCGACTTAAATATATTTTATTTGCTATTGATACTAAACAATTCTTAAATAGAAGCACTATCACTTAGTACTCTATTTATAAATTCCATTAATAATAATAGATTATATACAAGCTATATTACAGTCAGCATTCAGTCTTTGGCAATGAATATATTATGAAATAGGACATTTTTTTAACATCAAATAAATAATTTAAACTTCATATGATCATAATTCAACAATCAAGTAGAGCTTGTGATATGTTATTATTAAACAGATTTTCTACAATCGTCAAAATGTCCTTACAGATCATTTACCTTTCCTTCTATTCCAATTTATTAAAAAGAATTACAGTGAACGACTAAACAATTAAATTGAGGAAAAAACAATCTTGTGTGAAGAAAATAAAATTTGTAAATAAGCAATCAATTCGCACGAATGATTCTATATAATATTCAGTGGTAAGATCGCTGAAACAACAAAAAAAATTTCAATTTATCCATAGTTACACGATAATTTAAGTATTATCAGACCTAGTCATTCGTAAAAGAATCTCTGAAAAGTGGCCTATGGCGAGATTCGAACCACGCACTTTCCAATTGCCGGACAGATGCTCTGCCAATTGAGCTACGCAGGCACCACGTCTTTAAGCAGTTTATCCACTATGTAACGTAAAAGAGATTTACTTTCTAATACGCAAGAAGACCATAAGAAAAATAATGTTCAGCGGAGCGAACCCAATGTCAGCATTCGGACTGATTGAGAGACACGCCTACGTAGCTCAATTGGTAGAGTGTCTGTCCGGCAAGTTGGTGCGAGGTTTGAATCTCGCCGTAGACAAGGATGTTTTCCGAGATTACCCATGCAAATCTTTCTAGTATAATTGTGTTTTTGTGAATATAACGCATCGTCATTAACAAATTGTTCTTGAATATATATGATTTCTTACAAAGCACTTTCCGCTTCCCTGATTTTCCAGAAAGTATATATAAACCCATGTGCAACTATGAAAACTTCAAGTTCTGAAGAAAAGCTTGATATAGTGATATCAAATTCAGAAACATTTCCACTGCTAGTTTGTTATGTATAGATCTATGCTTCTCAATTACAAAAATGAATTACTTAACACTGTTTTAATATCAGCAAATTCGCGTCGACTAATAATATACCAGCAAACAGTTTGCTGATAAAATAACCCTCTTCGCATGACTGTCATTCAACATATAATGAAAACGAAACTAAAATCACTACAAAAATGTAGTCAGCTGTTATCGAGAATCTTTGTTTGAAGTCTTACATTTGTAAGAAGCTTTCCATTCAAGTCGCAACACAAAAACCAGTAATAATAAAAATATATTTTTTTAAACTGTTTTAAATTACGATTTTCATTAACAATTCAATTTGTACAAAATTTGCTAATTATATCACAAAATGTATAAATAAAAAAACAACTATGACAAAATGAATGCGATTTAAAACTTGAGCATCCCCATTAAAAACATGGAGATGACGATTTAAATAGGAGAAAAGATGTAAAGTGATCGAATGTTTCATTGCGCAATTATGATAAGGTAATTTTTTAATTTATCGAGGACGTGCCATAACGGATGAAAAGGCACGAGAAATCATCTCGTTTATATAAATAAACAACAATCGATAAATGAGTCTATACGGTTTTTTCCCACAATTAACTGCATATCGTGATCCATTACTAATTATTTGCAATTTAATATCAAGAGTATTGCAAGGAATTGTAATTTTCCAATAGTACGTATCTCTAAATAAATGTGGAGGGAAAATGTGGAGTAGTGTCATTCTTATAAAGTTTTTACAGTACAGATTTCTTCAAGAATTTATTTGTGTTTTTTCATTGATAACTGATCACGTAGTGACTGACTTCACAATTCCATGGATTTTATGGCAGTCCACAGGACAGAAAATATATTTTTTCTTCAGAAACTGTGACGAATATGCGATGATCATGACATTCAACAAGATTGAGGCAAACTGTTGATGCCTCTTTGTAAGTCTGGTTGAAAATCGTTCAATAATAATGTTAAAATGATATAGACTAAACAATATTTGGCATCATTTATTGTTGGCACCGCCAAACCTTACCATAATTCCACGAAGACATTGATTGACCTATTAAATTTTCCCCATGAACAGCAATATTGTTTTATATTTCTATTATTACTTGAGCACTTCCATCACACTTTTTAACAATTTATTTTACAATAAATTTCGGAATAAACACATAAAATTTCATCCTTTCGCCCACCTTCAAACGAACGATATGCAATTACTGAAAAAACCGCGAACAGCCAAACCATCCGTTTTGGCACGCTACCATCAGCGTAGAAAAAAATACCACGGAATCAAATATACAAACAAGGATGAAAAATAAATACCTAAAAATTAAAACGCAACAGTTCAGTTGTTGTTCGGCGACTGACACAATGACTGTACGATGGTGTTGTATTCGTTCACCTCAGACTCGAAGGTCTCCAGTTGTTTGGTGACGTCGATCTCCTCCAGAGGCGGCAGGTCTATGAACGCTTGCAACGGCGGCGCCGTCTGCCATTCGCGGTAAAACCGGCCCAATTCGCTGTTCTCGTTCACGCTGGCGAAGGGGGTGCGCTGGAAAAGAAAGGGTTGCCGTTAGATCTCATACCTCATTCAGTTATAAGAGTTGTTAAAGGACGGCGACAGGTTCTTTCAATAGCACCCGTTCCTGTTGATCGCTTGTCAGAAGCAATCAATAATCACTCCATCATTTACATTTCTCATAACCAACTCAAGCAATGAAATTTCTCTCACAGTCAGAAAGCTTATCACGCCCCAAAAGCGCTGCGAGAGGACATTCACATTGACGCCCTGCAAATTGTAACTATCAGGAGGTAGCTCATTTCACAACGCCGAGGTTCTCCAAAAGAACGACTTTTGTAAGAGGCTTGTTCGAAGCGTTGTGAGCTCGACCTAGTAAGGGTGCTCCCCGTTTGGACCTTCTTGTGTTTGATGTACTGTCGACTCTTGGTGTTATTATGTGAGACAATTCGGTCGAACATCTTCCTTCGATGTTCCAGACTGTAGAGCTCTTTTGGCGCATCCACTAAACGCACTGTTCGTTTCTGGATAGTGCCTAGTAGCTTCAGGGAGCTCTGGAGCGCATCCCCACAAGCGAGCAGTACTCCAGTGCTGGTCTGGTCAATACCTTGTAAAGTAGCAGTGGCTGTTTCGGCCAATACAACCTTCTGGAGCGGAAGAGAACTCCCAGCTTCGGGGACGCGGTAACTTTCCCCCAAATGATGTAATAATATGATATATATTTTGCAATATTAATGCCGCTTTGGATCGGTACGTAAAAATATTATCACTTTTGACACTACCCCTCAACCCCCCAAGAAAACCCTCAAGATATGGGACTGATGTAAGGCAAAACTATTCAATGACGCGTATAGATTTACATTCAATCTAAATGGATCTGAACGATGGAAGAATTACATCACGTAACAGTATCTACAATCTACAAGAAACATCATTATTCTAAAAACACTACATTCTATTGTTAAATAATTAAATAAGAGCAAAGCACCAGTTAAAAACAACAGTTGTTTCCAGATATATCCATATATTCCAGAATAATATTATTTTTCTATGTATAGTAATGTTTAATAACTTGCATGCTGTTAATATTCCATCACAATTCACGATAGAAATGTTAAAAAATGGACAAATCTTGTATCATCACTCTTACATTTAAATAGCTAAAATTAAACTTTGCCACACATGCACATGCAATTTTTTTAATAAAAAAACTAATACTTGATTATACGAGATAAATATTCGAATAAAGAGAATGAAGATATATCATCAAATCAAACTAAAAATTATGGACAATCATGCAGTTCAGCACAACTAAAACATGCATCTTCACTGCAAGCAATAATCTCTTAACGTGACGAAATTTGGAATTCATTGGATGAAATTCAAACCACGGGGTTATTTTTGATCACTCCAACAGCTATTAAATTCATATGACAATCCTAATCTGCATCGGTCAGCTAGAAATGATCTCATTTTATAGTTTCCGCTTTATATATCTACACATTCCGAGAAATACTCTTTGTTGTTCGATTCTTGAAACTGTCACACAAACAAAATAGGGTTGTCGATTGGAATTGTATCTTTGTCGGCAATAAATATATAATAGAATTAATAGTTTGTGTCAATACGTATTGTAAACATGCCGAGTTCATTACTCCGGAAACGAACATACAGTGATATGAAATACAGTAATGCAGTTTATTAGAATTTTAGATTGATCATACATCGTCTTCAGTTCACAAAGGTTAATCTTTGAATGCATCATTCAAAGATAAATAATTTATTTATATTTCTTCCATACAAGCTGTTGGAGTAATCCACTTCCCAGACGAACAAAATTATTAGTAATTCGCATTTTAGCCAAATAAAAATTACCAAGTCTACCATAATGAAGTCGTCATTGGTGGAGACCATCGTCAACGCTCCCATCTTTGAGTCCCTCTCCTGTTTGGCGTTGCCGTTGCTTTCAGTTTTCGATTCGATTTTCGTTTCTTCCTTCAGACGATCAGATTCTTTCGCTTCCTGCAAGGAATTACACAATTATTCATCTAATCATTAATCCATTATAATCAATAATTAAAAATCGTGCCACCTAAGGATCCAATGAGCATAACTAACAGATCAACTGTGTGGTCTGGCCAAGGCCTGCGAAACTGGCTTAAGAGCCGTTTCTCCTCTTCATGCAATACGATGTTCTTCTGGCAGAAGCCGAGAATTCAATAACAAACATCTTCTTTTTCTGGTGGTGAACAATGACTATGTTCCCAAACCGATAACCCTACGACGATACACCAAAATGTTGAGGACACCATCATCGCAAACCATCTTCGCCCTCAGTCTCAGACTTCAACCCAATAGACCTTGGGGAAAAAAGGTCAAGCATCAAGACAAGCCATGCTCTTCTAGACGTTAGTAGAAGATTCCATGTATGGGCTTGTCTTTGTGAAGCCTTAGAAGGAAACTGGCTGCTCTGCTAGCTGCCTTAAGAAGCAACACTGCTCTACCCATGATCACGCACAAAGCTTACGAGGGTGCTCCTCATCACTTCGCAGGCTGTGCCCAGTAGCGCTCTGAGATATGCAGGCGCTCCAAACTCAATAGTCCACGCCTTCCAAGTTGTTTTGGAAGTTATATATGCGGGTAGAAACAAACTTCTCTCAATACGTGGTAGTGAACAGTTCTGATGACCAGATCTGCCCAGGTCGATGATGGTTATGATTACTACTACTTTTAAGCGTATAACATACCTCCAGGGAATCCACCGCCGTTCGGCTGCCGTTGATGACGTTCTCCAGCAGATCGTTCTCCTCGGAGCTCTTCGGCGATGCTTTACTGACGGAAAACAATCGACTGAAGGGGGCATTGGGGATGATCAGTTCCGGTTCGAAGTCTTTCTTCTTGAAATCGGCGAATGCGCCGATCTTCTTCATCGTGTCGCTCAGCGACGTGACTTTCTCTTCACTGGAATAGAATATAAGGGTCATTCTTGGATTTTTGTACAAACAATCGTTTCCGCGTTGTTTTAATACAATAAAAAAACTTATTCAAATCGTTTAATATTCGTGAGTTCGTATAACAGACCTCATCTTTTTGAAATTTCAGATCTTTCATTTGAAATCTTGCCATTATTATAGCTTCATACAATGTGTAACCAAAGTGAATCGATTTATTATTCTGTATTGATCTGATTTGTTTCGATTTTATTCAACAATACGACGCAGAAATGTATAATCAAAACTATCGACATCTTTACGTTACACAGAATTCGTAAAAATTTTAATTTGATTTCGAATTACTATTAACATAATAGTTTAAGCTTGGCATTCACAGAATGGAGTATTTACGATTGAAGTTATACAGTCATGCCGATTACAATTGTATATTATTTATGGTGTGCTTATCATTTATTATGAAAATAAAACCGTATTATTCTAGGAAATAAGTTTCAGCAGCATTAACTTTCACACAGTCATATATTCTCCATAAAACCAGCAGCGATAAGCACCACCAATAAATTATACTAGCGAGTCATTACAATTTTTATATAATAAAGCAACGATGCTTAGTGAATTCCTACATTCCTATATTGTGATTAATGTCAGTTGAAATCCCGCAACTATCTGGGCAAATGGATTTTCCCAAAGTGGTTTTAATTTATCGTATATAACATACCGATTGAAGAAACCTCAAAAAGCACTGCAGTTTCTATTTCAAAGTATTCACTCAAAATCCCCAAACACAAATTTTTTACATTTTTCTGACCATTTTCCAAAATTTGTCTTTTCGCTTTCGGAATCAAATGGAATGGAAATACGACGACAATCAAAAGTTTGATTTCGGACTTCCATGGTGCAGTTCACCTGAAGACGATTGAAGATAGCACATCAATCGAAACGTCGTGATACTCAAAATTTTATAGACAATGGAAGTCCGAAATCAAACTTTTGATAAATCCACCTTGACTACAAGTTTCAAACAACAATACGAGGACGTTTGTGAAAAATAAATACGAAGAAGAGAAAATCGTTCATATATCGAGTGAATCAATTCTCAGGAAAATGCGAATTTTCTTAATTTCAACTTTTCCCCTGATAATTTGGATAGCCTAACGTTTTTCTCTGACAATCCCTGATTTCCTTTTGCTCCCAGAATTTTGATCATCCAATGTTCAATTATCAGAAACCTGAGAAAAATTTTAAAATGAGGTTATTCACTATACAAAATTTTTGAATCCCCCAAAAATAGGTTTTTGATTATGACAGAAACTAAGCTTAAAAAAACATAAAAAAAGACGTTCGGAAAATTTATGATTATTGTTAAATATAAAATAATAAATGTTATCAAAGTTGCTGCATCGGTTACTGAGATTACGCAATGAGAAAAATTGCAACAGACGGACGGAGAGGTTATAGACGACAGACAGACCGACTTCCTTTGATTCTAGGCATGTAGAGATCATAAAACAGTCAAAAAACATAAGTGCAACTCGTCAACTTTCCTCGCTAATACGTGGGAAGTAAAATCAACTTCGCCTAAACATCTGCGGATCGAGCTCCGGTTTGCATGGTTATTATTCGTGAATCATTTTTTGCTGTCTCAGACTTCTTTCACCTTCCACGGCGAACGGCCTTGATGGGTACGTTCACTGTTTGGTCATTTAACCGTACCAAATCCAGCCACGCTTACCAAGTAGTACTACTATATATAATTTTACAGTTATAAATTCTTCACATTCAGGAACATGTGAATGGTAATATCGAAATTCCCAATAGAATGGAAGTCAATATTATTGAAACTTATTATTCAAACTTTCCGAGTCCCTTTGAATATTTTCAATTTTTTTGGGGGTGAAAATTGGGGGTAGCAGACTATATCAACTGTTTTGAGAACAAAGCGTTTGCTCTCTGGTAAGCGAAAAATCAAACGGAACTATACCATCCCCGATATCCATGAAAACATTTCCAACAGTAAACACAGTGATTCGTAAACCAAGGGTGAAGGACATATCTGTATACGTGAGGATTCTAACAAGAAACTTCTAGAACTAATTATAGTAGCTGAATTCGAGAGAACGTTTAGTCATCATTACTAGCAATGTTCATCGGTTAAAATGATATATCGATATGTTCGAAGGTTGAAAACATGGAACAAACAAGATTATGATAATGAATCAAGTTATCAATAATTCTAATGAAGAGATTTGAATTTTTTCAATCAGTTCCGTTGTCTCTCGAGTATTTTTTTATTGGTATACTTTCGTTTGGCTCCAGCTGGTGCTACTGATAACACGGTTTGCTAAGGAAGCCAGATTGCTTTATCTGGAATCAGCGAAAATGCCATTGTTTTACTTGAATCCGTATTAATGAAACTTTGATTCGCGCTTTATAAAATGTACCACATGTTAGATGAAACATTAAATTTGCATAGACTGTATATTTTACCCGACGGGATTATCTATAAAAAATGGCATCTAGTAGGTCGACACGGTATTGTTCACGTCATGGTATCAGTTTTTAAATAAAATGATTTCAATCGATTTTAGAAAATATTGAATTTCTATAACTGTCAATATTTCCAAAATGAGCATCTAAGCATGAGGAATATCGAGTCAACCTCCTTGACGCCATTCTTTAGGTGGCTATATATCCCTTTTATAATTATTCATAAATCTTATTTAGTTCCTTCTTTCCCGCCAATGTTTACGTTTTTTGAAGATAGCTTCACCGCCACTGCAAGATTTTCAAAAACTAAAAGCCATAGTTGGAACCAAAGTCGCAGGATGACATCTGCACATGTTTGGGATTGTCAAGAATTGAGTAAACTGGCATTCAGGCAAAAAAGGAATCATCATATTCATTCATCGGCTTATAACTCTCTTTGGAGGTTTCTAAAAACACAATAAGGAACCAAGCCAAGGAATGGGTGATACTTCAGCACAAGGAATACTGGAACTTCATGACTGAAACAATTTTTTAAAGCACCATGCTCAAAAAAGGTTAAATGATTAATCTCTTTAAACAGGAGTCAACCTGAATGAAGACTCCTCCACTAAAATACTCAGAATACTTAGACAGGTTATAGACATTCAAGAGATAGCAATTTCTTTACTGAACATTCTGCCAACAAAAAATAGAGAAATTGAGCTATAAAGATAACAATGAGAAAGTAACGAGCTACTAAAAGCATTTTTAGCAAAGAAACATGCAATATTCTATTTTTGAAGATCACAGTACAGAACATTTATCTTAAAACGCCGAGATTCTCCAAAAGAACGACTCTTGAGCTCCTCTAATCTTTGCTGTACTGGCGATTGACTCGGTCTAACATCTGCCATGATAATATCTATAGAATAGAGAGAGATCAACCACCCTTCTCTTCTAGACTTTGGAGGTCCTTTGTCAGGTCAGGAGTATCTATTGGACGTATGCTCGTTTCTGGATTGTGTCCAGAAGCTTCAAAGAGTGTTCTATAACGTTTCCCCACACATGCGAGCAGCATTGCTTGATGAAACAGTTGCCATATACGAATTGCTGTGGTGACAATATAATTTCTGTTTAACCATAGAATTCCATCATATTATATCATTAACCAAAGCAACAATGAAAATTGCATTTAATCTACAGAAGAAGAAAAACTTACAATAAAATTGGCCTGATAACTCTCATTTTGGTTCTCATATGTATTTTCTTCTGATGAAGTGTAATTCTAGCGCCGATCCAGCCTTATTGCAGAATCAATCTGAGATATACTCTTCTAGTTCTTCCACACACACAGTATCAGACTAAAGTTCGAAATTCCAACACACAGTTTAACGTACAAGGATGCAAGTAACAGACAATGGAAAAGTACTGAAAAGTACCGCGTTAAGACATCAAGATTACGGATACATGAATGTAACAACCCGACGGAAAGCAATCACCACCTTCCACTACCAGTTCGGTGACTGTACCTCGTCGGCATACGTGGACCAACGATCAACCGTTTAGAATTATCGCGAAGCGCGGCTTCGCGTTCGCTACGTGTGTACTGTGGAGGAACGTGAGTGGTCTGAGTTGCCAAATTTCACGATTATTCGTCAGATTGCACGATTTTGTTTACAATTTCACGATTTGTCGGGTAAGATGGGGATTCCCAATAGCCTATACCGGTGATTCCCCTTCGCTCAACACTCGCCGGTATTTTTATTTTATATACTTGTATCCAATCCAGCGTCGCACGTTTTTTACCTTCTCTAGAAGCCGTCCCACGCGCGGTAATGTCTGTGTTAGCACTGCAGCCTTTAGTCTTATCATACTTTTAATAAGTGTATGCTCTCCACTATGCATCAGACCTGCTATAGACATGCACGTTTCGTCTCTAGCCTAGACTCGACAGTAAAGCCTGACGATCTAACTGTAGAGAGCAATCGAATGGTATAAACGTAACCCAGTCAAGGGTGTGATAGCAACATCAACACTCATCGCTTATCGTCGTGCGCTATGTAGCTGCCCATTGCCAACTTACGGAGTCAAAGGTTCTAACACCTGGACTGCATGGAAGCGACGACAGGTGTAAGGTTAGGACCTTTGACTTCGTAAGTTGGCTATGGTCAGCGCCATAGTTGATATACTTTTAATCCTATTACAGCACCAAATCAAAGTCTTTACTACAATTACTACTGAACTCTATTGGTTCAAGTCTAGGCTTCCAAAAAGCTGCTTTCGTTTGCGATCTAGTGCATGGCTCTCACAAACTCTGTCCTTGTTCCATTATGAAGCCCTAGTTTGTTCAGGTGATCCTTCAGGCCACAGTGTCATGTGAGGAGAGATTTAAAATATTCAAAGGTATTCAGTTAGTCAATTTTTGGTATTGTCGAGATTTCTCACGATTTTTACTTCCCAAGCCAACAAGCGACGAATCCCAAGGTCAGACCAATCCACATTTCTCTCCACCGATACGATGTGTAACAATCAATAGCTGAACCGTGTGTGGATAATGTATTATGAATGGGTGATGCGATATCAGTGTCAACTCAGCGTCCTCCCAAGAAGGAAGCTGCTAAGAAACACACACACATTTTACAAGTACAGCGTCAACTTTCTTGACATTTTTTGCCGTTGACTTCCACGATTTCTACTATATATCATCTGGCAACGATGTACACGGTGACGTCTGTTCAAGAGAGAGGGGTGGGGGAATTCCACTATCAGTTTCTCGTTGAGCAAAACAAGGCATTAACAATCATACCAGTTTGTCTACATCAGCCTTTCTCAAACTTTTATATGTTAACCGCCAGTGGTATACATCAATTTGAGATCGGAAAAGAACGCATTTTATCCAGCGGTCTTTATCCCATGTACTTATCAATCACGTAGAGGCGAGTCAAGCCAAATAATGCTATACGGTGGGCGTAAAGACACTTCAGCGTTTGACTGGCGACGGCAGCATACGTACCTATATATTATACCAGGAATGTTCAGCACAACACGCATGCAAAAGAAAAAACCTGTAGTCATTTCCTTATTCAGAAAATTCTGTGACCAAGTCTCACGAAGAGAAAATAAATATGGAAATAGACCTAATGCTGATCCAAATTGCGCATGAAATTGAACCTATCATCTTATCGCCACTATTCATATCCATCATTCCCACTGACCTGAAATGTTCCATGCACATCAATGGTGCGTGAAACAAAGTTTAAGAACCGCTGGTCTATATTGTTATACCATATATGCATGATTTGTCTGTTTTTCAGGTCGTTCAAGGATACACACGTCCACTGCATACTATTTCATTATCTGTGAACCTAGACTTTTTATTTTCGAGAAGGGGTAGATAAATAAAAACGCTTCTCTCCCTCGAGGAAATGAACATAGTGGAATGATGGCTCCACAACCATTCAAATGGTATACACATACTCACCACAATATATGTGACCTGCTAAAGGCATTCAATGTTTCGTCTTTAGCCTAGACTCGTTAGTACAACAAGTACAATTAAATAAAATGTTTATTTTTAAAGCAATTAGATTGTATATACACCTAAACACGTAAAGGCGTGATGAAACTATTTTTCTAAAAAAAAAACACTGGTTTTGGAAATTTAGCAAATCGAGCCGTATATCTATCTACCTTCCAAATTAATTATTGCTATTAAAAATACTTGTTTGCGATATTATCGAAGATCTTGGGTGCGTCTAATTTAGTTACAAAACTGGTCTGTGATGTTCTGTACATTAACATACCTTAAAACATCGTTGAAAGTCTGCGTGTTAAACATTAATACTCACACATTATGAGATAATCTATGAAAACGTTTCATATTCCTAGATCAAAGAACATGTTCATCACAGCACGCTTGTCACGCCAGATCAAAATCCTTCATTATTTTCACACTTCACTATCAACGTTTGCATTGAAAACAGATATGAACATAATATATGTACAAATTAAATTTGCTTTGTTGTAACGTATTTGCTAATTTATTTGCATCGTTGTTTGACTTATTATGCAATAGATCTTTCAATGTTACGAAAGACTTTTGGTATAAAAATAACATACTTTACGCAACTCAAATCAATGTGCGATTGAAAGACTTATGACTGATAGTACTGTTGCCATTTTATTCTCAGCTCAAATTTACAAATATGCTGATGAGTGTATCAACAATATGACCCTCCACTGAGAATTTTCCATTCAAATCATCGGCCTGTTCTATTTCGGTCAGTTGTTGGAAAAAATTATATGGCGCTTTGCTATTTTTACATTCGCGATTTAAAATTACTAATCATCCGACGTCCTTGAGACGTCCTTTCTATGTTCACACAATGGATGATCGGAACGGATAGAGTTTTTTGGAATATATTCCTATACTTAATGGGATATCATTATTTGTCATTACATAAAAATGGCGTCAGGTAGAATAACACTGTATTTCCCACTGATTGATATCAGTTTTGAAATAAGGATTTTGGAATTAGTAATATTATTATAATATAGAAAATGTTTTTTTTATAAATTCAAAAATTTCCAATTTTCTGATATCTTACGAACATGCTTCATGTGGGTCACTAGCTCCAAGATGCAATCAACATTTTCAAATTAAACAATACAACTACACGTGTAATACAGAGTCAGCCTTAAGAGGCTGAATAGCACTTTAGTAATTATTGATGATCCATATTCAGTTCAAATAAATTATCTCTAGTAAAAGTGGCTGAAACAGAAACGGAGCAAATTAGCCCCTTTGTAGGAAGAAGCTAACTATGCTCTGAAATGCTGCATCTAGAGTTTATAATTTTTGTGATTTGAATGCAAATGTGTGAACAATTCTCTCTGTATAACAAGTACGCAGTATTACCGGAATCAACATTTTATAGATGAAAGAACGTAATGTGAAGAACGACTTTTGGAAGAGGCGTGTTCGAGGCGTTGTAAGATCGACCTGGTAAGGTTGCTCCCTTTGGGCCTTTGTAGCATTTGCTGTAGTGACGATTCTTGGTGCTATCATACGAGACAGCTCATTGAAAACCTGCTATGATATTATCTATAGAATAGGGACAAATCACCCTCACTCCATTTGATGATCGAGATTCTAGACTGTAACTACAGATTCTTGAAACTCGATATTCTTTTTTTGATTCCTACTACTCTTTAAACACATCTCAAATATTTCTCATGAAACGTCACATGAACTTTTTTACTTTTGCTGGTCTAATTTCTGTCACAATAATGCTAGGGTAGCTCCAAATGTCCAAACTCATACTGTCCAATCTGCAGTATGTATATATCTCCCATAATATTATCACAAGGTGGTGATATTTCACGTCTTACTACAACCAACTGGCCTTGTAACTTTCCACTCAATTTTTCCCACATTCAGTTATAATTTGCTATCAATAAATTGTATAGTGGGAAGTATTTATAGCAGGTATATTTTTAGATATAATTGCAGGTTACGAGTACTTCGACTTCATTACTAGAACTACATACTAGCACGTCTAGTTAATTTGGTAGAAACATTTTAATAAAATACTTTATAATTATTAGTGTAAATTTAAATATGCAACTGCGAGAGCAATGTCATTTGAAAAAGTTATGAAAGCAAAAATACAAAAAAACACTAGTTAGTACTACACGGGTCAGTGTATTTTGTAAAGCATTCTAGATATTGTCCTTGAATAGTTTTTTAGTTTTAGTAAATAAAAATGTATGAGCAGAAACAGGGAAGATATTCTCAGTTTAGCATTTGCTAACCCATACTTTACATAAATCATCAAATAATACTGTTCATAATGATTTCCCACTCTGTCAGCTGTATTTCACTCTATTACTAGCATCGTAATAAAATTTCCTAGTATAATGAAGTAGCTGACAGGCCTGACACATGCCTTCAACAGTTTCAGATCGCATTAATTTCAGAATATTTCGAACATAATTTTAAGAAGATCTATTTATAATATCATCCAAGTATTATATGAATTATTGTCCTACTACGAATGATGAAAATAACACCGCAAGCGCATCAACCTCATTGACTTAGTTAGTACCTAAAGATCTTTTTGTAAATTTTGGCACTATTTGTATATTATTTTAGCCCTGAAGATGGATGTGAATGTGTCCGAAAGCTCGAAATAAGATTCTAAGAGTGCACTTTGCCCAATATTCTTGCTGATAGCTATGGCTAATCTCCACCTATATATAGATAGATTTATTGTATATTTATTAAAGATGCACTTGTCGATTGTTAATGTACGAAAATTCAAATCGATATAGTTTGGCTAAATCAAACAATATATATAATAACTAATATATTTTGCAACAGGTTGTAACCTTAGCATAAATAAATAAAACTGATAAATATTCACATTAATCACCTTTTACGTACGTAATAACTAGATTTTTTCGGGTTTTTATTGATAAGGTATTCAATAGGTTGTTTATGCCATGTAAACCAGTGCTATCAGCGGTGCTTATCCAGTTATATTTTGGATGGTTAACCAAACAACTCATACTGATATCGAATCTTTGAAAAGTTTCCCGAGCATTGACGTGTTAACCACAAGGTGTTTGGTTACAAGAGGATGTTTCTAATGCGAGGTTCTTTCACCGTTGGTATTGAACTCTGTTCTCGACATTCTCGCTTACAGCAGAAATCCTATCGGGCTCCAGAAGCGCTGCGAGAAGACAAATTACAATTCGCATTGACCTTAAAATGCTATCGGGGAATAAAATCCCCGGTAGCTCATTCCACAACGCACAGGTTTTCCAAAAGAACGAAGCACAAGACCAATTAACTACCTTATTACTTGCGTTGCTATTATCACACGCCTAAATCACTGATTATTTCACGGAATGCACTCCACGTATCCATGAGCATTTCCGTCGATTCAGCACAATAAGCATAACTTCAAGTCAGTGAAGAAGAAACTATAAAAAGCAAAATGGAAAATATTATGCGGATAATATAAAAACTTGGTTGGAATACAATATAAATTTTCTATTCATTATTGTTATGTTCATATATGAATTTTACTTTATAATGAAGCCATTTTTGCATTATGCAAAAGCGACACTGCAAACGGAAACGAGTGATAAGTTAAATAAAAACAATATGTACAATCAGCATAGTTGACTGTCGATATCCATGTACATATCAGATAAGTGCTTATACAACGACGGGCGGTATAAAAAATTAGAATAAATAATGGCATGTGTATATTAACGTCCCTGCAACCTGTTTATAAGTAATTCTCCACTTTCATTTACACTTTCCTTTTCACGTATCTACTCAAGTGATCTGAACCGATCTGGTGAACTTTTTTCATTTCCTAGGAATTGTCCGACATTATGTCCCAGCCTTGTTGATTTTACAAGCTTTTATTTAACTTGCAATGTATGTATCTATGTATGTAACTATGTTTATCCGATGGAATCTAGCAACTCAATTTTGATCAGATATCTCCAATCGATTGAATTGAAATTTTGTTTGAAAAAATTGATAAGGGACACAGTAAAGGCACTATTAATATCGTAACCGGAGACGAAACATGATTATATCATTATGATCCCGAAACTAAACAGCAGTCATAAGTTTGGTACTTTGAAAGTGAGCAGCCTTCAAGGAAAATTCGTTCCAAGAGTGTTGGAAAGAAAATGGTCGCATATTTTTTTCTAAAAGTGGATACATCACAACCTTGTAGTTTTTCTGTATCTACAAACCCTCGTAGGTATTGAAGATCAAAACCCAAGTACAAAACTATAGTCTTTCGAAAATTCCTACTCACGTATCATTGTACCGCCTGTTCTTGGGGCTGAGGTTGGTGTTGAAGTGGTCACTCTTGAGCATGATAGAGTCCCGGCCTGTGTGGGTGGGCGAGATGGTCATCTTGACCCGGTAGGAGACGGAGAGCACCAAGGTGCCCACCGGAGTACAGATCTGTCCGACGCGTACGTATTTGTACCCTTCACCGAGGCAGTGCAGCTGGGGTTCATCCATGTACACGCGGTAACAGATCACGAACGTGTCCTCGCCCTGAAATAAATTTATTGGATGGAATGAATCTGAATTGGTATTTTTTTTTAGAGATAGCCTCACGCAAAGGCATAACGCGCTTCATCTTAAATCGCTGTAGATTGTATTATAAGTTCGGCCTGGTGAGGATCTGAACAACATGCTGCCTCGCCCAAATAAAGTCTTTTGGGATGGAAGTAGTTTGCCCGTTTACATGCAGGAAATAATACATTTCCAACAAATCGTTGTTGTACAGCAAGAAGAGAGGGTAAGGAAAGACACCCGCATTGATAGTAAGTACCTATTCACCACCCCCGTGGATCTATGCTTGTGGAAATCATATTGGCGATCGTTGGTGATATTTTTTTGTCCAGATACTTCAAAATCGGTTTGAATGAGGGAGAAGGGGATATTTTCTGCTCTTCAGGTGTTTAGCGTGAAATGGATTCAGGGTAAGTTTTAATTCTGCTCTCCAACTTTGATGGACAGGATTATCATCCGACAAGGTGGGGTGAAATGACTTCTCCAACAACAAAAAAAAGCATAAGTAGTGACGGACCGCGAGTTATATTATTTAAAAAAAAACGGACCCCCAAAGGAAACTAATCAGTGACCCCTGCCTAGCTTATGCTTGGGGGAGTAGTAGTTGATCCCATTCGCGCCGAATTACCTGTTTCCTGGATAGTTTGTAGGCGGGCAACACCCTGGTGACGGAGACTAGCGACTTGAGCAAGATGCCCATCCGGTTGTAGATGGTGTGTATGATCCTGGGCGTCGAGTCGCATTGCTCGGGCAGCAGGCCAAGGCACCAGGACTCCAGCACCATGTGGTCGCCTTCGGCTGTGCGCAGGCTGATCTCGACGCACAGAGGCAGGCAGGAGGAGAGCACCTCGCCGTTCAGGACGCGCTTGGCCTCGGCCAATACGTCTGGCAGATCGCTTATGTTCAGGTTGAACTGGAAGAGAAAAGACGAATTGATTAGAAGGACATAATTTTTTTATTGGAATAATCGGTACAAATCCAATAGTAGTCGTCGAAATAGAATTTTTGTGCTTCGAAACTTGCTTCAGAGATGCGGTCACGGCACCTTGGACGCCTTCTACGGGGCAGTATCGGTGTTTCTTGAGGTCCCGCTTGAGCCGAGGAAAGCGGAAAAAATCTGACAGTGCCAGATCTGGACTGTATGGAGGGTGGTGCAACGTGGCAACCCTGTGCTTGGCCAGAAACTCCCTCACCAGCAGCGCGGTGTGACTCGGCACGTTATCATGGTGAAGCTTCAAAGAATCGACGACGTCTGCTCACACGTGGAGGACATACTCTGCGCCCTGATCCGTGCTCCGATTGTGCTACAGAAATTCAGTCCTAATACTTTTTGATCCTACCCTGTATGTGAGTGGGATTCGAACTAAAAACTTTCCGCTTGCTGGACAGCGACAGAGTACGAATTGAGTAGGCAGGTACACATCGAGAATGAACAAAGTTCGCTCAAGTGTGAAACATGGCAACGTCGCATTGACAGTAAGGCAGATAAATGGTTCCACGACGACCCTTTATTCACCTTGACGCCCGTGCAATGTTGCCGTTTTACATACTTCAGGGATTCTGTGGGCGAACAACATTTCTGAAATCTACTCGATTCATTCATAAATTATATCGCGCCTGAGCGGAGGGGGGGGGGGGGGTCAACATGACCGACATTTTCCAACCTATGTGGTTTCAATTAATGACCAGCAGAAAATGTACTGAACATGCATTATTTCAATAACTCCACCACCAATGAATTCAAAATATAAACCTTTATGACAATTATTTATTTTCTAATCTGAATGATGGAAATCTATGCACAAATTCGCTTTTCCTTCATTCAAATTTATGTAGAAACCTTTAAACAAATGAAATTTTATTAAGTACATGTAACTCCATGTCGTCACATACTAAACTGAACAATACAGTTTTGTCCCCAGTGTTCCTTTTCTCTATGGTAATGCTGCTATTATAACGTTTTATTGTCTATCTAGCTAACGCCTACTTTTAGGGTGCTTAACATTGTAAGAAACCATGCTCCCACTTAAACTGATTTATTTATGACTAACCAACATCTATCCAGATGGATGGATGCATTTTGTCGCTTTATTTTTATGTAAACTCGCCCACATCCTGTTCGCTGACTCATATACGAGGTATATACAGAAAATTCTAAGACTAACATACCGAGTGACACAAAAGTCACTGAACACTCATGTTCATTCATTTAATTACACATTTATGTACACATGACTTTTTCTTATTATGCTATTATTAGCTTGACAACTTGAAATGTACTTATGTATGTATCAATGTATCAGAATCAACAAAACATCCGAAACAAAAAATTAAAAAAATTGAAAATAAATTATATTTTGAAAATGACATCAAGTTCATTAACACTGTACAAAAATATTGAAAAGCTCTATATCATTCATACCAAAGTTGTCAACAAGCTACCTAGTATCATAAAACGAAACTGGAGTCCTCGCATCTAGCATTCCATTTATCCCGCCTAGCTTTGATTATGTTGATAGAACAAAAGAGCCATTGTTCTATTAGTACAACCATGTGACTTGATTTGTTTAGCCAAAGCCCACATCGTGCTGACGAGTCTTAAGGAAGACGAAACAACGTAGTCCACGATTGGTTTTGTATGAACGAATAAACAATTGCAACTTTTTATAACACTGTTTCGGAATTCCATTGTCATGAGTCTTTTTCGCGTTTCACAACGTTTCGATTGATGTGTATCCTCAATCGTCTCCAGGTGAAAGGACTGTTTGTTCCGATGCTACTTCCATACTTTCACCTTGTCCTCGTGCTTCAACCCACACAGTTTGATCTCTGTGTAAGCGCCGCTGAATCATCCTTGTTCATATTGCTATATATTAAAAGTTTGATTTCAGACTTCCATTGTCTATAAAATTTTGAGTATCACGACGTTTCGATTGATATGCTATCTTCAATCGTCTTCAGATAGACAATGGAAGTCCGAGATCAAACTTTTGATAAATCCACCTTGTCTACAAGTTCCAAACAATTGCTATATATTGATATTGTTCATCATTTTCCGCCATATTGGTTTGATTTCTATACTGTGGTCTGTATTTGCAGTGTACAGAAAAGCGACTCATACAGGACAATCCGAAACAGTGTCTGTGGAACATCCACGAACATCTACGAATTTCAAACAATAGTTGTAATATTTTGTCTCTATATCTCGTCGCATCCACAGTTAGGTTTAAGAAATTCTTGTTCTGCCCTGGTATGAGGCAAGTAATTGAATAAACAGACCATCGACCGCCCATACAAACGGAAATGTGGAACGCTGTGTGGGGAGATTAAAACTTATTGGGCAATGCCTAGCAATATGTTTTAATTATTTGAACAACTACTGACGAATTGGGTAATTCTGACATAGATATCTATTTGTGTGAAGATAACATTCTGGAAAGAATCCGTAACTGTTGGTGCCAGTCCATTTTTCATAACTCTTGTTTAGAATGACATCACGGTCGATTGAATACAAAATAATATAATCCGCCGATAGAACAGGAAGGAAATGCGGTTTTGTTATTAAATTTTAATTCAAGGGTAAACCATGCACCAAAAATCAGCAATAACAATAAAAAATAAGTTATTATTTCATTTAATTCGTATAGTATCAAATATATTGACTGGATTGCGTTACCTCCAATAGGTTAATCGAATTTTTTCTTCACCGAGAAGAGTCAGAAAAACGTTTCTGTTCTTCCATTCGCCAAACGACTATTTTAATAGCCGATACGTGTTTCGTTAACTAAGTTAGCATCGTCAAGGGAATTTTGTACCTTACTTTAGAAGCTCCAATAGAATATTTTGCCATTACAATAACGCTAGATACATACAGTACAATAATTGGTAATCTTCTTTTTAAGTTAAGTATAATAAATTCAATTTGCGTCACTCAAAATATTCTTAAAAATGCATATACAGACACTACATCATTAGCCAAATATTTCATGCCGTGATGTTAGGTAATGAAAATTATTAAATATACTTGGTTACATAATGGTTAAGCTTTCTCCATAGTTTTGATGTTGGGACTTTCTACATCGGAATTTTCATTTGTATCCAATGTGGTAAAAGAGAGACCGTAAAATATCATTGTTTGATAAAACTGAAAAACCTAGGATTTTTTCCCAAAATATGTGAGAATACTTTTTATAAATTATCTAGCACCATGATTATTAGACATGTTTGGAGATGATCTTTCGCTAGACTGCTGGGGATTGGATCGGCAGCGGTCCGAACAATCATTCATGATCACCTTCGCTTAAGGAAGCGGTTTTCCAGATGGGTGCCACATTTGTTGACCAGTGAGCAAAAAGCAACAACAGTTAGTTGGGCTAAGTCTATGCTTGAAAAATTTGATAATGGGCACAGTAAAAACACTTTTAATATCTTAACCGGAGACGTAAAATGGTTATATCATTATGATCCCGAAACTAAACAGCAGTCATTAGTTTGGTGCTTTGAAAGTGAGCAGCCTCCAACGAAAATTCGTCGTTCCGAGAGTGTTGGAAAGAAAATGGTCGCATAATTTTTTTCTAAAAGTGGATACATCACAACGGTAGCCTTGGAAAATCAAAGGACAGTTACTTCTGAATGGTATATAACCAAATGTGTTCCTGTAGTCTTCCAAGAACT
Organism: Bruchidius siliquastri; assembly: GCA_949316355.1. NCBI lineage: Eukaryota > Metazoa > Arthropoda > Insecta > Coleoptera > Chrysomelidae > Bruchidius > Bruchidius siliquastri. Next base: position 25,840,637 of record OX438536.1, read on the forward strand.
ATGCAAGAGCCGTCCAAAGACTGGTCTGCGGGGTATTCAATGGCACCATGACAACGCACCCGCCCACAGCGCCGCTAGAACACTCGATTTTTTTGCTGAGCAGGGTGTCAAACTGTTGCCTCACCCACCTTATTCTCCGGACCTAGCTGCGTGCGACCTCTTCTTATTCCCTAAGATCAAAGAAAAGTTACGAGGTCGCCATTCTTCCACCGATCAAGAGGCAATCGCCGCATTTGAGGAGGAAATTAGCAACCTTCCAAAAGAACGTTGGTCACAAGAATTTGACAAGTGGTTTTACCGAATGCGTAAAAATATTGAGGTAGGGGGAGAATATGTTGAAAAAACCGAATAAAGTTTTTTAAAAAAACCCTGTAGTTTTTCTGTATCTAAAAACTTTCAGCGTGACCTACGTAGTAGCAAAGAAAAACTCACTGATCAAGTTAATCGTTTTGTAACACATTTCTTGAAAGAAATCTATGTGGTTTGTGTTGATATGTCGCCCTACTCCAATGATGTGTTGACAAATTCTAATGTTACTTTACGTAATACACTACGTTTAGATAGGCAGCCATATCCGGGAACTTTCAACTATAATTATCTCATATAAGTGGTATTCACCTTTTATTTTAGACCAGCAGTTTCAGGATGGATGTAAGAACAGGTGTCATTATGGCTGAAATGCTTTTGAAATGCGGAATACGTGATTAATTTTTGAGTGATACTGTATAAATGGATAGGACTAAACTTTTAGACACACAATAGAATATTATCGAAGATTATAATTTCAATGAAACTTTTCGTAGAAAGCATTTCACCACCAGCAATAAAAGGCATGTATGATCCGTAAACAAATTACTACTAAAATTAATCCATAAACTATTAATAAACGCATGCGCAGTTGGTTTGGTGATCACGATATGCCTATTAGTTTTTTCATACCCAAATTATCGAAAATAATGAAAAAATAGATAACGTTCCTCTCAAGTTGTTTACAAAACGGAGATGGCCACGCGATTGTCTTTTTTTTAACATACCTACTTCAAGTGCTGTCGCACGTGGTCGGGTACGCGTGCTTCATGAACGATTACACGTTTTTCACCCAATTTTTTCGCTTTCACGTAGATTTTAAAACATGATAAAAAGAGTCAGCGTATGGTATACCACAAAAAAACGCAGATTTTATACTATTCAAATTACCCTTCTTCGCCCAAAATTTTTTTCTCAAAACTCGGAAAAAAACTGCGGGTACTCATCTTCGGGAAGGGGCGCAATTCTCGGAAAAAACCATCGATCACTCATCATTATTACAGATCATTATATTTTTAATCAATATCGAATTCAAGCTAATATACTTTCCGTCAACCATCACGCCATCACTGAATTTAATCATTTGCTATGACGATATACATTTCGTTCGTACCAGGAAACAAATTGACGCTGAATCATTTACCACATATTTCAGAGCTATTCGATTCCAACAATAATACCAGCTGTTGATGCTCGTACTTCCGTGCTTGGCGAATTTTCGAGCTAATTCTACTGGTGTATTTATTTTTGACGTAAGCAATCTATAAAAACCGTCGAGGAAAGACAAACGTATACAATACACAACGAGAACGTCCTTCTGTGCTATGCAAGCCCCGCTTGTTTGTGATTGTAACCTTGGAACTGGGTCATTACAGCTTTGATCATATGAACACGGTATGAATGCATATTTTACCCCAGTCGAGGATTTTTGTTCATCGGAAATCCGAGTTCAACGACCAAGAACCGAGTTGTAGAGCGCCAGTTCATATCTCAGTGACAAACGAATGGTTGGCGACGATTGAATAAGGACACCAATGACGTTTGCATAGCCTGGCATGTAGGCCACCTATGGCCCATTTTGTCGACCCCAAAGACCACCACTAAAATTATGGCAGACCTGTTGACTCCCTAGTGTCAAACCTTCCAGACCTTAGAATAAAGGTCATGATGTCCGACCATTCCGCTAAGTAGCACTCTTCCCTGTCAAACTCTGCTGTGCCGAACACCTCAGCTCTAAGGCCGCTGTATATGGCACACTCGCCCAAGAAGTGGAACGAGGTCTCGTCCTCCTTCCAGCATTTCTGACAGATGGGGTCTTTGACCACATCTATGCCCACTAACAAGTGGAGTGAATGCCTCTTCCGGGTCAGTAGGCGAGACCCGTTGGCCTGGCGTAAGTGCAACTCGTACCAGTTGTCAAGTTATTTTTTTCATAGATAACCTCACTCAAAGGCAGATAGTCTATCATGCTTCATAAGCCCTGCAAGAGGATAAATAAATGTCTATTCACATTGGCATTGAAACGCTGCAGATTTTAACTATCGGGGGAACAAAGTCCCTGGTCATTTCACAAGGACGAGGTTCTTCAAAGGAACTTTTGGAAGAGGCTTGTTCGAGGCGTTGTAAGCTCGATCTGGTGAGAATGCTCTCTTTGAGCTTCCATATATATTTACATTTCCAATCATGGAGTGACTATAAAGAACGCCGTGATGAATCGTCTTTTCGACATGGCAAAACAGATCTCCAACCAATCAATTTTTGATAGAAAGAAACAATTCCTAGGAAACCTTCTATGCAATAATGGTTATTCTCGAGCATTTCTCAGAGCATAATTACGAAGACTTTCCACTCCACCTATGACTCAAAGACAACTACCAACGTCGTCCGGCACTCTCTGTATACCGTATAAATTAAGAAACCCTATCAAGAAACAGCCCTCCGTTTTGTTCATGTTATACTCAGATAATAAGTGTTTATCTATAAAAGGCACATGTTGGATGGTCCCGAAATTCATTCGTTTCTGGTGTCTTGTCTCTTAGGCAGTAAAGTTCTTTTCAAAAAGTCTGGTTTTGGTTCGACCGTTATAACTTACATAACAGGATTATCTGAAACACTGAGAATTGTTGGCAAAAGATTCAATATAAGAAGAGTTTTGAAGACAACGAATACACCACGATCATCATCATCTGATTCTAGCTTTTCATAATATGTAGTACATAATAAGGTTTTCTGTGGAACCAAAACCATTACCCTGGAAGCTGTCATAAACATTGATATCAATATCTCTTCAGAATAAATTTCCTTCATTCTGTTTTGTACTTTGATAAAGGCTGTCGAGGCAGCCGAAACGTTAGTGAAGATAGTTGAATTTCTGGACCTGCGGCTATCTCGACTATCCTATAAGGTGAGCGTGACGTATTGCGCAAGAGTATCTGATTGATGATTGTAAAACGTTTTTCGTACAAACACTGAAAGCATTTACATCATATCAATGTTGGATTCGACGCCAGCCAGGCGCGCGGTCAAAGTCCATTTAATGCAATAATCACATCGACGGCCGGCATCGGCGAACGGCTGCATGTCGTGCATGAGTAACTCCGGTTAACTTTGGACGAGTAACGATTCAATTTGTTCTGTACCAATCTCGTCAATGGTATATTAAAGCGAGCGACATGTACTTATGCATTACCAGACACTATCAACACATTTGTTCAGAGTGTTTATAGTCGTTCCTTAAGGCTTCCTTGAATCGTCCTCAAGGATAAGGTAGTGTTAATGTTCATTCGTCTGTCATTTGATTAGCTGTCTGAAATTGTTATAGTAGTATTTCGTAGTTATGTGGAACTGGTTTAGATCTTCGATGTTAGGGTTTTATGCATCAAAAAATGCAAATTAGGGAATAGTAGTAGTAACGGGGAGGAAAAGCCTGACAAGTAGGACAACTTTGGCCCTTTTTGCCGACCCGGAAGGCCATCACTAGAACTATGGTACACATGGTAGTTCCTTCTAGACATTTTAATTAAGGTCATGATGTCCTACCATTCCGCTAAGTAGCACTCTTCCCTGTCAAACTCTGCTGGGTCTTGTCCTCCTCCTAGCACTTCTGACAGATTGGGCCTTTGACCACTCCTATGAGTGTCGGGTTCAATCTGCAGTGACCTGTGATGATCCCCACTAACAAGTGGAGTGAATCCCTCCTCCGGTTCAATAGCCATAGCTCCCTATGTTTGTTGGGGCCTGCTATGAGCCTCCTGGACTCCTTGCAGTCATCTCTCTCCAACCATACTTTCACCAGTTCGTTATACGCCCAAGCATCTACTAACTTGGCTTCTGCTAATACCCAGCAAGGGTTCGGGGCCAATGCATGTGTCCTAAATAGTCCTTAAGGCTACTTTAAATCGTCCTCAAGGATAAGGTAGTGTCAATGTTAATTCATTCTAGGCTTAAATTCTGGGCCGAAAGGGATAATCGAAACGAAAGGTGGAAAGAGATCAGAGATACTAGAATGAAACGTTATTTCTATAAAATAATATCTACTTCCTTAAACAATCAAGGAACACAAATCTTTTGTCTATAAGGGAGGCCAAATGAATCTGAATACAACATAAAGTAGGACTTACTAGCGAACTATGACTCAAAAATTGACCAGAAATAATTTACAGATTTTTGTCAGTCAACAATTGAAATTCTGTTCTCACAAACTGACACCTATTTCCGGAATCTCTGAATAAGAGAAACTAATAAAGTTTGGATTAAATAAATAAATAAAACTCTCGAGATTAACTGATAAATATCAATGGTAGCATAAAGTAGTGTAAATTATTTGCAGATCATAGAGTCGTCTTATAACTAGAATAATTATCTCAGAGTAGGATTAGGACTCAAAACAGTGGGTACATAACGAATCTGATTTCACTGAATAGAACAAGCATAAAATTAAAGCTTTTTTAATATTTGATTAATAATAAAATTGGATTTTTGATGCCAACTAACTTCTATGCTGTAGCAGCTTTTCTCGATTTTGCTGAAATTTTGACAATGAATTACCACTATGGCAAGGACCCAAAAACACAGTTGTTTTTGAAAATCGGTTCAGTGGCGGCGGTGTTATCGTAAAAAACGAAAAAATTAAAAACGCATGAATGTAGTTTTGGACGTTCAAATTTTTTATCGGTCAAAATTGGGGGTAGGAAAGGTTTTTTTTGGTTTAAATGCTCCTTAGGTTTCAAAATTACAGATTGCTAAGGTAACATTTTATGAGATTTTTCAGAAATAAAATGGGAATACCTATTGGCACAGGAAGTGAAATATTGAATTGATTTATGAATTTACTTTGGTATTGATTATAATTATATACAATGAACATGTGATACTCAACTGCTCATCTGAGTTATAAGTAGTGTCATGACTCAACAACAATGGCTTATCATCAAATAAATAGTTCCGTTTTTATCCTTTATACGGTTTCCAATCGAACGTTGAATATGCTATTGAATAACATGTTATTATAATCGATAAAACAAGTACTCAAAATTCGTAAACAGCTTGTTTTTCAAGTAGTTTTCGCTAATTATGTCTATCTAGACAATTAAAAGCGGATCGCTGACGCCAGCCGCAGGGTCAGATATTTCGAATGAAAATAGGTGTGAAAATGATAACTAGACGTATCGTGTTTATCACATTCGAATCTGCTGAAGGTGAAAAAACATACAAATTATCATTAATAGGACAATCATGATTATAATATACAAAATGGTATCCGCTAGACTGACTTTTACACATTGTAATCTGAAATCATCATCCAAGTGTGTTTGGCCTCACTTTATTATATCATTAGTTTATTCTTCGCATCTATTTGCTCTGAGATCGTCGAAAAAAATAGAATTATAACCTCCTCACACACAACGAGCTCATTTGACAACTTCAGCGCCATCTATTTTTGCATTTTTTATCTTGAAATATTGAATGAGGGAAATCGTACGAAACGATGCCATTTACATTGTTTGTTTCGAAAATTATTTTCTCACATTCACTGTCTGCGAGAATAAGTCATCTTTTTCGAGTAAATTGATCGGGTATTTGACCCATGTTACACTAGGCTTAATGGAGTGATTCAAATGTAGAAGCCGATCTGGATATCAGTTCCGTTGCTGTAACCATAACAGTACTCATTCATTTATATGTTAATTAATATGCACGCTTTACATTCCATACCAATGACACTCCTAACATTTTTGTATTTGTGACATAGCATAATTACTTCATCATTTTCAAGATGCGGATGCTACCACCACCTTTGAGATGTTTTGTACATACTTACGAGGAACGATTAATAAGTATTCGTGTTAAGAGAGAAGATTTGATTTGTAACCTTATTCTAGCAGAAGATATAATTACGTAATCTAATGGTATTTGAGTCAATTGAGGAGCAGCTACCCAAAAAATGCATCAAATAATATTCTCTTTTGAGTAACACTTTATAAACTAGCCAAAGAATGATTTGAAGGATAGTTTTGACGAGAAATATTTCCAGTTTTGTTCAAATTAGCGATTTTCACATCAATATGTACCTTTTTTAATCGTTTTACTTCGTTTCGTTCAATTAGAATATGGATTTATGCGTGGATTTATTCCCTTTGCATAATTCTCATTTGGATTAATTGTGTCTTGCCAAAAGTAATTAATTTTACATTATTCTTCAGGTAAATAAGATTTGAATTTCAGTGAAACACATTTTTATTAGCAAAACTAAATTAGGAGAATCGAAACTTTTTAGGCAGAAATATTTTTTTTGATTATTCACGCTTTGCTCAAATACGACTGGATTTAATATATAAAGCTTCTGGCAATTAATATCATCAATAACATGTCATGGCACGATCATGTCGGCATCCCGAGAGCTGGAGGTTCTTTCCTGCCCCAGAAAATAATATTCTCCTGAACACGCTACACACATTGACGAGCTCTGCTACTTTACGCACTTTAGCTCGGCGGTCAGCAAGAATTATAACCAAATCCAAATTGAACCAAATCTATGACCCAAATGCTCTTACTGTTAGGGCATGCAATTTTATCAGTGTTTGCTGAAATGCAGCAAGGTTTTTCGATAATGTAATCTGTTGGTAAATAGATAGGCGTCAGAACGTAAATATATTATGCAAACATGATATTAATCTCGTACAGTATCTAAAATACAAAAACAGGTGATAATATCGTTATGCTGATAATACTGTATGCCGGCATATTAAAATAATAATCTCGAGTGGCGCCAAAATGTAACAAATCAGGACTAGCGGCTATTTCCATTGTCGCGATTTTTAATTCTTCTACGTTACGATTAGCGATGAGCTGACGCCATATGCTAAATTCGGTTTTGGGTACATAAATAAACTGGCGATGACCGTGGACCATGTCAGATGATGCATACCGTGACTTTCATCCAGGGTAGCCTGTTCTACTTATTTTGCAGTAGACCTACTGAAAAAATGTCACGCTTATTGTTATCGTTAATGATCTTTAATTGATTACACATATAAAAATTAATTCTCAGATGAAGAATATACGCTCTCATTCAGGTATACCATATATTTATGTATGCACAAAGCTACATTTAAGCTGATTTACAGACACCACTTGTAAATTCTAACGCGTCAAACCACTTGATGTCGCTAATACGTAACCTTCCAGATCGGGGAATCACCGGACGCCAATATGTGAAAGACTATAGGGGACTTTCCAGTTCTCAGACATTATGTGTTATTCGTTTCCGTCGTCACAATACGTTCGGCAGATTCGGCTTGATTCTTGTAACTAATGGTTTTATTGTGTTATTGTAAAATTGACACAGTGCAGTTGCAGAGATATGAAGTAAGTGCTTTTTCATTAGTTAACTCTGTATTATTTTTTAGTTCAAGTGAGAACTATAACTCCAATACACAAAAAATTGTTTTAAGTCTAGAAAAGCAAATTGTACTGATTTTGTTATACCTATGTTACTATTCGTTGTTTTTAAAGTAATACCTACATATTTCTTCGACTTTATGGTCTTATTTCAGTGTCCGATAGCACAAAATAAGTCTACTGAAATCTACGGAATTTTCAACTATATATTTACTGAATAAATGAAAATTCAACTGGCAACCCTGTTTAAAAAAATCAAGTACAAATGATATTAAAAAATTTGCCTTTAAACCAGATGAATGAACAGATCTGAGAATTTTACAATATATCCGCCTTGAATATTGATGCGTTTCTAATGTTTGAAACAAATTTAACCATTTATATTTTAAATTTTGTACGGAATCAGAGGTTGTTGGATTTTCTTGTATCGATTCTGTGTTAGCAACTTTTACTACAGTGAATTTTAACTGAATAGGGATCATGAATAATGGGAAAAGTGCTACTTAGACTCAAAAAACATGTCGTCAAGAAGGTTGACTATGCATTTCACGTGCACGAACATAATCCCACTTCTGAATTGTATGTGGTACTCTTGTGATATTAAAAAGTAGGAGTAGTTGTTTAGTCTAGGTTTGGGATTTGGGCGGTTGCGTTACCAAGCACGTAATCCGTCTGCGGGTAATGACCTGTGTGTGTTTATTTTATATTGCTGGGGCGTTGATTTATTTTGACATGAAGGTGTAGCCAGGCGGGCACTTGAAAATTAGATAAATAGCAACGTTCTGTCTTTGTATAAGACACACAGACACGTCTATTAATTATTTATTATTATTGCCGATAATTGAACCCATCCTAATATTTTGCAGTTATTGACGTGCGAAACATTAAATTACATTAGCTAGTTTTCAAGTAAAAGTTCAAAAAACATCACAAATGATTTAGCAAGTCATTCAGAACAAAAATAGATATTATTTCACGACTGCTCGTTATACACTAAAAATAATCGAAATTTATATCCATGTTTACCAACTTAGCAGCTTATAAATCAGCTTGTTCGATGTAATGTGGGTGATCTGTGTATGTAAGGTCGAGTCTTTGAGCAAATATTGTAACAATGCGTTATATCTGGATCAAGTAAATAAAGGCTGACTGATATCTATGTGAACGTGACAGAAATCATCTGTGAATACTTGACATACATACAGTATCGACCAAAAGCTGAACGATACTCAATAGAATTTAATCCAGTGAACATGAAGACATCAACGTTTTTTTATTGCAATTCATATTTTTCATTGCGCAATATACAAGAACGTCATTTAATATTTATGACGGTAAAATGTATCATCATTAGATTTGACCATGGAAATATGATTTGAAATGAAAATGGTATTTACTTAATTCAATCGTAAAAAATCCTGGTCTTTGCACAAGCGTTTAGATTTCGCATTTTTAACATACTCTTTCTTAGAAAAAAAAAACGTATTACTTCACTTCCTTAATACCTCAAACTGTAATCATCTGACCAGTGCATGTTGTTAAAAAAAAAGGAAAAATCTGCGACATAAATTAGAAAGAGCAGTGGCCCTAGAACGGAATCTTGAGGTGCACCAGTGGAAAAAGATTCTGTGCAAGAGGTGTTGTGGTTAACAGGGCACGATTTGTCAAGTACCTCTCAACAGAAAAGAATTTCAACGAAGCAACCTGTGATTGATCATCTCAAAGGCCTTTTGTTAAGGGATTTTAAAATATCACTTTGGAATCCTTACTGGTTTCGAGGATAACACAACAATTTATTATCGACGTGATTCTCTACTTGTTCCTTCACAACAAAATGAAGCTAATTTTTGTTTCTGGTATCAAATATCCTCAACTTAGCACATATTAATCTGATAGATAGTATAATAAAAATATATTTATAAAATTCGTATGATGATTCATATATGTTTTTCCGTATTTATCGGATTACAAATTTAATGAATCAATTAAGATCCATAAGCTATGAGAGTATATTTAATCTCATAACTTCTGTCTGAGAAGATGATAATATTATCCAAACATTTTTTGCATAAACAATAAGGATCCACTATCACTGCAGAAAAAAAAGGCTTCTCGCAGACATCTCCCATGATACTTAATCTCATCTTTTTCTTTTACAAAATAAATATAGAAATATGCAATTGAAAACGTGCATATTCAACAATAAGCCAGCACATGAACTCTTAAGATGAATTGCTCAAAGCTTTTCTGTATGTTTCCAGTCTATAATAAGTTGTCGCCTGTGGATCCCCTCTGACGTATAAATACCAGTATGCACTAAAATATTCCGGGTGCGTACGTCATACGATCTTGAGATCTTGACCTGTGGAAAATTATTTTTATCTTCAGGGCCATATCTGCGGAACTCCATGCCTGTATTAAACGTTATGCGAATATTCTCAATGTCAATTATACAGGAAGAAATAAATGAAGATCTGCTTTATGACTATATTCTAACAGGAGATCTTTGTTCTTACTGGCGGTTCACTAAATTGCACTGAATGTTTTCAATGTTAGTTAGTTGTTCTGTTTTATCAGCCTGCTTATTCAAGATCCTGCAACAGGTATCATCTATTTTAAGTAGGCCATGGTGGATACAATGTTCCGATGATGACAGTTCTATTGTCAGTTTTATGTGCGTCAATTAATGCAATAATTTTTCGGTTTTTCAACGCAATTATGTGGTTAAAAGGTTTACAGCAAGTCAGTTGTGCAAATTCAAATGCACTTTTGTAGCAAGTTTCATGTTCCACAACACTGAAGAATTCCAACCCGGTAAACAATATCGAGGTTGGTTAGAGATTTCGATAACACGAGGTACAAATAGTAAGAACCTCCAAAGTCAGACAAGCTATTTGAAGAAGTCCGCAGCGATCAGCATTGAGACCAATAGTGCTGCAGATTACTGAAAGAAGTTTACTCTGCATTCAGATTAGCATTTCCACCTCTATAAGATTCAAGTCGTTCACAGGATAAAAGAATCCGCTAAGCAGGCAACATTTGCAAATCCTTGAAAATGATGGCTTATTTTCAGTTAGGTGGGTTTCTTAGGAAACAAAATCACTGTTGCTGGAGCGCGGAAAATGCACAACAGCTTCACAAAAACCATTGCACAAAATTAGAGTAACTGCTCTGTGTTGATTCAGTGTTTGATATTGTGGGGCCATTTTATTTTTAAGATTACGATTTTGCGGTAACCATTGATTCTGAGCATTATATTCATATGTTGGAGACGATTTTATGGCCAGAATTACAGAGACGTAGGCAAACCCAAATGGTGTTGCAGAATATGTTTCCTGGTTACTTCATATCGAGTGGTGACATAACCACAGATCAAATCATCAAATTCACCTGACTTGACGGCTCCTTAAGCTATGTAATGGAAAATTTTATGAAGAGGTTGCAATAGCATAAAAGCTCAGGGACATTTAACAAAAATAATATTCGTTTTAGAGAGATCTTTTGAAATACTTCAGAATAGTTTATAATCTTTCAAGGTAATTTTCACCGATTTCAAGAGTAGTTAAACTATATCTCGTAAAATAGGTAAATTACTCCAATCTAGCTAAGCCCCTTTCTCTTTCCAGTGTCCATATATGACAGCACTAAAAATCAAATACAATGTATGATATTGTTACTTAGCCTATTTTTGTAACAATCACTAAGAATTTATTTATATATTAGGAGATATTGGTAAATAATAAATCATTCTATTAATTAGATATTCTTGAAGGATCAAAATAAAATCATCAGAGTGATACAGTGTGATTACAGTTTTTGTATAAGTGTAAATAATTTATCTACATACACTGCTATTTAACAACAACTATACTGATATGTATTTCATATACTAAAATTTGTTGATCATGTAATAATTTGAAAATTACCACTTCATTGTCTAAATAATCTGAGTCCAGCATGGTCAGATGACAGACAAATGTTCAGATAGAAAAAATCGCTGGCATACTGTCCATTAACAAAAATTAAGTTTTTAAAATTTGCATATTAAAATCCTTTCAAAACGTGATCACAATTTATTCATGGAATTTATTTAGAAAAAGCACTCAGTGAGTCATGCTAAACATGGACAAAGGACAGTGGTGTAAAATATAAAAACATATCAATAAACTCATAGCAATTTCACTGCTAACTAACCTCCCAAATACACAATACAATATTTTAACTTAAATAAGAAATTTTTCAGTAATCTAATTTTAAATGGTACATAACCTGTCGTTTCTAACACAATGGAAATAGAAATAGACTAGACAGACCCAGTTTAATTATGGCCATGAAACAAATTCTTCACATTCCAATGTATGTTGAACTATCATTAAGGTGCAAGTTAAGTTCATTGAAATACTTTAGTTTAATTCATTTCTTATATAGGATTTATTCTTCACATATTGTTTTGTAATTTGAGTTACACTTTAGAGCTAAATATAGGAATCTCTGCTTTGATATGGCATATTTTTAAAACAGATGTTAATCATATGTAGGTGATGACAGAGACACGAGCATTTATATAATGCATTTTATAATCAATGACTTGGAGGATGAATGGAAAATATTTGCAACTCACCCAATCGGTTCCTGTGGTATGCGGCTTACATGCTGTTGACACTTTCTCACCAAGTCTCGATTGCACTATCACCTGAATTGACTTTAGAGCCAGGAATTTAATGAATTTGTCCAGTTCTTTCTTTTCTTGATTGCTGAGCTTCATTGCCATATCACTATTTGAACATTTTTAAAACACATACACAAATGGGAAATTTTGATTAGTGTATTTAGAGAAAAGTGTCAAAATAATGCACAACTATTTGCAGTCAGTGACGCGGCAATCTGCTAACAGTCACATACAAAATGCACACACTCAGATTATACTCAACGAACAGCACTTCCTTCCTTCCTTATTCGCAAAAACGCAGTTTTCCAAACAAGTAATACTGCTAATTGCAGGAGTTTGCCAGACGTCCATTTTAACCATGAACAACTCACGTATTCACCGAAATCACGTTCACGCGCCTATGACGCTATTCTGACAACACAACATAACCGCCACACAACAGCCATCGACATCCTGTTTGCGTCTTTTTCTTTTTTTATTTGTATTTCGTAAGAGAAAGAGAAGGACAGGATACAAAACGTTAACCACACGTAAACCGTCCTGTCATAGTTGTCAAGCCTCAAATGTCAATGTCAAAGTGGTGCAAAGAAAACGCGAGAGCCAGATGGATGTGGGTCTAGAAAGAAAGAGCTGTAAAACTAAATAATAGTTCAGAAACCTTCCAGAACAGCGCTAGAGTAACAAAGAGATATGACATGAATTTAGTAGTTGTAGACAGCTGCGAGTAATCAATTTAGGTGCTCTTAATAATTAATTCATTAAAATTGCGCTATAACAAAGCGGAAGTTATTCTTTCGCTGAAAACATCTCTATCCTACTTTAGTATTTTTCGACGCGCCTCTTTTAAAATTGATTCACATGCTACACTAGCACCACCAAAATTTAACTCAAGCCAACGGACAATTTTGGATATACAGAGACGGTTTCCCTTAACCTCTACGCTCCATAATCTTGGGCTTGCTTCATTTGGGCCATGCCTGCGTTAGGCACTATGTTTTTTTAACAACGCGGTGGTATTATGCGCTTTCTGCGGTTGCTGTATCACATCAGTTAACGTATATATGTTCTGTGGTGTATAAGTATGTTTTGTGTATCCTATGACAGTTGACATGTTTTTTGCTTGTTATGTGGTTATGTCCCAATCCCATGAGAACACGATCTTGGAAAATTGAGGTTGCTGAAAGCTTGTGTTACTTTTTTACAAATTGAATATTGAGCTCAACAATATTGATTCAGATGTCGGGCCTATATTTACGTACCTACAGATCACTGTAATTACTATTATAATATAGTAAGCTTCATATCCAACTTCCAAGCTATTCATCTTTGATAAACATACAAGAATGGCCGGTTCAGCGTTAAGGCGTCTCATGGCTGAATACAGACGTATGCTACATAAATATTAGCATCAAAAGTAAAATTTACTTATATTAAATGTTTCAGAATTAACATTGAATCCCCCCGACGGCATAATTGCGGGACCTATTAATGAGGAGAATTTCTTCGAATGGGAAGCGCTGATAACGTGAGTTGATTTGTTTTTTATTTAGTTATCTCGAAGTTCCACGAAGTTGGTTGAGACTGAACAGAGGCATCGTGTTTTTGATGTTTGGGTGGAAAAAGCAGCCAAGAAAAAATGAGAATATACAATTTCACCAGCACTACATGATAGCTGTTTAATTTACCTTCACACATCTGTGATTTTTCATGAGCCTTATAGTTCCTAATTGATGTAGTAATGTGAGATTTTTAATGTTTGTCACGAACTATACACTATGCTTTATGAAATAATTTCTGAATTCAAGTTTTTCACTGGCTTGCTAAGGCCTAATAGTTATAGAGGTCCATTACTCATATTTTTTCTGTTACTATTTTTTTGTCGATTATAATTACTATTTTGAAATAATACTCACTTTCAAAAAATGCAAATAGTGGGTAGAATGGCTGTTACCATTAAGATATATTTTAGGGGCCCTGAAGGAACTTGTTTTGAGGGAGGAGTGTTTCCAGCTAAACTGATTTTTCCACCAGATTATCCATTGAGCCCACCAAAAATGCAGTTTACATGTGAGATGTTTCATCCTAACAGTAAGTTCTATTCATTGAATCTTCTCATCATGGTACTTTTATGGAATTGAGACATTCAAAATGTAGCTTGTTTTAGTCTTGTTTTATTAACTTGAAAAATCTATTTTTCAATTAGAAATTTTAAAATGTTTTCATATGAAAACTGAAATGTGAGTTGGCTTCAATAATTCTTCAGGAATATTATGTACATTAAATGTTCAATTATAGAGAGCCATATGCATTCCACTTTTCGTCCTATAGAAGTGGTAAAATGAAACATTCACTGATTATTACTAAATAAAATAAATCCATAAACCATTGTGCAGTTTTAAATTTAATCCAAATAAGCTTATCTTGTTATTTCAGTATATGCAGATGGGAGGGTATGCATTTCTATTTTACATGCTCCTGGAGACGATCCTATGGGATATGAATCAAGTGCTGAACGATGGTCTCCTGTGCAAAGCGTAGAAAAAATCTTATTGTCTGTCGTCAGTATGCTTGCAGGTAAATCATTTATGATTTATGAATTAAATTCCAAATTGTTTATTTAACAGACGATCTACATTAACCTGCCATAATATAAATGTTGGTAGATGCACTAAGCTTGCAAGATATAAAGACACAAATATCCCTTCTCTTGTCATACTAGACATTATTCCATCGCTTTTTAGAACCAAATGACGAGAGTGGTGCAAACGTAGATGCTGCTAAAATGTGGAGAGAAAATAGAGAGGAATTCAATAAAATAGCGGAGAAAATTGTACGACGAACTCTCGGCATTCCAACGTAGTTACTATTTGGGTAATTTAATACTTCCTTCAAGGTAATTATAAATTTGTTATTGGCTGAAATTGTTTGTTGGTATATTGTTTTATTTTATTTATTAAACATATATATATATATATATATAAAAGGATATTGTTAACCACCATGTAATGTAGATATGAAAACTATTCTATCATTTGGTTGGAGTTCATAATTCACTGTGTCCTGAAAGGAAAATTGTATGGTCAGTTTTGTCGTTTTTGGAATAAAAATCTGTAAACCATAGTCGAACATAGCTTTGAATCTGACTCACCATCAACTCCCAATCAGCATCATTCACTAAAACGAGTATTCCAGGTCTCCTAAACAGAAAACAATTTTTATGATCTTTATAGTTCCTAACTAACAGTGAAGATCTTCCAAAGAATTTGCAGTAGTTTAATGTTGCAAATTCAAAAGGAACTGTGATTAGTGTGAAGCAGAAAATCTTTTTGAAGATATTCATTCAATGCGGTATTTGATGGAATTACAATATACTGAGCATTTGGAGTTGATATCTGCTTATCCAACAAAAGGTGCACATAAATTACTCTAAAGCACTAAATAATCTAAACTTAGGCCCGTTTTTCCAGCATCTTTTTTCAGTTGATTTTACCAACATGAAATCAGCATAGTTAATCAGATAAGAAATGCTAGTTTTAAAGTACTGCTTTGAATGAATTATTTTTCATGACGACAGTTCAACAAAAAAAAGAACAGCTAAAACTACTGTTCAGCATCACTCGCTTTTTAGCAAATTTTATTGAATAACTTTTTACTAAGTACCGAGTTTTCGATTTAAGTTTTTTAGTGATTGTTGTATCATAAAATTGGGATTATTTTTGCATTTAATTAAAATTTACTAATTTATAACCGGACAAACATTGACTAGCGGAAACAACATTATGGTAGTGTTTGAGGAAAAAACCCCAATGCGTAGATTTTAGGGGATGCACGTTGCACCTAACGGTAGCGTAACTATTTATTTCGTTTCGTTTATCTATGGATTATACCTTAATGGTCATACCCATTCACCAAAGTAGAGAGAATTACTAATATCCTTCAAGGAATACTTGCTCAGTCTGCAAAACCCAGGCTTTTTTATAGATAACATCGCAAAGACAGCGTATGGCGTTCCAGAAGCGCGGTGAATTGTTACCATCAGGGAATTCCAGCAACCAACACCGAAGTTCTCTAAAATAATGAATTTGAAGAGGCTTGTTTGAGGTGTTGGATCCGAAACCTGGTGAGGATCCGCCCTCTGGGCCACTATCGTGTTTGTTGTACTGGCCGAGGTGCTTTGAAAGGTTTATCACAGCCAAAAATAGAGCATCTAAGGACTGGTTATTGAGACAACTCAGGAAAATAAGACCTTTGAATGAGGCAATCTCGTGATCTTATGTCCAGTTGAAAATACGTCTGATATAAAATATCAGAGTGCTTTTCTATGAGAACTGCCAGAACCTTGGGAATTGACGTTGAAGGTAGACATAGATATCATAGTTATAGTGCTTCTTGTATGAGCAAAAAGGCGAAAAGTATAGCTTTGTGTCCCACAAAGTCCAACCTCTACGTCCACGTCGTGTGGGATGGTAACAGCCTGGATCTCAAGTAGTTCCAGCGCTGGCGAACGAGGCTCTGGCAGTTCCCCTGAATCTAAGGTGTGAGGCTCCGTGCTGAGGGATGAATGATGTCGGGGGCAAACGACATCGCGAACGGACCCTCCGGGACACCAGGCCGCCTCCCGGAGTAAGTTGCGCCTTCCGTGCGTATGGGGCTCTGCGTACGGCGACCTTTATTTCCCCAATACTCGTGGGATCAAATATGGATACGCTTAAACAAACTCAAAACAAAAAACTCTCTGACGCAGAAGGAATCAAACAGGAATCTTCTGATGTCTTATCCAGAACTGTCGACGAGGCAGTTATATTCAAGGACCTCACACTTGAGGAACCTCCTACCACTACGCCCGTGGAAAATGCACCTGAAAAAATTAATAAACGCACTGCAAAGAAAAAAAGACGTAGAGCTAGATTAGCTGTAGCGATTGCTAGATCAACGCCTCTTACACCTTCTGCGAAGAAGGCTTTAGGAACGTCTGTCTCTACAGTCAAACCACCTCAACTGAAAAGACGCCCTGCACACACCCACTCCACCCCCATTGCACAAGCAGTCCCTATGCCATGTGAAACGTCAACTCTACATAGCGAGTTTCACATTATGATCGGACAAAAGGGTGGGAAACACCTCAATGAAGATCACGTTCAACTCTTTTTTGAAACTGTAGCAGATGCTATGATAGATTTGGCTTCATGCAGTAGTTTCATTCCTGCATTTGAGAGCTGCAAAATTCGAAATGGGAAAATCTCCATCACGGCCAGAAATAGAGCATCAAGGGACTGGCTATCGAGACATCTCGGCAAAATACGACCTTGGAAAGGGGCAGATCTAGTGGTGACAAGTCCAGCTGAAAAACCGTCGCCTATAAAATATCTCACTGCTGTCCTTTGGGTACCGACTGCGCGGTTCAGCAACGAAGAAATTATGCAAATTCTAGAAAGCCAGAACCCAGAACTGATGGTTTCGTCATGGAAGGTTTTGAGCAGGCAGCCAGAACCATGGGGATTAACGTTGAAGGTAGACATAGATAGCAGATGCGTTTCTGCTTTGAAGGATATACATTTTCAACCATATTTCGTCCTACGGCGTGTGGACGTCAAACTAACACCAAACCTTAAGAGAAAAATCCCCTCCGATTTCATTAACGATACTGATACTATTGGTCCTACGGAAAACAAAAGAATGAAACTACCTCCTATTGCTAGTGATGTTGCCAGGAAGTCTTACAGCTATAATCAACAAACAAGAGGCCTTCCATCGCTCTTGGAGATGAGAACCAGAATTCCGAGCACCTCCCGAATGCGATCTCCGTTGTTCAATGATTCTATTGAGGAAATGGGGTTGAATTTTGACGAGAGAGGCAATGCGGTACGAAATATATCGTTATCCTCTCGGGAACTGGATGATACGCCTAATCGCTCATTTTCTATGGAGTTCAGCTCTCGAAGACAGGATTCTGTGATGTATGAAGGTTCCTTCCCAGAAAGACAAGAAAGGGATGTTCCGGCGAGTTCCTCGTTATCTTCGCGGAGAGATGACATTTTCACACATAGGAAATCATCGTTGGAAAATGAGCCTATCCCGAAAAGGATAGAATACTCACCCTCTAAGAATTCATATCGGATATTTTATTCGCCTAGTTCACAGAGAACCGATTCGTCGCTAGTCTCCTATCCAAGCCCGCAGAATTATTCCACATCAGGGTATTCTTCATCATCAACTATATTTACCAACGGACAATTTCTGCCTGAAAATCAAATTCTAAAGGTATCTGATTTGCAACAGCAATCTGTCCCTATGCGATTAAGAGGAAAATCTGATTCATCGAGGAATATATGGGATCTCTCTCGTAACGTGAAGAAATTTCATGCTCCAAGATCTGCAGCTAGGCAATACCGACAGAGGAGATAGTTTGGAAGAACAAAAAAAAATTAAACAAGTCAAGTTGTGTATTGTGTTGGCGATGTCAAACTTTGCAACGATATTCGGAGAAATCCAACTGAGGAACGTGACACAAAACATAGTATTTTACTATTGGTGAAATCATCCTGAGCAGAGGTACACATCAAATGGCTCATCTAATACAGGTTTCGGTCTTTGGCACTTTCGTAGGTCACTTCAATGTTATGAGATGACAATGCGTAGTTTTTTCGTAAAAAACGATTTTATGGGTCTGATATGATTAGGGTGCATTCGTTTAGAGACAGCCACTTCTATACGTATGTATGTCGTGAGATATATTAAAAGAGTCGTTTTGACCCAGATATCATAATATGGAGACACATTTTTGGATTTACTGAAATTTTCTGACAGTAGACTTCACCATTTTTTGTTATTTTCATAACATTTGATACAGGTGTTTACGAAGCAATCCACGCCTAACTCATAAGATTAGCGATTGTATCGAAAATATTCCAGCCATAATTTATATACCACACTTCACACGATTGAGACCTTTACTTTTTGTTTGATAATTCAAAATTGATTCTCCATATTTCACGAGTGTTTTGAAGCCATTCATTCTGTAGTTACGCCAGTGGTGTGTAGTTTGGTACGTATTTCTATTCGCATCTGGAACGATGCAAATGATTTTCAAACTTTGTGTTGTATACTTCATTCATTTTAACGTTAGCAAATAACCATACGTTTTTGTCAGTTTTGAGACAATGTGAGCGATTGCAAATATTATTTTCCTATGAACTTCTCTAGCAGTAGGATTCAGATCCATAAAAACGAATGCGAATCCCAAATTGACGTGTGACATCAAGAATAATGAATATTAAATGCCTATATTCTATTTTTGCAGCTTCTAAATGGGTTAAAAAACGTGAAACGCCAAATTGAATCACTGATTTGGAAATCAACAACTACAATGATCTACCCGCCATGAATATTGATGATTAATAGAATGCCTCATTCAATATTCTTTACACCTTGCAAAAGTTATAAGCTTTTCCAGAAGAATTATTTACATTTCGACGTACCGATCAACGTGACGTTGAAATATTTTTTTTCATGAATTTTACATCAACCTCTTTCTGGATATTTATTCTGAACAATAATTCAAAGTTGGAAAAGGTTAATCGTTTTAATAATAATATGTCGATCGTATTGTAAAATTGTATTATGTGCACCTTTTGTTAACTTAATGCTATGTTTTGTAAATGAGATCATTTCGAATTTATAAAGAATGAAAACGCTGAATAATCAACATAGCATTGGGTATGGAATGATCGAATTTCAACAAGGTGCTAGTTTCAAAAACGACCTATTTGATGTTCGATTTGCTGATCACCAAAAATTCTTTGACATAAAATGTATTTTTATAATACAGTGTGCCTTACAAAAATATGGCAATCAAGTCAGTAACGTATTTTGTTTATGCAATAAAGCTATTTTTTTAAGTGCAATACAAAACGAACAATAATATCAAAATGTTCCAACGGTTCTTAAAGACTTGATCGTTGACTCGTTCTATAAATGTTTACATTTATGTATATGGTGAATGTATTTCTACTTTGTAATATTCACTCAGGAAAGCATGGATAGTTTGAGCTCGATTTCATTTACGATAGTTACTGCTTGCTTTTTTTTGTCCTCAACTTTGCCATCAAAACTATGTATTTCTAATAATGAAAAATCTATCTTCGTAATTTCAACGATATATGGTGCAATGTTGATATAATGTTTCAATGAGACATAGACTATAACTATATGGAATCCAACAACTTGAATGTGTTTTTATGATGTATATTTTTCCATAAAACAATAATTTTGACACAACGATTGATTCGGAAAAGCAATCTCAATTCTTGAAATTTGAATGCCGTGGTCGATAACACGAGAGGTATGAAAAATGAGCAGTTTTATTGTTCAAGACTGCCATTTTGCTCTTAGTGAACTTATTGAATAAATGTTCAAGAACGACAGTGAATAACTTAGGAACATAAACCTACGAGATTACATTGGCAGAATGGTGAACAAAAGTCATCTGCTTCATATGCAAGCAGTTGCTCTACTGTTTCTGTTCTTTGTGTTTATTCTATGAAAGGATGAAATGGCAATTTGAATCTAAAACACTGTTAGGATTATCATAGTAGTCCTATGTTTGTTGAAACATTGCTCATTAAAATTTCAAGCACTGGGAATACGGATCTGGTTCATATGTATTTGCCTCTATCCGATATTAACAAATAGTCTAGACCTGCCTTGCAAGATTCAAAGAAATATACAATAATTGAAATTGCACTATGTATTGTGGAATATTACCTTGCTTTAAATTGTATAAATCTAGATGTAAGGAAAATATACAAAAATACGTTTTATGAGTATTTCAAGACTGAAATACATTGTTAATGGCTTTCTCTTTTTTAATAGATTCATAATTTGCTTTCAACGCATTGTTATTGTAATTCTTCATATATTTCAAACATACCCCTGCTTATCAATGCCATAATGTTATTAGTATCGTTTTTCGAAAGAAAGTTTTACACAGAATAAAACTAGCTCAGTTTAGTAGTGATATTTTTTTCTGAATATGATTTGGGTACTTTTAGGATTTCATTCCATACCTAAAATAAATCATTAAAGCGGATATACAGAAATTCTAAGTATTTATACTCTCAGTTTAAACTGTTTCTGAATTTATTATTTCACCTTTTGTTCGGCTGCTATCTGTATTATAAATATAATTGCAGTTACTTTAATACATTATTTTATAATTTCAATGTGGTTTTTGTTCAGGAAATCCTCTACCCTATTGACTAGCGATTTGTAGTGTTAAATAGATGCAGAAAACGATTAAACCAATAACTAACCAAAATAGCGATTTTAAAATACGTTATTTTGGGTTAACTGAAGAGAACACTTCACTGGTTCAAGAGCTTACGAGAGATTTACCGCAGTAGCACCAACTAGCTGACTTTGGCGTATTATATGTTGCTTGTGCTCATCTATAACTGAAGGGCTACTATAACCAAAACTTAGGATTCATAAGACACTGATAAGGTAGATCCGAGAATATATGCACATAATATTGAGTGAAATTAATGAAAATTTAAACAAGATAGCCTAAGTTGGAAAATGTAAGGCAGTTAGTGCCTGTAGATGTGAGCTAGAGTTACAATTTAAAGTCAATTGAAATTGTATTCCTCTGCAAAGGTGAATCCTTACAAAGTAATTCACAAATACAGCCCAGCTATGACATGCAGTACCTATTTGTTAACACTTAAGAGGGGACTACCTAGAATGAAAGGTGTTTTGCAGTGGTTTCGAATATTTGATTTCCAGCACTCAATCGAGATAATGGAACGATTTTTTTTGCAAATAATAGTGGAAAGTTAGCGAAGCCCTTTTTGCATTTTTGGTACAAAATTTTAGATATTGTCACATGAATATTGATATTTTTGCACTTATTCCGGTTGTTTTTTCAACCTTTTGATAACCAAATAAACCAAAATATTAAAAAAAGAGCCGTCCTTTTTCTATGATCTGCATAAAATATATTTTCAAATGAAATATTGTGACACCATACATGAAAATATTGTTACTGCTGATATGATAGCCCTTGCGACAATCTCTAAGATTTTGTATAAAAAATTGAAAACACGAATTTGCAAAAGTATAGAAGCAATCTATGCCTATGAGCTTAATTTGAAAAATTATTTAGCCAACTTACACAGATCCATCCTGTAGAAACAATTCGGGCCTCTCCTGGAGTAGATTATCTTTTATCCAATAAAGAAGGCCACCCAATGTCCCTACAAATAAATTGAAAGAAGAAAATTGTAAATTCAGGTTATTTCATTATGCTTGTTTCATACTTACAAACTTTATCAATTATAGGAAGGGTGACTTCATGCTTCTTTTTATTCCCAACAAGAATTTCCGCCCCTCCTCTGAAAAATGAATGTGTCAGCATTAAGCAATCTAGTTTGAGCATGTATATCATAGATAAAAATTGAATACATGAACAGGTAAAAGCGATTACAGATATATATTTTTTAATTTTGGAAAGTTTTTTCCATGAATTGGTAGAAGTAGCGTTACAGCATCACAGCTCGATCCCTTATATGTTTAAAAAACATGTTTGCAAAGTAGGAACTGTTTTTCAACACAATAGTCATCTGATATCTAGATACTTTTTATTCGTAAGAAGCATGTTTGTACCCAAATTCAATATCAATTTTCAAAGCAGCCATCTGGGAAAATAGAAATCCTTTTTAAAAGTATGTTTTCCCGCTGTACGAGAAAAACATGAAACGTAACCACAAACTTTTCAACCAACATTTCTGAATATTTCTCCACACTCGTCCACAGATCATCCCGGTTCTAATTTTGTTACGTCAAATTTTAAGCTATCCCCATAATTCCCTGTGATTCACCTGTCACAAGATGGCATCTGATGAACAACTTGAGATGTCTTTGAGGTTAGTCTTGCTGTCACTGTTGAGTATGATCTATTAATAGAAGAAAACGACACTACAACTTATGTATTTATTATCCATTTGCTCTGCTTTATGTTTACACAGTTACAGATGACGGTTATCGGACTCGTAACTCGATCTATTTTTCTGTGATATAACCGCAACGATTTCGTGCTGTGATAGCGATACCTAGTCAGGCGTTCACATTATCTCGTATTAGAGGCCTGTTATAATAAATCATATCACGTGGAATGTCAAAGTTCATAACAAAAACCTAACCTGAAGAGCCAACGGCAAACAATCTAACATTGATTTTCACCTAATAACATATGGATCTATTGAATCAAATATAACTTTGAAATATTATTTGACTAGATTATCAAAACGCGAAAATGGCACACGGTTTACAAGGTGTTTATGCACCTTTGCCACAATCCCTCAGCGATTCAGATTCAGATAAAGAAATAAGTATGGAACCAGTGATTGGGAACCACCACAGTCGACATTCAGATTCAAGGAAAATCAACAGCTTCTCGTACCTACAAAATGGGCACCAAATGGTGTTCAACGAGATTGTTGAAGACATGCATCAAGCTAAACTAGTAAACCCAAAAATGTCTACAGGCTGTAAGTTAGCTTTCGTGTTTTCCATTGTACTATGTTTCCTACCTGTAGCTATATTCCTGTGGGTATTACCGTGCTCTGAATCTAACACCTGCCCAATCAAAATTTCGAACTGGGAAATCCAGGTGGAGAACATTGAATTCCAAGGGAGGTGTAATTTGGTTGATGGGCCATACAAAGGATCAATTTCAAATATAGCATTGATGTATAAGGGAAGTTTTAACAATCACATGGACCAAAAGAATGGAATTGCACTGTTGAAAGGTAGAGATGGAAGTACAGTGTGGAATTATCGCCAAAAGATGAATCCAACTGGATTGAATTGTAGTATTATAGATGTGAGCAGGAATGGTGTCGATGATTGTCTTGTAATAGATAACAATGGATTGAAAGCAGTAGAAAGCTTGACAGGTGAAACACTTTGGTATGCTCACAGTGCCCAACAAAAACCCATACTCAAGCTGGACATGCCAGTCAAACTAAAAGACATGAATGATGATGAAGTAGAAGAATTATTGTCAATTTTTGACAAGCACTCACTGCTTTTGATATCTGGGAAGGATGGAAAGGCTTTACAAAATATCAAACTATCAACCCCTTGTCTTCAGGTGCAAGAGTTGCATAGATTTGGTGATTACATACAATATCTATGTAATGCTGAAAAGGTAGCATATTATAAAATATCACTGGATAGTTTTGAACAGAAGTTTCGAAGTAACCTAGAAATTATTCCTGAATTATTCCCATTCAAAGATGAGTTAGGAGTATCCCAAACAGGTAAGGGACATAATGCATAATGACCAATTTCAGATCAAACAAAACCTTGTAAGTTACCAAGAATAAACTCTTCTCCACTGCTGAAAACAAGCAAACTAAACTTTATATACTTAAATATCTGGGGGTGCTGAATCCGGGTATGATGCCTAGAGAAGGTGTGGGAGGCCCATTTCAAGGGAGCATCTCCTAGGTCTCCAGGGCACACTAGGGCCCTAACAGAAGCATTTTACTATATTGTTTGAATTGTCAGAAGTTTGATTTCGGACTTCCATTGTCTATGAAATTTTGAATATCACGACATTTCAATTGATATGCTATCTTCAATCATCTTCGGGGAACAGTTCACCATCATGATACTCAAAATTTTATAGACAATGGAAGACCGAAATCAAAATTTTGAAAAATCCACCTGGTCTACAAGTTTCAAACAATTTTTTGAATTGCTTGAAACCAGTAGTCTTCTAACTTCAAATAGTGTCCATCATTGTGTGCCCCCCATTAAACCTGCGCCACTGGCTCGCGTCGCAGATAGGTTACACTACATCCCCTATAAGCTTTAGAAAAATTTACTTAGTGGTTAATTTCTTCTTTCAGGTCATCGCAAATTGATTGTGAAAAATGAAAACACTTGTCCACATTGCCACTCCACAATCACTCTGTATGGCAATACCTCTAAAGACCAATGGTCATACACTAACGCTTTCACAATGAAACCTGTGCCATATTCTCTCCAACCTACTGAAACTAACTTGGTAACGTTGAAAGGCCACATTTACGGGTTCATTTTGAAAATCTGGGAATGGAAAGAGCACTCCACAAAACTTGCACCCAGCACCAGGGTGTACAAAAGGAGTGTTGCTGTTCACAACGAGACCTATCATTTGAATAGTGTCTCAGAAAGATTCATTTTGATCGTGTTCAACGAGAATGACACAAGGATAATCAATGTCAGCATGACTGACATCTATATAATCTGCAATGGTCCTGATAGAAGTAACTGTCAGCCAAATTACGAGGATCAGCAAGATTCTTTATCAGTTGTAGATTTGGATGGTGATGGAGCTTTGGAATTGATCAGTTTCTTCAGTACATATGAGAAAAGGGATGAAGAGGGATATGAAGCATGGTATTTAGTTTCTAAGTTGAAGGTTTTCAGACTTGAAAGTGAACTACCAAAATTATATGAAAATAAGTAGACCTCTAGGCTCAAAATCAATATAACTTATCCTGTGGTTGTATCTCTGGTACATCTTATATCTTCTACTGGACGATAATTGAAATCACATACTAACGTTTCTGTTGCCTCCTAGCTTTCGTCAACGTCCAAGATATAGAAAATTAAATTTTAATGGCCAGTAGAAAATATAAGATAAATGTCCAAAATGCCGTGACATCAACTTCATATTCATATCTAGGTTACAATGTTTGAATTGTATAATATAATAATGACCAATGTCTTGTAACAGGTTTTTTAAGTGATCTTTGTCAGCTGCCATACTTTTCCGTACTAGTCATTGTACTTTTTAGTGATTTATACCTTGCTAGTCATGAATATTTGTTCATCAAGCACAATAGACACCTAGTTTATATTTATTTATTTTGAGTTATGACGTTTTTACTGTGATGTTATGTTGTTTTGTTTCCTTGTCTGTTTGAAGTGATTTTTTCACCAAATATATTATGTTTATCCTATAACAGAGATATTTGTTCTAGATTTAACCTTGAATGTCTGTGATTCAAAACTAGATCTGTTTCAACAATGAAAGCCTACATATTATTTCAATAGAATATGCTTGGGGTGGTACCAAAAATACGCATTTTTATTGTGAAATGCGGAATAATCTAACTAATAAATCACTGCTACCCCGGAAGGCCTAAAATCGGCGGTAGTTATATGATGAGACATCGAAAAAATTAAGAGTCCAGTTCAATCAGAACCGTAGCTAGGGCAAATTCCGTAACTTGCATTCCTCTTGTGTGTTTAACCTAATTCCCCAAGAAAAACAAAGGCAAAAACCATTTCCCACCCTATTGCATATACTTCCTCTCCAAAAAAGCTGCAATAGCAAAAAAAAACTCCACTGAATCCATGGCGTACAATAAAGCTGAAAAGAAATAAAAATCTGCTGACATTCCCACCCATTCAGCCCACGATTTTGCACCCCATGTACACTGCGCCAGGGGCGAAGGCAATATTTGACCTACCCTGGCTACGACTGAGTTTAATGATACTTAGAATTCTCATACAACTACCCTGACAATAAAATCACACGGTGCTTCTGCAGGAAACGTAATAAAAAGGACCAAAAAGGTTGACCTTTTTGATGGGATTTTTGACTGGTGGTGTTGGATGAACCAATCTGCATACGGTGTGGTCAAGAGGAAGAAGTGGGAAAGTCTTTAGATATTCCTAATCTATACAAGTTTAAACAAGTTTGAGCACTCAGCTATTTTGTCTTAAGTTGTAAGTGCTTACACGCAAAGGCAGCGTTTGAATCGTTCAGTAGTTGCCTTGCCACGGTCCTGGATGCATCTCAGTGTTGGCCGAATTTTAACGTGAAAATCGAACCGGGTAGTCGCGATTTTCGAGCCATGATTTTGTATGACTATCAAAAGGGACTAAAACAAGCGGAATATCACGAAAGTTTAGTGAGTTGCTTTGGGGACTCTGCCCCTTCTAGGGCTACAGTTTTTAATTGGTTTGCGGAGTTTAAAAGGGGCCGGGTCTCACTCGATGATGAACCTCGCACAGGTCGACTGCCCACTGCTGTTACTCCGGAAACTGTAGAAGCTGTGCAAAATATGGTAAAAAAAGATCGACATATAACCTACACCGAGGTTGAGGCTTCTCTGGGGTTTGAATCAGCAGCGGTCATGAATGATTCATGATCACCTTCGCGTGAGGAAGCGCTGTTCCTGATGGGCCATTCATTAACTACTCTTCATAATAAAATCGAGCAACCCCCGTAAATCGCATCTAAGCCGATGTCTTCTCAACACGATGACGATGTTCCGTCCAATTTAAGCGTCGGTTCATCAGAGGAAGGACATCGCCGTCGATTTCGCTAGTAGTCAGTTTGGCGTCGCGACGCTTCTGACGAACGTTAGACGGACTTAATGTGTGGACAATCAGTGCGGTTAAACTCGTTCAAGCTCAGCGTAGCTTTTTGAAGATTTATGCGCAAATCAATTATTCTTTGAGGGGGTAAGAATAATTTTCCATTTTTTATTCACACAAGCGGGGATGATAAAATTATATCTATTATTGCACTTTTCAGGTATTATAGAATGTCATTTATTTGTATTTATCTTTAGCTTAGTAATAAACCTGCTCTGTCGCTTTAAATCAGGTTTTGACGCTGTACTTGCAACGCAATGATCAAGGTTTGTAATTTTGCAACTGAGTTTCAAAAATATTCGGAATACTGGGAAATCGAATTTTTATAGTTTCAATATTAGAGAATTATCTAATCATGTCAATGTTTGAAGAAAATACATTTTCCCCCCTTTCGATGTTTCAATCTTTTCAGAAAATATTTTTTCCTGAGAATGGAACCTTGTAACGCAAATCTGAGCACACCATTGGATTCAGAAGAAAACATAACATCGGATAGAGTCCAACAATGAAAAGTCAAATTGTTTTTTGCCTCCAGATAGGAAGCAAAATACAGCGTTCTAAAATCGTAAAAAAAACAAAGGATACTTTCGAAATCTTTTACAAATCCGGCGAAAAGTCGTTTTCTCAGTGATTAAGGGGTGTGTGCTGATCACGAATCTGGCTTGGGTTTGAGGGGGCCCCCTAACGACCCTTTGGGCGCTCACTTTCCTCAAAATGGAACTTTATTGACGAATTACGCTATTTTGATGAGCATATTCGTATTCAGCGTTACCAAATACGTATAAAGGTTTCGACTTCAGTTTGCTTGTCTACAATGGACGGTTCTCGAAGGATCTGTGTCTCATTATAATAAAACCACCATTGTATTTGTGATAAGCGACCCAGAATTACACAGGAAACGAATTTTTGACGTTTGAAGAAGAAAATACATCCCCGCCTATTAATATTTTTCGGCCTTCGAAAATCGTAAAAAAATTAGACCTTCGAAAAATTTTAGCAAGAAAGCCGAATTTTATTTCGAAAAGGATATCGACTTCCTCCAAATGTAATAAGTACTCTGCTTTTGATTCTAATTGAGAATAAATTATTCAATTGAATAGAAATTTTCTCTTTGTATCCATACCAAATAAATAAATGTTCCATCCGGGAGTCTAACCATAAAGTATTTATTTTGTCGTTGCATCACTAATTTTCCATCGTTCAATCCTAGTCGTGTGGCTTAAATATTTCCTGGTTGTTTGATATTGTCCCTGACACAAACGTCTAGTTAGTGAAACCATTTATGTAGATATAAAAATCGTTTTTTACGATAATAGAATTCTCTTGAAATAATTTTCTTACATATATATATATATATATATATATATATATATATATATATATATATATATATATATATATATATATATATATATATATATAATCTTCTGAGAAACAATTTGAGTATTTATCTTTTGAGTGAGTAGTTAGTTT
Organism: Bruchidius siliquastri; assembly: GCA_949316355.1. Taxonomy (NCBI): domain Eukaryota; kingdom Metazoa; phylum Arthropoda; class Insecta; order Coleoptera; family Chrysomelidae; genus Bruchidius; species Bruchidius siliquastri. Next base: position 25,869,924 of record OX438536.1, read on the forward strand.
TATCTAAAGATCAAAATTTACAGATACAATTTTGGGGTGAGAGAGTTTTTGGTGCTGACGGGACTCGAACCCGTGTCTTCAGAATTCCGTGCTGACGCCATAGACTTTTCTCACTCCAAAATTGTGTCTTTAATCTGCATTCGTTCAATTTACACAATTTGGGGGAAATTTTGTTCCGTTTTTGTTTTAGCGACTGTTACTACCGATTCTGAATTTTAACTAAATAAGGATCATGAATAATGAAAGCGCTATTCAGCCTTTCGAAAAATGGCCTCAGTAGTTTGATGAATTTTATTTGGAGTTCTAATAACATTTTTCAAGATTCCAACAATCAACGCTGCCAAAATCCTTTCAAAATAATTATTTCTAAAATGATATCATTACGTGGGGACTACAGTATCAACCTACTTGACTACATTTTTTTCGTTGAAATCGTATCAACAAGTCGATAAAACACACACGATTGGTTGAATTACACCACACAATTCGCAATATTATCGTCCAAACGGTTGGACCAATCAAGATGGTACAACCTGTTGTTCAACAGGTTGCATCGTCTGTGGTCCGTTTCATAAGGAAGCTGACGGGAAAATTTGCTTTGTTCTGTTGTACTGCTAGTAATTAGCTTTGTCGGATCACTCAAATGTTATTAAGCAAAATTTGATTAATGGTGTCCAAAACTTGGAAAGACTAATTACCCTACTCCATTTGCCTTATTGAAAATTTGACGTATCCATACAAACATTAATCGATTATATCTTCCGTATATAATTGATTGCATGTGACTCTCCCTTTTCGCTTGTTCACGACATCTTAGCACGAATCCAATTAGGCCGTTACAATTCATAAATGTGCATTCACTTTATGGGATACCAAGTTAATTGAATAACAAACAATCTGGAATATTTTCAAATACTATTATCTATTATAAGTCATTTATTTAATTTAAAGATGTGCTCAAATGTTGACGGCGATTGGGTTGCCTCTCAACTTCTTTTGAGTCCTTATCTCAACATTTTTTGTGCTGAACTGCTAACATAGAATTAGAATTTTCAAACTACAAATCAGCAAATGAATAAGGAGCCTAAGAGTTTGTATATTTTGCTATTGTCATGCTACTACTATCGTACGATGTACAAAAACAATAATTATTGAAGGTCTGATGAAGCTGATAGATAGATTTTCAGATTTGACTGTTAACAAAGTCCACCTAGATTACTTGCCAACTAGCTAACTAGATCCTATCATGGATTCAAAACTAGAGCTCTCAAGTCTAGCATACTATTAATCATATATAGCTACTTTTCTATTAAATTATTTTTCTTTCTATTGTCTGTCTAATGGGCAATATTTTTTGGCGACTGTATTTGCACTACTGTTAAGGGAAACCCCTATAAAACCTTAATCAACGCAGTCAAAAGGGCCTCAAGGATAAGGATAGCAAATAGGTCAGCACCTAACCCAAGATCATATTTAATAAATGCAATAGAGAAATATTCAAATATTTGTGAGTCAGGTATTTATAAGATTTCATGTACCTTTTGTAATGCTGCTTATATTCAACTTATCTCCAAGTGTCGCCCTCTATGGGGACGCTCATTGGCAATTTACGAAGTCAAAGGTCCTAACACTGACCTTGGAGTGTCAACAGATGTCCATTACGACATCTGTCAGCAAGGGTGAACTGATTTACAGCGACCTCACTTGTTCAGAGCTAGCTGATAAAACTTCTAAAAATCTAAAGATCAACCCAGGCATCAGGCAGTTCCTAATGCAAACCATGAAAACATAGCGAACCAATATTCATATTAAAACCGAGACTGAGCACATCCAAACAGAAGAGCCCGAGACACAGAGCGGTATCTTCCAAGGAGATTCTCTTAGCTCCCATTGGTTTCGACTTTGCCTGAACCCACTCTCCAACGCACTCAGCAATACAAGTTATGGTTTCAACATCAAGTATCAGAATGCGATCCAACACAAAATCAATCATCTTTTCTACATGGATGAAATAAAACTATACGCAGCCACTGAGATGCAACTAAAATGGCTACTCATCAGAAGCTTAGAACTGCTATTAAATGTATGTTCTCCACTGTGCATCAGATAGTGTTTACATAAGGGAACAAGGGAAAAAGGGATGTCGCTGTAAATCAGTTTACCCTTGTTGACAGATGGCGTAAGGGACATCTGTTCCCGCTTCAAGGCTGTCCAGGTCTTAGGACCTTTGACTTCGTAAGTTGCCAATGGGCGTCCCCATAGAGGGCGACACTTGGAGATGAGTTGATGTTGCTATCACATACTTGACTATTAGAGTATTACCGCGGTCAACATGTTTTAGATTATAGAACGAATTATACCAACACTTGATATATTACTTCTTGAAATCGCCAATTGCGAGGAATGAAAACTGCCGAATGTACATATGTTCAGATTACTGGAATGTACTTTTTTTTCAGGATCGTACAACGAAATCCTGCATTGAGCGATGTTGATGCTTTGCACCACAGCGTGCGTCCACTTGGTAGATATGACAGTGGCGACGCAACCTAGCAACTCATCCTCTACTCCATTGGCCAGGGAGAAACGAAACGGCCAATCACAGTTAGATATGTCAAAGCCAAGGACAGTAGCATAACAACGTCAGAAGATTCATGCGATATTTGTCAAGGACGATCAAGAAAAAAATCAGGTGATGGTCATACGAATTACAGAAAAGCTTGATAGCACTTTTCTATCAGCATTTCCTGCCTGAAGTGTGAGACTCTCCATGCCTCTAACTCCATAGCTTGATGAATTGTATCATGGTGGGTAGCGTCCTACTAAAATTTATGAAAGGGGTTTGTGGTATTTCCTTAAATTTCCTTGTATTACCAATTAGATAATTATCAGTTTTCTTTATATTTTTTTATTGGGATATTACCAAATAGTATCATAATCAGAGGACTCAATATAGGTTGAATATACACTGCGTTTCTCCCTTTCGTATATATCCCTTTATTTGAAGACAACAACTATGAAGTACTCAATATAATATATCCTCTCCACTCTTTTTGCATCGCGTGGTTTGCAGCTGATAATCCAACTAATGTACGAGATATTATGTACATTACTTGAATATACGGTAATTGTTTTAATAAATTCAATTACGTAATGCGTTGGTATCGAATATAGGATGTGCTTAGAAACATCTTGTGGTGGAGGTAAATATTGTCTATAGCTCAGATAAATAAATGCTAATCTAAAAGTGACGAAAATAAACTATGTGATCTTCATGTATGCATTTAAACAAATAATATAAATTTTCATTTTATAAATAGCTTCTCATAAAGGCGGAAATCTTATGACGCTCCAGAAGCGCTGTGAGAGGATGAATATCAATTAAGACTGACCTATATCTAAAACATTTCAAACTGTAACTATCAGCGAATAAACCCTCAGGCAGTCCATCCCACAACGCTGAGATTCTCAAAAGTAATGACTTTTGGAAGACGTTCATTCGAGGTGTTAAAAGTTTGACATGATGAGGATTTATGCATTGGGCCGTTCTAGTGTTTGTTGAAATTGAAATTATAAATTATTATCAAATTTGAAAAAATTGATTTTGAATCAATTGGAGTTGTAGATCTGTTGAAATTGAATAAAGAAATAATAGCACTCCTTAAAGACCTTAAACCATTATGATTTCAAAAATTTCTAAGATTCCAAAATTTCTCATAATTTTTAAGATTTCCAAAACTTACTTCAACAGGATCAATACTACTGGGGTATTTTTTTTATAAATGCTGATACATCTTCTATCCACCCCTCGTTTTTTAAGATCTACCCCTAAGCACCCCAATTCAGGACCCCCAATTTTTTTCAGTGGCCACAAAAATATTTTTTTCATTCTTATATGATAACTCCTCCAGCATTGAACCGACTCTCGAAAACTATAGCATATATCCCGAAACTAAACAGCAGTCATTAGTTTGGTGCTTTGGAAGTGCGTAGCCTCCAAAAAAAATTTGTCGTTCCAAGAGTGAAGGAAATAAAATGGTTGCATCTTTTTTTCTAAAAGTAGATACATCTTTGGAAAATCAAAGGACAGTTACTTCTGAATGGTATATAACCAAATGTGTTCCTGTAGTCTTCCAAAAACTATGCAAGAGCCGTTCAAAGACTCGTCTGCAGAGTATTCAATGGGACCAACACAACGCACCCGCCCAGAACACTCGATTTTTTTGCTGAACAGGGTGTCAAACTGTTGCCTCACCCACCTTATTCCCCGGACCTAGCTCCGTGCGACTTCTTCATAATACCTAAGATCAAAGAAAAGTTACTAGGGCGCCATTTTCCACCGATGAAGAGGCAATCGCTACATTTGAGGAGGAAAGTAGCAACCTTTCAAAAGAACGTTGGTCACAAGAATTTGACAATTAGTTTTACCGAATAGGGGGAGAATATGTTGGAAAAACCGAATAAAGTTTTTTTAAAAACCTTGTAGTTTTTCTGTATCAAAAACTTTCAGCGCGACCCTCACCAGGTCGAGCTTAGAACGCCTCTTCCAAAAGTCGTTTTTCTGCTGAACCTCGGCGTTGTGGACTTTGTTCACCGATGGTAACAATCTGCACTGTTTTAAGGTCAATGTGAATATGCATCTATCCTCTTTCATTGCTTATGAAGCGCCATATGCATAGGTGAGGTTTTCGTTAAAAAAAAACGAAACCAGCTCTCAGGCTATTCCTCATTCTCGAACCAACGCACTGCATTCACCATCAGTGTCAAGCTGAATCTAAATTATGCTCGACAGGACGATCGCGACGGTTAAAGGTTATTTACCACCCTGATATTAATTCGCGAGCCAACATCCGCGCCCATGTTTTTTATAGTCCGCATTGGCACGTTGAAAAACAGTCGAGGAGCCCAGCCTTAGTCTCATTAGCAACACTCATATGGAAACTTAAAATCGTAATCGGCCTCGCTTAATCCAAATCCGTCTTTCACAGTATGGTGAATGTGAAGTTGAACATCCCTGGGGTATGTATTGACTTAAACGTTATATTGGTTCAAACAAGTGGAATTAACAAATTCAGAAGATGCCATACAATTTCCAGTAGGTTACCGTTGCGTTCCGGGATGCCGCAATGTTCAGTGCTTAGGCCAACTTTATTTGCCTTGTATATTTCGTTTTATATCTTTTGTCACGGAGTGACGGTGGAAATAAACAATATGCCCCAACTGATACTGCAGAAGCTCTTACTTATGCAGATATAAAGTTGTGTAATCAACATACAGTTTCACAAATAAAACGATTTGACTGCTAACAAGGCTACCCAGATTACTTGCCAACTAACCAACTAGATCCTATCATTGATACAAAACTAGAACTCTAAAATCTAGCATATTATTTATCCTGTCTAGCTATTTTTCTATTAAATTATTTCTTCTTTTCTTGATTTAAACTTCATGGAAACTTTATTAGTTAAACATAAGAGACTCAAACATATCTGCGAAACCCTGATTTCATTGTAGTAGATGATCAGATTGATCTTTTAAACTCAATTTTTATCGATACACTAATATAACCATCTATTTGTATTCTAGGCCTGAAATATCTTAAGATATAGAAAGTATCAAGAAGAATGAGATAGCTCAAGAAATAAAATATCTTATAACCTAAAATATCTCAAGAAATAAAATAGTTTATCACATAAAATATCTTAAGGACATTTTGACGGCGGTGGTTAAGGTTTTGTAAGGGTTTCCCTCAACAGTAGTGTGAATGCAATCGCAAAAAAAATTCCCCTGAGACAGACAAGAAAAAAATTAATAGAAAAATAACTAAATAGGATAAATAATATGCTAGATTTGAGAGCTTTTGTTTTGTATCCATGATAGGATCTAGTTGGTTAGTTGGCAAGTAATCTGGGTAACCTTGTTCGCAGTCAAATCTTACAGTCTGACGATGATTTAAATATAAATCGAAATGCACACTAAAAGAGAAAGAGTTTTATTTGTGAAACTGTGTGCTAATTACGTAGGGTTTTATCTGCATGATGGAAGATTTTCACAAAGTAAGAGCACGTACAATCTATAGACTTGTTCATTACATAATTCTGTAATTGTATATTTTTCAACTGGTTGGGATTAATACCCGCTTGCCAGACACCCCAACACAATAATTGAAGCTTATTATTATCATTTAAATAAAATAAAACGTAACTGTCTGAGGAGCTCCTCCTCCTGAGGGGACAAACGTTGCTAGCGAAACATTTGTAGAAGTGGTTTTGTGAGTGGTAAAACTGTCTAGTTTTTGTCTAAGAAATATGAAATATAATAAGAAAACGTGTGTATACTGTTATATTGGAAAACGTTATGCCAAAGTTAATTGTGGGTTCACCTTTCAATGATGATTAAGAAAGACCTGATGTCCGTACGGAATAAATATTATTTTTAATATTAGTTTTGGTGCTCGAAGTAATCCCACTTGATTACAATTTATCTGTTCGAGGATATTTTTCTCATTATTCTCTTTGAGGTAGTAATAAAAATAGCTCCCTATAGTAGTGGATTCATTTTACACACGTCAGCAACCTAATACATAAAATGCGTACCCGCACGTGACAAGAATTGATAATAAAACCAATTCAGTGTTTTGTGGCCATACTATTATATCCCTCTTGATTATATACTTGAACAGAAATAAAAAACGCTCGTTTTTGGACGTTTCTAAGGCCTCTGAACATTTATTTGAAATAATTAGGGGGACCAAAAATTGGGATTGAGTGAGGAGGGCGGTAAAGGGGAGCCTTCAAAAAAATATATAGGTTTTCGTAAAAGACGCATTATCATATCAATCAATTTTGACCTTGGTAGTACTTCCTACTTTTTTAGATATCGATCTAGTGGCAGCAGAGTATCCATATAACAACGCGCCTTATATATGGTCAACATTCCTCGTATACCGTTTAAGTGATACTGACGTACGGTCGCATAAGAGGTCTACAAATATATTATAGAAAGACACTACCGATTTTTGCCTGGTTGCCACGTTTATGCGCAGACTCTAGTTTGCCTTGTTTTTGTATCAACAACCAATACTACAGATTACCACATTCTAACTGAATAACTATAATGAATAATAAATTGTCGAAGTGATATTTAGCCATTAGAAAACGGCGTCAAGTCGATTGACTCTGTATTCAGGTTCCAGAACTGTTAATCCAGTCAAAGTAATCTTTGGACATCTGTAATTTTCGGCCAACTTTTTACCTTGAGGTTCTCAATTCTGTTGCGTTTTTTCTAATTTCTGTTACAAAACATTTAAGGTTTTTCAGTAGTTTTGATAATTTATTGATAAAATAAACAAAAGCCTACTTAAGTGTACGCTCTCCACTATGCATCCGATCTGCTATAGACATGCATGTTTCGTCTTTAGCCTAGACTCGACAGTAAAGCCTGACGATCTAACTGTAGAGAGCAATCGGATGGTATATACGTAAATCAGTCAAGGGTGTGATAGCAACATCAACTCATCTAAGTGTTCGAACCTTTGGCTCCATAAGTCGCCAATGGGCGTCCCCATAGAGGGCGACACTTAGATGAGTTGAAAAAGCCTACTTGACGTCAATTTTTCTTGTATACAGGAACGCCCGCCCGGGGCGTCCCGTGCTATGATGACGTCAATGCGCGGGCAGTTACGCCAAGCGGTGACGTCATTGCGGGCGGCCGTTCGGTTTCGGCGCTGTTCGAAGGGGGGCGGCAGGACGCTGCCCGCTGACTGGTTCGTCGATCACAGCCACCAGGAGGAAGCGGAGGGCAGTCAAGGGCCGCCTGTTACGTGCTGGGGAAGGGCGGTCGTTGTGGATCCCGCACAACCTGGTTATTACGCGGTAAGCAAACAGAATTGAATAGAATAGATATACTACACTCATAAAAAGAATTGTTCTCACTCTAAGACAATTTACTTGATGTGGTAATTATGGTTTTTTTAATCAAAAAAGTATATTTTAGATCACAATTTTTTCAACTAAGTTTTCAATTCTTTCATCATAACAAGTATTACCTTGGAAATTGCGAAACTCCATTAACAATATGACCCACTCCAGAGATTTTGTTCTAATTTTTCACGTAAATCATTATTACTGATTTGATTGTTCCTTTAAGTTCCCAAATGAACCATTGTACATGTCTTCAGGGCGAGTTCTTTATCTTGAAAGGAAAGGGATAGAAGTCAGCAAAGACTAAATTATTTAACGCACTTTATGAAACAGAGAAAATTGGTGTAAAATGAAAATATTGTAGGTAGGTATGTTCAAAAAATATCACCATGGCCTTCCTACAAAATGGGGAGTCAGTGATTTTTTTCTCAAAATACATTACTGTGTTTTATCATGCATTAAAGCATTAAATTTGAAATTTGAAGTTGTTTTCATTTATTCAAAAGACCATTAAAAGACCTGCCAAGATCTGACCTGTTTTTTAATCCGAAAAAATTGTAACGATAAATATGGGCAGCAGTTTAGTTTTGAGTGAAACTTTTAGATACATACAATGTTATCAGAAATGATAAAATTGAAAAAACCTTTATGTATTTAACTTGTAACTCCCTTTAACAGTGGTTAATGGTAGTATCGTTGGCAGTCCTGTACAACGTCATCTTCGTAGTTGGTAGGGCTGTATTCTGGGAGCTCAACGACTGGAAACTTGTTGGACCAATGTGGTGGACGTTGGACTACGTTTGTGACTTCATTTATGTAGCTGATGCATTGATACATGCTCACGAAGGTAACTTCAAGTCCTAACAGCCTCGACAGATTCGAAGGACACACCTTCCGATTGCCGATCGGACGCTCTGCCAACTGAGCTAACTGGGCTCTCACCCACTCGTTAACATCATCCACACTCTACAACGCGCACCATGAGACCATGATCGTTCGATGCAGAGGTCTGCTGTCTTTAATTGCTAAGATGTTCACCAACCCAAAAACTGACTCGCGCAGTTTGAAATTCGGAAGAATAGCTTCGGGGGATCCCGCTTAATATCATCCAGCGCTCTGCAACGAGTGCCCAGTTAGCTCAGCAGGCCAGAGCCTCCGACTGACAATCGGAAGGTGTGATTCGAATCCGGATTTCAAAATGAGAATTGTATGTTCGTTGAAGCTACGTAATTTTGTTGTCTCCAGGTTACCTCGAACAAGGCCTCTTGGTGACCGACCCACGGAAATTGCGCAAGCATTACTACGAATCAAAATCGTGGAAATCGGATATAATGTCTGTGCTGCCAACAGACTTGATGTATTTTTGGTGGTCACCGTTGGAGTGCGACGAAAAGGTACCGTGTCCAGTTATAGTCCGGCTGAATAGGCTCTTCAAGTTGCCGAGACTCTGGCTGTGGTTCGAAAGGACGGAGACTGATACCAGTTATCCCAATGTATTCAGGTTAGATAACATTTCATATATATACACTTAATACATTGATTCTCTCATTATTTCAGAATTTGCAAGGTGCTACTGGCCATCTTAGTGCTGATTCATTGGAACGCGTGTTTGTATTTCGCCATAAGCTACGCGATTGGGTTTGGCTCAGACGATTGGGTGTACAACTTTCAGAATTCAACATTGGCAAGGCAGTATATCTATAGCTTCTATTGGTCCACTTTGACGTTGACTACAATCGGTGAGACGCCTGTTCCAGAAAACAACATCGAGTATCTCTTCGTGGTTGCCGATTTTTTGGCGGGAGTCTTGATATTTGCTACTATAGTCGGTAAGATGATTTTACTTATTATTATTATTTTATGGATATATATTTATATCTCATATTCTTTTACATTCTTGTGGTGCCATATTATGAACTGTGGACAAAATACTGATTGTATACTGTATTTTCGTTGTCTCTGTTTGCTTATGTCTGTTTTTATCTGTCTCTCTGCCTAACTTTATCTGTCTCATACAAAATAGGTACATAGAAATTAAAACGTTTGTCCTCTATGAACACTTGCAAATAGCAAGAAACTTCTCGTACAGAGTAAAAGGCGCCATTAACTAAAAATCTTTTGGAGGCATTCTTGAATTTTGATTCTTCTGCGAGGTACCAAAATAGCTTCACAGCTATGATAAAAGCATAACAGCTTTTACTCAATTCACTGGTGTTCGTTCTATGGTAGTGTCATCCATATAGAGAACCAAACAACGTTATATACGATGGCATATCGTTGATAAAAAGTATTAATATAAACGGTCCCAGAATCGACCCTTGAGGAGCACCAAGGCGAACATTACCCATCCATCATGTCAACTTCAACAGCTATGCAAGTGTTGACGTTATATACGATGGTATATCGTTTGACAAAATGTCTGAATATGAGTGGTCCCAGAATCGACAATTGAGGAAAACATCACTCTCCTATCATGTCAACTTCAACAGCTATGACAGTGTCGTCCACATAGAGTATTAAATACTTTGACGTTATATACGATGGTATAACATTTGGAAAAAGGTACGAATATGAGCGGTCCCAAAATTGACCCTTGAGGAACACCGAGGCAAATATCACTTTTCCACATGTCAGCTTCAATAGCTATGGTAGTGTCATCCGCAAAGAGTACTAAGCAACTCGACGTTATATGATGGCATATCGTTGATAAATAGTATGAATAAGAGCGGTCCCAGAATGGACCCTTGAGGAACACCAAGCCAAAAATTACATCCATGAGGCGTACATTCCTCAATTTTATTTTTATTACAAACTTCTTATTGTTTGAATAATATTTTATGAATTTTAGAAATTTACTACATCTGGAAATACACAATGTTTGATCATACCTTCTCCTAACCGCTTTTGAGAATAAGATACATACATTCCGAGTAATTGCAGCCGGACGAGGATCCACACTGCTCTGTAAACATAAGGTTGTTTGTTTTGTGTCAGGGTATTTACACACTTGCGTCAACATATAATCCATAATTGGCACAGGTACTTTAAATTATGACGACCTTCCTAGGTCTCGCCATCGTCTGGTTTGCTGATTCGAATATGCCACACGTGGTGTAGTCAATTTCGCGCCCAGTTAATATTTGCTTACCATAAAAATGTTCGAATTTGGAATAATACGTTTAGTGAGTGTTCTATGATGTCTAAATACGTCATGAAAATCTGTTTCAAATGTTGTATTTTGGACTTTCATTGTCTATATAATTTTGAGTGTCAAGACGTTCTGATAGATTTACCATCTTCAATCGTCTTCATGTGGACTGATTGGTGAGAGGTGAAACTAATCCGACATTGGTGTACATAGAGTTCGAAGATGTCGTAACAAACATACATACATACATGATATGAAACGTGCTGAAAAAATCGAGTTTTGACCGGCTTTTTGGGCGTTTCAGACCACAGTGCGATAACGGACTGAAAAATGTTTCATACTTTCAGGCAATATCGGATCAATGATATCGAACATGAACCTAGCAAGGGTGGATTTTCAAAATCGCATGGACGGTGTGAAGCAATACATGGCGTTCCGAAAAGTGGGCAGAGAGCTGGAAGGAAGAGTCATCCGATGGTTTGCTTACACTTGGGCTGAAAGTGGTGCATTAGACGAAGAAAGAGTTAGTTTTTGATTATATTTGATCTTATATCTAAGCATATGACCAGCAATAATTGATTATTATTTTCCAGTGATGTGTCTAATGGAGATTTTTCATGGGACTGTCCAAAAGAAGTTGAAATAGTAATACTATGGTGATTTTGATGAATTCTAGTGATTCTCTGGCTGAAATCATAACTGAAATAAATAGTTTCAGCATTTCCCATAGTTTGTGCTTTTGGAAAAATACAAAAAATTTCAACAGTGACTAACGCAAATGTTCGATCAGTAATCTACTGGACTAAGATCAGGCGATCTTGGAGACCATTAACTTGCTTATAACACAATTTTGACTGGATGACAATTAGCAAACTGATGTGCTTTCGTAAATTTCAGGTACTTTCTGCGTTGCCGGACAAACTGAAAGCAGAAATAGCCATCAGGGTTCATTTAGATACACTCAAAAGGGTTCGCATATTCCAGGATTGCGAGCCGGGGTTGCTTGAAGCTTTAGTATTAAAGCTACGTCTTCAGGTAAAGTAGCAATATCAAGTGTATGCCCTCCACTATGGATCAGACCTGCTATAGACATACATGTTTCGTCCTTAGCCTAGACGCATCACTATAGCTTGGCGGTCACTTAGAAGATACGTTACCTCATTGGGATTTTCATAACATTTTATGATGATTTCAACAGTTCTAAGATCATAAACAATAGAAAATATTTGGGTTAGACCACATAATTAATATTTTATGCTTATAAACTGGTCGTCACGAGGCTCATACTTAGTGCCCCAGTTTGGACCTTCCACTCTTCTCTAGTCGATTCTTTATTTTTTTATGATGACAATGCATTGATATAAATCAACACTAACTGGTATTAATATTACAGGTATTTTCACCAGGTGATTACATTTGCAGGAAGGGAGATGTTGGGAAGGAGATGTACATAGTCAAGCGAGGAAAATTGCAGGTGAGAATATAGACTTCAACAAGAATATCATTTTGAAGATCAGATCAAAAGAAGCATTTTATAGGAGTAATTTAGAAGAAAAAGATAGAGCCGAACTCACCAATTAGTATTTGGGTGTATACAATGTTCAATTTTGGGAAAAGATGTTTTTCATTTACCTTCACTTCACACCATGTGCATCTGTCTAAAAAATTGTCAACTATGTACAAAAAGTTAGATAATACATGATATTTATATGGAGTTACTGTATCTTAATGACTACTGTTCATTTATCTAAGATGCCCCTGATATTTGTGGCCTCCAAAATATTAGCAAATAATGAAAAATGACGGAATCATTCGGGGTAAGATTGATCATAAAAAATTATTTCCAAATTATTCTATTTCATCGTAAAAAAATGTTTGCACACAAGGGAATGCCGAGAAAAGAGTGAAAATTTATTTTCCTCAAATAGGTCAAAAACTCGTGATTCTGAAACGCGTATCATGAATCTGGTCTTCGTTCCAGATGTGTGGGGGCCCGAGGAGGGTCCTCAAATATAAGTGGTCGAGTATCTTTCAAAACGGTTGTTTAACTTTTTCGAACTTCAATATCTGAAGATTGTGGTGATGAAAACTTTGAAATCTCATGATCAATACCACCCCTAACGTGTGATGAATTTGACCCCTGTAAATAACTTCATTCATAAACTCCTAATGTGTTAACGGAAATCACTAAATTGGGAACCGTTTATCATATATTCTTGACTAATTTATGTTTTCAGGTAGTTTCTGATGACGGATATACAATTCTAGCGACGCTAGGCGCAGGGTCTGTGTTTGGAGAAGTAAGTGTTCTGGATATAGCAGGTAACCGTACAGGAAATAGAAGAACGGCCAATGTGAGATCGCTGGGATATTCGGATCTGTTCTGTTTGGCAAAGGACGATCTCTTAATTGCTTTAGCTGATTACCCGGAGGTAAGCTATAGTGTGGTGATAAATACAGGATAAAGTATGCTGAAAATCCACATCAGTTACATTTTTATACACATGTAGGATAATTATTATACATTGCGACAAATTTCAAAAACAGCTTCTTTTAATGAAAATACGTGTTCTACGAACATGGTTTCAAAAAACGCTTTTACCGAACAGGTTGAACACAGAACGACAGATGAGAGAATTGCAAACCGACACTGTGAGGGATTACTTTGATGTGCCGGCAAATTTTTCATTGACCTTGGGACCTTTAATTTGGATATTTTGTCCTTGAAGGTTTTCTCGTAAATTTTAGAATAGCAGAATACCAACAGTCTACCGATGCACATTCTCCCAAGACCACCGTGTTATCTGGTCATATTTCATGATAGCTTATATAACACAAGCTCTTTTTAGGACATGGAATCTAAATAGTTTTGTTTACGTCGATAACAGAAAGTTTTTTCATTTCCTTGATCAAAGTTTCTTCCAATCAATCACACTAAAAAAAAGTCCAAACCAAAGAAGCGAACTTGACTTAATATGCCATTCCAGTAATGACAGAACTAGATGAAATAGTTCTCGTTATATTGAAAAAACGTCAAGTAGATCGACAGTACTACTCACACATTCCATTTCCCTTCTTTACGTGACTGTACAGGCAACGAATGGGACATGTTTTTAGTCTGTATTGATCAATAAGTATGAGTGCATATCTACATATGTATCAGTGACCAGTTATCGTTCACACGTGTGAATTGTGGTGATTGCAGGATTAATAGAGGACGAATAATTTCTTTTAGATTATCCAAAGAAACAGTGACATACCTGACCAATCCACATATTCTCAAACCCACCGAGTTACGAGATGATGGCTTATAATAAACAAGCTCCTTTTCAAATATGGCTTCTGAATGTTCCAGCGGGCGAAAATTACAGAAAGTTTTTCAATTTCCACGATCAAACTTTCTTCGAATTAATCTCACTAAAAACAATCCATGCCAAATACGCGAACTTGACTTATTTGGACATTTTATTAATGACAGAACTTTTGAAAGTTTTGTTGCACAAGAAAACTGATATAATTGCAACTTTCATGAGTTATAGAATCAATTCATCAGATATGGTCGAGTGGACAATAGAAAAAATAGTGTCAAGTAGTTTGACTCAAGAAGTCATTATTTTTATACAGTATTAGTAGCATTTACTTTCTTCCTTGACGTAAAAGATCGAATACAAAATCGAAAATGCTATATATGAGTATATATATATATATATATACTCATATATGAATATTTTCGCATAAAAGAGTGTTAATACTTTATCCATGTCATTTTCAACAAATATATGACAGGATTTGAATTTTTCATATTAAATTTTTTTGAAACTAGTCAAGCTATGTAACTATTGTTTATTAGGTATATGACGTTACCTCGACAACATAGAAGACAATGAGAGGAAGTACATGAAACAATCAAATTATTTACTTGATAATTTATAAGATGGATCCGGAATTTGCAATTTAGAAAGTCGGAAAAAGCAAAGCTTGTGATCGCCGGTCAGACGCTCTGACAACTGAGCTAAATAGTCACTCCACTCAAACAACGCGCATAGTTTAAAATTTGTTGGATATCGAGTAAGCGAAGTGCTTGTTTAACTCAATTGGCAGAGCGTTTGACCAAAAATCAGAATGTGTGGGTTCGAATCCCGCAGTAAACTAGGCGAATATGTCGTTTGGTAGTATTATTTCACATTTTTAGGCGAAAGCGACATTGATAGAGCGCGGTTGTCAGCTTCTTCGCAAGGATGGTCTTTTAGATGAAGATCAATTCCAGAAAGCTCGTGAGTCCCAAGATTCAATGTTTGACAGTTTGCAGCGGTTGGAAGAGGCAGTGGAAGCCCTTCAAACTCGACTGGCCAGACTGGTGGCAGAGTTTGCTGCAAGTCACGCCAAACTGAAGCAAAGACTAACCAGAATGGAGATCAGGTACATAAATTTACTAATGTTTAGCTGTCAACAGTTTCAACCAAATCTAGCTGCTAACACTGCGCTGGATACAGTTGGTGCCCGCTTGTAGTTGATACAACTCTATATTCATTTTTAACATGGATTACTTTTTCCAGGGAAAAAGAAACAAAGTGTAATGACAAGAAAACCTCACCCTTGAGAAGACCAAGATCTCTTGAATCTAGAAAAACCGCAGTAAGCGACGAAACTAGGCATAAAACCATGTAAATATTTGATAAGTGTCTTTGTATGTTATGAATAGCATTCATTTTGTACTTAACTCTTACTTTTATCATTTTAAAGATGAACGTGTGATGATATCAACTAATGCACAATAAATAATACTTTCATATAAGAACATAGATGATTTGAAAACCTTGCAAGGTCACAAAAACTTCGAAACTGATATCACAGAACACTGATATTTGGAGTAAAAGTAGTTCAGAAATTAAGGTACAACCAGATGCAACTTTGTTTCAAGATTATCCAACAGATGGCACGTGGTGCGGCAAAATTGAATGCTGCTAAAAATTTGGTTTATTAAGAAACTGAGGAAGCAATAACGAAAGAACATAATGAATGAAGACTATTTGTTGATTGAAAACTAAGTTCTGATTTGCAATCCTTGATTTATTTAAGATTTTCCACGTGGGAAGTAAAAAAACAAAAACTATCTTCAGCTGGTCATAGTGAAATAAAAGGTTTTTACTTTCATTGTTACTTAGCGATGGCTGAGTATAAGGAATATAAAATGAAATTTCAGATTTCTATTAGCAATTTTTAACATACTGATAAAAATAATACACAACTCCCACGCTAAACCTCGCCATGATGGTTGTTTCCCCAATAAAGGCACTTTATCATTATTATCATTTTATTACATGGACAACTATCTATCTATACCTAATAAATATATCACAATTGCTTCTTATGGCAGTACACAACAATTAGTACTTATTTCTAACATTAGACAACCACAATTGGGGCAATAATTTCCATGATCTTTGCTGGAGACTAGGATGAAAAATATCATAATTAACTTTTTGCAGCCTGTCCAAATATATCCTGACAGGTATTGCAGGTAATAAAACTCTCCTTGCCTCATTAGGGACACTTTCAAGGAGACTTCTAGCTTTTTCTAGGTGCTGATGCGATCTGCTTGCAACCTCAAACACAGATTCTCTAATTTTCTCACTGCATTTTGATCTTAGTAAGTCTTCTTGGTTGGCTTTGTTCTTTGCAAGAATTTCCAGTGGTATTGGAATGAAATTTAATCTTCGTGCATGTGATGCACTCCTAGAAATGTATTAAATTTGGATATATAAATTTTGGGTATAACAAGGAAGTGTGATGATAACTGTACATACATTAATTAATATATCAGGTCATTTTCCACCTTTTCTTTAACAAACCTTTATTCATCACAGATGATAAGATTGTGAAATTTTGAGTTTTTATAGAATGTTCAAAAGTTTGTGTGCTATGATTTCAAGCAACATAGCTTTGCAATATTTTAATAATAACACATTGTTTGCAACTTGTGAGGTCCAACTATAGCTAATATGCTTCACCTTATTTGTTGTGCTATTCCTTGCGCCTTTCCCAAATGTGAGGCGGCATGGTCTGCATTAACATTTTTGACATTTGATCCCTCCAAAATTAGATAATAAATACTGGAAACAGTGCCTTCAGCATACTTTTCCAAGTCATCTAATTTATGAAATGTGTTTCTTTTGAAGTACTCATGCCTCGATGATATGAGTTTGTGAAAATACCTCTTTGATAGTTTATGCTTAGAGTGGGTCTAGAACGAATTGATTAATATGATATCAGTAATTTGATTAGATACTAGCAACTGACAGTTTGATCATACATATCGTTTTAGTCCTAGATAGAAATATTCATATGTAATTACTTAAAATATTCAATAACAAATGAATGGTTTTATCCAAATGATTACCTTGAATATTTCTATGGCGACAGGGTGCTTAGGGACAATTTTTGCATTGTTACCGAGACATTTTTCTATGGCTTCTTCCCAAAACTTCAATCTCATCAATGCAATGCTCTCTTGAGATACTTGTTCTGCTATTCTTGCAATTTCAACATTGAAACTTCGCACTGCAAAAGCACAAGCTCTACAGCTGTTTGGTAACAAAATAGTGCAAGCAAAATTTTCATAATCGTATTGTCTGAAAACAGAAGAATACTGTTATTTATTATCACTTAGGTTCTTTTTAAGGGAACATTCTCTCCAGATATATACTCACTTTACAGATTCCATACAGTATTCTGCAGTAGATTGGCTTTTATTTCTTATAAAATTCCCTACAGAAGGTTTATTCATCTGGTGATATCCAGTCCTGAGGAACATAATGGCAGTTTTACTCTCACCAAAGATTTCATACGATGGCTACTTTCAAAGAAGGAATTAAACCGAATTGAATTTCATTTGTTTTCTTTTTCATCTAACCTAGAAACATTGACAAGGCATAGGACAAGACAAGGGGACATTGAGCTGTCACTTGTCACTGTGCAGTTGCTTATCGATATATAGAGCTGGACTGCAAGTTATATCGTGTAGCCAACTTTTTGGCGTCACAGCCAATAAAAAACGTTCTACTGGAGTTTTTAGGCTAGGGTAGTGTAAGTGTGAAGCCGGTGGCTCACGCTACCAGACTCATGGATGTGCAGTTAAATTAAGTTTGAATGCAGTCTATCGATGTTGTTAGTTATTGGATAGAATTGATTTACACATTAGGCCGGTTATACTATACACCATCTGTTTTTAGCGATTGTAGCTGCCCTCGTGGATACCAATGAGGATCTCTGTCTATGATCTTAGCGTTGTGCCGACATAAATTATCTGTTACAAAAAATCCGTATGATCTAGCACTTGCAATGTAACAAAAGAGTATAAAATGAAACAATTCAAATAAAGCAAAAAATCTGTCCGAAACATTGCACCCTATGATGCGTGGTTTGACATTGTGCATTGTACTTTGAATGGTCTGTTGGCTCATTTAGCATTGTTAAGCACGAGTTCTTTTCGAGCTATGGAGTGGCTAAAGACTACCGGACAGGGTACAGACAGACAGACAGACCAACGGATATGACTGACATGGTTTTTCATGATGTATATGTTATAATACATCAAGAAATCAGCAAAGTTCGAATTAGATATTAATTAATACTGTACAATTGGTTTCCATTGGTTTTTGACCTGTCCTATAAATGAAAACCACCGTTTAATGGCCGAATGAGGAAATGCACCTGAAATACCAAGGTGCATCGGACTTCGTGGAAACCAACCATTACGGCAAGATACCGTTTTCTGGCGGATTTAGTAATACAGAAGTTCTACCCGTTTCTCGATCATTACCATTAGATATTAATGAGGTAAAAGCAAAATAATGAGAAGAAGGAAGGCAGCCGACGAGCGCCGAGTGGGGGACACCGTCGATGGATTTTGCTAAGCTACTTCTTGTTCTTAGTAATTGTTTCCAGGTCAGACACTCAAGAGTCCGTGCCGAGAAAGTTAATCAAGCGTCGCGGTTTGTGACACACGCCTGCTTATTTCAGTGAACGCATCGTGAATTCGTTTGTTTCATTCGACCATTTGAAAGGAAAACATCCGCTTTTTGATTTGAACATGGTGAGTATGGATGGTCGCTGCTACCCAAACTAACAAGGTGAAAAGTAAAAGTAATATAGACTGAGAGCTTGTCAGAAGATCACTGATCGATGTTCAGATAAATCGTCGGGCGCCGCCCTGGGGCCCAGGGTTCTAAAGGGCCCCAAGATGATGCGGATAATAATTAAGCTACATTTAACCAGGTCTCCATATAGATCGATATACCTATCAAATAATATCGAACTTAAAATCTAAGCAAACCACACACATGCAGCTCGCATGTGTGTGGTTTGCTCCGGAGAATAAAGTGGGTGAGGCAACAGTTTGACACACTGTTCAGCAAACAAATCGAGTGTTCTAGCGGCGTTGTGGGCGGGTGCGTTGTCATGGTGCCATTGAATACCCCGCAGACCAGTCTTTGGATGGCTCTTGCATAGTTCTTGGAGGACTACAGGAACACATTTGGTTGTATTCCATTCGGAAGTAACAGTCCTTTGATTTTCCAAGGCTACCGTTGTGATGTATCCACTTTAAGAAAAAAAAGATGCGACCATTTTCTTACCAGCACTCTTCGAACGACGAATTTTCGTTGGAGGCTGCTTACTTTCAAAGCACCAAACTAATGACTGCTGTTTGGTTTCGAGATCATAAACTCACTCTAAAAATACATACCAAAATTTACGAGTAGGAATTTAATTTTATAAACATCTTACGGTAATAATCAAATTACCTAAGTAAATCTACACAAGAGTAAGAGCAAGTCAATTGCTTCTTATTCTAGATAGAGTGATAAAGATACTCAAAACTCCAATAAATTAACGATACTAATCTGAACAAGAGACTCCAATGCTAGGTCAGAAACAAAACCCTTAAAATAATTTTGAAGTACAATGGCGGATCTAGGATTCAATTTTGGTTTGACCACAAACATTTTTCAGTTCGAAAAACAACCATTTATTAGTCTTAATTAAACATTCTTTCGACTTTATGAGATGATGATGAACTATGCTCGACGAATATTCTTCGTATATAGGTATTTGTCGAATTAATCAAGATTACCGCGTTCTAGCCACCATTGCCCCCCCCCCATAGACGAGCCACCTATGAAGTACTACCTCTATTAGGGATATCTAAGTTCAAGAAAAAGTAGTACCTACACATCTGTTAAGCATTATCAAAAGCCTTCCTTTACAGGGATCTACAATAACTGAATGGTTTTTCTGACTTTATACAGGATGATAGATAAATATACCACGTTACAACGCCACCTTGACTAATATGATTCAATTTTGAGGTTAGGGTTATTATCTGTACCTATAATAATAACGGGGTTGAAGGGTCGTATCGTGTAGTTTTTACATTTATGGGCAATACGGCATCTGCAGTAGATCCAGGGGGCCTTATTGGCAATTGCCCTACACCACCGAAAAAACATGGGCCATTCAAATGATAACATGGATTTTTTTGTTGACAAGTCACTCTTTAGCCTCCCATGACGCTTCACGTTTTTTCAAACAGGCTGAACACATTTCCTGAGAAGGTCATAGAGCGTTTTGAGGACATTTTGGTCCTTCCCTCTTTCGAAATAATTACACGACGACTTCTCATGAATTTCTAGTGGTCTTTTTCAAATTTATCGCCCTCAAATAAGTGTACTGAGATGTGTTCAATCAGCACTTACGGTTTTAAATTAACAATGTCCAATGAAATATCAGAAAGTCACGATAATGAATCAGTTCCTTCCATATGACGTTTGGTTAGCAACAGGGTTTAATTTTTCAAACTCACAAAGACTTTTTCACGTTGTATATTAGGAACCCATTCGTTTGCTGGGAGGTAAAAATATGTGGCGTTTGTAGAGGAACAAAGAATTTAGAAACATAACCTAACAATCAATTAATTTTAATTTTTTTTATGGATAACCTCTCAGAAAGGCAGAAAACCTATCGCGCTTCAAAAGGGCAGCGAAAGGGCCAATGTCGATCCACATTGATCTTAAAAAGCTCTAAATTGTAATCATCAGGAAACAAACTTCCCGGGAGCTCATTCCGTAAAGTCGAGGTCCTCCAGAAATTCTACTTTTGGAGAAGGCTATCCAAGGCTTTGGACTTGGTGGCGATGCGCCAGTTAGGCTCCTCTAAGGCTTGCTGCAAACGACTCTTATTGTTATTATGCGAGACAGATCGCTTGAACATTTGCCATGATAGTATTTATAGAATATCACCCCTCTTCGATGTTCCAGACTGTGGAGGTTCTTGGTTAGGTCATTGCTCGTTTCTGGAGTGTGTCCAGAGGCTTCAGGGAGTGCATCTCCTCATAAATCACACAATGCTTGAATTACTGTGAATAAGTAAAATGGAGAAAAGATGGATTGATATTATTAACCATCATAATGGTTTGTAAGTCAGAATCCAGTATGATTTCAACTACTTACCTCATTATATTGAGTATACGCCACCTGCTTCCAGTCTTTAAAAAGGCTATTAACATAGATATCGATCGATAGGTGTGCAAATGACGCAGAACCGCAACAATACATCGAAAAAAAATCTCAAGGAAGGTACTGAAAGGTACAACAATGAGTTGCCAGATTATCTGTGGTCTGTAGAAGCTGGTGTAATTGAATATTTGATATAATTTAGCGTGAAAGCGTTAATAAACAGTGCATTTCAATGAATTTATTACGTATTACCATTGTATTCCTTCTGTCAACAAAAAAATGGCCAGGGCCATAAACATCCAAAATAAAGCTTGAGTGGTTTTTCCCATCAAAATCCAAAAAGCCTTTTTTTAATCAACGTAGACAGATGAAGGGATTCGTGATCTTTTGTCGTGAAACATCAAGAAAAAGAAGAATACTTTCCGTAATGACATTATTAATCGATAAAAACTGTGCTTAACCTCGAAAGGTCTCTTAATCTCAATACTTACTGTGATAATTCATTGGAACTAAAGACAAAACGACACTGAACATCATTCTGAATCTACTAATTGGCAGAACAAATGTATAGTCGAATTTCAGTTTTTGATACTAATATAAAATATATTTCTTATTATAATTAAGTTATACAGGTTAATTGTTATGAATGCAGGTCCTTGAAGATAAACATGTGAAGAGAAAGTTTTAATGTCAGCTATTAGTGAACTTTTGTGGGATATTTTTAGCACTTATTGATATTGCGTGTATACGTGTGTGTTAGCATACAACGTAATAATCATATGCAGCTACATGTACCTGTAAATGTGGAAAAAATGCTATGTTATTTTCTATAGTTTGAAGTGTAATGCCAACTCTACCGTGATGTAGATAACGATGCGTATTTGAAAGCTATGGATATGCATCATATCCAGACGTTTCAAAATACTCGTCTAAGGTTTTAGAAAGTATGACCTCATTAGTCACAAATTCATGATTACCAGACCAGACCAGAAGGGTTTTACTGATACTTTACAAGGTCGAAATCAAACCATCGCTGGAGTACTGCTCACATGTGTGGGGATCCACTCCTAAGCACTCAATGAAGCTTTTGGACACATCCAGAAACGAGCAATACGTCCACTGGATGCGTCTGACCTTGAAAAGATCATCAAGCACGTCAAGTAGGTCTTCTTTGTGCTTCAACACGACCGTTACGAATGTAACGATGTAAGTCCGAGTACGAGATCCTTTTTGAAAATAATTGATCAGACCTGTCATGAAAATGAACGTCAAGTAGGTAGACTCAGTACTTCATCATGACAAGGACGTGAGGTAGTAAATTCAAAACTGTTAGTCCAAGTAGGTCATCATTTTTTGATAGTATTCAGTAACAAGTTACAGTTGTAATTAAAAATAAAATAAGCGTCAAGTAGGTCACCTCTGCCATTAAAAATAAAAATACGCGTTGTGTATGTTCACTGTTACTGTTATTCTTAGTAGGTTATCTTTTTCGATAATTTTCAGTCAAACGCCAAAAATTTTATTCAGGATAAATATGCGCGTCAAGTAGACATACTCAATACTTCAAAACGACAAGAACGAGATAATGTAAGGAATTCACACTGATGATGATGATAAGATACTGAATCATATAGATATACCATGATATAGTAGTACGGGAACATAACATTATATATAACTGTTGTTCATTCAGCTTGAACACCACATTCCAACGAACAACGCTATTGCTTGCAAAATCTAGATAAATTATTTCAGATATGCAATTCTCAATAATTTATACAAATGCAGTTCGTTACGCGGCTTTTAATTGTAAACAGTGTATTTGGATCCACTTCAATAACATTATATAACGAACAGTCGAGCAATGTTTGAATACAATTCAGCCTATCTAACACAAACATTAATGCTTACGGTGAGACTTAACTGGAAATATAACAGTTTGAATAAATTACACGGCGAGGTCGCATTCTAAGTGTGAAACAAGCAAATATCTACTGATTAAAATGTTTATAAAATTATTTAGATAGTTCAATCTCAATTTTTGATTCATTAGATTTTATTGTCAAACTATTTTATTTGTTTATTTTAGTGAAATTTTGATTGTTTGTAGTATTTTTTTAGCGATTCCTGTTTTTTTTGAATCAGCCAACTTTAATATAAATGAACACACACACATTAAGAAATTGCTGAAATAAATACCATCAGCTTTGGCAATTAGATCTTTAGAGAATGAGGAAGCTCGGAATGTAGATTAATATATTTTTTGATTTTGTTTGTTTTTGTTACTTAGAGATGTAGAAATAAATTTATAATTTTTTTGCACATTGTTTTTGATTAATGCTTCGCTACTTTTTTCTATGAAGACGATTGAAGATAGCACATCAATCGAAACGTCGTGATACTCAAAATTTTATAGACAATCCGAAATCAAACTTTTGACTTTTTTCTATGTTTCAAGAAATAAATTCTTATTATGAGCATACCATGTTCTCTTTTTGTACGCAATATTAATAAATTAATATATTTATTAATAGCACGCAAGCCCATACCGAGCATGGAGGGAGTCACGTGGGTTTGAACCCCCCGAAATCTAAAAAAACGTTCAGCGTTTCTATCTAATCTATCCTCTGTCCTTACTTTATGGTTTCATCATATTTCCATTGTTTTTGACCAGATTTAAAACACCCCCGAAAAAATCATAACCCCGACAAAAAAAAGTCTTCAGTAGGGTCTTGATAGCACGTATAATAATGATAAAAACAATATTTTAATTATATTAAATTTTATTTCATTTGAAGCCCAATAAAATTATCACCTTGCCACAATTGTAGTACTACTTCGAAAACAAATAATAATTGGACCTTTTCATTGAACTTCGACAATAAAATAATAGAGTATCGATGGTTCGAGAGAATTTCCTTTGCAATCCATATACGGTTTAATTTTCCATTTTTCTGGTTAAATAGTCAACAACCTGTAATCGTTTGCATTATTATGAAACTATGAATTGGATTTTACAGTACATTTTGCTCGTTGACCAACGTTTGCTTTTCGACAGATAAAAGAAGGGTCATTGAAACGTTTTGACATAGTTTGTTTAGCAACTGAATAATTTTCATTTGCATAGAAACACTGACGAGCATGACGCTGTTTATGCACGTGGACGATATGGCGATTATATCGAGCGTGATGCACCTGCTAGCGAAAGTTCAAATGTGCAAAAAACTACATCATATTTGAGGAAGATTTCCCTTTGTGTCCATTTGAATCTAGAGATATAGTTAGTTAATTATCTGAAGATTTATTCAGCTCTAATTCCACAATTACAATCTTTCATCACAGGCACGTAGATAAGGGAGGGGTCTAGGGGGTCAGGACCCCCCTGAAATCCTTTTTCATTCATATAAGAAGCAGAAAATGCTTTATCTTTATTTTAAAGATCTGTAACCCTCCTCCCTCCAGCAAATAAATTTTCTGGCTACGAACTTGTTACATTCTGATCTTCCATTGTGCATCATACATTATTTTTAGTATCTGCAGGTATCTAGGTTAATTAGTTTAGCACCAAAAATGGATTTTATGCGAGTAAGCTTTTCGTGTTAATCCGAAGTTGTTTTACAGCACGGTCTTTTTTATATTCAAAGAGAAAGTGGACCACTTCTTGGTGTCACTGGGAAATGTGGCAACTCTGTCCTTCTTCTGTGGGCCCGGCTGCGAGCGGTGAAACCAAATTCTGACAGTTAATAATGCAAAAAGATAGAAAGAGAAAGAGAACTCGTTTTTGCCGTGTAGCTTTGTGCCAGTATCAAAATGATGAAGATCTACTAACGTGGTCAGTATCACCTTATATGAGGTTAATGTATGATTTTTTGATTTTAGGAACGCATTTTCTTGCTTCTAATGTTACTGCAATCGGCGATATGTCATCCTAAGACAAGGCAAACATTCGATCTTCAAAATGTATCCCCGCCAGAAGAAATAAATCAACTTTCCTATTCTGATTTGGGTCACCCTACACATTCCCTGAGTCTGAACGATATTGATGACGTCATTTTGGAAGTAAGTACATGCATGTTTCGTCTTTAGCCTAGACTCGTCAGTATAGCCTGACGGTCTAACTGCAGAAGGCATTTGGGTATATACGTGACCCAGTCATGGTTGTGTTAGCAACACCAACTCATCTCCAAGTGTCGCCCTCTATGGAGACGCCCATTGGCAACTTACGAAGTCAAAGGTCCTAATATCTGGACTGCCTTCTGTTACCGCTTCAAGGCAGTTCAGGTGTTAGGACCTTTGACTTCGTAAGTTGCCAATGGGCGTCCCCATAGAGGGCGATACTTGGAGATGAGTTGAAAAACATAAAGTTTGAAATTATAATGTCATTGACGTTCACTGTTACCTAGGAGAGTTTGCCACATGATGTCATAAAAGCTTACATATGAGTGAGATGATTGAACAAGGTTCTTATTCCAACAGGATCAGTTCAGAAAAGTCGAATTTCTAGTGAATTTTAAAGGCTCATAACTTCGAGGTACTAGAAGTAAGAGCTGTTTGAAGAAATATCCAATTATATATGAGTGTTTTATTGAGAGCTACGGTGCATGTTAGAGTAAGATTTGTGGAAATATTGTTGGAATATTAGGGTAGTTCATTACATCTTCCACATTATTTAGATTGCAATTTTTCGCAGGTAGAGCAGTTGATCAGCTCGCATCCGAACTTGCCCCGCCTTACCAGAGGAGAAATCCTTGATCTACTGGAGAACATCACTACCAGCGATCTGGAGCAGTATCATCAAGAGCATATGAACCAAGTACCTCGTGGGAGGAAGCCGAAGGCATACATGGTGGTGAAGGCTTATAGTCCCGAAGAAGATGAAGCCAGTAAGATGGAAGAGTTATTCACCAAAATACCTGTCACACAGATCGTAGCCACAAAGGACCAGCATGGCAAAGAGGTTGGGCCATCCGAAGAAAAAGGTACTTAGGCCTTTGTGAGAGGTCACATATAAAAAAACTAGTGCATGATATTCATAAGGACGAAAGGTTATTTTCTTGATACTCTCAAAACGTTAATCTCTTCGCGGTTTCAGACAATGCATATGGGCTGAACAAGAAAATACATAGAGGCAGAAAGAGGACAACAACAACCACAACCAGTGTTCCCCTAATCGATACTTCAACAATCAGTATAGGAACATCATATCCTGAAGTGACTCAAAGATTCCAGCAGAATACGTACTCTGAAAAACCTGCATCGACCCCGGCCCATCGTAGGAGGAGGCCCACGACTCCGTCTAACGATTTGGAAAAGACAAGGAAAGTATCCACAACCGATACACCGATCACGACTTATTCGTCCAGAAGAAGGAGACCAATAATGAGAAATCCTGTTTCTTCCAGTACAGAAAAGTACGCAAATCATAGGTATGTGAATTGTCATCAGCCATATTTTATACCAGATTCATTGGTTTTTAAAAATGTTATAGTTTAGAAATCGAATTAGAGAATGAATGAATCAACAGCAGGAGTTTGGGTGGGGGGCTATAATAAATCGAATTTTTGGCAATCCACTTAGTTGACCGATAAATGTATTTCAAACGCATTTGGCTATTAAGAAAATGAATATGAAGCAAAATGAAGAGTATAACTGCATTTTTTCGAAGCCTGGTTTCGCCGAAAATAATAAAAATCATGCTTTTATCGTAATAATAATAATAATAATAATAAGAATAATAATAATAATAATAATAATAATAATAATAATAATAATAATAATAATAATAATAATAATAATAATAATAATAATAATAATAATAATAGTTTATTTATCCTTCAGATTCTATTACAGGTACTGGACAGGCCATTACATTAAGTTACACATTAACAATGTATATAAACAAACAACTTTCGAACATACATTCAAAGATTTAAAAACTCCTGTAT
The DNA here is from genome assembly GCA_949316355.1 of Bruchidius siliquastri. Lineage (NCBI taxonomy): Eukaryota > Metazoa > Arthropoda > Insecta > Coleoptera > Chrysomelidae > Bruchidius > Bruchidius siliquastri. The sequence continues at coordinate 25,897,453 of OX438536.1, forward strand.
AGAATAGAAACAATTGTCCTGGAGGTACTGCTTCAATCAGAGCCTAAAACTGTTACCATTTGTTATATTTTTCATGGATGAGGGCAAAGAAGCGTATTCATGTAAAGTGGACTGTTTTCGTATAATAATGTTCCATGTTTGACTGACCTTAGATGGCTACTACTCGTAGTATCATAGCTATGCAAATCACAATTCTTGCAGTTCTTGCAAAAGTGATGCACTTATCTTTGTATAATATATTGATGGCGAAGTAAGTATTTTGTATGTTTTAAAATAACATCGACATGATTCTGTTGAATCAACTCATCTCCAAGTGACTACCTTGCAGCGGCAACAGAGGTCTCTTTTGACATCTTTCAACAAGGGTGAACTGATTTATAGCGACATTCCCTTGTGTTCCGTAAACATTATTTACGATGTACCGTTATCTCAGCTCTTTCACATTATTAGCTGACACCTGATATTAAGTTCACTATGCATCGGACCTGCTATAGACATACATGTTTCGTCTTCAGCCTAGACTTGTCTGTATAGTCTGGCGGTCTAGGTATAGAGAGCAATCTATCTTATGTAGTGTTTACAAAGAATAAGGGATGTCGCTGTAAATCAGTTTATCCTTGATGACAGATGTCGTGAGAGACATCAGTTGCCGCTTCAAGGCAGTCCAGGTGTTAGGGAGTAAGTTGCCAATGGGCATCCCCATAGAGGGCGACACTTGGAGATGGGTGTTGATGTTGCTATCACACACTTGACTGAGTTACGCATATATCATCCGATTGCTCTTACAGTTAGACCGCAAGGCTATACTGACCAGTCTAGGCTAAAGACGAAACATGCATGTCTATAACAGGTGGAAACTTCATATTCTTTCAGGTTATCCATATAATGTTGATAATTTTCTGTTTAAGAATGTTATCTTCACTGCACTCTGTGAATTGATCGCTAGAAAATAATGCCATATGGTTCAATTTCTCAACGCAATCTGATGAATGCTTGTTGTGCTGAAAAATCTTGGTATAATATAAATGGTGCTGGCCAGCCATCCACAAAAATATGCATTTCCGCATCATTATGCCCAGCGTACAGTATCGTTTGTCCTAGCCCGCCTTTACGGCATCGATAAATACTTGTCATTACAACCACTGGAAAACAAATTATTTTTTTACTAATTTCAATTATATATAAATATATATATATATATATATATATATATATATATATATATATATATATATATATATACATAACTTGAAATACCTTTCTCGAATCAGTAAAGATTCATCAATCAATGGTAAATTACGTTATACTCTAGATATCCTGGTCAAGAGGAAAGGAATAGGACACCTCCTTCGGTTCTTCCATTTGGCGAAAAGGTTGCAGAGCCTTCCCAACAGTACGATCCATACAACGCAAATGATGACTTGATAATGATGGAGAACTCTAGAAAAGAAATACCGCTTGCTTTAAGTAGGAACACGGAGCCAACTTATTATCAGCAATCCAGCACTACTGTTCCTGATGTTCAACCGTTTATACCACAAGGTAACATACTAGTGTATACTACACAAAGAGCACAATTATTGCCAGAGGACGATCATGCGTTTTCTCCAGGTTTTCTGCCTTGAAATTGCATTGCTGTATATTTCGTTTTATTTCATAGAATAGGCAGGTTTGTGTTCCTTGTATAACAAGATTTTTGTACTTTGATGAAGTCTGTCTAGGCAGCTGAAACGTCAGTAAAGATATACAGTTACGAGTGAAATTAATTTTGGTGGATTTTTTCAGAAGCTTTTGCCGATCAAGACTCCAGTTCTTCCAACGTTCAATCCTCGAGACTACCATACCAACAAGTACCTGGCTACATCACTGACATGGATGTATTGCCAGCAGAAAACATAACTGTTTCCAGATCTACATCTACTGCTACCCCTTCAACAACAGTGCCTGATATAAGTCCGGTGGCTGACAATCTGTCATCCGAAATGAGAGATCTTCTCGTCAGCTTTGGACTTATTCAGGGTCCTAAGCCTATCGAAGATGTTAAAAAAGGTGAAACCTTCAACCCGGAAAAGGTAGGTAGTGAGATCTATCCTGACAAGCATTAAAAGCCTAGTTATATTTTTCTATAAATGCTGCTATATGGAAAAGTTTCTTTTGATAATCTTCCACAACGCTCACTTTGGCATTTGTAGTTCTTTGAGCAATTTCTTACCAATAACAAATACATCCTTTGTGACAATTAACTGAGGAACATTCTGATCACCAAAATTTGCATTTCAGGCAGAAATGGACCCAGATTCTTACTCCAGTTTCAAACCATTACCTGTGGATAACGATAACAGAAGTGACATGGATCTACTTTTAGCTAGATTTGGATTGGGAAGAAATTCGAAAAGTCAACAATCAGACAGGAGGTCTGATGAAAGCACTGATGGTACCATGACGTTTGATGCAGTGCCACAACAGTACCAGGGAGTGTTGGAAGATATTGGATTGTCAACTAGGCAGGGTAGGTAATCAAAAGGTGAAGTCATATCGAGATCATATTGAGAATAAGCCCACTGAAGTGGGAACAACTACCATAGCGTTTTTGGGGCCGCTGGATGAAAAACCAGGGTTCATTCAACCTTTCAAGGTCAAGATTGATCCTGGAAGGCTTACTTTGACCCTCATTGAATTATATTAACTTTGATATATAGTACATCATCATTATCAAGCGAATCCAGGCAATATTTCTTTGCACCTAGAGCTGAGCTGATGAGGTTTAAGGGATCCAGATCATAACACAGCGACCCCATAAATGTATAGTTATGATAGATGCCTTTGATTCAACACGTGACCTTGAAATAACCTTGACTTTGATCTGATGAGCTCAAATGAACCCCGCTTTGAATTGTGCGATATAAATAATTGTGTTGTTCCAATCAACTATTCAAAACGTAATCTCGAACAATTGTTTGTTCCAGGTAAAAAAATCAGAACGGAACCGTTGGCAAAGACACTGGAAAAACTTAATGAATACACTCCACCGAAAGCAAACAGCAACGAACAAGAAATCGAAAAATTAAATAAGCTGTTGAATATCATCCAGAGGATTGAGAAACTCAACAAAACCCTAACAAACGACGATGTTGACAACGAACAACTGAAAGAAGTGGTGGAAAGCCTCAATGTGGATAGGATCACACCTCTTGATCAACAGAATGCACCAAATCCTTTGAACTACGATAACGGATTGAGCAAGAATGAAATCAAAAGGCAGCAGAACCAGAAGGATGCCGTGGAAGGCAAACCTGAACAGGAACAAGTCGAGGTCGTCACACCAAGTGTAAAGTTGAATTCTGACGAAACTGTCACAGGTAAGAATAACATCTCTGGCTGTGCAGGGTTCAATTTAAAATAATTTTGGTATAGTCGGCAACCAGCATTACATTATGCAGCATTGCATTCCGCATTCTCTACAGATGCCCATAGATATTCGACTCGAGTTTACAGAGACTGTGTTTCTCATTGTCCTTACTATTTCAGCTACAGCTTCAACTCCAGCAAAGGAAGATACTGTAACGCCCAATCTGAAAGACTTGGAAGACTCCTTTGGTGGCAAAACGGATCCTCCAACGGAACCACCGGTTACTGAGGCAGCCACGAAAAGAACCGGATTCTACTACCTTGTCGATTGGAACACCTTCTTGGAAGTGGATGATCAGAAGGGCAAAAGGGTCAACTTAAGATTCCAGCCTACCATCGGAGATCCCAAAAGATTTTATTCTGTCTCAGTGCCTTAGGACAAATTCAGCTAATAATGAGTTTAAGTTGTGGATTTAGAAGCTGATTTAATATTTTAGAATTTTTTTTTACTGTACTTCTGTATTATGAACAGTTTCGATTAGTTTACTAATTTATTGATAGTAGCTCGTGAGTTAGTTTATAGTGACGGAGGGTAAGGGGAAGGCTAGAGGTTTGAATTGTGTTTAATATCGATAATGTGAGACACAGTCGGAATGGACTCGATTAAATAGTTTTCTTGGTCATCTAAATAGTATGTAACTATCGTTTAACCCTTTGTCAAAATCTGCTGCTTAAATCTGCAGAAGTATAGATATAACAACGAATGTCTTAGAATTTAATTTTTCAATGCCATGATGGCATTTATTTAATGGTTGTATTATAGTTTGCTCAATAGTTGTTAAGTAATCCATGCAGATGTGTTTCTAGCGCAATAGCCATCCTGTATTTATCAAATTTGTGAAATATATGTATAGATTACGCAAATTGTAGCCATATTTAAATGTAAAAATAAATATATTAAGAATTATTTCTATTTTGATGGAATTTCTTGAACTTAACCTGTGTTTATCTTATTAATTAATTATATGCTTGTACTAATTGAGACTACCCGTGATCGAATACAAAACATTAATATTTCGGCTGCCGTGACAGTCTCTATCGAAGTACAAAGGTTGCAGTTTCCAGGAAAACAATATAGGCAAAAAGATGGGTCTGTTCAACATTTCACGTTAAAAAGTACTGTTAACAAACGAAAACGTCTGCAGTCAACTTTTTCAAATTTGGATAGAACTTGAGTCTCTCGATAATCATTATTTTTATTCAATTCTGCAGCGTTTGAAGGACAATGTGAATAGACATTTATCCTTGCAACGCATTGATTTTTATTTGAATTTTGAATATATCCATATCGGATAGCTTGAAAATTCTGTAGATTGTAGATGCTCTTGCTTTGTGAAACTTTACCATCGCTCAGATAAAATTGTGCGATTAGAAGAAATATAATAGATTTGATTTTTTTAAACTTTATTTATTTGGACTGAAGTTTCAGTCCTTTTATTGTTACAAATTTTACTTAACTAATGACATTAACGAAAGTCTAACGGGTATTGGAACTAAGCTTAACGGTGCTTACCGGGTATTGAAGTGATCTTAACGGCGCTTACCGGGTATTGAACTGAGCTTAACGGCGCTTACCGGGTATTGAACTGAGCTTAACGGCGCTTACCGGGTATTAGACACGAAGCTAGGCATCAGCCCCTATTTATACTATTGCTAGAGCTTACGGAGCATCTGTGCAAGGGCACACGTGGCTGAGAACACAGATGCTCTGTACGCTGTACTATCTCAGGAAGTTGTTATCTTCAGCTGACTGAATGTCTACTGCAACATTGTTGCTCATACTAAAATCATTGTTAGAAAATCATATAACATATATAGTAATAGAAGATATAATATATGATAATAAGAAATAGAAGATTTCGCAAATCAAAATCATCGTTAGAATGTCAAAATTGACTCGCATCACAAAAACAAAGTGTCATTCGTGAAACCTTGTTGTTAAATTACACAATTTTTACCGAATAATTGAAACTTCTGATATTGTTTAAGACGTGGCAACGTTGAAACGTAGTAGAATAATCCGCGTCCGTCTGTGAAACGTTTTCGGTTTCGGCATTCTCTTGCCAGCGCCGTCGAATCGATTCCGGTAGATGCGCGGGTGACGCGGAAATACACGGCAACAACACGGGCCAAGCGTCGCGATGCCATGCGCCGCGGCGCTCAGCGGCTGGTGATCCTTTTCACCAGCGGTCGCTAAATATAATGCTTGTTGCTCACTCTCTCGCTCATTACGGGGACGGTCAGCATGCAGCGTGGTTAGGGACCAGTATCGTAGCTAGGGCAGAGCAACTGGGGTATGGGGTGCAGAATTGTGGGCTCAAAAGACGGGAAATACCTTCAGAAGGGAGTTTTCTTTGCTATTCAAGTTTATCAAACCGAAAGAGGGGATGTGCATGACCAAATGGGCGCAGATTTCGAAATTTACCCTGCGCAATCATTCGAACAACAGCAGTGGTTTGGAATTCAAGCCTGTCAAGTGAAAATTCGGAGCTTAGGAGAATTCTGAGACATTACTGCCCCCCCAACCCCTCCACCGGAGAGTTGAAGTGCATAAAATAATAAATAAAAAAACGAAACCCCACTAAATCTTGGAAAAATATATTTTGGCATGGCAATGGCATGAAAATTAAGTGTATGCTCTCCACTCTGTTATAGACATGCATGTTTCGTCTTTAGCCTAGACCCGTCAGTATAGACTGGCGGTCTAGCTGTATAGAGCAATCGGGTGATATATATGTAACCAAGTGAAGGGTGTGATAGCAACATCAACTCATCTCTAAGTGTCGCCCTCTATGGGGACGCCCATTGGCAACATACAAAGTCAAAGGTCCTAAAACATGTATATATTATCGTATAATTGAATTCCAAAGAAATGTTTTTTCAACAGCAGTGCCAATTTGCCGCTATCAAGACAAAAATTGCACAGTTTTCTATAATCTAATGTACTGATTGGTGACTGACTGACAGCCCTCTAGTGTCCGCCGCCCAGGAAAAGTTCACCTTCTCGCCCTCTAGATCCGGATCGGTTCATACTAGCAGCAAACGTAATTGCTAAGTAATAAATGAAGTTAAGCAGACTGCTATAGTCAGCAAACTCGTACTAGGTAGAAATAGCAAGCAAACGTTTTGAGATTGACCATCATCACCACGCAAGAACGTGGAGGAACTACGGAGTCAATCTACTTGACACTTTTTTGGATTGTAAGCCTTACATATGTTTGTCATTGTATTTTTTTTTGATTTATCAATGTGTTATAAATTATTTCAAATAACATTTAAATAAGATATCAATATTTAAAAAAAAAGAACAGAATGTAAATCAAATATACTTTTTCTGAAACATATGATTTGAGGCTTTAATCAAGTTTTTAAAACGATTCGAGTTCATTTAACATTATTTAAATTTCTTTAATATGATGATTGACATGAATCTTTTCAGATCAAAGATCATAATCACAGCTCTGGCTCATACACAACATTTCAAATACCTATATTCAAAACAGGGGCACATTATACTTATAAATATAAAAATAAACAGAATACATGCACTTTCTACAATGATTTAAGTGACATCTCCAATTGCTCTCCCGGTTAACGATGGAAAGTTTCAAACATGATACCAAAATAGTTCTCTTCTGTCTCAATAACCTTTGACCACAGGCTTGCCGTAATTCGAAGCGAAACTCGAGCCAGAATGGCAAATGTAAACAAAGGTATATCCAAATGACTTTTACTTGACCTATCTTATATAAAAAATACCTCAATGCAATTAAGTTGATATCAAAACGACATTATTGTGGGTGCTCTTAGTTAAGGCAGTGTCCAATCTGGTAATTGAAAAGCTAATCAGATTGATCTATAATTCGAAATAGAAAGTGAAACATGCTTGCTGTCATCAATGTCTTACAAACCGAAATCAATCTACAATCAGATAGAAAATTAATTTAATCTGTTAGGTATAATTAAATGGGTAGAACTACAAATATAATCAGTATTATTTCGCAGATTTTGTCGGGCAAACGAGCTATTGGTGATATTTTGGTTTCTTCATAATATACTTTGATGATCCTTACTTCTCGACAGTCAAAATGGAAAATTTTTTATCAACTACGTATTTTCACACATGAATTACATATTATGCAATAGGTACGATAAATAGTTTGTTTTATTGTTCATACATTCTATACAAATGTTAATAAAATTAATTTATATCGGAAAATGTAATTTTGATTATTTGGCTATCGATAGGAAATTTCCAGTTTTTCTTATATAAACCTCTCACATAGGCAGAGAACGCGCTCCAAAAGTGCTGTGAGATGATAAATGTCTATTGAATTTGATCATGAAACGCGCGAACGGTTACTTTTGGGAAATAAGCTCCCTGGCAGCTTATTTTACAACGCTGAGCTTCCCCAAAAGGAGGAAAAGGTTCATTCGAAAAGTTGGAAGTTCGACTTGGTGAGGATGAGCCTATCAGGCTGTTCTAGTGTTCGTTGTCTTGGTGATTTTCGGTGTTATTAACAGAGATAGTTCGGTTGAATACCCATCATAGTAGAATCTATAGAATGGGAATGGATCAGCCAGCGATGATTCGGACTGTGGAGGTCTTTTGTAACATCAGGCATGCCCACTAGATGAATTCCTATCTTTTGGAGTTCAGGAGCTTCAGAGTGAATTGGAGCACATCTCCATACATACGAATATAATGAAATCATCATTTCTTAAAGGTCTCTTCTTAGATCTTCAAACTGAACTTGTTTGTTTTTTGCACTTTTCTTGTAAGTCTGTGGTTGACCGGATTTTGGTAGCACTCGGCTACTGATTTCTCAACCTCTGATTAGCCGAAGTATGCCAATTAGGGAATATTTTTATATAGATATCCTAGCGTAAAGGAGGTTAGCCTATTACACTCCACTAGCGCTGCGAGAGGATAAATGTCTATTAATATTGAGCTCAAAATGCTGTAATTCAGAACCTTCGGTCAACAAACTCCTCGGCAATTCATTCCAAACACTGAGATTCTCCAAAACCCTTGCAGAGGCTAGGTCAGTAATGCCCTAGATGAATGGGCATATAACGAACTAGCAAAAACATGGTTGGAGAGGGATGACTGCAGACAGTCCAAGAGGTTCATAGCAGGCCCCAACCAACGTAGGGAGCTATGGCTTTTGGACAGGAGCAGGGATTCACTCCACTTGCTGGTAGGGATCCTCATAGGTCACTCCAGATTGAACAGGCACCTGACACTCATAGGATTGGTCAAAGACCCAATGTGTCAGAAGTGTTGGGAGGAGGAAAGGACCTCGTTCCACTTCCTGGGAGAGTGTTAGGTAAGACACTGTCAAACAGAGCGTGGTGAAGCACAAATCATTTGATATCCAATCAGTTAACCTCATTTGCTAAAAATACATAAGCTTAAACATATCCTTTACTTTACGATAACCATGTACAAATATCTAAATGCATTCAGTCACTGGTTGTTGACGAACATCTCATAATGAACAACTCTTATCAGAAAGGCGAAACGTATATTCGTTTCAAACACTAATTGTTTTACCTACCGCCGATTACCCAAAATACTGCTTATTTTTATAATACACCATGAAACAAGTCTTATCAGTAAACGTATTTAACTTGACAAAGCACCGTGTTAGAATTCAATGTGACATTACAGTTGTGCGTTGCAGTGGGTTTGGGTGACAATATTTTCATGTGAATGTGGATGTTGTGCTAAAATTGTGCGACATATCATCTTCTCTACTAGGACTAAGTTCTCGTAATTGAGCAATTGCTGTTTGTAAGTTTGTATCGTTATCACAAACATCTACTTTTGAGTTATATTAGAATTGAAAAGAACAACTTTTCAACATTATTATTCAATATTATATCATTCTACTTGTTACGCCAATAGGAAGTGATCGTAGGATATTTCTGATTCTAGATATTTTTTTCATGATATTCTAGGGCATGTCACACATTGTAGTCACAAAATGTTTTTGACTTTGGTTAAACACATTCCATATTATATCTATATATATTATATCTATAAACCTCTTACTTTTACCTTTTACTCCGTATTTTTTTGAAAAAGCGTATATACACCCAGCTATAGGTTTAATCACTGTACATCTCATACTATCACACATCAAAATAGTAGACTTTCGAATCATTCAATTTACATGTTTAGGCGTAATTACATTTTTCCAAAGGGTTTCAATTTGCTCCGCCCCTATTTTAGCTACTACTACTACAAATACTGCATTTACAATGTATACGTATCATAAGTAATCACAAAAGTGTGATAGCTTCTTAAAAGGTGTGTCAAGTAGTTGTATTACCTCGAACTCGGAAATTTTCGTGATCTCAACATTTTTTTATATATTTCATTATCATATAAAGTGAAATAATATTGTAGATCCCCATCTAAAATATCTTGGTCAGAATTTTTTTTGCTTATAAACCCCTAGAAATTCGAAAAACAGCTGTCATGTTCCCGAACACGATGAAGGGATTAGTTTTAACATAATTTTATCATAATTTGTATTCGTTTGCGCCCATCTCTATTCCAGGACGGTGAACAATCGATGGTGGAATAGTCGCGCAGCCTTCTAGATTTCGCCCGACTGCACCAGCCAAAATGCGGGATCGGGAGTGATTGAACTATCCAGGCCGGGTCGTGGAAATATCTCGGGTTTGATGTGAAAAAATATGTTCAGTGAATCGACTGTGTAACAACCCATTGGCATAATCTGCTTCACACTGGAATCTTCAACTTTGGAGTTAAACGTGAGTATTTTTGTCAGTTTATTTCCGTATCACTGTTTTCAACCAACTTATTCCCGTATTTGCTTAGATATCTATTTCCGTTAGTTTGTTTTCGCAGCAAATCCCGATCAGGATGCGATATCTGATGGAATCAGGTTTTATCTACGAATAACAATTTGAAGTGTTGTGGGTGTGCAATCAGATTACATGTAGATTTGTTGTTATGAGTCAGGACCACTTCGTCGGTATAGAGTTTGGCGCAACCCTCTTGAAAATTCTGATGCTCTCATCATATTCTATGTCTGGTCGATACAGATTTCTTTGAGATCACTTGACGTTGTGAGACAACAATTATTTCATCCCTCCCACTCAAATTTCCAAATTTGATATGCGTCTTTGGACGTTTTATAGTGTCTACATCAGCAGAAATTCTATCAAGAGTTGTCCAAGCGAGAAATATACTCAATATAATGAGGATTTCAAGGTCATGATACTAAAATGCTATATGTTTCCGATGATGTTTGGATGCATTTGAAATGTGGGCATATAGGAGGATTATAACGATAATGTGGACAGATAGAATATCGAATGATGAAGAACTAGAGGAAATTGGAAAAAAGAGATAGAAATATTAAACACAATAAAGATATGCAGATGGAAGGATGGTGTATCTAACAGACAGTTCCACAAATAAAACTCTTTTTCTTTAACTGACGCGTTTCGATTTATATTTAAATTAGAGTCGAAATGTCAGATTTGACTTTTAACAAAGGCTACCCGGATTACTTGCCAACTAGCTAACTAGATCCTGTCATGGATTCAATACTAGAGCTGTCAAATCTAGCATACTATTTATCTTGTCTAGCTATTCTTCAATTAAATCATTCATTTTTTCTTTCTTTTGTCTGTCTTAGGGGAAATATTTTTTATTGCGACCGCATTTACACTAGTGTTAAGGAAACCCCTACAAAACCTTAACCATCGCCATCAAAATGTCCTTAAGATATTTTATGTGATAAACTATTTTATTTCTTGAGATATTTCATGTTTTTAGATATTTGAATCCTTGTGTACCTAAAATACACAGCTCGATCCTTTTAGGAAATATCTTCTGACCGAACAAACGTGACTTCGTGTCTGAAAACAATACAAAATACAGTCAATTGCATCGTGTTCCGCATTTGTTTCCACATTTTAAAGCTGCACTTGTATTTTTTTCTGTGTCAGAAACGCATATCTACATATGTTTCGTCTATTTCGAGCTCGTTAAATAGCCATATGAGTAAGCCCGAGGAATTACAGATTTATACCTATTTCTGAAGTAAAAATAAACAAGCTATAATGAAAGAAATGGCGGTGCTGTCTAGCAGATGCCGAAGATTTAGGATTGTCTATTTCGGCTCGGAATCTTGTGAGATACATAAACTTTCCCCAGTATGTCCTATTTATATTAGTAGTTTATCTGTTTGCCACTAATGAAGACATGTTATAGCTATCTTGATTAATTATTTGATTGTAGCTCATCGTGTAAAACAAGGAAAGCATTGGGATTGGGAGCTTTGAATTTGTTTGGATTTTTACTCGAAATCAAAATATTGTGTTTCATGACATATACATCGCAACAAGCTATGTCACACATTTCCGTCAGTGTGTCTGTTTGTCCGGTAGTCTTTGACCCTCTATAAGTGGGAGTCCCAATCTGATTTCGATGAAATTTTGACAGTAAATTACTATGATCACAAGGTCAAAAAACCTAGTTTTTTATGTCGGTTTAGTGGCAGCGGATTTATGGTACAAAAATGAAAAACGCTCAAATTTTCCTTTTTGACGTTTCTAGGCATGTGATCTAAAAAAGAAGTGTCGCAACTACTGAAGACGTTATACAGGTTTTACAGTATTTTCATTATCATGATACTTACTATAAGGCATTAAGTATAGTAACCATAATGAATGTCCTTAAAATTTTTTTTTACCATATATTACTCATAGTTTGACAGTGAGTGCGCCACAAATGCAGCTAATGGCATATTTGGTGAGGAATGTTCGCTTCATTTCCGTATCTGACATCGTCAGACATCTGCCGCTGCTTTGAGTATTACAGTTTCCATTATTCTCTAACAATACGATGATGTTGATTGACCGGTAACAAAAAACGGACCAATCAACTAATCTTCTATAGACAGTTTGCATATTCTTACTGTGGTTAGCAGTTTATTTTTGTAAAGAATCTTTCACTCTAATCAAGCTTGTTAAACGCCGCGCGTCTTGATGAGAATGTGAGTTTCTACGAGATACTTAGTAACAATTCTTTCACCACATCTTTATTTTTAACAGGTCTGAAACAATATTCCACATATGATTAACATGATTGACAGTTCTATGACATAATCTATTCAATTCAAATGATTCTAAACGCTTTCAAATAAATGTTGATTTTGCTCCAAATCTATTGGAAGCCTCAAAATGGTATAAAGCGAACTTTACAATTTAATAAAATTTGAAACCACTAAAAGTAGTAAAACTGTGGGTTCTGGTACATAATTTTTATATGAATGATGCAAAAGTTGCACCAAGTAAAAGCGTTTATAATCTACATGACATAAAGTATAGTAAAAAGGTTAATAAGATTTTGTTGAACAGCTATAGAAATTCCACTGACTCAATATAATTAAAATGATTTTTTAAGTTTAGACCGACAGATCGACAGACAGACCGACAGAATTCGAAGAGCTGATTTTCATGTTCATTGAACACCCTGTTAAGTTCGTCCTTGAAGTAAAACGCAACCCTACGCCTCTGCACCCCCTTTTTCTCCTGACACTATTTACGGAAGGCGGATTCGTATTGCTGATTATTTCAGCGGTTCATTCTTACTGTCGTATCTGAAACAGCGTTACCGGCATTCATCTGTGTGAAGGGGCCATTAAAATCCACCCTTCTCAAGAGCAAATGTTTGAAATATGAATATGAAACGAGGCTTCCTGTGTGAGCGGCGAAACAAAGGGATTATTAGTTATTAAAAAATGGTGATGAATGGACGTGATTCGTCGGGGTGGCACTCCTGCACCTATTGTTATTATCGTTTTTATTGAAATCAGTTTTGATTTGAATGAATTCCGTGGCGTGTCTCCACATCAAGATATAATCCTATTAATAGATTATAGCACTTAATGTAACCAGACTGATTCTGTATAATGTTACCGTTTTTTCCTGCAATGTATCACTACTTAAACAAAATATTATGTCATAACGTGTTTCATACACTCATTTCCGTCGGTATGTCTGTCTGTCTGTCTATCGGCGTGTCTTCTATCCATTAATCTTTGGCCTCTTTATAACTCGGAAAGTACTTTCTGGTTTTGGAAGAAACTTTCAAATTATGTTGCTACCAAAATCGAAAAAAAACATTCAAACTTCTTTTTTGGACGATTGCAAGGCCTCTGAATATTTTTCAATTCTTTTCGATGGAGGGGGTTAAAAATTGGTAGTAGGTAAGGAAGGGAAAGGAGGAGCGAAGATTTAAAAAAAGTGTTGCTATAATACCTCGTAATTATAAAATGATCACACATATTTGATAGATCGATCTATATTACTTTCACAGAATATTTCGACATTTCTTTTGATCATTTGAAAAGCCTTAGCATTCAAAAATTGAGTTTAAAAGATCAGTCTGTTCATTTACAACAACGAAGTCATGGTTTCGCAGATATTTTTGAATCTCTAATGTTTCCATGGAGTTCAAATCATGTATTTTATTACAATTATAAAGTACACCCATTCTATTGTCGTTGGCAACTTGATGATTTGAATCTAGTAAGTGTTTGGTAATATTTGATCTTTCTGGATGGTGGTTTTTAAGGCACTTATGTGATCTCTGTACATGAGATCCTATAAACACCTGATTTACACATACTTGGTTCTTTCTCCTTTGCATTTATTAAATATGATCGTCAGTTTGGTGCTGATTTATTAGCTATACTTATTTGATTATCATACACCGTTTTTATTGTTTTCGATATCTTATTGCTAATGTTTCCAAAATATTATTTATTTTAATATCAGAGTTATTCAATAATACGAAGCAAATCAGTGCACAAAATATGCTAAAATAGTGAAATATCATGTATTGTTATTTCTATTCAAATCGCAGCGAAACAGGAATAGATACCCAATTAACAATACGTTTTTATAAACATAACGTAACTCAAATTCACATAAGAAGCGTTCATTCCTTGAGGGAAAAAATTAATCAAACATCTGGTCAAAAATCTGACGGGTAGGTGGGGGTAGCGTTGCTCCCGCCCCTCCTTGTGTACGCCTCTGATACAATAAGCCTAAAGGCTGCAGTACTAGTGGAAACATTACATCGTACGGCTTCTAGGAGAGGAAAAAAAACCCAGTATACTTTCAACAGGCACGCCCTTGACGTCGAGGGGTGATACATCCACGGTAGGGACCCTTCCGTGTATACGCCACTGGTACAATAAACCTAAAGGCTGCAGTACTAATGGAAACATTACTTCTAGAAAAGGGAAAAACCCCCAGTATACTTTCAATAGGCACGCCCTTGTCGTCGAGGGGTGATACATCCACGGTCGGGTCGGCCAATACCCAGTAACGACCCCATTTGACGCACGCGGCGGGACGGCGGCACACGCCAGATGCCCGTCAGCATTCGGGATACCGTCTAGTCACCGTCTGGCGCAGGGCGTTCGTTCGCAGCATCCACCGCAACATCGCGGTTGCCTTGGAAACGCGCGGGACATGTGACACTTTTAGGTTGTCGCGCTGCTCCTCGCTAAACGTCATCCTCTCTGGACACCGAAAATAGTGCCGTTTTTGCTAGTGTTTATAGTGGTGTGTGGTGTATTTTGGTTAGTGTACTAGTTATTGGATTGCTTGGCGAGGTTACTTCACTACCTACCCCGTGTAGACATCATCTGTTTGAGGTAAATACTCTTAAGAGTGGACTCTGCATAGAATAAAATGTGTTTTTCATGGGTTTACAATATTCCGTTTTCAGCGCTCATTTTTCAAGGTAATGGAACGATTTTTTTAACAAATTATAGAGAAAGGTTAGTTCTGTACTGGTGTGAAGTCTTTTTGCGGTTTTTTATACAAAAAATTATAGATATTGTCACATGAATATTGACATTTTTGATGCTTTTTTAACCTTCTGGTATCCGAAATAACCGAAGTATCAAGAAAAGAGCTTCGCTCGATCATAGAGCCGTCCTTCCTCTACAATTTGCACAACAAGTTTTTTTAATATGTTCAAAATCAAGCGCTTGATGAGTATCGTTACTAACGTTTCGGCTGCTTCGGCAGTACAAGCGGAATGAAAAAATTTGAGTTTGAAAATATAGTTACATTAATATTTATGACTGTTTAGTATAACGATTATGAAAGCTTGCATACAGATGATGCATTATTACATTGATGATGAAATTTCAAAGTTTATAAGGGATTTTTTCAAAGCTGTCCAGCGAACAGTGAATTAGTAATCAATGATAATTCAGATAACGAAACTACTGACGATCTTCAAGGGGATGCGCGACGAGAAATTGTATTGATATTTTGACCACAATCCAAAGATATTTAGTTTAAAACCCTGCATCCGAATTTGACAATTTGAAAAGCTTTCGAAAATTTGTTTTTTTAAATAAGACGAAATATCATTTTCGGGGTGAGATTTTTGACACACCTATATATTACAGGGCTCTGAATCTGAATTTCATCATTAAAAAAGCCTAAGATTCTCTAGGGTAACGACTTCTGGACGAGGCTCATTCGAAATGTTGCAAGTTCGACCTCTCTAGTGTTTGCTGTACTTGGCGTTATTATCCAAGACAGCTCCGTCGAATATACACCATGATGGCATCTATACAATAAAGACCTATCTTCGATGTTCCAAACTGTGGGGGTCATAACTGTTGTTTGAAACATGTAGACAAGGTGGATTTATCAAAAGTTTGATTTCGGACTTCCATTGTCTATAAAATTTTGAGTATCACGACGTTTCGATTGATGTGTTATCTTCAATCGTCTTCAGGTGAACTGGCGAACACGTTCCTTTCATGCCTATTTATACCCCGTCCGGTGACGTGTGCTATTTTATGGACGGAGCACCATAAAATAGCTTGGGACGACGCTAAGGTTATTGCCAAGGAACCGCATTGGTATGGAAGGAAATTCAAGGAGGCGGCATTCATCACTAACAACAGCAAAGTGTACCGCAAACCCAGCGTGGACATTGAACCAATCTGGCAGCCACTCATAAAGAAGATCAATAGACTACGACTGGACCAGACAACAAACAATGATCGACAAACAGCCACGTCAGCAGACCGGAATACCGCGCATCGGGAACCAATCAGAACAGACCGCGCACAACGACACGTCACCGGACGGGGTATAAATAGGCATGAAAGGAACGTGTTCGCCAGTTCACCTGAAGACGATTGAAGATAGCACATCAATCGAAACGTCGTGATACTCAAAATTTTATAGTCAATGGAAGTCCAAAATCAAATTTTTGTGGAGGTCATTGTAATTGTAAGGTCAGACCCATCTACTAGACGTTTTCCTCGTTCATAGGTTGTGTCCAGAAGCTTTAGGCAGTGCCTAAAACTGCCTTAAGTAATCTCGAAAAATCATAGAGTCGATAAAAACCAACTTTCGAGCCCTCTTCCAAGATGGTTTAACGTAGGAAGATTTCGTGACGAATGTTAATATGACCTCTACTCATTTCTTTGCGGTATAGAATCAGGTCTCGGGATTTGAAAGTTTTATTCCCAGATACTCTCATGAATATATAGTCATAAAACTATTCTTATATACATTGAAATACACTCATGCATTTGATTCTGTTCTCCCGAATCGATCAAATTCTACACCCGTTTTTGAAGCATTTCCAATAACTCATTTACGGTATACATCAGCCCGAAAAGCATGCATACTTGTGGTGCCAAGTAGGGATGATGTTCGCTGCATCACGGATTTCTTATTTGTATAAACCAACAAACGGATTTGTCAGCAGATATAAAGACAGAAACAGGTCATCAATGAGAACCGAAGCACGGCGTTGGGTGTGTTCTAAAGGTCGTCTGCGAAAAGAAGTTCGTTGCGCATAATAAAGAGGCATTTTCAGTATGCGTCCGATACGTTCAAAGACAACAAGTGTACCGCTTACAATACATGCATATTGATTATTTGGTAGTAAAATCACTGCTGTAACCTAGATCGATCGCGAACGAATAGACATAATTTTGCTAACATCCGTAAAATCTTCTTGTCCCATTCCTTGACCTTGGTTCCTAACTACGTTTTTAGGGACCTCCAAGGTTGGCTCTGGGCTAATGAATGTGGAAGATGATCTCTTTCCTTGCGAGCTCATCTGCCTTGTGGTTATCAGTAATTTCTCAATGCCTAGGTACTTCTATTCTTGCTGTACATCAACGAAACATTAATTACCGTATTCTTGGGACCACAAAAACCACTACCATCCTGAGAGACCATCGATGACAGCGACATGCTATCCATATGAACGAAGCATGAAAAAACTATTGAATGGGGAGCTACATACAGAGTTAAGCTTAAAGCATTCAAAACACAGACATGCACTGTTAGAAGGAAATGACATGCTAGTCCTACAGCCGTGGAGACGTGAAGGACTTCCAATACTAGAGTCATGCTCCTTCAGGCTTCTGGGTGTTAACAACGACCATTGCATGTCCATGCACAACCATGTTTTTCAAAAAGCTACAAGTCAAAAGCTCAGATCAGACCATCTCTGGCATGTATAGGAATATGCTTCGAAGCACTTCCTCAACGTTTTGTACTCAATCCAGAAAAGAGCAGTCCTCCACAGTATGGAACTTCAAAGCAAAGTGGCTGAATTTTACATCTCACTATGTCTTGGCATTTTATGGCGAGATAGGGATCTTATCTATGTGATACTTTGAAAAAAGAACCAGTCTGATTTTCTTAACCTTACAATTAGTAGAGAATTCGAGAATGGTCTTTGGTTTGTTAGGTCATCGTCTGTTGGAAATTCTTCCCGATGTTTTCAGGTAGCTGAAGTATACTCTAGAATTATCTACAGTCGACAGCCGAGAAAACCTAAGCACCTTCATTACAATGAATATTGTTTTTTTGTTTGCTACCAGGAGGCAAACACTCGGAAATCTTCATTTAATTATATGTCCGTGAGTGTAGACCCAGCTTGAGATCACCGCACAGTATATTTAATTCCAAAGTGATGCCTTCCACGATAGCTCTTTGCCACAGGCACCCACATGTTCAAATGCGCGATATTTCGGGCTGATACGTTGCCCGCCAGATGTGTGTGGGTTTCTCTCAATCTGATTAATTGTTGCGAGATGCGATAATTAGAGTATTAATCATGATTGTTTTTTTGCACACGCTCGTTTCACTCCACGTTATTCAGAAGATAGTGGTGGAATTGGAGCTGCCTAGAATCATAGCTGCGAGTGAATTCATCTATAGGAATGTTTTGGGCCAAACTGACTCTCAAGTGTCACAAACTAACAACGAGATCAGCACCTGAACTGCCACCAGGCACTGATGAATGCCTCTACCAACAACATAAGAGTTGATTAAATAAAATGCTTCTCACCTTCCAAAGGCACTAGTATAGGTGACTGACTGTCAAAGAGTGCTGCTAAGACCAAAATCTACTCTGTTTTCTGTCCGTCAGTTCTATGAAAACTGTATTGAAATAAAACACCTACTCAGTTCTTAAAAATATGTGGGTTGGTGCCTCTGGTTGCCAAATTGCTAGAAAATTCCTCGGATCTTCTAGTGAGGAAATAGCGAAATACTATCTGTTCATGTCTAGACAACAATTGCACTTTGCTACGGGCATTGCAACACGATACGCTCAGCTAGGGAAACAAGTCAAGAACATGTGGCTGGCGAAGCTCCCCTTGTCAGAGGTTGTGACAAGAAGACGGTCGAGCATCTACTGTG
This sequence comes from Bruchidius siliquastri, assembly GCA_949316355.1. Lineage (NCBI taxonomy): Eukaryota > Metazoa > Arthropoda > Insecta > Coleoptera > Chrysomelidae > Bruchidius > Bruchidius siliquastri. The sequence goes on from OX438536.1 coordinate 25,916,617, forward strand.
ATTGTCCAGATGTTCGATCAATCTGAGAATCCATTTTGAAGGACTGCAGTCCCTCTATGTCACCACTTCCTTCCACAGCTTGGGGAACACGTCTTTAATATGTTGCTGGTGAAGTTCCCCTATGCAGAGTAGGAGACGTTTGAGCATCTGCTGTGATTGCCCAGATGTTCTATCAATCTGAGAATCCATTCTGAGAGACTGCAGTCCCTCTATGTCACCACCTCCTTCCACAGCTAGGGAAACACGTCTTCTACATGTGGCTGGCGAAGCTCCCCTATGCAGAGGTTGTGACAAGGAGATGGTTGAGCATCTACTGTGATTGCCCAGATGTTCGATCAATCTGAAAATCCATTCTGAGACACTGCAGTCCCTCTATGTCACCATCTCCTCCCACAGTCGTGGGTGCTTGAAAACCCAGTCTTGAGCAACTCCTGGGGAGGACGAACAAGTGGCCCAAAAGGGTCTTAGTGCTGTGATCATGGCCGATTACCCTTCCTTCAATACATAATACAGAAAGCTGCCTAATTTGTTAAAACTTCCTTTTGAAATTATTATCCTCCATGTGTAGTTTAGAAACTTGCTCCCATTTTACTCTATGCTTCGTTTTACAAACGCGTCCACTTAGTATTGATTTCGAAGTTTGTCCTTTAGTTACATAATTCTTGTGTTCTTTGATTTGACACTTTATAGGTCTACAAGATTCACCAATATATCATTTTCCACACACACAGTGTATGTGAAATATTGAATTGTTTGTATCTTTTTATCTATTTTTTGGCTTTGTGCGGCGACATTCCTCAGTATTTCAGATAATTCTGTTATATATGGTATACAGCAAGTGTCGGTAGTTGTCTTCCAGTGATAGGTGGAGTGTCAAGTCTTCGTAACTGTCTTTCCACAAATGCTTGATGATAACCGTTATTGCAAAGAACGTTTTCTATAAATTGTTTCTCCCTATTAAAATTTTATTGATCCAAGGAGATTTGCAGACAAAAGATTGTGTAAATAGCACACACTGTTCTTATCTGCATGGTGGAAGAGTTTCGCCAAGTAAGAGCATCTACAATCTACATGATCGAGGGCATATGTTTTGCCCTGTTGAAAATACTCATCATTCCTTCCTCTATAGTCATTGCATGATTAGATTTGAATCTAGTCATTCAATGACTATAAAGAATGAACATATTGATGAATATATGTGTAGGCGCATGCACACAGAGAATTCAACACTAAGATATACCACTATTATTGCTGCATGTAACCCAGATCATGCTCTTCGGTGGCATTTTTATTCCATTATGAACAAATATATTATTATTAGGACGCACGTTTTTCTGCAAGCGGAATGTGCTCGACATGTAAATGAAGGGACATTGTATGCGGCGTGTAGCGGTCACTTTTAACAGTGCAACTGATTGTAAAACTATCACGTTGCGTGGTACTGATCAAATTTTTATGTGGTTTATGGTAGATGGAAGATAAAGGTTTCTTATATTGTTGTATTGGTATCTGTAAGAGTCAATGTCTCATAACAACTTTGGGTACAGCCACTTGATAAAATGTTTTTGTCTTGTATTCAGTGGAGGCTTACGCATAACAAATGGCATCAAGTAGGTTAACTCTGTATTTCCCATGTTTTCAGACATGATATACAGGACTCAACCTGCTTGACGCTATTTTTTGAAGGCACTTTCGTAATTATTTATTATTCTTATGCAGGTACAATGTAGTTATCTGTTTTGGTAGCTGTTGCTAAAACATAGGCGTGACCAAATAGAGTTGAGAGTAAATGTGCCAGTCGAAAGCGTCTATCTTAATTTTATATTACTAATCCAGGGGTTGCCAGGGTGCCAGAAGTTTTGGAAATCTTGTAAATTTGGAAAAGTTAGGAATTTTTTAGAATTTTCCAAATCAAACAGTTTTAGGGTGTTTCAGTACTTACAATATCTATTTTATCGAAATTTGAAAGCTTAACAGCTCCAAAACCTATTGGCATGGAAAGTGAAATGTGAAAATAGTGAAATTTCTTGTATTTTCCCTCTAAGGAAGTAGGTTCTATATTACTACAGTATTACTCTATTTCCTTCATCTAATATGTACCTTGCCAGATAAGTTAAAATCAAATTAATGTATGTAGCTTATTCGAAAATTCCAAAAGCTGCATGTAAATTTTAATCTGTGGGTGTGCAGTTTTACAGAATGAGATAAACTTGCGATTGTGATTGATACGTAAATACGTTTGTTTTAATTTATACAGAGCATGACCTCAGAATCAGTCTTTCATGTAATGCGTTAATGCTTATTTACTATAGATGCTGCTACAGTGAAAGTATCCAGGACAAAATCATACATGTATCGCAGCTGAAGCAAATAATTGTTGACTTATCTCTTGAGCTGTGAATAAAAATACAGCGCCTTATTGTCTGTTTACGAGAAATTACTATTAAGAAACGCCTTGTCGTTATCACTCACATAGTCTAGATAAATCACCATGGATTCATTAAATGAAAGGTTTTTTCTTCAATATCGGTGTCTCCTTCACGACGACTTATCGAAAGTCGATAAAATTTATCAGTTGTGAGCTGGGTTGTGACAATTTCTGGATAAGCTTATGAATATAAATTTTGTATTCTGTAGTCAGTATTGGACGATGGGCAGTCACCAGGATCCCCCAGGGGCAGCTCAAAACTGGGTGTTCAGGTTCCCCCAACTGGCCCTATATGGCTAATATAGGGCCAGCGCTCCCCCAGGATAGATTCTTGGTTTGATGTGACACAACCACCCGTATAAGGATGTTTCACTCAAAGTCACGTTGCAGAGGTACTTAAAGGCATCCTTATCGATTTGACCTCAAGATCAAAGATAAACTTTGGAGGGATACTGTCGACGCCAGTCTGTAGAATTCACATGCTTCCACAATCTATGTTTGGCTTTATACCAATAGATCTGAAGCATAGCATCGTTCCCAGAGCCATTCATTTCTAGTAGTGGCAAGTTCAGCATTACCTCCATTGCTCCTGTTGGTGTAGTTCGCGTGGCACATGTTGTGCTCAGGCACGCTGTACCCTGTATTTGACTCAGCTCAAGCTTTGTAATCACCTGTTTAGAAGACTATTTCTGTTGATAATCTTTTTGGAATCAATTTGGAGGAACGGTTCCAATTTCTTTTACATTCTGGTGTTAACTTGTTGAAAATACGTAATTAGCTGAGATATAAAACCGTTAGCTTATGACAACATTTCATTGTGTTAACAACTACACTTACAGTTGGCTCTTAAGGTATAAAGGTACTTGTATGAAAATCGTTTCTCGAGAGCAATCGTCTGGATAAACCTTCTCCAGTTCACGAAAGTCGTGGTAGAAGTTTTGATATTTCTTTCACTAAAGTTGAACGAATTCGTTGTTACTTCTTCATAATGTGGCACTTATCCTTGTATCGCTTTCAATGTGTACTTCACACCGTACCATATCTAAACATAGGCGTACGTGGGTTCACATCTTGGAAAAGGTTAGAACTCCAAATGAAACAAAACCGATTGATGTAATTCACAGCTATAATATTGTTGGGAGATTGAGCTTTGATGTGAGGTTCTCAGTGATGATCGTGTAAGGAGATGATCATGAATAACCTTGTGGAGTTTTGGTGTTTCTTCTGTGTTTGATCTGAGCCTTGTAGAGTAGCAGTAGCTGATCTGAAAAGTTTGATGAAAGATGTTTCCTTGGCTGGTAGACCAGCATCTGACTTTCTTTTCAAAGTTTTTGTCTTCCCAAACCGGCATGACAGACAAACAGATCATCCGAAATGAGTGACATGTATTATAGTGATTCAGACATCAATAAGACGTCCAAAGAACTTGACATGGCCTCAATTTCAAGCTTTAAACATATGATCTACTATTAGAAATGGATACAATAAACCAAAAGGTCGCATTTTCTGAGCGAACGATATATAATTCGAGCTAACTCGTATTTTAAACGTTAACTACGTCTATGATAGTGATGGTGTTTCAATTGCCATTTAGTTCATTGCTTAACTGAAGAAACGCCGTTAGTTAGGAGTCATCTAGCATTTACCCAACGAGACATTTGAATAGAGAAAATGCAGTAATAGTGTTGGCGATCAAGGTGAAGACCAATAAACTTTACATTTTTTGAGATTGACGTAAAAGGTGAGAGATTATACACATTATCTACCAGCGTTCAATAAACTCGGTAGATAAGCTCGAATAAAATTATTTGCGATGTTAATTGATTGATCCCTAAAGAAACTTCTTGTGTAGGTTTTGGATCCTTGTGACTAGAATGACAAATGTATGTGTATTCCATCCCATATTTCATGTCGGAAGATGCAGGTTCGAATCCCGTCCATGGTCGTCTTTTCGGATTTCTAAATGCGAATTTATGTATCACAAACTCCATCTTGCTGAGAAAAGCAAGTAAGTATGTATCAAAACTGAGTCTGTTATCATTCTTAATTATTATCTAAAACGTTCTCCATTTATTATTCTGTATGCTGGCCGAGCATATGTACATAATAAAAACATGTGATCTACTTATATGTTTTGTTTGTGACACTGACACTAATCTATAAATCTATCAAAGAACTACTGATTTTTAATTAGATTTCTACTGGACGCCATTAATATTCATTGAGCTTCCTCGGCCATTATCCAAACTTTTACCTTGACTTAATATGGAGAATATTTACGGAAAAGACTTGAAGCAACTATGTTTGTAACCCGTAACCTATTTACATATGTATATATCTCTGTGCGATCTTCCGAAAATTGCCGTACAATAACAGCTTTTCGGATAGAATATTAGAAATTTCACGCTGTCGTATTGTGAAACTTTTACTTGAGTTCCGTGCAGAAATACCATGCAAATTAGGAGATAAAAATCTCTTGCAATATACGAGGCCTGAATCTCTTTCTGTCGAGTCTTTTAAAGTAAAACACATTTATTTATAATTTTTAAAGGTATTCGACTCCATTGTTGAAAACAGTTTCTCCAATCTTCTGGTCATAGTTTGTTTATTTAATTTTAAAGGTGTTAACTGCTTCTTTGGCCGATGGAACCCCGTGATTCGTCCTTTACCCGTGATAATAGGAAGTCAATGAGTACTAGCTCTGGACTATACGGGGTTATTTCTATGTTTTGCAGTGTAAGAACCAGGGTTACCTTGATGAAAGATGGTCCTTACTCATGAACGTTTTGCGCAAGCCTTTTGAAGATCCTGATGCAATCAATCTATAATGTACCAATCTAAATTGATAGTCCATCCATACTTCAATCCTACAATGGAAACCTCACTAATTACAAAAAAGGTGGCGATCATTTTCTGTTTGAAATTTTTTCGAGACTAATTTTTGTTGGAGCCGGCTCATTATCGAAGATCCAAACTGACAATTGTTGCTTTTTTTGGAATGGAATCAATATAAACATGTATCATCACTCGTGCTGATATAGTGCACCAAATTAGACCATCCACAGACAGTGCGATTTGGTGCAGATCTACACCGTCTTCTCTTTAAGATGAAGTCAAATTGTGGGGAATTCACCGAGAAAAAATATTACGAGCTTCCGTGTAAAATATCGTTAATTGCTGTCACACCAATATTTAAACCACAAACACTTGTTTTATAACTTGTTAAACATTTCAACGTTTTTTACACGTCAGGTGGATACGTCACCTTTAAGAAGTTAACGCTACTACAGATTCTTGTCTTGTCTTTAATCTTTACATTGTTTGTTTGTTTACATTGTTTGTTTGTTTACATTGTTGTAAGGTTTTCAACACTACGAACTCATTTTGCAAATCTGAAAGCAGAATTCTTAGTAAGCTTCTGCCTGAAATTTGCAATGCCTCTGAATATCTTAGTTCTGATCTCAGCAGACTTGTTTTGAAGGCTAGTCTGACAGCATCGATTACTTCATGGGTTCTCACTGTTCGTATACCACATCTTAACTTTGTGTTAGGACCTTTGACTTCGTAAGTTGCCAATGGGTGTCCCCATAGAGGGCGACACTTGGAGATGAGTTGATGTTGCTATCACACCCTTGACTGGGCTAAAGACGAAACATGCATGTCTATAACAGGTCTAATGCATAGTGGAGGACATACACTTACGAAAAAAGGAGAAGTTCGATTACGAAAAATTAAATTTTTTTTATGGTTTCTTCATACCCAATGATGTTTCTCTTATTAATTGATGTGTTAAAATATGCATGCTTATAATATTCCACCGCCTTAGATACCAACAAACCACATAATACGAGTACATCCGGAAACATGAATATCTAATTTGATCAATTTAATAGTTATTTATTCATTTGATCTAGGAAGCTTCTCTAATGAAGGTTAAAAATGAGATTTTGTTTATATCATGAAAAATCTGGGTGATGCAATTTTCTTTAGTCTCCAAAAATGTCTAGGACATCGTTGGTATGAATAAATTAAGCAGTCGTTAAAGCTAATGATTTCAAATTAGTGAGATTTAATATGTCTATGAAACGTTACTCCTACACTTTCTAAAATTAGTTTCAGAGGCCTTATACTTACTAGTAGGGTGAAAAATGCAAAAACGAAATGAAAAAAATATTCATATAATATACTATATAGGAGATACTAAATAATTTTATATATTTAGGATACAAGGGTGTGGCTGAAAGTTTTTAGATACAGAAAAACTACAGGATTTTTTTTAAAACTTTATTGTGTTTTTTCAACAGATTCTCCCCCTACCCCAATACATTTACGCATTCGGTAAAACCACTTGTCAAATTCTTGTAACCAACGTTCTTTTCAAAGGTTGCTAATTTTCTCCTTAAATGCAGCGATTGCCTCTTCATCGGTGGAAACGGTGGTTACGACCTCGTAACTTTTTTTTGATCTTAGGGAATGAGAAGAAGTCGCTCGGAGCTAGTTCCAGAGAATAAGGTGGGTGAGGAAACATTTTGACATCCTGTTCAGCAAAAAGCTCGAAAAATTGCATACACTGTGCCATTGATTGACATCTTGACCATCTTAGATATATTCTGAAAGACTTGGATCATCCATTCGTACACAACGACGAAACTGTATGATCCATACCTTTCAGGATGTTGTTGAGGGCGCGATAGAATCCTGCCCACTGTACTACTTGGAAGAACTCCAGCAACCACCGCCGGAACCATCTGTTGGTACCGTTTTACAGCAGGTATGTGTGAGGAATGAAGAATGCATAATATGCCTTGATCTTCGATCGATCGAAAGAGAAATTGGCGGCAACGCTGCATTTGCACCTGCCGACGGTCGGCGAAGCAAAGGGAGGAAGTAATCTGGAGTGCCGTTGAGAAGCGACGTTCACCTGTTTCAGAACCGCACGATACGTCGCGAACAACCGACGTCGCTGAAACGGGTGGCCCGAACGAATCTAGTTGGCCGATGAACGCGCGAACGTTCCTAGTCGCGTTTGTTGTTGTTTTTTTTCTGTGGTGTGATTAGTTTCTATTTGAACCGGTACAAAATGTGTAGTAGAGAACAGATTACCGAACTGGTGGATAAAATCCATTCGGTATGTAAGACTAGAATTAGGAATTTATCGGGAAGAGCCATTCTATGCCCAATCAACGCACTTTAAATAAAAATTTTACCTCACCATTTTAGATTCTCCTAAAATTTGATATAGCCATAGTTGGTGGTGGGAATGAAAAAAATATCAAATTTCAATTCACTATCTCAGACTCTTTCTGAAATATGGCAATGTAAAATTTAAGAAAACTGGCTAAAAAATGTGAATTTTTTTATCGCTCTACAGAATTTTTGATGCTCTTTTTAGTGATTTACAACACAACATAGGTTAAAATAAACAAAAAAGAAATAATAATATAATTTAAAATTTCCAAAATATTTCCATACACAAATAATGGAATATTAAAGAAATAATTGTTTTCCACTTTTAAATGTGCTCGAGATTATCTTATCTTCAATGAATCAAAAAATCGGGAATAAATGATTGAACTATTAATTAAAGTTTTATTATTATTATTATTATTATTATTATTATTATTATTATTATTATTATTATTATTATTATTATTACTATTATTATTAATATTATTATTATTATTATTATTATTATTATTATTATTATTATTATTATTATTAAAAACAGTAAAAATATTTCATATATAATTACGTATGAGTATTGGAGGTAAACACGAGAGCCAAATAAGATGTGCCAAAAGAATCTAAATGTAAATAAGCAACAATTGAAAAAAAAATTTTTTTATAGCTGTACCATCAATGTTGATATTATGAGTCAAAATCGAAGTATAATATAACAGTAGCCATCTATTAAGAAGAATGTTTTATTTATTTTAGTTAAAATTGAACTGTTAAAAACACACTATTAAAGATTGACTTGGTGCTTGCTTCATATGATATTTACAGGATTTATAAGGAATATTGTTTGAGAATAAATTTCATCCTAGATGCCACTAGACAAGATTTCAGTGCAGTATTCTTTATGATCTTTGATATTTTATTGATACATTTCTTACCCTTTAACTGAACAGAATATTCAAAAAATAATTGATTATGAGTTTCATTTTGAAAATTACTTGAGATTATCAGTGGAAAATTCAATAAACCTAAAAACTCTCGAACATATACCAACTGAATCCTGAATATTTTTGAATTTTTTTAACACTAAAACCATTGCGTGGGAAGAACTTGACGTTGTTTTTTTTCTGTAGAGATGAACCGCATTTAACTTAGTTCATTAAAGATTTAAGAAAAATACTGACAAACAAACATCATCTGAAGATGTGACCACTAGGGACGTTCCGATATTTCCGATTCTACTAGGTATCGATATCGCTTCGATAATGACGGTATCGATACTTTGGGTGCGATAATATCGGGTATCGATACTTTTGATTCGATATTGTATCGATACCAAATATCGGTTGTAAGCCAGTATCGGAACGTCCCTAGTGACCACGCCATTTATAAACCTTAGATAATTTTCAATGTCGAATAGAATGCAGCAAAGTTCAAGCCGCACAACCGCGTGATAAAGACCATCCGGTATGCGAAGGCTTATTTATTTTAGAAATGCAAATGCAGTTATTGATATTTCATCTGGTATCGCTTTCACAATTTGCAGCCGTTTGACTTGCCAGTTCTGCGGAAAACCGTTGTCGGCGGCGGTATCTGTTTCACATCACTCGAAGATAAATGGTGGAACGTAATTGATTCAGATTTAATCATGCAGTATACATTAATAAAGATTATGCGAAAAATTAGTTTATAACAACGGCAATTCAGGTATCATTGTAGTCTTTCTTAACTATTTGAGTTTATAGAAACCGCAAAATATTAAGAGGAAGTTGATCAACGGAAGTTATAGTTTTTTATAGATATGTTCATGCAAATGCAGAAAGCTTATCGCGCTTCATAAGCGCTGCGAGAGGATGAATGACTATTCACATTGACCTTGAGAGGGTAGGTACTATACCTAAAATGCATGTTTTGCATGGTTTTCCAATATTCCATTTCCAGCACTCATTTTTCAAGATAATGCAACGATTCTCATTGCAAGTGATAGAGAAAGGTTGGTCCTATGCTTTTGATACCTAATTTTATACGAGTATTCACATTTTTTGACCCATTTCGGATGTCTTTTTAAGCTTTTGCTAAACGAAATATCAAGAAAAGGGCACCGCACATGAATGAAGCCGTCCTTCCTCTATGATTTGCATAAAAAATATTTGCAATATATTCAAAATCAAGCGCGTTAGACGAAATATTGTGAAACCGTACATATGCGCATATTTTTGCCGCTGATATGAGCGCTCTCGCGACTAGATCTGAAATTTTGTATCAAAACTTCGCACGAGCATAGAACCAACCTTTCTCTATAATTTGCAGAACAAATGTTCCATTATCTTGAAAAATGAGCGGTGAAAACGAAATATTGGAAACCCATGCAAAGCACCTTTAACTGAAGCTCCCTCAAAATGCTATAGATTGTGGCCATCGGAGAACAAATTCGCCGATAGCTCAGTCCACAAAACCAAGGTTCTCCAAAAGAACAACTTTTGGAGGAGGCTTGTTTGAGGCGTTGTATGCTCGAGCTAGTGAGGATGCACTTGTTGGGCTCCTCTAGTGTTGGCTGTACTGGCAACTCAAAAAATAAAGGTGCTGAATATAGGATTAGATGTTATTCCCAACGATATGATGTACAGCAAGAAGAACGTTGGAGAAAGGAAAGATCCCTGAGGAACACTCGCATTGATGGTAAACACATCAGATGCATATCCAACCTCCACTCCAGACCCGTTGGCAGCGTCAATCTGGCATTTTTCAAGCATTGGGTCCTCATCTATGAAAACGAAAGTCAAATTGTACTCATAATAGCCTTTGTGAAAACAATACCTGCTTGTTTACAATTCCCATAAATGTGACTTTAAACTTTATTATTGCTTGTTCGCATGTTCCGAATCAGTTTTAATCGTGTTACTCTATATTAATATAATGCACATTTCAACAAAGACATATTTGGACCCAGTTGATGATTCCGAACAAAACAATACACAGATATCGCATACATGGCACTTATTAATTTTTTTAAACTGCATGAGTTACCTATATACCTTCTACTTAGATATATGTGTCATTTTGGTAGGTATCTTGAACGTGAAAGCGATTCAATAACCAATATTTAATAACTGCATTTCTAAAATAAGTATTACAAACCGAATGGGTCTTAGCGTTTAACTTAAAAGATTTATTATCTGTTCTCCATTCTTCATTTATTATACACTGAAGAAAGTATGAATGTATGCAATACATACCTAGAATCTGTCTACATTAATTTGTATGTTAAAAGTTGCTAGCTTACGGATTACATGGTATTAATTTGGGATAGTAAAAATGATGTATGGATGGGCATGGTCAGATAAATGTTGTATACAGAATCAAGGTCATTTGTTTCGATGCAAAATAATTATATAAATCTTAAATATTTATTACTGTCTGCAATGTGGTTTCGCAAGGAGAATACCTAATGCAGGAATTTCGTTAAACCCGGCCAATAGTGTATGCAAGACCAGGAGCAACAACTTCATATCTGAATTACGTAAAATTAATATACAACATATCGAGGAATTCACAAAATAAACACAGTAAAAATATTAATTGATCTGCTATACGAAAAGCACGGGCAAAATATCTTCAAAATTTCAAAATGGCAGTTTTTTGTTTAATTTATAGTTTTTCAACTCATTGACACAGAACAAATGTAGCTTGGTGGTTGCGAGATAATGGGTGGTATATACGTAAACTAGTCATGGGTGTGATAGCAACTCTCATCTCCAAGCGTCGCGCACTATGGCGCTATCTATTGGCAACTTACGAAGTGAAATGTCATAACGCTTGGACTGCCTCGAAGCTGCGACAGATGTCAACAGGTTGTGGGTTCGATCCCCATTGGCGACAATGTTTTTTATAATTTTTCTAATAATTATTAATAATCGTGTTGTTATAAAATTTTGTAATCCTAACAGTGAAACATAGTGTAGCAACTTTCCTTGAAATTGAATTACATATAAATTCATGGTCCTATAATATATATAATAATAATTGAAAATCAGTATAATCATAATTATAGATCAGCATCTGCACGTGTGAACAACGTAGATAAACATACATATGTACAACGTCAAAATAACACGAAGTGGAGCATAGAATCTGTAATTATATAGATATTTCAAAGGTTTCTGACATTTCGTGTTTGTTCACTAATCAATTTACTTCATAATTTTGGATACATGGCTTCTCGGATACAAGATAGTAATTTTAAATGTCACTACATTTATGTATAGGTGGTTTCGCTGTAGGTTACGAAACCTGAATATAAATGCATATTTAGCTGATTCGGAAAAGAAAATCAGGACGACGCAACGTACGTATTCGATTCGTTTTGGGCTGAAGGAAAATGAGATTTTCGAGAATATGGACTGATTACTCTAAATTATTATATTGCTGTTGTGATCTATAAACATATTATTTTAAGAACTTGCTTTTTTAAATATTTTATTCATAAAATGCTTACTTATAAAATTAGAGCTGTATTCAAATATTTAAATGTGTAGAATTTTGTAGACATTATTTTTTAAATAGGTTATAGTGATGAGTACATATTTTTGATATACATACTCATATCTTCCAAGCTTCTGATCGATTTTTTAAAATTGCTGAGAAAGGTTCCAGCTGTTTCATCATTCAGAAAAAACTCGGGGCAGCCTATTAACTTGTATTAAATATTTTTCTTACTATATCTGGTCATGATGAAGTAAGGGGTATAGTTTGAAGTTTTCAAAGAAACGGGTTAGTAGCAAAAAGTAGAATGGAATCTAGTCAGGCTTCAATACATAATTGGATCTTACTGAATCTACAGTTTGGTGTTGGTGCGAGACCTCAAAGGAATATTAAATGTTGGTAAAATATAATACGTTTTATCATATAAGTTTTGACCACGTTAATTCTCCTACTATTGTTAAACATATCTTAAATAATGAGAAATGTGCTATTAGTCTCTTAAATAATTTATCAACTTAAATATGTATTTAGTTTTCCATTATTTTTCAAATCCAATTCTAGCTATCAACAATAAGTTCCACAATACGGTTCAATTTTTTATCTCTAAACTGATACTATTGCGGGGGAAGTAAAGCATCACCATTTTTTGTCAGCCACTGTTGAACATAAGAATGTCTTCCATATCATGTGGAGAATAAAAAACTTTTTGTATGGATTTCCAATATTTCGTCACTAGCGCTCATTTTTCAAGATAATCGAACGATATTTTTTTAAATGATAGAGAAAGGTTGGTTCTCTTCTAGTGCGAAGCCCTTCTTCCAATTTTTTATACCAAATTTTAGATATCGCGCAAGGGCGGTCGTATCAGCGGTAAGAATATGTTCGGTGCCACAATATTTCCTTTGAAGTGCTTGATGTTGAACATATTGAAAATATTTTTTATGCGGATTATTGAGAAAAGATGGGTCTATTTCTATGCGAAACCCTTTTCTTGCTATTTTGGTTACTTTGGTTACCAAAAGGTCAAAAAGACAGCCGAAATGAGTGAAAAAATGTCAATATTCATGTAACAATATCTACAATTTTGTATCAAAAGCTGCAAAATGGGATTTGCACGAGCATAGAACCAACCCTTCTCTATCATCAAAAAAAAATCGTTCTATTTTCTTGAAAAATGAGCACCGGAAACGAAATATTGGAACCCCATACGAAACGCTTTTTATTTTAGGTAGAGTCCTCTCACTCAAATTTGTTAAAAATTCTAAAATATTTCCCTTAGTTCATGATAACCTTGTACTACTTTTATCATAATCCAGTAGAATGAATTGGTACTTCCATATATAAACATTTAAATGTAAGCCAATTTCACACAATTTGTGGTTTCCAGGTAATCATATGCTCCGCTAACGATTAATGGTATAAAATAGTTTCGGTTATTTTTTTACTGAATTCACAGATTTACTACAATAATTATAAAAGGACTTGTATCTGAAACAGAGGATCCGGGAAAAAAAGTACATAAATTTGGTTGTTTTTTTTGCCTGACAAAATATTTTTGTGGGATTTGTTTTACTCTACTGCTATAGTTTTTGTAAAAAAAATCCAAATGAATTTTCTGTTCATCAACAAAAAACCAATAGAGGGCCTTTTTTTATTCATGCTATTAACGTACGTCACTAATAATCCATATATTTAAATGTTTTTATAATATTTTTTCTCAAATTTCGGAATTTACTATTTCCAGAAATATTGGAAATTACAGAGATTGGGGAAAACTAGGAATTTTTGGGATCTTCTGTAATTTTTTAAGAAATAACGTTTAAAATATTTTTTGAATTTAATTCCAAGAGATCAAATCAAAAGGGTTATTTTCAAACTGATACCATATCGTGAGAATACATGGTTAACCCATCAACGTCATTTTTGTGAAAAATCTATTTTATTTACTGATACAGAACATTCGTCATTACATCCAATATAATGGATGCATTTTTCGATAATTGCTTGAAAGTAAATCGATTATTCCCAGCGTTCAACAATTAGCCGAATAACAGAAAAAATAGACAAGTTCTTATTAAATCCGTCTGAGTGAAATTAGGTTAGTTCTAGAACAATCGATTTCCACATACAAATCTACATTTTCACATGGGTTTCATCTAAATCAATTGTAAATAATTTAAATATTTTCTCTCATTCCGCACTCCGTATCTATTGCTCGGGTACTGAGATTAAATATAAGCAGCCATTGTTCAACGTGGACAATTCTGACATAAATATTTTCTTTTCCAAATTCATTATTTATGTATATGCGTACTTTCACTGATTTTTTTGATAATATATAGCCTTCATTAATAAATTCTTGAGTACAGAACCAAGTCCACTGATTGTTGCTTTGTTCGGAATTGTAGCAGTACGAGTATATTCATGTTTTATCACCTATGATGATTATGTTATACACACGGTTTTCAGTTTGAGCTGGAGCCCAGTTGTGCGGAATCCACCGAGAGCCAAAATTAAGGGCTTTCAAATGGCGTTAATTGTTTCCACACCAATCATTCAAAATGTTTGAATGTTTCTTACATTAATGTGGCGTTTTGGCTTCGAAGGTCAAAAGTGATATTTAAGGGAAGTCGACCACGTGGCAACCATACACTCGATTGACTTCCTCAAAATCTTCTTTACGCTTTAAGCCACGCTTGAAATTCTGAAAAATCACAGCCCAATTATTGTGTTCATTTCCATCACTTGTTGGAAATTAATATTCCTTTCCCAGTAACCATTCGACGTAATGCTATCGTTAGTCGCAACATTCAGGCTTACTGTAATTTTACTTCTATTGTCCTGAACCCCGTAATAGTTGGTACAGTCTCCCTGTTGGTACTGTATTGAACCCTCTTGGTTCCAGTCTAGATATCCCAAAGAATTGTTTCTTAATGTAATCTAGCGCATAGCACTCACATGGAGAGTGAAAAGCTGACTCTGTGTCTTGCTCTCATTGTCTGCAGTTAAGACCTCCATCTTAATTTGATCAGATGCTCCTGTTGGGAGACCAGTACCTATACCTAGCTGACTTGCCTTCAACGAAATAAGTCCTCTAGCTTCTTTTGAGCACGGTATTTTGATAAGTTGTTTTCCATGCCTGCATGCAGTCTTTAAGTTTCAGCATTCCTTGTGCTGAATTCTCACCCATTCCTGGACTTGGTTTCTAACTGTGTTTAGAGGGACATCCAAGGCTGGCTCTGGGCCACTGAATGAGGAAGATGGTTCCTTTCTTGGAAGCTCATCTGCCTTTACCATGCCAATAGTTCCTGAGTGCCCTGGTACACTGTCCATTATTCTTTTTACGCAAAGACAGATAGCCTCTAGCGCTTCATAAGCACTGCGCGAGGATGAATGTCTATTCACATTGTCCTTAAAGCGCTGTAGATTGCAACCATTGATCGGGGAACAAAGTCCCCAGTAATTTAGTCCACCTCTGCCTGAAGGACAGTTCTATATTTTCCAAGCAGTACGTCTAAAGGTATAGTTTCCTACCATAGATTACCTCGCCTTTCCTTTTGATCTATAATCATCGTTTCGAATTATTCTTTGAATTCAAATCTCGGAATGATGTGGTCCTTTTTTGCATCCAGTACGGATGTATGAGGAAGGATTATTTTGAACTTGAGCAACTTCAAAATTTTCATTTGAATCACATTAACTACGTCATGAATTAACATAAATAATGAAGATGTGATGTGGTGAAGTAAATAAAACATTACAAGTTTTTAAATAAACCACACACGTACGCAATTCTACAGACAGTCAAACAGTTCTTACGAAGACACCAGCAAAAGATTTCTTTGAAAGGCACAATCACTTTCAATATATTAATAAACTACATCACTTTCAGGCAACCGCAGACAATAATCAATCAAGCGGTATGATATCGCGGCCGGATCTTCCATTCAGTTTCATTCGTCGTTTAGTTGGATGTCAATATTTTATGTCAGACTTCTCTTGAATATTTGGCAGTCATTGTTTATCATCAACGATTTTGACATGATTCAGTTCTCTCCGAATTGTATAAGTATCTAGATGTGTAGGTGTGTTACTTTCTCCGATTTGTTTCAAATGTATAACGTTGATTAATAGAAATCTGAAAATGATGCCCGAGGTTAAAAATGAACGTTTCTCATACCTTTACAAGGTGTTAATACGTTTTAAGACTTGCTGTATCAGTAAGAAATGACGCAGTTATATTAATGAAAGGACGGGTGGAATTTTAATTTTTACGTCTTACCACGATTGGATCTTATTTCTCAGTAATGTTGGTCAGTTTGTGTGAGGCACAGATTGAACTGAACATTTGTAAGGCGCTGTTCTAGTGTGTTTTAAACGACGAGGTTTTGACATTTGCTATAATACAAGTTGGTTTCTAAACTGCCAATTTGGCATTTTTTTGCCAACACTATACGTTGCTATCACACCTTCCACTGGGTTACGTACCACCCGAATGCTCTCTACAGTGAGACTGCCAGGCTATACTGAAGAGCCTAGGCTAAAGACGAAACATGAATGTTTATAGCAGTTCTAGGTTCCCTCTTGAAAGCAAAGATGCGGAAAATCGCTCTGACAGTCAGTGACACCTTTTTCATAACACAGAAAACGTACTAACGACCTGACATTAAATACAAACAACAAACAGAAAACGGAAAATGAGCGCAATTTTTGTCTGAATACCCCAAACCGGAAAACGAATTCATTGTGATTGGCATTACAAATTAGTACGCATTTGAAATACAAGTAGAACGAAGTAATTATTTTCGATTGGCGCAAACAAAAAACGGATTGCATTTCATGGTACTGGCATTAGCAAATCAGAGCTAAAAATATTTAGATTATCCAATGAATAGCCTGCGAGGAACCCAAAATAGAACCCAATTCTATTCACACTCCGAGTTGATTCTGTTTCGGAAATTATATACATTTCACGTCTCAAACTAGGACAAGTAGAGTAGAAGTAAATATGGGGCAACAAACTGTCTATTATCTGAGTATTCGAGAAAAAATGCACAGATACTTCTTTTATTGATATAGTTCTTATATTTTTTTCTATTTCTGCACAATTAAAAAGGTTTTTTCCAATTAGATCCATAGTAGATTTCATTTACCTTTTGCTCCTTTGCAATTTTTCTCTACAATGAATTTCTGGTAATATTTTGGGCTCAAGATATTTGTTTGTATGTAGAAAACATCGAACCCAAAGCCTGGTTTACTAACCATTCTTATAGGTCCAAAAATAACATACTTATAACCGTTACAAGTTCAAAGGAAAAGTATTGAATTTTGTTTAAATAGCGCAATATTAAAAATTTCAGTTCCTGGATGGTCGTAAATGTTTTACGTTTTAGTAAAAAGTACCCGAATATCTCGGAAGAAACGCAAAATCGTCGTACTGATGCCATCCCAACTAGTAAATATTTTTAATTCGACTTATTGTCACACAGATAGTGTACTAACAACGTTACAACGCCTTTTCCATGTCTCAATTAAGTGCATCCTTTCCCGAGTACAAGAAAAGGCACTCAAGTTCGTCGAGGCGGCCAAGGGAAAGTTGGACGGCTCGAATATGCGAGTATTTTTTTCGAATAGCTCACTGTTACTCACGTTGATGTTGTACTAACGAGGAATAAGGTTAACAATTTAACAGCGGTCAGGCCATTATAGTGTAAGCTTCATTCGTAGAGCGAATTTCTGACAGTCAATGACGAGTCGACGATAGATAATGCTTTCCAAACCTCATTCGAGTTTTGCGTAGTGAGTCGTAATTAGTGGATTACTGAATGTGTCAGTAAAATCATATATTTATATATTAGTGCTGCAACCTTACGAATTTTATCAAAATTCTTACAGATATGCACAATCCATATTCGGATCTATAGAAATATAATATTCGTATCTGAGATCCGGATCGAAGATCCAAAATTCGAGATTCGAATTGGATTCACTGTTGCCTATGTCTAAGTCATTTATTTTCTGAGCAAAACTACAAGTACAAGTCTTCTTTGGCGGTAGGACATTTTTCAGTTATTTGT
Source organism: Bruchidius siliquastri (assembly GCA_949316355.1). Classification (NCBI taxonomy): domain Eukaryota; kingdom Metazoa; phylum Arthropoda; class Insecta; order Coleoptera; family Chrysomelidae; genus Bruchidius; species Bruchidius siliquastri. The sequence continues at coordinate 25,934,782 of OX438536.1, forward strand.
TCTCTTCATCAACTCACCTCCAAGTGTTGCCCTCTATGGGGACGGACGCCCATTGGCAACTTACAAAGTCAAAGGTCCTAACACCACGCCAATGGGCGTCGCCCATAGAGGGAGACTCTTGGAGATGAATTCCTTCCCATTGTTGGACTCTATCCAATGTATTATTGTCTGCTGAATCCAATAGTGTTTTCAGATTTGTGCTACGAGGTTTCCTTTTTAATAATATTTTTTCCTTGAGACCGTTTTTACCATTTTGTTGACAGGGAATGTGTGTACATGCTCGTTTTGTCGTTAGCCTAGACTCGTAAGTGTAGCCTGGCGGTCTAATTGTAGAAAGCAATCGGATGGTATATACGTAACACAGTCAAGGGTGTGATAGCAACATCAACAGTCATTTCTTAGCGTCCCGCATCGTGACTTAATGGACAACGCCACCGTGCGCATTTCAGAATACTTTAATCTATGAAACTGTGATTCAAACTGTTATTTTTAAACTGATACTAAAACGTAGGAAGTACAGGGTCAAATTAGTACACGTCATTTTTTCCAGAAAGATTTAACTTTTTTCAATTTTTTAATGGATGAATTTCAAGTTAAATACATATTTTAACCTCAGACTCTTCTCATTTATTACACTGACAATGCCAGAATGTCTGTGAGTCTGTCCATCATGATAATATTATGAGCCACATGATCCATAATTATACATTTATACAGTCAGAAGTACTTTACTACCCTGCCGTGACCTACTACGATTTATAATTCATTATTTTTATCCTATGTGCAGGCTAAACTTAGAACATAATATGCGATAAATGCCTGGTATGTGATTTGCATGACCGGATGATTCAATTGAAAGGTACAAGAACCTTGTGACAAATTTATGTGTGGTGTATCTCAAGGAGATTGCAAATTTTCGTTCCGTAATTGCTTCTAAAGGTGTATAAATAGGTGTAATATATGTATTTAGTTATAAAACCAATACTTTAGAGATATGATAAGCGTTAAGTAGTACAGAATTATTTCGTATAACGGGTTTAAATTCACCTAAACCAGTACAAAAGAAAGGAAATGTCATGCATGATAACTCCATGAGTCGTCAGCTCAGTAAATACTGGAGGAGCTCATCAAAAGCATCCTCACCAGCTCGAACTTCCAACGCCTCGAATGAGTCGTTCTTTTGGAGAACCTCGGCGTTGTGGAATGAGCTACCGGGAACTTTGTTCCCGATGGTTTCAATCTACAGCATTTTAAGGCCAATGTGAATAGTCATTTATCCTCGCGCAGTGCTTATGAAGCGCGATAGGTGACCGGCCTTTACGTGAGGCTATCTATAAACTAAATTGAGTACCAATATAAGATGGGCATAAGTAATATCTATAGAGATAAGTACATTGAGGATCTGGGTGTATAGTTTGATGCAAAATTTACATTCACTGTACATATTGATCTCAAGATAGCTGAAGCATTTTATGGGTGGTTCATAGTGAGAAACTGCGAATCAATGATACAGAGGCACTATATTTTGCATATGTACGTTATAGATTAGAATATGCATCATTATTCATCTCACCACAACTGTGTGTGGATTGCCTTCAATGATAATTATCTGTATGTACAGCTACCTCCATTTCAATAGCTATACACACGTTATTCATTATTGATAGAGACCGAGAATAGGTTTGTAAGTAAATCTAGTTTTTCTTGAACAAATATACAAATATACGTGGCTTTGCACTCCTCAAGGTATAAATAGTCGTTGATATGTGCAGTTACAAGGAAGGAATATGAACGATAAGAGAACCGATATGTCGGTTTTGTGGTTGTATAAAAGAACACATGATCATAATGAAAGTGCATAAATACACATTCACAAAAACAAGGAATGTTTGAATTGGAAATGAGCACAATCAGAGTCATGAGGACAGTTAATACGAAAGATACTGAAGAAAAAAACCATGCTTCCTGAACAATCCAAATAAGTGTATGCTTTCCACTGTGTATAAGACCTGCTATAGAAGTATGGGCTATTTGTCACCTCTTCAAAGCAGTCCTAGTGTTAAGCTTTTGACTTCGTAGGATGCCAATGGGCAGCGCCACCATACGCGACGCTTTGTGATGAGTGTGGACACCCAAATAAGCTTTTGCTAAAACGGTATTCATGAAAAAATTACAGATGTCGCAATCCTTGACAACCATCGGATACATCGGAAATGACAAGCACATAAACTTCAAATAAAACTTAAAATTAAATGAATGGAAGAAATGCCTGGTCTTAGGAGTTTACGATGATGTATATGATGATATATACAGGGTGTTATTTAAGTACCTATGACTCATAGAGTTATTATTTGAGACAGCTTCCATGATATTGTCTTTGTCACCCTCCTTCAATGTTCTAGACTGTGAAGGTCATTTGCAAGGTCAAGGGCATCAACTAGACATATTGCTCGATCCTGGATTGTGTCTTGTGAGCTTCTGAGCACATCCCTACACATGCAGGCAGTACTCCAGCGATGGTGTAATCTGGGCTTTGTAGAGTAGCAGTAGCTGTTCCGGAGAATACAACTTCCTGGAGCGAAAGAGAATCTTGAGCTTCTGGGACGATGACATGTTATTATTGATGATAATTCCCAGAAGCTTGATGATGGATGATTCAAGTATTGAGCTTCACTCCATGTTCACTCTGGGATCAAATTAAAAAAATTAAGAGGAGTCTGTAAGGAACCTCAGTGAGTGGACCGGAATTCAAAGCGCAGAACAGCTCTTCAGACTCGACGAAGACAGAGCACAGCTCGCCATTGTGATTGCCAAGATCAGGAGGGCCTGATATGGCACTAAAATAAGAAGATTACAATAATGTTCCCACTTGGAGATAACGGAGATAAGACAATATGACAAATCCCAATTTCAATCAAAATCGTTATTTCCAATCTTTTTATTAACAACCACTGCAGTGTACGAGTCTGTAGCACTATTCAACTAGTAATAAACAACGCTTGTGCCCGTTGGTATTCATGAATATTCCTTGAATTATGATACCCCTTGGGGCACCATCTCGTAAACTGCTTCCTAGCATCATCATAATCATTATAAGACCTTTGATTGATAAGTATATCATTATTCGGAATAATCGTTCTTTACGCTAGCGTTGATGCGCTCAGTGGACTTGCATAAAATGTAATGTTCGGGCATGAACGTTGAAGAAACAAAAGACTACAAGGCATACACTATCAATTACCACGTTATTATTGCATTATTGGTGGTCGCTGATAAAGTTATGCGCATCGGAAAGCATAATTAAGAATATATTTATGAAACGACTTTGTCATTATTGCAGTTATAAGTTATAACATAAAGTCTTGGTATTTATTGACAGTGTCTTGCAATAATTGCCGGTTCTATAATACAGGGTGTTTCAAAGAATTCAACTAGTTCAGCATAATAACTATGAAAAAGATCCGGAAGATGATTGATTAGTTCCTATTTTTTGATAGATAAGTTCTGGTATGCTCCAGAAGTGCTGCGAAAGGGTACAAGTCTATTTGAATTGGCCTTAAAATGCTGTACATTTTAACCATCAAGGAACAACTCCCAGGTAGTTTATTCCATAATGCGGAGGATCTTCAAAAGAAGGACTTTTGGAAGAACCTCTGGAAGTTCGAATTGGTGAGGATAAGCCCGTTGCGTTTTTCTAGTGTTTGCTGCACTGGCAACTCTTGTGTTATTATGCTAAACATCTCGAACATTTTCCATAGTAGTTTCTATTTATTTGTAATCCTTTGATACAGCAACGAAAAACACTACACAGTTTTACCACTCACAAAACGACTTCATTGAAACCCGCTACGTGGTACGCTATGCTAGGGAGGATTAAAACTGATTTTAATCTTCACCTGAAGATGCCAATATAGTCAACGATACACGTGTGGGCTTTAAATGGAGTGGCAATACTGACGCAGCCTTTAGACGTTTTGCTCGTATTTGCATTCTATCTAGAAGCTCTAGGGGGTTATTCTGAGTGTCCACTACCACATATCGGTTCGGTCTGTGAGAAAAATATCACCCAATGGAAACCCATATGCAGAAAACGTGATTACGGTCTTTCATGCCGTACCTTTCAGAAGCCTTCGATATATCGAACGTGATGACACTATGAAGCTCAATTGATCCACTCCACATTCGGCTAACGTAGGCCAAAATATCTTCAGAGGATCTATCCTCAAGGAAGCCATATTAGCGGTTAGTGACGATGTTGTTTTTGTCCAGGTAATTCAGGAGTTGCACGTTAATGACAGCCTCCATAAGCGTGGACATGATGCAGAGTAGAGTCACAGATGTACAGTTTTTGAGCAAGTTTTCCATCGTGTAGTAAACACGCTTCGTTGGTGGGACAACCTAAAGAATTTGCAAGATACTTGTGAGCAATGGTTCAGCAGAATTGCTGGTATTTGATTTGGACGAATAGATTCTCTAGCTGATCCTAAATATGTGGGGCCATCCTTAAGCAAGGGTATACGTTGAGGTCTGATATAGTTTTGAAAAATCAAGCTAGGAACAAAATTTAAATGGAATTCACATGGTACATTATTTATTGAGTGTATGCTCTAGACATGCATGTTACGTCTTCAGCCTAGATTCGTCAGTATAGCCTAGCGGTCCAACTGTAGAGAGGAATCGGTTGGTATATACGTAACCTAGTCAAGGGTGTGATAGCAACGTCAACTCATCTCGAAGTGTCGCCCTCTATGGGGATGTCCATCGGCAACTTACGAAGTCAAAGGTTCTAACACCTGGACTGCTTTGAAGCGGCAACAGATGTCCCTTAGGACATCTGTCAACAAGGTTAAAAATCCATTGTTTTTCGTAAACACTTCTATGAGAAGATGACAACTGTGTTAAGTGTATGCTCTCCACTATGCATCAGACCTGCTATAGCCATGCATGTTTCGTCTTTGGCCTAGACTCGTCAGTATAGCCTGGCGGTCAGTTCACCCTTGTTGACAGATGTCCTAAACGACATCTGTTGCCGCTTCAAGGCAGTCAAAGTTTAAGGATCTTTGACTTCGTAAGTTGTCAATGGGTGTCCCCATAGAGAGCGACACTTGGAGATGAGTTGACATTATTTATTGATATAATAATTTGCTTGTGCCTTGATTTAGGAACCATCATTACATACTACTAAACAGTAATTCAAGTAATCTGAATGTGAGCTGTATTTTTTCATGCACAAATTGTCGGTAACATTTTTATCCTCAAGTGGTTTCATCTCTTCTTAATTTATCAAAACCGTATCTTCACCGTAAACGCAATGTTTCCATCTTGCGAAATGCCTCCCTTGATCAAGCAATAATCGGTCCAAGGATGTTATCTCCATTACATCAGTGATTATCATTGCAGATGATAAGCAATAACAATATATTTTATCATTTGCCACTTAATTGAATGTAACGCATGAAGGTATATCATTTATTTTGCATACGGTTAACTTAACGGTCGTTTGTTTTCTCGAGAATGAGAAGTTTATTCAAAGCATCTGCTGCAACACGTGATTGGCGGAGGTACGGCCGCCGTTTTCTCGAGATACAGAGAGAAATATCACATTAGCAATCGATTACAGAGAACTTTATCACCTTCTACTGTATTTTACATATGACCTTCCATGTTGGTCACGTTTCAGTAAAAGTGCTTGTCTGGATTCCGTCGTGGAAGTCTGGCGAAGAAACTGGTGGAACTCACACGAAAAACCGTTATGTTAATTTGATGCCGAATAGATTGTCGTTTGTTTACAAAAACGACTTAACGGTTCACCATTCTGGGGGACAAGTGACAGAATGGATGCAGTTATATTGATTAAGGTTATGATTTGATTCAGACTCTGCGTATGTGTAGCCTTTCTCAAACTGGACACATGTAAAGAAATTCTCTCTCATGACAAGAACATCTGTCAGTCTTAGACGATTTACTTAATCGGAAAATTATGGTTTATTCTAACCAAGAATAGTAAGTTTTCGATTACAGTACTCATTCCAAAAACATACAATTTAAAGAAAATATATATTATTTAGTGAGCATTGCAACAATAGCGATAGTAGATATACTCAAACCAAGATCAGCAGAATTACCATTACCTTATGTATACGATTCACTAAAACATAAATAATTAATATCGATAAATGTGGCTAGACTAACAAAAATACAACAAAAGAAAGGATTCTAAGGATTTTTTATGAGGAATGAGAAACAGTTCTTTCAAAAAGCAACACCAAACGACCAGATAACAATAGAACCCCCAAATAGCAAGAACTGAACGATTGCCTGAGAAGAAGGTATCACAGAGCAGGAAGAATCATACACAACATGAAATAGCAGACGATCAAACACACCCACAATCATTGAAAGTTCCTAGGTGTGGACAACATACAAAATTTTTGTACAAGCAATTCAACTCAACATATGACACACTCCTGAAGCAAATCAACAAAGCTATACTCCAACTCAAGAGTTCCTCAAATTCCTCAGACAAGGTATAACGTAAAAATGTATCATATTTTCCAAACGAAGTTCCGTTTAGTAACACTGCGTCGGACTTCCAATGTCTCGGTGACTCACGCTGCCTGGCATAGGATGAGTAAGCGCTGCTGAATCATGTATCTTTTACCACATTACTCTACCGAAATATGAGTAGGCAAATAACTACGTGTAAACGTTAGAAGAAAATGTTTCAATCGTGAATTCTATAATTTTCAACAAAAATTATATTTAATGTTTTTTTTAATATTTAGATATGATTGAAGTAAAAAATGTGTAAATTAAACATAGGGTTTCACAAATAAAACTCAGCTTTTTAGGACGCATTAATATTTAATCTTTAAATCATTGACATACTGTTAAAACTCACTGTTTACAAAGGACTCTACAAATTATTTTGCTTAAAAAACTGCTAAACGCCTATTCAATTTCATATATTTTATTTATGCACTCTAGACATGCTTTCATACTCGAAGTTATTTCAGAATATCACCATAAGGTGTGTCTGATATTGCAATATAAGTATACAAAAAATATATACATACATACATATACATAAAGGTATGCATTACACTCTAAACAAAAAACAACGTAAGGTATGTGCTAGATAGTTACTGTTGAAATCTCAAGAAATGATAAACATCGAATGACATATATTTTTTCAATCAAAGTGTCCAGAGTCGGCATGTCGAGGAACACGACACAACCTTCAAAATATAATTTTTTTAATGCTAACAAGAAAGCATCTATTACGAGTGCTAGGCACGCAAGGGGCCGCCGCCTATTAGTCTTCTTATGTAATGTTTTTTTTGTTACTGGGTCTCACAATTTGGTTATTTTAATGCTGTGTATACAAGGTTATTTATTTTTCCAGTTCATTTACGCTACAAAGGTTAATATCTGCTATTCTGTAGGTGAGGTCAGTAACGTACAGTGTTATCCAATTCAGACGACGAAGGTTGTTGATTTTTTAACAATTGGTACTTGGTTAGGTTGGTCTTTGTTCCTGTACATATACATATTGGGTGGTATTTCAATGTAAGAGACTGTATTAGAAAAAGAATGAAGTGATTCAATACAAATATTTATTCAAGCCATTTAAGGATTAGCGACTAGCCTTGCTTTTACTTTCCACACCAATCTGCAAGGAAGTCTTCGGTGAAGCATTGGAATAACGGACTATTTTTAATTTGAGAGATATTTTTTGATATTTCCTGAAGTATATTACAATCAAAGCTCTTCCTGGAGCTTCTGGACTCGGTCAAGAAAATTGTCTAGTCTGTACCTATTCTTTAGATTAGGATGGAATGCTGGAGATACGGGTCGAGTTCGCACCAAATTTTTTCCCCTGCATTTTGAAACTCCAAAATTTAATAGGGGAGCCTAATAGAGGATTTTTGGATTACTCAAGCGCAACATGGCGGATACCTTCCACTCTGTTGAGTAACTCCACTATATTTGAGCACTCTACGTCAATTTTCTTCAATCTACCGATTTTCAGAAGCCGGAGTAACAAAAATCGTCGATAAAGTTTAACAGGTGCAGCTGCAGTGAAGCTTCTCTCTCTCTCCTTTTCACTCTTTGTCTATATCTCACTCTCCTGAACTTTCCCACACTATACTTCAATCCCTGATTCATGATAATATACTTTCCATTAGCCATCACGCCCTCACAGCTGATCACAGCACTCGTGGTACTGTAATGAACAACACTCTGTCTTGTTTATATGTGTTTTTTGTATTTAAGTATTGTGAATTGAATTATCTGAATTTGATATCTGCTACAATGAGTGACAATATTATGAAGTGTTTTGGGGAGAAAATACATCTCAGAGGATTGTGACTTTCAACATTTTTATTTACTGTTTATTGTAAAATCTATAATATAAATCAATAAAACTATCAAAAAGCTCAAAAATATTGTTTTTTATTAAAATTGTCCATATTTTTTTATACGACTATGCCATGACTTGTTATTGTTCATGTTAATTCCTAGAAGCTTGATGGAAGATGATTCGGGTATTGGGCGACGGCGACGCTACATCTCCTTCTATATTCCACCGAAATGCTCTGAGAACTCCCTCACGTCATTCAACAATTTGTACCGTACCTACTCTCCTCATTGCACGTATTGAATAATAGCATAATGTGAGCATACATTATCCCACCTCGCTATTTTTATAAACACAAGGGTTTGGTATTTGTGTTAACAACTTGCCTAATGGTGCTGTGAATAATTTAAATTTCAGATGAGGTGCATTTGAAATTTATCCTCTGAACCAGCTGGATGAAACTATCTACGTTACTTTCAGTTTTGCAACTTTATCGGTCCATCAATCATTTAGCACCTGTTATGACTGGGGTTATTGTATTCTGGGTAATAAATTTGGGTTTATAATCGTTTTAATATACCGGTATGTGATTGAACTGCAATTGCAGTGGAAAATATCAAATCGGAGATCAAGAGCATTAGGTAGCTATTATAATTATGAAATTAAAATGCATTTTTTAAAACGCATGCATCGGCTTCACGTGTCTCTATGTATGCATGTATATATGTTTGTAACGGAATATTCGAACGCTGTTTCCAGCCACTTTAAGACGTCAAATTGAATTTGAATTTTGCACACTTATCAAGGACCTATGAAAATACAATAGATTAATAAGTATTATTTATTTTATGAAGCAATAAGTTCAGAAGGGATGATACGAATCAACATTATCATTACAATTTCAATAGTTCTTGAAGAAAAACTTTTAAAAAGTGATAATTCGAATAACATTCGGAATATAACGATACGGGATCCGTGAACGGAGAGAATACCCTTCAGACCCGTTAATTAAGATCCATTGAAGAGCAAGTCTAATTCCAGCAGCCATGTAATTCGGCTCCAAATGTCAAAGTACAATGATAAATTCATTAACTAATAAATGAAAGTTTGAAAACAAAAAATTCATGCTTTTATAGTAGATCGAACTAAAAAAAACAAAAAATAAATAATACCTAAAAAAATGCTTCAATAGTTAATCGAAATAAAAATATTTCGGAATAGAAGAATAAAATGATTAACGCCAAAATAAGTGTCATTGTGATCGTAACCTACCTGTTTTGTTTTCCCGTATCTTCGGCGCTTGCTTTGTCGATATCCTGATGCAGTTTTTCCAGTTAAGATTTTAGAGAATATGGATATTGGAGATTGGAGAGTGATATTGTAAAAAAAGCTTCCATAATTGTACCTACTCTAGACTCCTTTTTGTTACAGTCTGGGGATTAAAAATATCTGAAACTCGCTTATTTAATCGCTTAATCGTCTTTGAGAGATACTGCAATGCAGTAATTTGAATAGAATATCGCCAACTTCTGTAGCATGATACTAGCACAATAGAAATAATGGGTATTTTCTTCGCTGGCAGCGTAATTGAACAATATGTATAATCGGAAGCTATTCTCTAGCCGATGACTGCTGCGATTTAGCATTGTTTCTTTAATATACGCTTCAACATGTTTTATATGGATTGTCGAAGCAGCATCAGCAGTGGCGTCTGAAGTCATGATGAACATTTGATTGTGCATGCCATATAGCCAGTAATATCTTAAATATACAACTCGTGAATAGTATCTTCTTCTCCAAGTGCCATCTTAGCATGGCTATTTTTAAAATTGGAAGCAGCTGCACTGAGAGGTTGTTTAAGAGCACATCCAAACCACCCTCTCAGGTTCCGCGATCATGAGATTTTGCGTTTGCCTATACTGCGTTTGGACTGTTTGCAATCATCTCTCTCCAACCGTGCGTTCGCCAGTTCATTATATGCCCAATTATCTAGGGGATTACTAACCTGGCCTCTACTTATGCCCAGCAAGGGTTCGAGGCCAATGCATGTGCCCCTTGCTTACATCCTCGCCAAGGAATCTGCTTTCTCGTTAGCGGGCACCCCACTGTGACCAGCGACCCACATAAGAGTCACGTTCTTGGATTGAGCTAAGCATTGAAGGGTGGTGCTGCATTCCTGGACCAGTGATGATCTGATCCTAGGAGATGCTACCGCTTTCAAAGCTGTCTGACTTATACTTTTGTTGAAAGCTTTTGAGCCCTCCAAATAAATCGTAGGAATTCAAAATTACCTAATTGATTTTATTAATACTATGACATGTTGTTCAACAGTTTATATTATTGACTATTCCCTGTTGTAACGCCAATGCAAAGAGGACTCGCGTAGCAAGTGACGTAGAAAGTTCAAAGCGGCGCTGCGAACTGAGAAATGTAGGATCATCAGATGCAGAACGGTATTATAGTAATTTCAAAGCCTACTATAGCCATGCGGCATATTTTGTATCGTGTGCATCATCTTAGATCAGATTCAGATAGAATACGGCTTACGTCAAAGCGCACGTGGGCATATGCAAAATCACTTTTGCTCTTTTGTATATGGTATTTATTTTTATGATCGTCAATTATATGTCTCGACCGCAAGTTATTTGTGAAGCGTATAATTTGTTAGGTATAACGAGCCTAACGAGATTGAGACCATCTTGTCTGCTGTGTAGGAAACTGCAACTCTGTAAATGTAAATAGCATATGAACAAATACCAATGAAGAAATGAAAATACAAAACGTAGGCTGCTTTAAAAATTGAATTTTGAGAACACTATCACGCTTTAACAGCGACTCAAAATCCGGTGACTTTAATAACTTTAAAAGAGAAATAAATTTTTTTGAAGCAACACCAGGCACTCAATGCCATGAAACATCAAGAAAACACACTATCTAAGATTCTGAATTTTTCGAGATTTCATTACGTCCCCCCTCAATTGACAGGGGAAATAAAAACGGGTACCCTCCAAGAACATATAATTCCTCTGCTCCCTCTAAAGGTATCAATGGCTAGAAACGATACCAACTGAACTTCTCAAGATGAAGTATAGTACTTCAAACTATTTATGATGATATTGTTTCAGGGCCTTCCAAAATGTTCGTTGAAGTTGCCTAGGTGGGAAGAAGTAACCAGCGCCCTGCCGCGGTTCAAGTTACCGCAGGCCATGCCAGCCGTGCGCTCCAAGCGCGGCTGGTGCGGCTGCCTACAGGTAAGTTTCCAACTTTTCTAATGATTTATAATATTTCAGGAATATACGAGGGTCACGCTGAACGTTTTTAGATACAGAAAAATTACAAGGTTTTTAAAAAAAAATGTATTCTGTTTTTTCAACATATTCTCCCGCTACCTCGATACATGTACACATCCGGTAAAACCACTTGTCAAATTCTTGTGACCAACGTTCTTTTGAAAGGTTGCTAATTTCCTACTCAAATGCAGCGATTGCCTCTTCATCGGTAGGAAAATGGCGACCTCGTAACTTTTCTTTGAAGGGAATAAGAAGAAGTCGCACGGAAGGTGGTTGAGGCAACAGTTTGGCACCCTGTTCAGCAAAAAATCGAGTGTTCTAGCGTTGTCATAGTGCCATTCAATACCCCGCAGACCAGTCTTTGGACGGCTCTTGCATAGTTCTTGAGAGACTACAGGAACTCATTTGGTTATATACCATTTAGAACTAACTGTCCTTTGATTTTCCAAGGCTACCGTTGTGGAGTCTCCACTTTTAGAAAAAATTGATGAGACCATTTTCTTTCCAACACTCTTAGAACGACAAATTTTCGTTGGAGCTGCTCACTTTCAAAGCACCAAACTAAAGGCTGTTGTTTAGTTTCGGGATCATAATGATATAACTATGTTTCGTCTCCGGTTACGATATTAAAAGTGTTTTTACTGTGCCCATTATCAAATTTTTCAAGCATGAACTTAGCCCAATCAACTCTTGTTGCTTTTGCTCACTGGTCAACAAATGTGGCACCCATCTGGAACACCGCTTCCTTAGGCAAAGGTGATCATGAATGATTGTTCGGACCGCTGCCGATCCAATCCTCAGAGAAGCCTCAATCTCGGTGTAGGTTATATGTCGATTTTTTCACCATATTTTGCTCAGCTTCTACAGTTTCCGGAATAACAGCAGTGGGCGGTCAACCTGTGCGAGGTTCATCATCGAGTGAGACCCGGCCTCTTTTAAACTCAGCAAATCAATTAAAAACTGTCTCGCTAGAAGGGGCAGAATCCCCAAAGCAACTCACTAAACTTTCATGACATTCTGCTTGTTTTAGTCCCTTTTTATAGTCATACAAAATCATGGCTCAACTACCCGGTTCCATTTTCACGTTAAAATTGGGCCAACACTTAGATGCATCCGAGACCGTGGCAAGGCAACTACAAATTCTGACAAAATAGCTGCGTGCTCGAACTGGTTTAAACTTGTATAGATTACGAATATCGAAAGCCTTTCAGCGTGACCCTCGTACAGTATCTGTAAAGCAAAATTTATTCCCACTACTGCCACTGATTTCCTGTATGGCGTTCATAGCACATAGTAGACATAATGCAGAAAATGCGGCATTACCTCACAGTCGTTCTTGCTGCAGTTGTTTTTGTTTAAAACTGCTCTTCTCGCATCCTACGAAGCATGCCTTTTGCAATTCGAAATAATTATTCGGGTGTGACATTCAAATGCCAATCCTTAGTCTTTCTACATCGGCCTTCATGCGCCGCCGCCGCGAGACTCACATTTGTCGTTTTTTTCGATATTCATATTCCATTGTGTTCTTCAGCATTTAAAGTGATTCAGTTTACATTTCTTCCTTGAATTCCTTTCGCTCAGAATATATTAACATTGGATTTTCACGAAGCTATACAATCGTACTATTAGCAAAACATCATGGAACACAAAGACTCTCATCATTCTTGCTATACTTCTACCACACGTTTTAGAGTATTCTAATAATAATTAATGCACTTCATTAGAAATATAAGTTTCTGCAATAGAGCTTCGAGTATCTAAAAATAACTACTACTATAACTATAAATTATTTAAAGCACCTCACCAAACCTCGATTTGCAAACAGTGCTGTTGGACGTTTACAGATCCTTGCAGACAGTGGCGGAATCTAAGCCCCCAAAAATTGGGGGAGGGGGGCTAAAAAACTAAAATATGACTTTTTTGCAAATACATTTTGGAGATAAAAAGATTGTGTAATTAGCACAATGTTTCACAAATAAAAGGTCGTTTGCCAGTTAATTTCGAACAGTCTAGCTCTTCAATTAGGACATTAGGTACATACATACATACATACATACATATATACATACATACATACATACCGATCAAACTAATAAAAGCATGTCTAAAACCGGTTAGTTTGTACAAAAATTGAGTAACAATAAAGCTGACGTCAAAATATGTAGAGAAAGATATTCTATGGCATGGATTCTAATCTTGGTCCATGCATAGCTATCTCACTGATTATATCTAACTGTATAGATGGAAATTATCCCATTCCACTGATAATGTTTCTTTTGAAAGGTTAACTTTCAACATATCAAACTGTACATGACATGTCTTGAGAAATGTTACCTCAAATTATATCAAAGGAAAATCTGACGTTTGTATTTACCATTACGATATTCATAACGGTGAGCACGTTTGCCTTTTTAAGCCACTACTGTAACATGCATTATTTATTAATGAATCTTTGTAAAGACCATCAATCAACAGCGAGCTTCGTTTTCGTACGGACTCTTTAGAAATAACTAGGGGAGATCGGGGCTGGTTGACTAAGTCACAACTTGTACTCTTGTATCTTTTTTATTTATATACAGGGTATTTCAGAATGAGTGTTCGATGTTTCACAGGGCGTTTCCTCTGGGATTTTAAAGGTTTCTAATGCATTAATCCACACCATAAGGTCTCAAACGTATGCAATCCACCGCTATTTTTTTTAATTTCCAGATTTCTCTAACACTTAACTCATTATCATGCCTCAATGTACCATTGACAAATTAGACTGTCTCAGCATCCCTGAGTTTTTCCAACTACAACCCCCTGAAAACCTTCAGTGCCTCCAAGGTGGCGCTATCGCCCACTTTTGGTGAGACTGATCAACATTATGACTTTCCATTTTATGAGAAATTATCTAGTTTGACTGAACTATTTCAAGTGCTGTAGTTGCGATGAGTGTGTGACTGTGTTTCGTTATGAAACGTACTTAGGTTTCTGAAAGCATAGCTGAAGGCTTTTCAGGGGACAAGCACCCAGCACGTAGAGATCTGGAAAGCAGCTACGCATCCTGCAAAGAAAGCTTGTCTGATGAGTGCTGGAGGACAGTCATCATTAGTATTTTACTTTCCACACATAAATGATGAAAGTATTAAGTGTATGCTCTCCACTACATATATATAGCCTGCATGTTTCGTCTTTAGCCTAGACTCGTCGGTATAGCCAGGCGATCTGACTGTAAAGAGCTAGAGCAAAATTTATCTCTAAGTGACGCTTCTCATTGGTATCATTACGAAGTTAGACAGTCCAAGTTGTTAATAACTTGACTTCGTGAAAATGCCAATGGACATAGCCACGGTGCGCGACACTTGGAGATAAATGTTGATGAAAGTATTGTAATCGCAAGAATCTGAGGTTGTGATAGTTATATCATGTCCATGTCACACATTTTCGTCGGTGGTTCTATTGAGGCTTCTGACAGCGCAAGATTTGGATAGAGTGTTAATAAAATGACTATCTTTACCTGTATCCCTTTCTTCTAGACTCTGTGCTTATGTTTTTACAAAAACCTGTATCTTTCAATATTTATGTAAAACCTGGTGGAGTAATGTAGTATGTATGTATGTATCTATTTGTAAAAGGACACAATTAACATTTCCACTCGAACTGATTTAGAGACGTTCTTGCGTAGCTCAATTGGTAGGGTTTCTGCCCGGCAAGCGGCAGGAGCCTGATTTGAATCCCACCATGGACCAGTTTTTTCCTATTTCTGAATGCTGATTTGTGTAACCCAAAATACCCTGTAAGATAAGCCATACTACTTTATTTTTGAAAATTGATTCACCCGATTCTTGATATCTTAAAGGTGTAAAATTATCACAAAATGCATTTCCCGTACTATTTGTTGTTTAAAAATTTGTACCAACGTAGTAGGTACGAAAAACGTAACACATTTTTTCAGTAAAAGTTAAAAATCTCCTTTTGAAACAAAAAAAGTAAGTGTCTGTACAAGATATGCTGAGAATTTGTGGATACCTCGGAGTGAATTAATAACTTTCACTTGATGTGTAAAAAGCCGGCTGTTGATAAAATTAAGAGATTGTTCGCCACCGAATTTAAAGCCGATAGACATAACTGCAGAAATTTGTACGACAGTAAGGTCGTGCTTATAGTAGAAGCTGGGATACTTGCAGCTATATATAAAGATGAACGTATTATTCGTATAGCGTTGATACGAACAGTGATAGTGAATCAGGGAGAAAAGATTTGGCAGATTTAGAGACCACCTCACATAGTCTAAGACACGAATAGATAACGACTCACCCATCTGTTTAATGGATAACTTGCATCCTGTTGAGTACCTCCACCATATCTAAGCCATCCATATAAAGCCGTGCGTCTTGGGCAGCCGATCAGAATAGCAAAAACAATCGATTGTTGGAAATACCCGACCGCCTCAGATTATGGGAATAATTACACGTTGAAAAGTATCACAAACATAAAAAAACATCACCTCGATATTCTTGGGCGCAGTAGAATGTTCACTATTATTTTGAAGGAAATATTTCAAGTCTAACGGAAAAATATAATCTGTCGATTTCCTCAAGCCAGAATATAAAAAATCGTCAATAAAGCTTAGCGCGTGTAGTTGTACTCCCCAATTTGCAGCTCTCTCTCTCTCTCTCTCTCTCTCTCTTTCACTCTCTCGCATCGTCCCCACACCATTCTCCAATTCCTAATTCAAGATAATATACTTTCAGTCAGCCATAACGCCATCACAGCTGATCACAACACTCGCGGTGACGTTTTAGCTTGTTTTTTGTTTTATTTTATGTTGATTAAATGGCCTGAGTTGAATATATGTTACAACGATATGAAGTGTATGTTTTGTAGACAATATAATGAGATTGTGATTCTTAAAATCATCATTTTATTTTACTACTTTTGTGTGAATTTCTGTAAACTTATTACCCGTCAATGAAACTATCAAAAAGTTCAACAATATCGTTTTTCATTAACTCTGTTTATATTTTTCACCTTTTATTCATTTATCATTTCTAGTTTTATCAGTGGAAGAGATTATAGAAATATTTCAGAAATTTGTGCAAAATTTATCTTTCTCGTTCCCTGTCCTTAAGATATTTCATGTTTTTAGATATTTCATTCCTTAAGGAGGGGCTTCCCTTAACACTAGTGCAAATGCATTCGCCAAAAGATATTACAAGACAGGCAGAAGAAAGAAAAAATAAAAAATTCAATAGACAGGATATATAGTATGCTAGTATGAGAGCTCTAGTTTTGTATCCATGATAGAATCTAGTTAGCTAGTTAGCAAGTAGCCTTTGTTAAAAGTCAAATCTGACAGTCCGACGATGATTCAAATATAAATCTAAAAGCGTCACTGAAAGAAGAGTTTTATTTGTGAAACTCTTTGTTAGATACACAATCCTTTTATCTGCATGATGTAAGAGTTTCATCGAGTAAGAGCATCTACAATCTACATGATTATCAATGTTATCACTTTTGAAACTGCGGCCTCCTCCAGAAGAAAATCCTGAGTACAGGCCGGGGTACACCTAAATTGTTTTAGAGTTCTCGTCGCCCCCTACAAGCCTATGTGATATTTTATTCAATCCGACATCATGTTGAATTTCAGGATTTTTTTATTATTCAATTCAATTAATTAATGTACTTTTGCACAGGATTTTTCTGGCAGACCTGGGGGTTCCTTAATGCCCTATAAGCATACTAAACGTGTGTGTAATTCTTATTCAAATCCGCGATGATGCGGAGTCGAGTGTCATTGGCCCGATCAGATCCCCATTCATCATCGCGGGCTCCCCTACTACTACAGCCAGACGAGTCTAGGCTAAAGACGAAACATGCATATACTTATATACGAGTATGTTGGACAGCATGAACACTTCTTAATGTTCTGACTACACTATTTTTCTAGAGAGGCAATGCTCACTATCGCGCTATGGATTCTACGGATAGCAACTAATTGAATTAAGGAATTCATTTGTGAATACCTTGAAGGTCTGATCAGCCCGCATTCCGCGCTGTTCACTTTCTCTTATTTTCATGTCCTGCATTATTACTTTTACCTGTTATGTATACATATCTTCTGTGTATATCGTTGATAGTTATATGCATCTACATATAATTTACTTGAATGTGGGTACTATCGCCTGATAGCAGGTGTCTTTTCAATATTCGCTAGCTGTTTAATATAATTTCTGTTTTGATGATCGTTGGATTTCACAGAGCCATTCGACACAGTCATTCTTCTTCCCACGCCAATAGGTGTGAAGGAATTATAAGCACGAATAATATCGAATCCGAGATATTGCGTATGGTCATTGAAAAAGTGTAACGCGTCGCGACGGGAGGGGGGTTAATTTCAAGGGGAATCACCCCATAGATGCCCCCTCAGTAGTCCCTTTAGGGCCAGGCAGAGAAAACCCAGCAAACCAGGTTTCGGCTTGCTTAGAAATTGTATTTCGTAAAATTAATTCAAGGCATATACCTACCAATTTTTTACGATATTAACTGTATGCTCTCCACTGTGCATCAGACCTGCTATAGACATGTCTGCTTCGTCTTTAGCCTAGACTCGTCAGTATAGCCTGTAGAGAGCAATCGGATGGTATATACGTAACCCAGTGAAGGGTGTGATAGCAACATCAACTCACCTCCAAGTGTCGCCCTCTATGCCGCTTCAAGGCAGGCCACATGTTAGGACCTTTGACTTCGTAAGTTGCCAATGGGCATGGTATAGAGGGTAACACAGTTAAAGTTTCGAATGCCAACTTTCGAACCCCATTAGAGACAGAAAAAGCCTTTTTTCCTTTAGATTCCATTCAGTCTAATAGAAAATTTTCCACTCAATGTGTTAATGGGTGTGTTCGTATCTGTGCTAAATCGTCGCTGCCTCAAGACAAAAATATTTTGCCAAACACTGAAAGAAAAAGCGTTTTATTTGTGAAACTGTGTGTTAAATAACACAATCCTTTTATCTGCATGTTAAATATTTGACCCATGCTGTATGTAATATATATGTTCATGTCGAAGTGAATATAACGAAGCCATGGCTACACCGTTGTATCCAATATGAAAAGGATCGTGTCAAGTCAGTTATTAAAAAACCGTTTGTGTCAGTATGATTTACTGCAATGAAAGCCGTTTGGTAATCATTCGTGTACAGTGAATTATGTAAATGGTATACAAAACAACTCAAAATTTGACATTTTATATAATATGATTTCTGATTGATCTCACCCATGTGCATCGTTAATGGTATTACTTTTGATGTTGGAAATATAGAACAAACATGATATTGTGTAACTAAAGCCCTTTATGAAACGTCAGCTATATTATTAACATAATATCTGTTTTTAGAGGAGAAGCCTTGTGCTGTTTCTCCACTTCCTACAAAAAAGTACTAGTTTTTGTGCCTGGCCGTCACTATCGGAATTTTGAAATAAGAAGTGTTTGGAGTTCGCATGGAATAACAATATAAAATGTTAATACTACTACGTTTCGGCTTATGTATATACGAGGGTCACGCAGAAAGTTTTTAGATACAGAAAACCTATTCGGTTTTTTTTTTAACTTTATTCTGTTCTTTCAACATGTTCTCCTCGTACCTCAATATATTTACGCATTCGGTAAAACGGCTTGTCAAATTCTTGTGACCAACGTTCTTTTGAAAGGCTGCTAATTTCCTCCTCAAATGCAGCGATTTACTCTTCATCGGTGGAAAAATGGCGACCTCGTAAGTTTTCTTTGATCTTAGGGAATAAGAAGTCGCACGGAGCTAGGTCCGGAGAATAAGGTGGGTGAGGCAACAGTTGTAAATGCAACCATTTTCTTTCCAACACTCTTGGAACGACGAATTTTCGTTGGAGACTGCTCACTTTCAAAGCACCAAACTAATGATTGCTGTTTAGTTTCGGGATCATAATGATATAACCATCTTTCGACTCCGGTTACGATATTAAAAGTGTTTTTACTGTGCCCATTATCAATTTTTTTGAGCATGAACTTAGCCCAATCAACTCTTGTTGCTTTTTGCTCACTGGTCAACAAATGTGGCATCTGGAACATCGCTTCCTTAGGAGAAGGTGATCATGAATGATTGTTCGAACCACTGCCAAACCAATCCTCAGAAAGGCCTCAATCTCTGTGTAGGTTATAGGTCGATCTTTTTTACCATATTTTGCATAGCTTCTATAGTTTCCGGAGCAACAGCAGTGGGCGGTGGACCTGAGCGAGGTTCATCATCGAGTGAGACCCGGCCCCTTTTAAACTCAGCAAACCAATCAAAAACTGTAGCCCTAGAAGGGGCAGAGTCTCCAAAGCAACTCACTGAACTTTCGTGACATTCCGTTTGTTAGTTTCTTTTTATAGTCATACAAAATCATGGCTCGAAAATTGCGACTACCCGGTTCCATTTTCACGTTAAATTCGGCCAACACTTGCAACTATGCAACTTCGATGTAATAAACACAAATCATATACACTGAATTTCCCTGGCTGCGTCTGCAATTATCATGACAAATTATATTTAGAGACCGGTAATTATTATTCAGGCATCCTTGTTCCAACCCAGGAATTTTCTAAAAGAATTGGATGACATTTGGAATTTGGCATTGAGGTCGCACGAAAGTAATAATCTCTTAAATTATTGAACAATATGGTTGTACATTTCCTCTATCAGCTTTAACATAAAACCTTGGGTCCTAATGGAATTGCTCGAATCGAAATCATTTTTCAAAGACTCATCTACATTCGATATGCTACGACACACCACAAAAATGTTGGGAATTTGCCGTTAAAACTACGATGACTATTTTTTCCTGTTGCTGTGCGTGATTCATACTAATAAAGATTAATGTAACTTATTACACTTATCTTGTGGTTGTTTTATACTTTCCTAACGTTTTGGCTACCGATGATGCAAATGCAATATCTGCTATTCAGTTTTTCATAATACTTCATATTAAATTCTTATTTTAAAACAAGACTGTTTTAATGGAGACAATAACAACAATGTCATTGTAATACCAAAAATAAATTTTTAATTTTTTGTATTTTGATAAGAGCTGTCTGAAAGTAGCCATTGGGGAATCAAAATATTGCAGATCGTTCTTGTTAGATAGACGGACCATCCTTGTTAAAGAGTTACTTGTATCATAATTAGTAGTATGAACTATCTCCTTCATGATTTAAAAAATGTCTTTTGCATTAGATTCTTGATATGTCATTTACTATTATATCACACCAACGAAACAGATTGGATAAATATTTTTATAAAAGCTATGTATCTTTTTATCTCTAACTATCCCAAACAACTTCAGCTCATCTGCAAACATTAGAAAATGCCGTCTTGACATAACCCAGCAATGTCGTTCACAAATAAATAATAAAAGTACTGGACCTATATGAGATCCTTGGGGAACACCCGAAGTTACGCGAATGTCACATCTTGTGTTCTGCCTGTTACATTAACATTGAATTTGAGCTTAAAAATTGAAAGATCTATATTATCTATGAATTTTTATGGTAATCTCGTATACGTCATGGAACAACAAGAAATGAAAATATTTGGAATTCGATTTTCTATCGTTACAAAACGTTTCTTGTCTTCCGGTGTTCGAAGTAAAACGAAAAAGGCATCTATATATTCACTATACACACAATAATCTGAACTTTTCAACCGGAGTACAATGAGCTTATGTCCATTATACGTTTCGTAATCAAGGAATGAATGTGGATGTTAACATGAGTTGATGAAGCGTGTAGTGAAGTCTTTTTCTGTCTTATAGTGCGCATTACTCGTTTTTAAAAAAGAAATGAAAGAGATCAGAACTACAGGCGAACTTTTGGTGATTATATAAACCACACATTTCTACATCAGCTATACAGTATTGTCAAAAATTACAGAAATCACTACGACAGAATTCGTTACGTTTTTAAATATATGTCACAAAGGAAGAAACCTATCCCACTCCAGAAGTGCTGTGAGAGAATAAATGTCTATACACATTGTCCTTGAGTCGCTGTCAATTGTAACAATATGTAAAATGATTGGAATGATCCATCAGAGTTAGTTGGATTTTGAAATATTAAATCTTACTTAGATTTAGGATCTCAGTTTTATCGCCTTATGATCTTTTTCTTGTATTTGGACAAACACCATTATAAATTGAGCAAAACCGATAATGTCATTCTGCAATATAGTATAGAAGTCTATATAAGGTAGTGTTGGGAGAAAATAAGAAACGATTTTGGGTGAAACATTTTAAACACTTATTGTTAGCAAACGGTCGTTTTCTTAGTCACGATCACTCAGATCGGCCACTTTTCTCCGATGTTCCAGACTGTGTAGGTCCTTTGTAAGGTCAGGTGCATCTAACAGACGTATTGCTCATTTCTAGATTATGTCCAGAAGCTTTAAGGAGTATATCTTCACACATACGAGCAGTGATCCAGTGATTCAGAGAGTGATCAGAGATTCCATTAGCGTGGGGTGAATTTGTATCATCCTGTATATACTATAGATCAAAATAATCAACAGAAAATTGAGGAATTAAATGATGGTACTATCATTTTGGTGTAATTTGGCAGAGTCATTTAGGAAAAACACATGAAAGCATGATTACTATTGTCGTTGCTTAGCTAATGGCTGCAAGAAAATGATTCCTTCGTAATTAGTCAGTAAACCTAAATAGTAAATCACTTGTTATTAGTTGTATGAATGAGTTTTCAATGATTAAATGACGTAGCTTATAATTGTTGTGATAAACGAAATTTTCATCAACTCATCTCCAAGTGTCGCCCTCTATGGGGATGCCCATTGGCAACTTACGAAGTCAATGGTCCTAACGTTTGGACTGCCTTGAAGCGGCAAAAGATGTCGTAAAAATCGACATCCTTTGTTCGTAAACACTTTCATGATGTATCGTTATCTCGGCTGAAAGTTTTCTGATGATATTTCTTCCTTGGCCACAGCATCAGCTTGTAAATTGCCGATTATTTCAGAATGATATTTCGGCGACAGAAGGGTAACAGAATGCCAGAAAACCAATTGGAAGTAAAGTATCCACGCGCCGTTGAACCTTTGCTACTTTACATTCACTATTCATAACAAGTTACATACTGACGGCAAGAACATATACTCCTACACCGGTCAAGTATTCAATGTCACGGTTAAGCTAATAAGCAATCATAAAACGTTATGAGAATGAGGGATAAAATGGAAATAGCGATAGAAACCACAACGCTAAACGAAAGTGTATTTTTACCAATAATCAGTGGCGGCTCTTTGCTGTACAGCAATTTAAGAAACCAAATTTCAACTGAAGTTTAACATTTAAATCGTTAAAAAATACCATCCCGAAAGTATTGTAATCACGGAATATTGTGTTTTTAACAAGCTTTATATTAGCTTCAGGTGTATGTAAGTAACGGAACGTTTAAACGCAATTTTTCCCACTTCAAAACGTCAGATTATTTTTAAATTTTGCACACTATTCAAGGACCGATAACAGTACAATAGTTTAAAGTTTAATAAGTTTGTCCCACTATTTATTTTGATGAAGCAATGCGTCTAGAAATGATAATAAAAATTAACATTATAATTCAAATTTCACCGGTTTTTGAAGCAACACGTTCAAAAGGTGATAATACCAATGACGTTTAATATTTCTTCTTAACACACTTTTATTAGTTTGACCTGCATCTATAGAGACAGACCTGTTAGTTAAGATTCATTAAACAGCAAGTCTAATTCCAACAGCCACGTAATTGGTCCTGCGAATATCAAAGTAAGCAGATAATTTCATCAATAAATAAAAAAACCTAAAAAGCACGCTTTTATAGTAGATTGAAATAGAAAATTCAAAATAAATCCTTGAAAAAATGCTTTTTAATTAATAAATAATATTTCAAGACGATGGAAGTAAATCAAAAAAGTGCCAGGTAATGAGAAAGCAGACTGCCTGGCGAGGAAGGGAGCAAGGAGCACATGCATTGGCCCCGAACGCTTGCTGGGTATTAGCAGAGGCCAGGTCAGTAAAGCCTTAGATACTTGGGTGTATAACGAACTTACGAAAGCATGGCTGGAGAGAGATGACTACAGGTAGTCCAAGAGGTTCAAGCTAGGGCTATTGAACCGGGGGAGGGATTCACTCCACTTGTTAGTAGGGATCCTCACAGGTCACTGCAGATTGAACAGGCACCTGACACTCATAGAACTGGTCAAAGACCCAATCTGTCAGATGTGCTGAAAGGAAGACGAGACCTCGTTCCACTTCCTGGGTGAGTGTGCTGTATACAGCGGCCTTGGGGCTGAGGTGTTCGGCCGGGCAGAGTTTGATAGGGAAGAGTGCGACTTAGCAGAATGGTCGACCATCATGACCTTTATTAAAAGGTCTGGAAGGTTCGACACTAAGGAACTACCATGCCTGCCATAGTTCTAGTGATGATCCTCGGGGTCGGCAAAAAGGGCCAAAGGTGGTCTACTTGGGTTTGCCCCCCATTACTGCTAAATCAAAAAATTACTAGATCACTGGATCGATGAAAAATTACTAGATCTAGTACGAATGTACTGGGTGTGGTAGACGAGTCGCCACTGCCAACATTGATATTCAAAATAAGAAACGCAGCCGCGCGACTCGAGAGAAAATAATCAATCAGCGGAGGATTTCTTCGGGTGTTACGGGCACAGGTCCGAAAGATTCTGTGCCGTGAGTCACTAGTGAAAATCGAAAAGCGGTTCCGACGACTTTTAACTGTTATTGTACGTATATGCCTCCTGGCTGAGAGCGACCAAAACAATCGGCCAATCTCGAGGATACTTTTGCTTTTATTGGATGCGGACTGGAGTGACCGACGTCGACTCGCTACACTAGGTTGAAAAATACAGCGAAAATAATGGACTGTTTGCACATTTATGAGCATTTTGATTCGTTTCATGATTTCTGCGGTTACTACTACCCAACTCAACGAACAGGAAGTTGATCTGCCTTTTTCAAACCACTGACTTTAGATCGCAATCTGATATTCGGATTAAAAAAGTATTCAAAACAATCCAACTAACATCAGCACTCAAACTGACTAAGAGACGTACCTGCGTAGCTCAATTGGCAGGGTGTCTGTCCGGCAAGCGGAAGGTGCATTGTTCGAATTAAGCCAGGCTTTTTTCGAGATTCTGAATACGAGTTTGTAATGTGTTTCAAACATGTCAAAAACTCGTTTCCTGCATAATTCTGGAGCGCTGTTACGAATCTGGCGTTCGTCTCTGCGCCGGATGTGCGGGGGGCCGAGGAGGTACTGGGGGAGCCAAGGGGAACATTTTAGCGCTTGCCCCGCCTGCAAATGGGCACTCCACGAAATCTTAGGTTTTTTTGATGATCAAATTCTCTCTTCAACAACTTCTTCCTAATCGGTGAGAGTAACATACAAAATTTCTATCCAAGCATATTTTGGAAAAGGTTTCATATCACTACTTTTTTAGTACCCTGAGTTAATCAGTTGACTTATTCTTGCCCTGATTGCGCCAAGGTTCAAGAATAATCTGCCCATTCACTGTACACCTTGTAACAGAATCTAACAGAAACTGACTAGACAGCCTTGGCCATAGATTAGAAAAATTGAAATCGTGCGAAACGGCACTAAAGGATGTTGTTTATGAATGTTATGATTAAAAACAACCTAATTGAACAGGAAACAAGTAATGATCGGTGGGTTGATCAGGGACTTCCTTGGTAAGTTGGAGTCATTAAGCAGAGGCGTGACGCTTTTCAATTCTCAACAATTGAATATATTACAATACTTAGTCGCCAATTGGCCTGGCATGAAGTGTCGAGGGTAGCAGGGACATGAACACGTTATTAAAAAAACTAAGCTATCATATCGTAATAAATCTTTGAACTTGGTCTTCTTGCTAGGCTCAAAACGATCCGAAACATCAAATACATTTTTTTTTCGAGACCCTTGAACATTTATTTATTGCACCAGAAATTCAGCGAGTTAGTTTGAGGATTTTTTTGTTAGTTTTTGATTTTCTTCCCTCTCCAATAGTCCACATCAGTCGGAAGTATATTTAGGCGTGAGTGGTTACTGAGATTACGCGGTGAGAAACGCCAACGAGCAGACCAAAGGACTTCAATGGCGCGGGTTACGTTAATACATTTCTTCTTATGAAATATAAGATATTATCATTTTCTTATTCCAGGATGACGAACCGCCCGAGATAACATACTGCGTAGTGGACACAACAGGAACACTGACCCTCCAAGCAATAACACCGACGCAACCAATGCCTTCACAAGAAGAGTTAGATATCAAATTTGCAGAGCTTGTGGTGAGTAGCACATCTTATTTCTAGGTCTCTATGGAGTCAGGAGTACATCTTAATATCATATAGTTTCAGCAAATCAGGCTACCAGGAAAAAGTAAATGGAATCTAGTTGCTTTAGTAATTGGATTTTATTGTATTTGTATCTATTGTTTGATGCGGTTCGACAGATAATTTTATCATTGGACCATACTTTTTTGGGGAAATTTAGACTGAAGTGGCCGTGTTTGTAACTGTTACTGGTACTTTCCGAGCAATTTTACTAAAAATCATTCTTTCCAACAAATCCTTTGCAATTTAGTTTTACAGTAACAAGTAAAAGGTATACAACGTCTGTGGTGAAAGTTAGAGTACTTCACGTACGTGATTTGACCAAATCTTGACCATCAACGAACTGAAAAAATGTGCTTCTTCTAGTAATATATAATATCAATTTCTTTTCACTGACAAGTTGGAAACGTACAAAGTAATTCGGATTTGAGTTATTGCAAAACGAACGGATTATCTTGTCTGAATAATGACTCCACTTTAGCTTTTAATATCTAGAGAATGGAATACATTAATAATAATATATATTACGTACGTTTAACATCGAGGAAGCGCACGTGAGGCCAAACACATTTTCTTCTGTGATGTCTAAATATTATGTTAATTGAAGTACAGCGGAAAGTGTTTATAGTAAACAATATACTGTTACTCGCTTGACATTTAGTTAATTATTGCATTTCATTTAATATAAATACTTATTTAGAAAATCGAGAAATATATCTGGCATACGGAGATATACACCATCTGCTTGCTAGGCAGACTCTACCATCTGTGCCTTGAAGGCACTCCGTATCCTGAATAGATGGATGGATAGATGAATGGATAGATCGTAGATGGATGGATAGATGAATGGATAGATTGATGGATAGATGGATGGTTAGATGGATGGATAGATGTATGGATAGATGTATGGATAGATGTATGGATAGATGGATGGATAGATGGATGGATAGATGGATGGATAGATGGATGGATAGATGGATGAATAGATGGATGGATAGATGGATGGATAGATGGATGGATAGATGGATGGATAGATGGATGGATAGATGGATGGATAGATGGATGGATAGATGGATGGATAGATGGATGGATAGATAGATGGATAGATAGATGGATAGATAGATGGATAGATGGATAGATGGATGGATAGATGGATAGATAGATGGATGGATAGATGGATGGATAGATGGATGGATAGATGGATGGATAGATGGATGGATAGATGGATGGATAGATGGATGGATGGATGGATGGATGGATAGATGGATGGATAGATGGATGGATAGATGGATGGATAGATGGATGGATAGATGGATGGATAGATGGATGGATAGATGGATGGATAGATGGATGGATAGATGGATGGATAGATGGATGGATAGATGGATGGATAGATGGATGGATAGATGGATGGATAGATGGATGGATAGATGGATGGATAGATGGATGGATAGATGGATGGATAGATGGATGGATAGATGGATGGATAGATGGATGGATAGATGGATGGATAGATGGATGGATAGATGGATGGATAGATGGATGGATAGATGGATGGATAGATGGATGGATAGATGGATGGATAGATGGATGGATAGATGGATGGATAGATGGATGGATAGATGGATGGATAGATGGATGGATAGATGGATGGATAGATGGATGGATAGATGGATGGATAGATGGATGGATAGATGGATGGATAGATGGATGGATAGATGGATGGATAGATGGACGGATAGATGGATGGATAGATGGATGGATAGATGGATGGATAGATGGATGGATAGATGGATGGATAGATGGATGGATAGATGGATGGATAGATGGATGGATAGATGGATGGATAGATGGATGGATAGATGGATGGATAGATGGATGGATAGATGGATGGATAGATGGATGGATAGATGGATGGATAGATGGATGGATAGATGGATGGATAGATGGATGGATAGATGGATGGATAGATGGATGGATAGATGGATGGATAGATGGATGGATAGATGGATGGATAGATGGATGGATAGATGGATGGATAGATGGATGGATAGATGGATGGATAGATGGATGGATAGATGGATGGATAGATGGATGGATAGATGGATGGATAGATGGATGGATAGATGGATGGATAGATGGATGGATAGATGGATGGATAGATGGATGGATAGATGGATGGATAGATGGATGGATAGATGGATGGATAGATGGATGGATAGATGGATGGATAGATGGATGGATAGATGGATGGATAGATGGATGGATAGATGGATGGATGGATAGATGGATGGATAGATGGATGGATGGATATATGGATAGCTAGATGGATGGATAGATGGATGAATAGATAGATGGATAGATGGATGGATCTATAGACAGATATATAGATGAATGAATAGATGTATTTATGAATAGATGGAGAGATAGGTGAATATATCAATAGATCGATGGATTCATAGTTATATGGATGGATTTTGAGACATTATGAGAAAATTGATAAAAAGATATAAAAAGGTGGTAGTTTCATTACTGCTCATCCATTGAAGGCCTAAGAACCTTAGATCATAGTCAATCATTTCTATTCGCGTATTTGGAATGATTGAGTAAATCCGTTAGGCTCAATTTGTATATCATATTATATTTTGGTCCGAACGTTTAAGTAAATACTTTATTCTTGTCGATATTTCGTCTACGACTTATTGATGATCCGATAATTCATACTTCCGGAAGCTTCACGCAGTCAAGCAGTTCAAAATCGATAAAGACAATTAGAAGTCAATGAACGCTAATAGAAAGTCTTCTTTAGCCAACATAATTTATTATATAATTAACTAATCTACCTGCCTGTGTAATGTATACATAATTGAGCGGCGCTGGCGGTGGCGCATTTCCTTGATTCATAAAGTTCGCAGTTTCACGGTTCTTCGCCAATTAGTATCATATTTGTACATGATAATGCAACAGTAACGCTAGAAAAGAGATCGAATACAAACTGCGAATGTATTTATAATATATTATCGTGGATAGTACCGAATTAAGACCAATATTCAGTGGTATTTTTATTGATATATTCATACACAACACCGCAATATCGGAGCAAACTGAATTGAAAAGTAAAAATAATGTTTAATGATCCCGATTTTGTTGTTGACTTTATTGTAAAAAAACTTCAGCGTTGTAGAATGAGCTGTTAGGGCTTTCATTTCCCGACAGTTACAATCTATAACAAGTGTATGACCTCCACTATGCTCAAGACCTGCCATAGACATGCATGTTGCGTCTTTAGCCTAGACTCATCAGTATAGCCTAGCCGTTTAACTATAGAGATCAATTGGGTGGTATATTAACCCAGTAAGGGTGTGATAGCAACATCATCACTCATCTCCAACCGTCGTAAGATGCGAGTGGGCCGCGCCACCGGACGCCACGCTTGGACATGAGTGTTGATGTTACAATTTATAACGTTTGAAGGTTAACGAGAATATGATGTATCCTCTCTCAACACTTTTGGAGCGTTGAGATGTTGTCTACCTTTCTAAGAGGTTATCTATAAAAAATTATATTGATCAAGAAGAACTGACCCGATGCTATCTAAAACTCATTCAATTTGTATTCGCAACAGCATTAAATAACGCTGACATACACTACTTGTAGCCTTCATAAGGATAACGGTCTAGATATTGCATTTTTCGTACTATTGTATAATGAAAAAACTTTCACGAACCATATAGAATGCAATTCGATGTGTCGTTGTCCTTATAAGGGTGACTAGAACGTGTATCGACCGTCGCTTCACTAATTAACTGAACCTGACGTATTGCATGGCAGAAAGCCGATATTGTACTATAGAAATACTTTAGGATTTCGCAAAATATAGCAGGACTGTCAGTCTCACTGAATTCTAATATTATTGATATTTTTCAAAATAATTGAGTCTCTATCAAGAAATAAATTACTAATGCAATACATAGTTCTTTCTAGATGGTGCATAATGTTTTATAATCAAAGTAAATCCTTTTACCTCGCACGCCAATAATAGGCGGGGTAGTATTTTAATCGCAAAAATTTTGAATTCGAGATATTGTGTTTTTTATGTTTCATGACATATACATCACTAAAAACCTTGACACTCGTTTCCGTCTGTCTCTCCAACTGTCTGTCTGTCTGTATGGTATTCTTGGGCCCCCCAGGAACATAGCCAGAAAATAGATTTGGGAATCTGCGCCTTGTTTTTAATTTTGTCATCATGTTTAAAGCGTCATAACGGAGAATTTCGTGGGGAAGAGGTCTGGACACCCTGGAACTCTCCCTCAACTAGGTGCCTGCGTCAAGTAGGTTGACTCAGTATTTCACGTGCAGTTGTATCAGTTGATTGAAGAGTTTGATCATATTTGAGCTGCTGATCCAATGGAATTGATTTAATTTAATTTAAATAATTTAAATTTTGAATATATCTTAATTTGTGAAAACCTGAAGTTCTTAGGAATTTTTTGGATGAAAAAAAATTAGTCGCAACTATCAACAGTTCCAAATTCCTGTCTCAATCTTTATTTTTAATATGATAATATTTTGAGGGGAATACAGCATCAAACTAATTGAGGTATTTTTTCAATAGTCCTGCTGCTATTACCATTGCGTTAATGTGAGTAGTAGATAGAGCTAATTACTAAAACCTTTATCATTTTTTACTGCATGCTAATGTTATCAAAATTCAACTAAAATGTTTAAAATTGGAATGTAATTCAACTACCCGTATGCAAATTGTGTTGCAAAAATAGTGGATGTGCTTAATAATTTCAGAATGCTGTCGGGCGGTTCTCCAATGAATTTGAGTTTGTCAACCTCAGTTGATGCCGACTGTGAGTTTAATTGATTCCATTATTTGTTGCTTATATATTAACTGACAGTTATTTAACTGTAACATTTTCATGAATTAATGCAGATTTTTATGCTAGACTTGCTATAGCGTAACATAAAACGGTGAAACTGGGTTATTTGATGTTGCAACTGCATGAATATTAGATGTTTCGTGGATGTTTAAGTGACAGTTTCATTTTATTTTTAAGTTTTAACCCTTATAGAACCAGACCTGTAAAACATGAAAGATTATAATAAAAAGGTTGAGGCTGTACTTCTCACGCAATGGTATCGTTTTGGAATTTTGGATTAGAATTGAATTTTGGAACTGTTCATATTTTGAATTCAAAATTAAAAAAAAATATCGGCATGTAGAAAGTAAAATAGTATTAGTAGTTGTTGAAAATCTAGAGTGTTAGAGTGAACGTGGCAACCTGACAAGGCGGGAGCGTCTATCTATTTTATATTCATATATTTTGCTGTATCTAAAACTAGGTCAAAGATTAGTCTTAATTTTTCATTTTATACTTTGAAAAAGCCTGCTCATGCAGCCGAAACGTTAGAAAAAGTATTTCGGTCAATCTGATGTGGTTTCAATTAGCTAGTAGAAAATGTAATGAATAAGACTACTAGGTTACGATTGCACTTTCAAATTCAATCATTAATTAGCATTGTGATCTGTATCTTAGACTATTATTTAACGTATTGTTTCACAATTTTGTTAACTATCTATTGTTCTAAATGAAAAATGCATTTCCTGTATGATAATGCCAAATTACTCTGGCGTTCCTATTGAGAAACTCGAGATTCATCCCTTCATGTTCCAATGAACGGAGGGTGTGATGTGACATGGCCAGTAATTACTGTTCGGTAATACCGTCATTGTATTTTTAGGTCTTCAAAGATTATTCTTGTATTACGCTGTCTACTGAGTATACAGATGCCTTACAATATAGTTGTTAGATATCCAGACTTTATTAAATTTAAGTTTTTTTGGATTCTTTGCAAATTACTGAAAAAAACTCCGCAACCACGGTATCTGTTATGTGTTACATCGTGGAAGTGTTTATAAAGAACAAGAGATGTCGCTGTAAATCAGTTGTTGACAGATGTCGCCGATTCAAGACAATCCAGGTGCCAGGACCTTGTTGTGTTGCCAATGGCGTCCTCATAGAGGGCGACACTTGGAGATGAGTCTCTGTTGCTATCACACCCTTGACTCGGTTACGTATATACCATCCGATTGCTCTTCACAGTTAGACCGCGAGTTATGTATGTATGTACATATATTTGTAACAGAACATTTGAACGCTATTTTCACCCACTTCAAAACGTCAGATTAATTTTAAATTTTGCACACTTATCAAGAACCGATGACAGTACAATAGTCCAATAAGTTTGTCCCAATATTGCTTTTCGTGGACTCGAACTTGCGCTGATTATTATACTACAAATCTGGAGCGTGCATCAGTTCCATCAACAATTTTCGCATATTTGATTCGATTCCACAGCTTAACCTTAATGTTTAGAAGTTGTGACATTTTAATATGAACAGAAACGGTACCATCGCATATCGTGTAATCCAATTTTTCTTATAAATTCGTTGGAATTTCTCAACAATTTCAAAAATGCTAAACCTGCAGTGAAACTTAAACGTGGATAGAGATACTCGTAATAGCTAAGCCATAGGTACTATTTTGCATAAACATATTCCAACTTCATTCCTGCCTTCTAATTATCGCAGGCGTACTGGCACGTGACACAATGATGCATTTTTATTTTATACTATATATGTATGCTGTTTATCTATAAAAATCATATGTGAAACGTTATTTTGCATTCTAACGGTTCCATATTTTTTCAGTCGTATCACAGTGCAACTGTATCTCAGTAATCATAACTGCATCATAATAAGTAGAGCATTTTTAGGAAGAATACCACACGCGATTCATCAAACCTTTGTTACAGGGTGCCCCCATGGGTACTTCGGGATTTTGTACGAGGGTCACGCTGAAAGTTTTTAGATATTCCTAATGTATACAAGTTTAAACAAGTTTGAGCGCGCAGCTAATTTGTCTGAGGTTGTAAGTCCTTCACGCAAAGGCTGCGTTTGAATCGTTCAGTAGTTGCCTTGCCACGGTCTCGAATGCAAAGTGTTGGCCGAATTTTAACGTGAACATGGAACCGGGCAGTCGCGATTTTCGAGCCATGATTTTGTATGACTATACAAAGGGGCTAAAACAAGTGGAATGTCACAAAAATTCAATGAGTTACTTTGGGGAGCCTGCCTTTTCTAAGACTACAGTTTTCAATTGCTTTGATGAGTTTAAAAGGGGCCAGGTCTCACTCGATGATGAACCTCGCACAGGTCAACCGCCCACTGCTGTTATTCCGGAAACTGTAGAAGCTGTGCAGAATATGGTAAAAAAAGATCGCCATATAATAAATAAATAAAATATTCTGGTAGTGGGCGGTGGGCTATGAAAGGTTGAGAACGTATGGTTCATATTGCTTGAAATGTACATGATGTTGATTCTGCATAACCTAAAAGAACCGTTATACTACGAGTTTCGAACCACACACTTTTTGATTGCCACTCAAATGCTCTAGCCAACTGAGCTAAACAAGAACCTCGCTCGCTCGATCTAGAGGGCCGATGGTGTTGGGTGCACTGAACATTACATTCGGTTAGTCTACTCAAATAAATGAAGAACTGTATATACATGCCAAAGTTTAATGACTAATATTAAAACTGTATCTGAATCGCAATTGCATTACACGGCAACAAACTATTTTCATATTTGTTTTACGACCAATCACATAAATTAATTGTGGTTGTTACGACCCTCTAGCGGATTGAATATTAACCATTATTTACGGCCATAATTACGACCAATCAAGGAAGTAGAAATAGTAGATTTATTGGCTGGCTTCAACTGTTTATATGTGAATTTATACACTGCAAATGCTTCTTGGGATACCAACTCTCTGGGTAGCCGTTTTATTTTTCATTCTTTCATATTAACGGGCCGTCCTAAAAGGAGGTTTATATTTTAATTACTATAAAATATCTCCTCCTTCAAATTAATCCGGAAATTCCAAAATAGTTCCTCGGACTGCACGTGTTTCGTATATTCAAAATACAACCGAAATGTTACCTTGGCCATTCTGAATTTATGACAGACTAATCAAAATAACTGGTTGTTTTAATGGACCCAAATAGTAAATTATCAATATCAAAATAAAGAAAGAGCAAAGAAACAAAATGTTTTTTAATGATGTAGTTAAGCATATATTACTTACCGAGATCATATTTATTGAATCATATCTCAGCTTTTAAACATTGAAATTCATCTGAAATCATAAACAAATCCAGTGCGAGTATTAGTGCATGAAAAAATATAATGAATTGCAACCATATCGCACCATATAGCATTTGAAATGCTAATATCTGTCTTGTTTTATTATTGTACAACCCATTTGTCTATTTACAATTCAAATTATACAGGAAGACAAATTTCTGTTATATAAACGATGCAGTTACTCCACTCCGTACCTATTTTAGTTCCTATAGATTTGAATATTTTTAAATATACAGAAGTAATTCATTCTATTTTGATACCTGCTCCAGAGGTGTTGCAGTGTCTCTTTTCATTTATGTACGAATAATTCAATGTACGGTTTTTCCTACCTCATGCGCCTATAAAAGTATGTCTGCCTCTTGGTTTGTCGGTCTGTCGGCCAATTCTATAAGCATGATTACACACACCAGTTCACACTTGATTAATTTTTGAGCTACTACCATGGATTGGAACGTTTTAACTATTTATCATTGTACAGAAAACATTTTATTCATACATACTTCAAAAACAACAAGGCAACACTGTTAAAAGCTAAGAACGCGGCTTGGCAAAAGCGTAAAAAGGGAGATTAAAGCACATGTTATAAAGGGCTGTAACATAGATGCAGGTACTCATCCACTCGTTGCTAGAAATGCTAGATCAGCAATTTATATTGTTATATAACTCCTATAACTCCTTAATGACTACGGTTTTTATCGCATTTCCCCATTTCGTCTCTGGTGTTCTCTGACTGGTCGGACAGTAGCGCAATTTATCTAAAGATACGCATCATACGTGGTAACTCATTGTATCCTTCGAAACAGTGTTAAACCATGGAGAGAATAGAGAATAGAATTGTCTTGCTCAAACGAACAGAAATATGCAAAAAGACAGAACCCGTCAGCACATTTCCGCGACACAGATGCGATTCTTATCCCCATCCGCCTCGCCGTAACGAGGATTTTACGGATGCCGCAGATTGCGTAACAGTTGTTAACGTTCGGCGGTCATTTCCTGCTACATCTTACCTCGTTTGGCGATTTAAGTAGAAAGCAGTAAATGCAATTACTTAATGCCGCGGTTTTTTAAAGAGGAATCGCCTGTTAACGATATTATGGCGCGGCGCCAAGATATGTGGTAGTTCCATTTTACTTCCCACGCCGAGAAAAATTTCAAATTTGAGATGTGTTTTCTTGATGCTCATTGACATATACATACATCACGAAAAATCATGTCACTCATTAACCTCGGTCTGTCTGTCTGCCTGCCTGTCTGTCTGTCGGTCTGTCAGTCCTTCCGGTTATTCTCGAAAAATACTTTTAATAATGGCGTCAAGTGAGTTGACTCTGTATTTCACAAGCAGTTGTATCACTTCATTGTATTGAAAATCGTGATCAGATTTTGGAGTTGCTGATCCATTAGAACTGAATTTTTGAAATATTGCAAATTGCGGCAATTTTGAGATACATTATTTTTCAGAGCTATTGAATTTTTGAAAGGTATTTTGTTATGTTTTAAATTCAATTCTAACTATTCTTAGTTAGTTCCAAATAGAAATTCTGATACAAACTGTTATTTCTAAACGAATGCCATTTTTTTCTTACAAGAGTACCACCTATTATGCATACTACCTAGTATTAGCCAAAAAGTGGACTCAATTAGTTCAACTCGGTACTTTGATACTGTCGATAGTTGAAATTGAATAGAAATATATCGTTTATAATTTAATGAATTCCAAAAATTTTCCAATATCTTCAAAACTGGATAGGTAACTCAGCATATCTAAAATCGTGTCAAAATCTTCAATGAATTGATAGAACTTCATGCCGAATATAGAGTCCACCTACTTGAATCATTTTTAAGAGCCCTAATAGAACTTTTTTCATAATTCATGATCCCTACTCAGTTAAAATGCCACGAAATACTGTACTGAACTTGAGAAATTTATATGATTTACCCTTGTTTCAAATATTTGAAATGTATCGGAGTGGCCTCGACTCCAATTTTTGAACCCCTCTCCCTCCTTTCTCCTCATATGTTTTTCAAGATCCTACGGTTTTTCGTCATTTACATGTCATGAAACATCAAGAAAACATATTATCTTGAGTACAGTTTTTTTCACGTGAAATGGCGTAGTAAAATATCTCTCGACATCACTTTAAACAGTTTTTTTGCGAGTTGACACAGCAGTCTGCATTTGCACACAATAAACATCTTGTTATGTTTGTATTAATTTCATGACACCAGTAAGTGATCTCTATACAGGAACGTATTTGTGTTATGACTAAAAGTTATCTTGATCCTTTTATCAAATTAGATTGTTCAACACGCATTATTATCTTAATTGCTGGCACATTAGCGATCTTTATCTGATCTGCAAAATGCGGGGATACTCCATCCTGCCTAAAAATCATGTTTTGAATTCCTTCGTGCTCGTTTTGTATTCTTGGCATGGAAAAATCTCGTTGGTATCATCATCAGTTACGGTCTCCCCATTGTATATATGTTCAAATAATTATTATGGTTCAGTGATAAAATTAGCTGGGAAACAGAACCAACTGATCAGATAGCTACACAAAAATCCGATTTTGGCACCTTTGGCCCTTTTGCCGAACCCGAAGAACCAACATTAAATTCAGCATTAGAACTAAAGCTGCCATGATGATTCCTTAGTATCAAACCCACCAGACCTTTTGATAAAGTTCATGATATCAGACCATTCCTCGGATTATATCTCTTCCCTATCAAACTCCGTTGTGCCAAACACTTCAGCTCTAAGGCGTCATACGGCACTCTCGCCTAGGAAGTGGGACGAGGTTTCCTCCTCCACCCAGCACTTCTGAGAGATTGGATATTTTACCAGTGGCATGTGAGGACCACCAACAGGTGGAGTGAATCCCTCTTTCTGTTCAGCAGCCACAGCTCTCTATGTTTGTTGAGGCTTGCTATGAACCTCTTGGGCTGCATACTGAGGCAACTAGATTTCATTTGCTTTTTGTTTGCTTTCACTTCACTTGAAAACCGGAACGAGTTACACGTAAACGAAAATTTACTGGTTCAGCGTGCCTCATTACTGTCACTAAAATGATCCTAATATACCTCTGGGATCCTTCCACTATGCTTACTGTCCTATATCCTTTGTTTGGAGCTATTGGCAATTTTATGTTCAACTTGAAGGACCAAATGACGTCAGTACAATTGTTTTGCAGGAAGAACTCGACTTGACAGCCCCCAACAAAGCTGCAATGATGAGCCTTCCACCACAGAAGAAATGGCAGATATATTGCTCAAAGAAAGGAGAGGACACCTTGGACCAAACACACGCACCAGAACACTATATCGAAAGACTGCAAACCTTAGCGACAGTAAGTATCCATATCCAAAGCACGGCTATTCAGAAATACTATTTGACTTATCTCCCAACTTCATTGGCAATTGATAAACTGGAGGAATACCTAATTCTCAAGTCATGATCCAGAAAGCTTCTGGGGATAAATATAAACATTAACATGTCTTGGCCTTGCTAGGTCTGCATCTCAGAAGCTGGAAGTCCTCTTCTGCTCAAGAAAATTGTATTCACCGAAAGAGCTATTGATACTCTACAAGGTAGAGATCAGACCATCTCGGAAATACTGCTCCTATGTGTGGAGGTAAACTTTGGAGCACTTCCTGGAGCTTCTGGGTACAATACAGAAAAGACTAATATGTCTAGTGGATGCGACTGACCTTAGAAAGGGACCTACACAGTTTGAAACATCA
Source organism: Bruchidius siliquastri (assembly GCA_949316355.1). NCBI lineage: Eukaryota > Metazoa > Arthropoda > Insecta > Coleoptera > Chrysomelidae > Bruchidius > Bruchidius siliquastri. The sequence continues at coordinate 25,972,786 of OX438536.1, forward strand.
AAGACGTTCCAAAACTATCTATGCCAATTCTGAGCATTTCTGAAGCTCAAAACTCCAAAGAAGGCCAAACTGCCACTAGTGCCTCAAACTACTAATACCTCTTTTTTCGTAATAGTTACAATACCCAGAGACAAACATTGAAGAAGAAGTTAGGAGTAGGACTAAAATCGTGGACGGTCTGAAAACAGCTCTGAGGACGTCAGCGCACAGCTTTGTGATAAAGTTCATCGAACTGGATGGACTGCCTGCCCTGTTGGACTGCCTGGAGAAGATGGACTACTTCACTGCTCAAAGTTCCATACACACTAGCATCATAGGCTGTGTCAAGGCCTTGATGAACAATTCTGTAAGTATTCAACATTTTTTTCAGATTTTGTATAAACATGGAGTTTGTAAATATGGTGTAGATGTAGTCGAATTTAATTCGAAGCTTGATTCGGAGAAGAAAGTCTTGTTTTACAAGCTGTAGGACAAGACCCACAAGTGTATCATGGTCTACCGAAAGAGGAATCTATAACGAACTAGAATTTTTTCATCTTCGTATTAGAAAAACATCATCTTTATTGATCCATCTCATTCGTTGGAGCACTCAAATCATCTTACATTGAATGCACCATTTGCAGACTGGTAGAGCTCACGTCTTGGCACATCCCACTAGCATAAACACGATAGCTCAATCGCTCAGCACTGAAAACATCAAGACTAAGATCGCAGCTTTAGAGATACTCGGCGCTGTGTGTCTAGTCTCAGGGGGACATAAGAAGGTTCTAGATGCCATGTTACACTATCAAAAGTTTGCCTTCGAACGCACCAGGTTTCAGGGTAAGTAAAACAATTTAATGGTGATATTTATAATCGCTCTCCATGAAGGTCAATTGCTCTGCTCCACATATATGTGACGCTGGTTGGAAGATATTCCGTGAATCTATGCTTGCGGAAACCAAATTGACGATCTTTAAAACCTATAGGTTCAAGGATGACTATATAGATCGTTCTTCTGGAATATGTTATCACTTAGTTTTATCTTTCTCCCGTAGGTATCATCAGTGATCTAGATCGGTCAACAGGAGTTTATAGGGACGAAGTAAACTTAAAAACTGCCATAATGTCCTTCGTGAATGCCGTCTTGAACTACGGACAAGGCCAGGAGAACCTAGAGTTTAGACTACACCTCCGATACGAGTTCCTGATGCTAGGAATCCAACCGATCATCGACAAGCTGAGGCTACATGAGAACGAGACCTTGGACAGGCATTTGGACTTCTTCGAGATGGTATGTATTTTTACCTCTCACATATCGCCTCCTATTAATTCTGAACTGAACCAATCAAAATCTCTTTGGTCACGTGAAGATTAAGTTCCCGATTTTGTTTTGTTCCACTCTATCTTGGTTGTGGATTGACTTTAGTTCGTGGCCCATTTTCACTGTACCTTAATCTGAAATGTACGTTCATCACCTATCCATCATCATCAGGTACGAAATGAGGACGAGAAAGAATTAGCAAGGAAGTTCGAACAGGAACACGTAGACACGAAAAGCGCCACAGCTATGTTTGATTTGCTGAGGCGGAAGTTGTCTCATTCTGCCGCCTATCCTCACCTACTGTCATTGCTGGAACATTGCCTCCTCATACCGCTAGACTACGGATCACATCCGCAACATTGGCTGCTCTTCGACAGGATAGTCCAGCAAATCGTTCTACAGCAGAACACGACAGGTAGATGAGCAAACTTTGCATACTTTTTTGTTCCGTTTACTGGTAATCGAAAATATTCTCTCTCATTAAAAATTCACTGCTAACAGGTATCAAAGATCCAGATGTGGCTCCTTTAAACATAGATGTGAAAGAGATAGTCCACTTACTAGCCAAAGAAGAGGAATTGGTCGCTGCCAGAAAAAAAGCGGAAGAATTGGAGAAGGAAAACGTCGACATGTCGAACAAGTTGGCGAAGAAAGAGCAGGAACTGGATCAAAGGATGCAAGAGAAGGAAGATCTAGAAACTAGTCTGTCTAGGATAAAGGAGAGGTTAGAGAAAGAAACCAGTTTACATATCGAGACTAAACAAAGGTACGTATATTTCTTCTTTGTTTCTGTTCATGTGGAATGATTTGGAGATTTTTTTTATTATGTCATGGATTCTTTATAGAAACTCCCATTCAGAAGGTCGGGAAATCTTGGCCTGATGCGAGATTCGAACAACGCATCTTCTGTTTGCCGAACAGACAGTCTTCCAAATAAGCTAAGGAGACACTTCTCACAGTCAATCCGAGTGGTATTGTTACTCCCCTGAAAACCATTTTTCTTCCAAATTTCAAATTGCGCGCTTTTTGTCTCTTTTCAATCCATATTAGAATCTGATATAAAATCTCTAATCACTGATGTTCCAGGTTGAGCGAACTAGAATACCGAGCTGCAGACTTAGATCGCCAGGTGAACAGCGAGCGTGGCGAGAGGCATCGCCTGGAAAGACTGGTTACTTCCGGGTCGATTCCAGACGACGCCAAAGCGATCGGTTTGAACAAGTCGCTAGAGATCAACAACAGTTCACCGGTGGAATGCAAGAATGAGTTTGTCAGTATGCCTCCGCCTCCACCACCTCTGGCGCCACCACCACCTCCAGGTATGTTAGGGAGTTGGGTGGAGGTCATCAATTCAAAAATACTTTATATACATAATTCATATGTTCCTTTCAGGTCCACCTGGTCCTCCTCCACCTCCATGCGCCCCGATGGCTCCTCCGTCAGAGCCTCTAAAGATCGAAACTGCGAAGAAGAACATACCTCAACCGTCTAACCCATTGAAGAGCTTCAACTGGTCCAAAATACCAGACACGAAATTGAACGGCACGATATGGAGTGAATTGGACGACACCAAATTGTACAATACCATGGAACTGGACAGTATCGACAAGCTGTTTTGCGCTTATCAGAAGAATGGGGTTGGGGTGAGTATCTTATGTTAGTATATCTATTTGTGGGTCATCAGGTTTTATCATTCTTGACCACAGACATCTGAGTAGGCTCGCCAAAAGGTTGACCTTTCAGTCGAGACGTTTGATGTTCGACCTAGTGAGGATGCATCTGATGGGTCCTTGTAGCATCCATCCATCACCACAAATAAGAAAAACTCCTGAGACCCTGTCCAACCACTGATATAGACCCAATTATGATGTTCAACTGCAAAGTGACTAGCAATACTTTTCTCTTTCACAGAACGAAGGTTCAGTGGAGGACCTGAGGCAACTGGGCAAGAACAGGACCAAGGTGCTGTCGGTGATAGACAGTCGACGAGCTCAGAATTGCACAATCTTGCTCAGCAAACTGAAGATGTCTGACGAGGACATCACCAAAGCCATACTAAGCATGGACAGCAAGGAGCAACTCCCGATGGACATGGTCGAACAACTGCTGAAGTTCACGCCCAGTTCGGAGGAAGCGGCGTTGCTAGAAGAGCACAGCGAGGAAATTGATTCCCTGGCCAGAGCGGATCGATTCTTGTACGAGATTTCAAAGTAAGTTTGATATTAAAGTAGCTTATTGCGATACTGGTTGTGGTTCAGCATTTCTACATGTTGACGCCTCCCTACGTCAGAAAGAGCCATGATCCTAAAACGGAACCTTGTATTACACCAAAAGAGGCAGATTTTAACTGGACTATGAAATAAAAATGACCTCAACTGATCATTGGATTTATTCCAGAGTACCACATTACGAACAGCGACTTCGCAGCTTGCACTACAAGAAGCGTTTCCAAGTGACACTGAACGAACTGCTGCCTCGGATCACCAGCGTTATGGAGGCGTCCAGGGAAGTGTCGCGATCAAGAAGGTTGAGGAGATTGTTAGAGATCGTGCTAGCGCTGGGTAACTACATGAACCGCGGTGCCAGAGGAAACGCTTCAGGTTTCCGGCTTGCTTCCTTGAACAGATTGGCCGATACGAAGTCCAGCGCGTCCAAGGGTACCACGCTCTTGCATTACCTGGTGCAGATCCTGGAGAGGAAGGTAAGGGAGTTGTTATGGGGTCTGAGGGGTATATTTATATTTGTTCCTTGAAGCTTAGTTGAACCTTCAGACAGCCTTATTGCTTCGTTTGGTATAATTTTAGTGTTAGCATTTTTAAATTTCTTTCCTAGGAGTTGTCCGAAGTAATGTCTGTACCTTCAGGCTCATTGTGCTTTTACTCCAGCTGCTTACCACGCGCTTTACAGCATCCATTCTAGCAGTCTTGAACCCAGTACTGGTTTGTACAGTTTCTTGTACTGAACTGAACTCCATTGGTTCCAGCTTAGGCTTCTCCAAAAAGCTGTTTCCTCGTGTGTTCTAGTGCCTGGCACTCACAAAGACTGGATGTTCCTTTCCCGTATTGTCTACATTTGAGGTCTCCCTAATGAAGCCCTAGTTACTTCAGGTGTCTCTTCAGCCCACAGAGGCCTGCGAGGAGTCCAGTAACTATACCAAGCTGATTCTTGTTTGAACAAATTAGTTCTCTAACCGCTTTTGAGCATGCAGCTTCTATAAATTGTTTTCCATGACTGCATCTAGTCATCAAGTTATAGTATTCCTTGTGCTGAAGTCTGACCCATTTCCTTCTGTGGTCAAAGGCACACCCAAGGCTGGTTCTGGTCAAATGAATGTGGAAGATGATCTCTTTCTTGCAAGTTGATCTGCCTTTCCATTGACTATAACTCCTGAGTGCCAGGGCACCCACTCCAATAACTTTGTTGTGTACCTCCAGTTTACTCAGTTCTTGTTTACATGTCGAAACATTATAGTTGATCATGAAACGTACAAATTACAAATATCCAATATATCTGTTTCAGTTCAAGGACATCCTTCGGCTGGACGAAGACCTGCCACACGTCCGAGAAGCTGCCAAGGTGTCGCTGGGCGAGCTGAACAAAGACATGGCGCAGTTGCGTGCCGGTTTGAAAGACGTCGCCAGAGAGATCGAGTTCCACCGGAGTCAGAGCCCTCTGGCTAACGACAAATTCGTGCCAGTGATGCGGGAGTTCCAGGCCACGGCTACCTGCAGGTTGGCTGAAGTCGAGGACCAATATCAAGATATGAAGGTGCGTAGTATTCTGTGGGATCGTTTGTCCTTGGTCCTTATGAATGGTTGGAAATTTAAGAGAAACCATGTTTGGGGATGTGCTCCAAAGCACTCGCTGAAGCTTCTAGAGAGAATCCAGAAACGAGCAATACGTCTAGTGGATGCGCCTGACCTCATAAAGGACCTCCACAGTATAGAACATCGAAGAAAAGAAAAAGATAGAGAAGATATTAACCTATTCTAATTTTCTCATGGCAAAACCTGAAGGTCATTTTCCAAAAAATATTTGCCATGCTTTTTTCCTCATTCCCATTTTAGGGCGCCTGAGGGAGCTGCGTCACTGGCCTCACCCTTGGTATGCTTCTGCGTTACATACCTACAGATCAAGCTAACAAAAGGGTGTTAAAAAATCAAAAAAATATGTTTTAATATAATGATAAAATGTTTAACTGGAAAAAATTTAATTGTAAAAAAATCGTTCTCACACTGTGTGATTGTTCCAGAACCGATTCGAGCGGGCCGTCCGACTGTTTGGAGAGGACGCAACAACCGCACAACCAGACGAGTTCTTCGGCGTGTTCGACTCCTTCCTGAACCAGCTGACCGAGGCGCGCCAGGACAACGAGAACCAGAGGCGCAGGCAGGAAGAGGAGGAGAAGCGTGCCAAGCAGGAGGCGGAACTGAAAAAGCTCACGCTGGAACGGAAGCACAGCCGCGAGGGGATTCTGTCCACCATCAACAAGAGTCTCAGTTTGAAGAGGGGAGAGAAGAACACCGACGATAAGGTTCATATTTCATATTTTTCCGTAGATGAGTTTTCACCAATGTGTTCGCTCAGTGCTGATTTAGTTGATATAGTTTTTTTTATTAGACATTTGATAGGTCTGTAAGAATCACCAATAGTGGAAGTTGTTGCTATTGTAATTTAATAACAATCGATGCATTTTAAGTTCGATTTCAAACCCAATGAGAATCATTAACCATCATATAAACCTTGAGGTGAATCCTCCATATTCATTCCATTTTCACCATAAACTGTTCTATGTTCGCCTTCAACGTTGTCTCCATTTAGACGCTGTGATTTTAATTCGCTACCTATTCAAGCTATTCAAGTTGGAGAAAGACGACTGCAGGTAGTCCAAAAGGTTCATAGCAGGCCCCGACAAACGTAGGGAGCTATGGCTATTGAACCGGAGGAGGGATTCAGTCCACTTGTTGGTAGGGATCCCCACAGGTCACTGCAGATTGAACAGGCACCTGACACTCATAGGAGTGGTCAATGACCCAATCTGTCAGCAGTGCTGGGAGGAGGACAAGACCTCGTTCCACTTCCTGGGCAAGTGCCGTATACAGCAACCTTAGGGCTGAGGTGTTCGGCACAGCAGAGTTGGACAATAAAGAGTGCTACTCAGCGGAGTGGTCGGACATCATGACCTTCATTAAAAGGTCTGGAAGGTTCGACACTAAGGAACTACCATGTCTCCCATAGTTCATAGTTAGTTCAAGTGATGGTCTTCGGGGTCGGCAAAAAGGGTGGCCTACTTGCCAGGATTTACCCATTACTACTACTAGCCATTCAAGCAATAGTCGCAGAGATACATTCTTAAGTGCCCATCACATATAAGTTACAGGAAAACCATTTTTTTTTTCGAATTTTGACCAGCTCTTTGAGCTTTTCAGACCGTGACTTTGTCACTGAAATCATTATTTCCTTTTTCAGGGAGAATTTGACGACCTGATCTCCGCTCTGCGTACGGGAGACGTGTTCGGTGAAGACGTGGCCAAATTCAAGCGATCCAGGAAAAGTAGGGTAGGCACCGGCAATTCGCCTCCCAGGAGGAACTCCAGCACGAGGGAGGACAGCAGAGAACGCGTAGTGAGTAGCGGTAGGAAACAGTGATTTTATAGAATTTTATATATTTATAGACTTTATTATACGTTTTGTACAAATAGCTCATTTACGACTATAACTACTTATGTGTATGTATATGTATAAAGTAAGCGAATCAAAGTTTTGTATGTTTTGACTAACGCGTTTATACAAGAATTTGTATACGTAGCTGTAGATGGTAGAACAACGAAATCGAAATAGGATATCATTGTGCTCAAATAGCAAAAGAAATAGATGTCCATTTATACAGTCATATATATTAAAGGATTAATATCAAGATGAGTTTTATTTCAAACCACGCATCATCTCATTGGTAGCAATGGAACTGGTGTGATTGGCTCGATGTAATGTTCAGAAGCGTTCCAACGCGAAATACGCTGCCAGGCTATAAACGCGGCGCGCTACACTTAGTCGATGGAACACTGGATCTTGTGTATTTTCAGTACAGTAGAACCTGGTTATAACGTCTTTGGTTGTTGTGACAACTCGGGTAAACAAGACAAAAAATGGTTTCCTGGATAATTCAGGGGCGCTGATCACGAATCTGGCCTCGATGTACGGACTGGACTCACGGCAGAGCCCCTAGCGGGTCCCTGAGCTCTTACCAGACGAGTTACGGTTTTATAATGTTCAAACTCGCATTCAGCACCACCAAATACATGATCCTCCCAACAAACAACGGTAACAACCATGCATGCAACAGTGGTTCATTGAGTCACACTACTTGACTCCAGTTTCCTTTTTCCATAATTCATCCTGAAAAAGACGACAGTTGACTGGTAAAACGGGTCTGTGATGAAGTAAACAATTTCTCGTTCTGACAATTTTACGCGATTACACTACTTCCTCCGCCTATTGGCGTAGGAAGTAAAATTGCTATTCACTTTACAACGGCCTTATCATAAAAAATACTTTTTTGGTACGCCACGACGTCAAGACCGACCCTTTGTAATTAATTTTTTACTCCTATTAGACACTTGAAAACCTCAAAACTTTTGTTTTGAACTTTTTTGGATACCTTGTATATTTTATCCAATAAATAATTGACCGTTTCCAAAGTTTCCGTGAACCCTGTATATCATAACCTCCTTTACATAATTACATAATGATGTCTGTCTTCATTTACAATATCCAATCCTAACTTTTGTCGAGGAGTGTAGGTTAGACTGAAAACAAGACATTCGATAAAAAACTATTTTTGGTTTTCCTTTTTTTTACTGAAACATTCCTCCCATACTGTGGCCATTGCGAAGAACCGATAATAACTATTGTAATATGTTGTAATTGTTTAATTATATTGAAAAATGTACGATACTTACGTTTGGATTTTTGTTTTGTTGAGTTTTGATGTTTCATATTGTTCGGATCATGTGTGGTCTTCATTTCAGCGGAATGTCCAGAAAACTAACAGAGAAGGTAGGTCCTTCATTTTTCCACTTTTGCAAAAAAAAATTATAGTGATCGTATTTACGTATAATCTATCACCATATAGAGGCATATGTTTCCCAGGAAGCAAGTCGATTAGTTGGAATGGAAGATCCATCATTTGTTTCTGTAACGATGCGTGATTTGAAGAAATTTACAAAAATGCCATTCCATTAGTTCCAGATTAAAAAAAAATAGCCATATCTGACACGTACATTCCAGATACCAGTTGCTGTAATTTCCAAATACAACTAATGAACATTCAGGCAGAAAATCTCTACTCTATCACCTTACAGTCTTTGAACAGTATAATACTTATAGTCATTTATGAAACTCTCTTCAAAACTGAACAAAAGCAAAATTAATTTGAAATTCTATAAACATATCAACAAAAGGAATGTACAAAAACCACATAATTAATTTCATATCCTGTTATATTGTGTTAATGGGTATTGATAAATAATAAAATACATGGTGAATATGTAATATTGTCAGTTGACACAAGTTATGTTAAACTAATATCACAGAGATTAAGGAATTGCCGGCTAGGAAATATACAATGTGTACTTGAAATTTTCTCCAGTCAGTCTGAGGATAATTTTGTTGAAATGTGAATTTCAGACCTATGAAAAGCAAGAATGTTGAAAAATCGGATTCAATCAAATTCTTGATGCTGTAATATTTTCGAAAAAATACACTTATATTAATTCAACGCAGAAAAAGTTAAAAATTTTATTTCTAGCTTCGCTGCTTATTCTGACATCTTCTGTCAAATTTTACACCGCTGCAAAAGAAAGGTGAATAATTATATTCCCGACCTCTTCAAATTTTTCTAGGAAGAAGAAAGTATAATTAATATTTTCCAAAGTTGATTATCTTGATCGGTATTGCAGTATTTCACCAAAAAATCTGAATGAAACACAAGCAGCAAACTCTCAGCTATACAGAAGTCATGTTTATTGAAAGTTTATATGCATTTTCTGAGCTACCTCTATAAACTTTGATAAATTGATTTTTCTAAGTTAATGCCTTACGTAAAATCGTTACTGAAAGCAGTAGCGGCTTAAGTCGGGAGGCAGGAGACCAGATATGTATCCTGATGAGATTTTGCTTCAGGATGTGTTGAGGAGCAACAAACCGCTTCAAGTTTTTCAGTTTTGTTCGAGAACCCAAAGAGTTTAGCACATATTTGATAACCCCCTAAAAGTTGGGGGCCCTGGATGACCCACCGCCTCCGTTAATCCCCTTTGTCCACCACTGGGCAACTAACTGGAGTAAATTACAAAGTTGATCTTGATAAATAACAGATTCGTATTGACTTTGTCTGTCGTATACATATGTACATACAATTAAAATATACTGTAGCTCCAATAGCTATAACTAGGCAAATTTGCAATGATCTAAAAAAGATATATTTTCACTTAGATGATTCCCAACATCTTCATGGTATGTTGCACGTCCCTTCGATAAAAGTGTAACTCAAAGAAGTGCGAATTATTGTATCCCGACAGTCCCAGTTCTTTCTAAACCTTCGGCCATACGTGACATTCTCGTTATTCTGCGAAGTCTCCTTAAGGATACCCTACATTCAAAGATCCAAGCAATATACAATAAGTAAAAGAGCCGAATGCCAACAATGTCTCTAAAGTAGAAGAAAAAGTTGATAAAAAAACAGAGTATAACACCATAACTAAAAAAGGATTAGAGGCTAATGAAATGCCTCATTCATAATTTAAGTGCTCCACTATTAATTGAAAAAATGCTTGTTCTACTAATTGAAGAAAAAGCTAGCAGGGTAAGCATCAGCATCTTTGGAAATATTACTTTAGACAGAATGTCATTTCTGATTGCATTTTTGTAAGAACCTGACTCTTTGCGACTCGATTTCCAACGACAATGTTTCCTTTTAAACTTTGAAAAGCTGTTAGAGAGCTCACTTTCATTGTCCGAAGCTTTGCTACGGTGTCGCCTTTTTTTAACGAACCCTTTGGAGTCGTTAGAGCTTTGACTTTCTATACTGAAAGACCTGTAATGACCAGACCCTACAGATCTTGGACTGGAAGGAGAAGAGCTATTATTGTATAAGCCCTTTGAATGAAGTTGAGACCAAGGTACACTTCTAGTGCTGTGGGGGGAATATTTTATTTTGATGGTAGTTGCATTGTAACTGCTTTCAAAGGAATCAACTCGTAAAGGCAATGGAATATGTTTTATCCCTTGGTATTGCTGGATAGGTGGTGAATCTACAGTCTCTGGCTTCTCAGTCAGACCTAACAGAGTTATGGTAGCTCCGTACTCCAAAATCATCAAAATTGTATATAATTAAAGGAACACCTCTGTTAGTACGTTGAGGTTGCAATTTCTCGCCTTTGACTGTAGCGGCCGAACTGGTCACACGATCTTAAGTTTGAGGGTATGCAGAACTTATAATTCCCTTGCTTTTTTCATCACTTCTGGATGAGTTCGAGTGTTTCAGTTTTATATGTTTTGAATAGTTGGTCTCTACAACAGTGTATGGGATTTCTTTCAATTGAACATCACTCATACCAGAAGTATCAACTAAATCAAACTCCAGATGCTGTTTCAGTTCGTTCGTAAGCCAAGGTTTTGGCTCTACAGGGGATCTTGATCTAGATCTATGTTTTCGGTTTTTTCTTCTAGCTGTATTGTTTGAAGTTCCATAATCTCCACTACCAGTTTTACTCTTGTTACTCACAACATTAGCTTTTTGTATGCTATTGCTGTTGCCATCTTTAGAAGTAGTATTTTGGACTTTCTGCCATTGCTGTCCTGAATCAATGAGTTCGTAGTATGTTTCCGAGTTTCTAGACTTTCTCTCTCCAGATTTTAGATCGAACTCAGAACCTGAATCTTTGCGACTTCTAGATTTCCGACGACGATGTTTTCTTTTAGACTTTGAAGAGCTTTTGGAGAGCTCACTTTCATTGTCTGATGTTTTGCTACGATGTCGTCTCCTTTTATTCGAACCTTTCGAGTCGTTCGAGCTTTGACTGTCTACACTGGAAGACCTGTAACGGCCAGACCTCACAGATCTTGGACTAGCTGGAGCTGAGCTGTTATTGTACAACCCCTTTGAATGAGGTTGAGACCAAGGTGCGCTCCTAGTGCTGTGAGGGGAATCATACTTTTTTTGGAGGGTTGTATTGTAACTGCTCTCGAAGGAATCTGCTGGTAAAGGCAATGAAATATGTTTTATCTCTTGCTGGTGCTGGATAGGTGCTGACTCTACAATCTCTGGATTCTCAGTTAGACCAAGAGGAGTTACGGCAGACCTTCTGGAATATCTTCTGGAAGGTTTCCGGGAGAAAGACGGAGGCTGTCTCAGTTTCATCTGAGCATCTCTCACCGCCTGTTTTTCAGTCCTTCCACTGTACCTAAATCGAGAACTCAAAGAAAAAATATCTGGTGATGCGGGAGTAACCTGAACTAATCTAAAAAATGCATGATGTTCGACACAACATTTCCAAAGATGCTTACAAGCGGACTTCGAAGGGGTTTCAAAACCGTATGTACTATCATCATTATTTTTATCTGTAACGCGTAACATGAAAAACCTAGCTTTGAAATATATCTTAGTTATTCGAGGCCAATAGTAATTTCCAACTGTACTCTTGTTCCTTAAAACTATGATTCCGCTTGGGGTAAGTCCCAAAAAGTAGTCGACATGGTCTTCGCCCACAACTGGATGCAAGTCAATACCATAATTCTCCAGCCACTTCACCTTGTCCAGATAGTTCATTTCCGCTTGTGCCGGTAGTTTTCCCATCAGAGTCTGGTGTAGTTCCGCTATCCTCATCTCAAGTTCGACGCTTTGGTTGGGGAACAATCGGAATTCTGAGACATATCCTGGACTGTGCCGTCTTGGATCGTAGTCTCCAAGCTCAGACTGCAAGATGTACGCTCCTAGCTCAGCGGACAGCTCGGAAGGTACTAAAAGCCTCCCTTGCAGAATGTCTTGCTTGATTTGGAGGAAAAACTGGTACCTAGATGAAAAAACACGAGAATGAGACCTGATAAAAGTCATACATACAATATTCTTTTCTAGCCATAATTTCAAATTCCTATTTTATGAATATCACTAGCTATCAATTTGAGGCATCATTTTTTCTACCCAAAGAGAAAGTAGACCACTTTTGAGTATCACTACCAACTGTGGCAAGTGTGGCTCGACCATGGTACTGCTTCATGACATGGGTTCGAGACCCACCCGCATCAAATCGACATGACAAAGAATTCAACAAGTACATACCTCAAATTAATCAGGGAAGAAACATTAAAACTGTTTTTACCTCTGACTAATGTTTAACTGCCCTAAAACATTGAGAACTTTTACCGCAAAGCTTTTTACTACACCGTTAAATAATCGAAATCTCGTGGAACATAAAGCATAAAATTTGGAGTAGATACTTCTGAGTGTCTAATGTGAATGAGCCGAGATACCGGTACATCGTAAAAGTGCTTATGAAGAACAAGAGATGTCGCTGTAAATCAGTTCACCCTTGCTTACAGATCTTGTAAGCGACATCTGTTGCCGCTGCAAGGCAGTCCAGGTATTAGGACCTTTGACTTCGTAAGTTGCCAATTGACGTCCCCATAGAGGGCGATACTTGGAGATGAGTTGATGTTGCTATCACATCCTTGACTGGGTTACGTATATATCAAACGATTTCTCTCTACAGTTAGACCGTTAGGCTATACAAACGAATCTAGGCTGAAGACGAAACGCATGTCTATAGCAAGTCTGATGCATAGTGGAGAGCATACACTTTAATAATTTAGTTTCCGGCTTCTCTCCCAAATACTGGAAATTTTATCGGAATAAGATCTATACAAGGACTTTAATCTGTGTTTACAGAGTTACAGACGCTAAAACAATCAATTGTCTTCCAGACTTTATACTTGATAGCATGTTTTAAGTATCGCGATTATTCGTGAAACCAATAGCATTTCACTAGCTTCTGATGAGTACCTGGTGATTTCCTCCAAGAGCTTGCAGGGATCAGCGGCGTAGAATTTCACCCCAAAGTACAGGGTGTAAGGTTCAGCTCCCTTGATCTGTTTGTTAATCTTTTTTGTGGGATCCAACCAATGAGTTTGCCCGTTCTCATCTAGGTAGCGAAGACCAAAATAAGCCGTTTCCAACAAGTTCAAATGTCGAAATGCAACATCCAGCAACGCTTGCCCTTTGCTGTTATTTTGAAGTTCGTGCATCAACTCTGTTTCGTCCAGAAATATGATTTTGCAACGTACTGGGTAGACTTTGGAACAGAAGCAATGTAGCATCTTGACAGCAATCTGAAAATTATTTGAAAATAGTTAATATAAGCCTTTTGTGAATGAATAGCTAACAAAAGAATACTTCCAAAATTATTGAAGAGCAATATCTTTTATTTTAATTTTTATCAAAGTATACATTACCCGGCGAATTTACTGATTAAATAAAATTGCTATATGGTAACTAGATCTTATAGTTGACCAATTGAGTTTCCTCAACATTAAATTTTAGTGTCATATTCTTGTTTTTTTATAAACCCCATGTATAAATGAATTTAGGGAATAATTGCATTATGTTTTAGTAAGGCAACTACAAGACACTATTTTTTTATATCATCGTAATTTTTGGTGGATTTTTGTAGCTTATTTTGGATGCTATTAGAGCAATGAGTAAATGAAATTGATAATATCTGAATTTAATGATAATTTACCGATTAACGAAGTTGATAAATTAGTTATGCGTTTACGTCTATAATCGATAGCTCCAAGTTTTTCAATGTAGGTGTATATGTCGTTGATACAAATCACAATATATGCAAATTACTGTCTAGACATAATGTACATGAATTATTTATTGTTACAGTCATAATAATTCGTTTTTCGACTTTACTTTTGTTGGTTGGTTGGTCTTTATTTGTTTTTCCTAAAGTGTATGCATTCAATACTTGTTTATTTTATCAAATTATTTTTCTTTTACATCATAATACATACAGCTTGATTTGACAACTTACAACAATGTAAAGAGTGAAGAGTAAAGAGAGTATAAACGGACCTTTCAATGACTCTTCCTCAAAATTTTCAATTTTATATAAAATATTAATTATTATATTGTCAGCATAGTTTGATTCCGATAATTTCAATAAATCGTGGTTATAATTTAATCCAAAAAACTGGTACCATCTCAAGAAATTAACTCAACCGGACAAATTCAGGGGGCATACGCCCCCCATTACCCCTCCTTCCTATGGACACAAGTGATTTCCTAATTAAATCTTGTCAAAAAGTAGATTCAGTTCCAAACAGGAGGAGGAAATATGAAACATAAGAGGCCAGAATAAAAGGAAGAACATAGTTTCAACTACACAGTCAAATAATCCTATACTCTCAACATCATACATTACGTTATAACATTACACAGAATTGGATCGGTGACACCTTCTTCGATTTCAACTCGTAGCGTAGCTAATGTTAATAGTAGTCATACTTGTTTATATCTCGTTGAATTTGTTACCGCTAAAATTGCCTCAGCCATGTTGGAAAAACATCCAAACTAGTTCTGCAATAGTTATAAAAAATGTACAGTTGCGCTAATGAGTTGTGGATATCTGAGTTACTGAATATCAACAACAGACGAATGTCATGCAACTGTATCAGTTGGTATTGCATATTACTGACTTCCAACTGTTGAGACAGGTGACCAAATGCTTTTCTAGTGTAACTTAACAATTATTATTGGGGATGTAGCATTTTAATACGGTTTACTGTAAGGATTCCCAGTATAGACGAGGCTCCAAAAGTTTCGCTTTAATGAGTCAAAAATATCAGTATTTTCTTTTTATATACGAATGAAAGGTAAAAAAGTATTATAATTCAATTATACACAAAAACTATTTCGTTTAAAATCTAAGAAAATAATTTTAATAGTACAAAACTAAAGCATACAAACAATATGAAAAAGTCAAGCTTTTTTACTCAGTTGAAGTAGGCCTTTTAAATTTGGTCAAGAAAACCTTTTTTGATTTATTCAAATAGTTTTTTATACTTTTTACTATTTTTGCACAATTAAAAATTTGTTATTCGATCTTAAATCGGCTAGATCTTATATAAAATTGAATTGTAAAAATTTTGATCAAGAAGAACAGTTTTATTAGATATATCAAAAATTGATTTCGGTAATATGTGATATGATAAATATTAATTCCATTATATTTTTATGCTATTTTGGATTTTTTTTCTAAATATCAGCTTCTATTTTTCAAACTATGATAAATTCCAATATTTCCAATAACTATAAATTCATACTTTCGAGGTCACCACAAAAATTCATACTATCCAGACTGAAAAGAACCGCCTACATAGAATAATGAGAAAGCTGGCCTCTGTTACGTAAGGGCATGACGATATACATATTGAAATCAAAAATTATACAATATATTTTTTATTGTCCCTAAATGGCATGAAATCCTAGTTTAATATGATTATGGTTGTAGTGACATGCTACTAATAACGACCTCATTTTAAGAATATTACATATTTGCTATCCTTCTATAGCAAAGTGATAAACTATGATTTAATCTAAATTTCTCACTATTAATCTCATTTTATTCAATGTTAGTCTACACTAAAGACTCACCGAAAAACTCAGGCCACCCATTTAGCAATTGGATCTTCATCAACCATCCACAGACAGCATCAACATGTACCGAATTTGACCATCAGACTTCCCATACTAGTTCATAGATATCATCGATTATCTTCACAGATAGTACCACTGGGGGCAATCACCTCTGGTACCACCACACTGATTCACTAAACACAGCACACTAAGAAGCCTAATTGCATTTTGACCACGAATGCTTAATGAGAGTCCGCATTGTTTGAATAGGTTCCCTTCGAGTGCCTTACATTCATTGAAACAGGTGGTACCCATATCACAAAGAGTGAAAGAATACAAGAAGTGGTCATTATGGTACCGCGTAACGTAAAAAGCCGAGCTTAGTCGAAGTACTTGTGGTTGACCGCGGTCTCGCGGTTCTTGGCTAGCGGTAAGCGTACCTGAGTCATTCTGCTCCTGATGCTGTGGCGTATCGAGAACCGGGCTTGAGGGGCCAGAATATACTGGTGTACTACAGGGACCCGTCATATGACCCATGTTTTCTTCATTTCCTTGTATCCGTCCGACGTAATGTCTCCATTAGTACTGCAGTCTTTGGGATCATTGTACTAACTATCAGTTTTGAACCTTGTAGTAGTCTGTACAGTTTCCCTGCTAGTGCTTCACTGAACTACATTGATCTTAGCCAGGGCTACCCAAAGAGGTCTTTCGCCTTGTGATCCAATACATGTAGGCTAGTTCAGGTGCTACTTCAGGCCACAGTGTCCTTTGAGGAGTTCGGTAACTATACAGAGTTCCAGTATTCCTTGTGCTGAATTCCCCCATTCCTTCACTTGGTTCCTTACTGTGTTTTTAGTAGTTTTATATAAGTATTGCCTTAGCTCCTGTTAAGGAACCTGTACATATATGATTGTCACTATTACTTTGAACAAATTATTTCTAAGAAAAGATTACTAGTTATCTTTTCATAAATTATTTTTGATGTATTCAATTCCAGTCGAAATTGTTGTTCCAGAATTGGCCGTAACAAAAGTGAAAGCTGAAGAGAATTTCATCATTAACTCCAAAGTCAAGCAATGGAAGAGCCTGTTAGCAGGTCCCGTTTGTTACACGGTTGGTTATTCGGAAAGCAATATCACTGTTATTGTCAGTACACTCAACTTGATGTCTAACGGCTTTAGTATCTATAATTTCTCAGTGGGTAAGGCATTGTTCGATCCCAACAAAATCGGCATTTACAGGTTATACAACATTTTTTTCAGATATAGGAAGAATACCAATGGACATCGAGCTCCTCAGTATTCGGAACAATGGTACCACGGAAGCAGTTGTTGTAGTCTCGTTCTTAGAGTCACCTCAGATCATGTGGTATTGGATAAAGAAAGATCATCTGGTAAGACTAGTCTTAATATATTTGGGATCTAGGATTCCGTATGTCTCCACTGAGTGTCTTTCGTTATATTAAGTGAAGTTAAGTGCAAACAAGCTTTTAAACTGCATGGATAACTGAACGATTATACAAGGTTATCATGAAGTCTTATTCTCCGTCTGTCTTCTTACTCTTCTACTTCTGCCACAATTTGTAGTTGATTTGCAGCACTTTGCTCTCCCTAATAGAGTTTTTATTTCTTAATGGTGGTGGATGCAGTGAATCCAATTATTATTAAAGCTACTAGATTCCATTTAACTTTGGCTAATAGCATCTAATAGCTCGATATCCTAAAACTAAGATTTTTATGTATACCCTTTACTGTATCATGATCCCATATTTGAAATTCTTTAGATAGATATCACAGTCATTACTGGCTTTAGTGCCAAATATAGAATAAGTAAACGTACTATAGAAGATCATACATGTTGTTTGAAACTTGTAGACAAGGTGGATTTATGAAAAGTTTGATTTCGGACTTCCATTGTCTATAAAATTTTGAGTATCACGACGTTTCGATTGATGTGCTATCTTCAATCGTCTCTACTCAGGTTCAGGTCAGTTCACCTGAAGACGATTGAAGATAGCACATCAATCGAAACGTCGTGATACTCAAAATTTTATAGACAATGGAAGTCCGAAATCAAACTTTTCATAAGATCATACATTTATTGCTCTTTTAAATGAAAAAATATTGTTTCAGTTAACATTTTGGTCATGGTCTCTAGAAGATAAGGAAGTTTCCTCCCTTAAGGTATTCAAAATTGGAGGGCATCACAAAATATCGTTGGTTTACAAAACTAATAATCAGACTTCACTGAGTATATATGGATTCGATATCAAAGGAAATGGAATGAGTTCTGATCACTGGTATGTATAGATGTTATTATAACTGTGTATAACCTGATATCATTTTTATATAAGACGATCATGTACTGTTTGCTAGTTTTTCTCATTTACACTTTTACTACACCAGAATCAAAATTAACTTTGAAACAACAAAATCATTCGGAACATAAAATTAAAATGCCAAAGCAATTATCTCTGAACCTCATTCTCTCCCTTATTCTTTTACTTCCTTTGCTCTGTTCTTCTTCCTCTCCTTTACATTGAATGGTTTTTGGTTTTTCGGAAATCGTAACAATAGCAGTGAAGTTGATGTTCACGTCTTGTATTTCACAGGTTCATAAACTCCATTACTTTGAATGAACCAGGAGATTCGATAGCAATCAACCATCTTGGAGATGACTATTACATTTCCGTACCACAGACGAAATCGAATTTTGTACAGGTATACAAACTATCAAATAACGTTATCCAACCCTACAAACGCATACCAAGCAACAACGTCCGAAGTGTAGCATCTTTCGAAATTATCTTCAAGAGTTTCATCGCTGTGGATGGACAGTCAGCAGGGATCTTCGAGTTCCTGGAGGGGGACATCGTTAGAAGGAATGTTTCGAACAGCAATCTCCATGGTATCCATTATTGGTTACCTGTTCCCGTGGATACTTTGAGGGATGAAGTGATATTATTCGCGGAAAGAGAAGTCGACCATGGTACTCATAAATCGTTTGGCGTTGAGATTATAACGTATAATGGAAGTAAGAATATTTTTTACTACATAGACAAGCTGATATCTGTTTTAGGAAATATGCAATATTTTCCATGTGATGGAAAATTCTACCAGAAATGATGATATAACTACGCGCGCTTTCAAAAACGTGTGCTTAAATTTTATTAATCAAATTATTAAAGAGTTGCCAAAATATCAGTATTTTTTTCTCGTTCAGCTGATGTGTTTTTAGAAATGTTCACTTCAGAGAAAAAATAAAAATGAAAAATGTTACAAAATTCAATTTTACATAAGATCTAGCTGAGTTAAAATCGAAGAAAACATTTTTAAGACTGCAAAAGTAGTAAAAAGTATAAGAAAACTATGTGAAAAATCGAGCTACTTTCAGATAATTGAGAGGACTTTTAAAATACACAAAAATAACATTTAACGTAATAGTTTTTTGCGCAATAATTTTAAATCCATATCTGACAAAAAAAGGTTGATATTGCAAATTGAACTAATTCTGAAGTAAGGCTTTTAAACCCTTGAAAATTTAATCACACATCCAATTGAAATCGGTTTGTTAAGACACCTGTGGTAATTTTTTAAAGATTTGCTTTTTCAGTAATTTCTATTATTTTTGAAACATTAAAAATGTTTTTTATATTTTAAGTCAATTAAGTCTAATGTAAAATTGAATTACGAACCTTTTTTGTATTTGCGCTGTTTCTCTCAAGTGAATGGTTTATATATTCACAAATAAAACTCTCTTCCTTTCAATGACGCATTTCGATTTATATTTAAATCATCGCCAGTGAATGAAAGAGATTTTTATTTGTGAAACTGTGTGTTAATTACACAATCTTTTTATCTGCAAGATGGAAGAGTTTTATCAATTAAGAGCATCTTCAATCTATATAACTAGTTTAATCAAAATTTGAGCGCACGCTTTTCAATTAAAGACTATATCTCATGTTTAGTAGTTTAGAGAAGATTTTAATACTCTCTATGGCTCCAAAGTACTACAATAACATGTTTCCAGTTAAATTTGAAGAACATGAAGATGTGCCATGTCATCACTTTGGCGAAAAGATCAACTGGCTGGAATGTCTCTCTGGTACTGAAGGGATGTTGGGCTCTACGTACATAGTTTTGGGCGATTTGATAGGCTTGGTTGTACCTAGGATCCAGGAAGAAGTATCAGTACTGTTCACAGTCAATACTACCATCAGGAAGATAGACAATCCAAAGAAAAACGATATCGAGTATTATAAGAAGTTACGAAGTGAGTTGGAGGTAGGTCACTTCCTGAAATATATGTGTCACTTAAATGTTCGTATTTCCAGTGTAGTATCTTGATTAGATTTGAAGGCTATTGGTAAATGAAATTTGGGTATATACCTCGTTTAATACAATAGTTGTTAGTAGATTAGGTTAATCAGGATTGTTTATTGTGCTAGTGATGGTCTTCTGGGTCGGCAAAAAGGGCCAAAGGTCTACTACTACTACTTGATAGTCAGCAGATCTTTTTGATTCGCATTGAACATAAATGGTTCTAGAAAAAAAGTTGAAGGACCACTATTTTAGACGTACTTACACTGCAAGCCAACTAAACAAAATTGCGAATAATGCTAAGGATAAAGCTCAATGAATTATAACAAATTGACATTTCAGAAGAGCATCAATATGTCTGAATTCCAATTATCCGAAGTGAAAAAATATAAGTCAGTACAAGAGAACAGATCAAAGCTACGATACGAGAACGTCTTGGGAAGTATCGAACCTAGAAACGTTTCTCACTATACCCAGATCCTTCAAGAGCTTTCTGATGACGTTGAGGCTTTAGTGAACAAGGTGAAAAATATATCTGCCAAGGAAAATAACAGCCATTATGAATCTATTAGAATATTTGGACCAGTTGTGTTCGAAGGACCTGTAAGCTTTAGCGACGTTGAAGTCAAGTTTATTAATGAGGAACCGGCAACAATTTTACTAGAAGATATTGTCAGGTAATGTAAGAAACTATAAAATTATTCAATTTACTTATTTTCTCTCATTTGGGATTAACAAACAAACCGGTAGAAAACCTGGTCCCTGAACAATATTCAACCAAACTCAGTCACATTCTAACTGATGAATTGGGATAACAACCATGATTTAACTTTATACAGGCTTTAGCTTTTCTCTTGCAATTGTATTCTTCTTTATATAATAATTATAGAAACTTGCTCCTATTTTACTCTGTCTCCTGTTTCCCCAAAGTATTCACTAAAATTTAGGCTTTAAATATATTATGTTTGTCTTTTTGATTCTACAGTTGATAGGTTCAGTAGACACCAATATAAAATTTGCCACACACACACAGTCTATTTTTGTATCGCCATTTTTATTTTCTCGACGCTTCCTGTTAGAGTATAATTGTTATCTTGAAAAGTTTTCTGGTATTATTTAGATGCATGCTTCAGTCTTTTAGATAATCCACCTGCATATGATATGATATGATGATGAATTACTAATAAAAGTTAGTAAATTTCTTTGAATCAAAGATGTGGAGCCAAGTCTTAGACATTCCGTTTTGACAAATTCTTGAGAAAAAGCATTACTGCAAAGAACATTTCATATAGCGAGTTTCTCCCTAACAAAAATTACAAAATAGATTAGAGGCTATTGTTGGAATGAGTCGATAAAGATTGGTTCGATTTTAGGAAAGACAATATCAGAGAGCGTTTGTCTAACAAAACGTTCTCAAGTCTCGAAGCAGACATGGTACACTTCGAAAAAGTAAATGGGATTAGAACAGCTGAGATTATTTACGCCGACGATATTGCTCCAACTATCAACGGAAACCTAGTTTTTGAACAGCCTGTAGAAGTAGACAAGATTATCAATACTATAAAACAAAGAAGTAACTTCCAAGAATCATTATTAGGTAAGCCAACATTGAATCATTATGTTTTTTCTTATAGATAACTTCTGGCAAAGACAGACAACCTATCGTGATCCAAAAGCGCTGCGAGATAATACATGTCCATTCATATTGACCTTGAAATGCTGTACGAGGGTCACGCTGAAAGTTTTTAGATACAGAAAAACTAAAAGGTTTTTTTTTAAAACTTTATTCTGCTTTTTTAACATATTCCCCCCCTACCTCAATACGCATTCGGTGAAACCACTTGTCAAATTGCACCAATTGCCTCTTCATCGGTGGAAAAATTGCGACTTCGTAACATTTCTTTGATCTTAGGGAATAAGAAGAAGTCGCACGGAGCTAGGTCCGGAGAATAAGGTGGGTGAAACAACAGTTTGACACTCTGTTCAGCAGAAAAATCGAGTATTTTAGTGACGCTGTGGGCGGGTGCGTTGTCATGGTGACATTGAATACCTCGCAGACCAGTCTTTGGACAGCTCTTGTATAGTTTTTGGAAGACTACAGGAATACATTTGGTTATATTCCATTCAGAAGTAACTGTCCTTTGATTTTCCAAGACTACCGTTGTGATGTATCGACTTTTAGAAGAAAAAGGTGCGACCATTTTCTTTCCAACGCTCTTGGAACGACGGATTTTCGATGGAGGCTGCTCACTTTCAAAGCACCAAACTAATGCCTGCTGTTTAGTTTAGGGAACATAATAATAGAACCATGTTTCGTCTCCGGTTACGATATTAAAAGCGTTTTTACTGTGCCCATTATCAAATTTTTCAAGCATAAACTTAGCCGAATCAACTCTTGTTGCTGTTTGCTCACTGGTCAACAAATGTGGCACCCATCTGGAACACTGCTTCCTCAGGCGAAGGTGATCGAGAATGATTGTTCGGACCACTGCCGATCCAATTCCCAGAGAATCCTCAATCTCGGTGTAGGTTATATATCGACCATTTTTCACCATATTTTACACAGATTCTACAGTTTTCGGAGTAACAGCAGTGGGCGGTCGACCTGTGCAAGGTTCATCATCGAGTGAGACCCAGGCCCTTTTAAACTTAGCAAACCAATTAAATCTGTAGTCCTAGAAGGGCCAGAGTCCGCAAAGTAACTCACTAATCTTTCGTGACATTCCGCTTGTTTTAGCCCCTTTTTATAGTCATAGAAAGTCATGGCTCGAAAATCGCGACTGCCCGGTTCCATTTTCACGTTAAAATTCGGCCAACACTTCGATGCATTCGAGACCGTGGCAAGGCAACTACTGAACGATTCAAACGTTGCCTTTGCGTGTAAGCACTTACAACAAATTAGCTGCGTGCTCAAACTTGTTTAAACTTGTATAAATTAAATTAAATTAAATTAAAAAACTCAAAGAATTTGAAAACGAAACGAAACATTTTCTAGGTGATCGAAGAGAAAATGAAATAACATCCGAAGGCGCAATACATTTTCCAGCAAATGTCTCAGTAGATTTTGTCAATGGTATCAATTTCACGGAATTTGTCCGCGGCCTGTGTTTGGTGGACACCAAGTGTTACATACCAGGAAAAGTCATAATAAATGGGGTAAGGTTGTTATTTATGCAAGTAATAATTAGTTTTTAAAAATGACATGTACATGACATGAAGTATAGATGATAAAATAGATGGTACATTGTGCTCAATGAAGCACAAGTTTAACCTTGCTAATTTAGTTGTAGGGTGAATAAAATAATTACGATTTTTTTTATTTCCTGAATGGGTTTGTTTCAGAATATTACTGCTATTGATGCTGAAACATTCAAACTGAATCAACTAAAATTTCCGGATGACTATCTGTTCGATGATGATGTCAGGCACGCAAATATTACAGGTAAAAGACGCAATTTAGCAGGAACAATTAGTAGTTTACATATCCCGTATATCTTCATTTTAGCAACTTGCTCAAAGTGTTCCCATAATTGGCGCTGACAACGACATCTATCGAGAAGGGTGATTTATAGCAACATCCCTTGTCCTTCATAAACGTTTTTAGGACGTACCATTATCAACAACATTGACGTCAGAAACTGACGACTGATAATGATTATATACTCTCCACTAAACATGCAACCTATATAAATCTGAACTAATAATAATCGGAGAATATATTGAAAAATGTGTCGCCAGTGGTTATCGAACCCACAACCATCGGCATTCTACGCTTCAACCGTTCAGTCATGACAAACTGTCACACAAACCGTACTGTATCTTCCATAAAGTATTTGTCATTCTGTGTGACAGTTCGTTATGGCTGAATGGTTAAAGCTTCTGCCTAGAATGCTGGAGGTTTTGAGCTCGATCTCCACTGGAGACTATTTTTTCTCATATTATTATTATTTGGGTCCCTCTTACGGTTTGCAGAGGAACCCTGTATCAGAGCCAGGGCTTTTTATATGACCTCCTGCTTCAATATTTGTATTACTAAATATTTAAAACCTACAGATCCAGGCATTTACTTTGCACAAAAGTCTCCTTAAGTTGGTTACAGAACCTGCATTTGAGTTTGACAACCCCCATGATATCGGCCCAACTGACAATGTCCTTTTAGAAAACCTACTCTCACAGTCTCACCTTTTCACCTCTGTAAATTATCCGTGAACACGGTATTTCCCTTCACTATGAATTATTTCTCTATGCGTGATTTGGTTACAACACACGTCTTTGGACCTATTAGGTTTTTAGATGGGCATCCAGGACCGCCTTTCGATTTATTTCATACCACTAGAGAAACCTCAGACCATTTAGGGCTTCTACAGATACCTACAACAAGTTGAATGTGGATCGAACCAACTGCTTGCAATGCAACGTGGCACATAACTTATATCCGATACTTTGAGATCGCATTTTAGAATTTTTGAATGGAAACGTATAAAAAGCTCTAATCAACTATAAGGTTAAGGCAAAAACAATTGATATGGACTAAGTCAAAAAGTAGAATCAACCTATACTGGTATTTGATAGATCGTGATACTTTTCTATTCTATATTTATCAACTCTATAACATACTGTGAAGAACAGAATATACTAGAAATTCGATTAATCTTTTCTTTGTAGGTCACAAAACGTTTGTAAATACACTCTCTGCGAATGAAGTGAACTTGCAAGGCAAACTAGATGGCGTAGATCCAATGGAAATAGTTACGCTTACCACAGATCAAAATATTCCAGCAAAACTTGCTTTCCAAAATCTACAGGTTACAAAGAAACTAAATGTACGTTTAAATCTCAAGGACTGTAATTTTTTTTATTGTAGATGCTCATACTTGGTGAAACTCCATCATTCAGATGAAATTGTGTAATTTGAACACAGGGTTTCACAAATCAAATCAATTTTTTGTGTTGAAATTGCATTGAAATGTTCATTTGGATTATTAATCTTGGTATGAGGTTATTAGTCTTTTCAATTTCTAGGTGACAGGTAGAATCTTAGATGCGCATAACAATATGTTATCACAAAACCCAACTTTGAACAGCTCAAACATCTTGGAGTCGAACGTGAACTTCAGAAACATCGAGATCGATGGAACTGTAATTGTTGATGATCATTTTAATGGAGAATCTTTCAAAAGAACACTCGAAGACATTGTTTACCAGGTATGCATTTGCAATAAATATGATCTACAAATGTTCTGTTTCAGACTTCCATTTTCTATAAAATTTTGATTGTCAAGACGTTTTGATTGTTTTATCTTCAATCATCTTCAGGTGCACTGGCGATCATGTCCTTCCGTAGTTATTTAAACTCCTCTGGCAGACATGTCGTTTGTGTGGCTAGTTCTGATTGGTTCGGACGGTGTCCCAGTTGAGTGAAGTAGTTTTCTGTTGACAGGGCTTCTGGGTCATGTTCGTCATGTCATGTTCGCGATCAAGTTAGTTCAATCCAGTTGTAGTACCTTTATTTTTCTTATAAGTGAATATTGGTTTTATTTATACGTTAGAATTGCTATAAACGTGGTCAGCTACTTAGGATTTTTCTGTCACTGCTCGCTATGTATTCAGTCGATGTTCTTTAATTTCTACTTCTAGTGATCTCCATGTTTCGCCAACATATATTTAGCCGCATTCGCACGGTACTTGGTGGATGCAATTCTTGGTTTCTTGATGTTTATACTTGAGTTGGTGTACATATTTTCCATCAACATACAATAAAATGTTACATTCACCACTTAACCATGAAACAGTACTACAGATAATTGAATTTCCATTCTAGGATATGCCTGAAGTTAATATAAGCGCACTGAAATTTTTCCCGAAGCCAGTTACAGTCCAGAATCAGTTAACAATAACAACCGAATCTATAAACAGTGTTAATCTTCAATCACTAGTCACCAAAGACACGCACCAAGACTTAAAGTTAAACCGCTTAAACGGCGATGTTACCATCCGAAATCTGGTTGTTTCGGGTGATTATGATGGTAAAAACATAACACAACTAGACGACGAGCTAGTTAAATTGACTGGAACCCAATACATAGCATCAACCTTGACTTTTATGGATCAGCTGGAAGTGGATAGCCTGAACGTCAAGAAACTGAATGATTTATTACCCGAAGAGTACTTTTTTACAACAGGTGTCAACAATATAAAAACAGATATGGAGTTCGAGGATGTGCAGGTGAGTGTCCTTTCTGGCAATAGGTATTGAAATATTTTTGGAAATTAGTTCTAGCCGTTCAACCTTTTCAAAATTTATGGAGCTGAGATAGGAGCTGGCGCTGGATACAGCTCTTATGTCAGAATGGGCTATTGGGCCTCCATGCCTGGCGAGGATGGGAGCAAGGGGCACATGCATTGGCCCCGAACCCTTACTGGGTATTAGCAGGGGCCAGGTCAGTAATGCCCTAGATGATTGGGCGTATAACGAACTTGCATGGATGGAGAGAGATGCCTGCAGGCAGTCCAAGAGGTTCATAGTAGGCCACAAAAAACGTAGGGAGCTATGGCTATTGAACCAGAGGAAGGATTGACTCCCCTTGTTAGTAGAGATCCTCACACTCATAGGAGTGGTCAAAGACCCAATCTGTCAGAGGTGCTGGGAGGAGGACGAGACCTCGTTCCACTTCCTAGGTTTGTGTACCGTATACAGCGGCCTTAGGGCTGAGGTGTTCGGCACAGAAGAGTTTGACAGGGAAGAGTGCTACTTATTAAAAGGTCTGGAAGGTTCGACACTAGCCCTTTTTGCCAGTCGGAGAGCTGCAATATTGACCTTGGAAACTTTCTCCAACCAACAATTATGCTGTTGCATCGCCAAACTTTTGGTTTCAAAGATGAATGAATGAAATAATGTAGGAGCATTCGTTGTACAATATAAATTTCACACATTTATTTTGAAGGTAACACAACTACTAGTAGGAGAGAACGTAATTGGGATGTCTTCAGATAATGGTCTGTTAGATAGTTTGGAGGAGAGGTACTTTAGCATCACCAAGAATCAAAATATAGACAGCGATTATTCAATAACTCTTTCAAACGTAGAAGACATGTTTGTGGATACATTGAATGGATTGAATAGCAATATTTCATCTCAAGAAAAGTTTGGGGATATAATTCAAGAACTTCTGAATCAAGATACGTTACGAGTAGAAGGTATGGCTATAGAAATTACCCATTTTAATAATTTTTCAACATACTCCCATTTCTAGCTAAATTGCAACTATAAAAGATTTTTAGCAATTATTTGAATCAATGATAAAGTGTAATCTTTCAGATTTATACTTCACACAATCGGTCAAAGTCAATACGATCAACAATAAGACAACAGATATGTCTGGTTTTAACCAATTACGACATTTGAAAGCTGCCCATTCAAACTTGTCTATCGAGGTAAGAAAATTTTATTCGTAAAGATATCAATTACCACAGATAAAAACACAGGATAAATTTTCCGCTATTACGCTACTTCCCTGCTTCGCCTATTGATGTGGGAAGAAAGATTATTGAGCAATCGGAAAATATCTGATAATACATGATATTTCAGTACCAACTGCTTGTGATAAATAGTTATAATTCATTTTTATTCATACCTTTTTGCAGGGAAATGTATACTTTGACGACTTGGATATCGTGTTATTCGGTAATGCAAACTGGAGCAATATTGTTGATGACTTCGTTTTCAAAAATAACTCCAATTTCAAAGTAAAAGGCGAGAAGACCTTCACCGATGAAGTTTCTGTAGAGAAGTTGATCCAGACAGAAAAGCTAAACGATATTTTCTTAGACAATATACTCACCAAACAAGGTGAACAGGAGTTGAAAGGAGATATATTTATAAAGGGGAATGTCTCTTTCAGCGATCTGCTACTTGAAGATGGCCACGATATCATCAGTAAATTGCTAGTAGAAAATGGAACTTTCATCGTCCTTGGTAAGTTCATCAGTTTATGCAGATCGTAGATGCTCTTCCATCATGTAAAAAAAGGGTTTATTGTCGATACTGGTTGCCTTTAAGTATGCAATCTTATGCTTTCTTCTGTATGTGCTTCATGGACAAAGTTCATCCCGAAGGATTGCGATTTTCAACATTTCTATTTCATTTTACATTGATAGAACTACAAAAAAATTTAAAAATATTAACATACCACTCATAACCATATCTTTCAATTTTAGGTGACATGTTGTTTTTGCGACTGCCCCATATACAGAATTTAACCTACGATGGGTTAATCAACGGAAAAAATTTGGAAAGAGAAATTCTTGAAACGTTTTCTTTAGACAACTTAACAGAAGTTAAATCGACGGTAGTATTCGAGGGTCCTGTAAGTAAATTTAGTAAACTAGTAAATAATAGAATAAAGATAAATAGCACATCTTAATTCCATAAAAAACAGCTGCTTGGTACTTTATGCTCACAGATACCCATCACTCTCTCCCTATCTCACTCTGTCTAACTCCTTATTCAAGATAATATACTTTCCGTCAGCCATCACGCCATCACAGCAGCTGATCGCAACTCTCTTAATATGTACCACACTCTGGCATGCTTATTAGTGTTTTAAGTTCTGTAAACTAAATTATCTGGATCTGACAACGTATTCTTTGTCTTACGTTTGCTGTTTTTAGGTAAATATCACAGGAAACGTTGGAGTGGAGAAGTCACTAAATAACATTTTTCTTTCTGATGCTTTATCGAAAATTGTCCTGATAGAAGAAGACAGCAGCATATCTAGCACTGTTGCATTCTGTCATCCAGTACTAATTAATGAAAGTCTCACCATAGACAATAATTTAGTGACTCAAAAGCTGTCTGGATTCGTTTTGAAGGATTGGAGGGAAAGAGCTGTTCTATTGAATAGAGGATACTTATCAGGTACGTTTTTAATGATTTAACCCTCCTCATATCTAAAGCAATGAAAAGAAGTAGTATTTATACTCACCACTAAATCAAAGATGGGCTTAGTCAAGGAGGTCATCTATATGGTTTCCATGAGCGAAATCGCAAACAACCTTGAAGATGCAATTTTTGAAAGTGGCGATTCAAAATTGTTCTTAAATGAAAAACCATAAAACAGGAGGCTGCTTGATCCTCTCGACTCTTGATTACAACTACCTTGCTAGAATTTAGATGATTATGTTTTTCATTCAAATATATTTTATGGATTGCAACTTATACATCTGATAAAATATCTGCCTCGTTTCAGGAAACTATACTTTTGAAGAAGTTATTGTCAAGGATAATCTTGTTACTGAAAAAATAAACAACATCAGTATGGATAACATCGTGCCTTTGTTATCAAATCAAAGTATTGATGAGTTACATTTCCTGGAAGCACTTGTTATCAATGATATATCTGCCGTTGAAACTGTAAATGGCCGTAACCTATCTAAAGATTTTGAAAATACATTCATGGTAAGCAATCCTCAGATTTTTGAGCAATTTCAGTTTTTATACGATAAAAGGGTATGAGTATAATTATAATTTTGTGAGGAAGTTGCTGCAAATGACCCACGTTGAATGAGGATCTATAAGGTTACCAATATATTCAATTTGTTGGTATAGAGAACCTTTCTCAAGGACAGAAAAGCTATAGTGCTCCAAAATCTTACAAACAACCTCCACAGTCTAGAACATAGAAGAAGGATTCCTGATCTGTCCCTATCCTATAGAAATTATCATAGCAGATATTCGACCCAGATATGTCGCATAATAACTCCAAGATTCGCGAGTACAGCAAATACTGGAGGAGGTCATCCTCATCAGGTCGAGATTACAACCACTCGAACAAACCTGATCCAAACGTCGTTTTTTTGGAGAACCTCGCTGATGTCGACGTTATTCCCAGATGGTTATATTCTACAACGTTTCAAGGTCAACTTGAATAGACATTTAGCCTTGCGCAATGCTTATGAAGCGCGATAGGTTATATGCCTTTGCGTGAGGTGATCTATAAAAAAATTAGTGCATGTGCCGGTCTCCGGTGACGATATTAAAAGTGTTCTTACCCTGCCCATTATCAAATTTTTCAGGCTTAAACTTAGCCCAATCAACTCATGTTGCTTTTTGCTCACTGGTCAACAAATGTGACACCCATCTAGAACACCGATTCCTCAGGCGACGGTGATCATGAATGATTGCTCGGACTGCCGATCTAATCCCCAGAGAAGCCTCAATCTCGGTGTATGTTATATGCTGCTCTTTTTTACCATATTTTGCACAGCTTCTACAGTTTCTGGAGTAACATGAGTGGGCGGTCGACCTTTGCAACTACTGCACGATTCAAAACGCTGCCTTTGCGTGTAAGCACCTACAACTCAGACTTAATAGCTGCGTGCTCAAACTTGTTTATACTTGTATAGATTACTTTCAGCGTGACCCTCGTATTGTTCCCTTCAAATTGACACTCACTCATTCTTCAGGTAGATACAGATCAAACCATACCATCGATCATCTTCGAGAACAATGTGCTGATCCGTAAAAACCTCAACGCATCTCTCCTCAATAACAAACCAGCTGCCAAGATTGTGACGACAAACACAGACCAGGAACTGACCGCAAACTACAGCTTCGCCAAAGTCACCGCTCAAGGTGACCTGAAAATTGAGGGTCTCCTGAATGAGATCGACACCAAGAGGTGGAAAGACAACCTACTGAGAGTGTCTGGAGCCACTTCACAGCAGATCAACAGGTCATTTGACATTGCTGAGAACGTTACTTTCGAGGAAGATGCTGACGGCGATGGACTGATAGCAGGTTTGGACTTGGTGGAGTTGGCGGAAAAGGTTGATGAGGTTAAAAAGAACAAGTTCGAAGCTGATCGTGGTATGATCGTAAGTTGAGTTTTCTTCGATTTAATTAGTTACTATTTACTATTATGTAACTATAGTTTTGTTCCAACAGATGATCCCATCATCGTTTTCGAATCAGTTATGAATTATTTCACATCACTATTACGTAAATACGAGGCTGTGCAATATGTATCACCTATTTTCAGTAGGCCGTGGTGGTGACAATTAGATTGACAGTTTTATGTGCGTCAATTAATGCAATTTAGATAAAAGAATTGTGTATTTAACACACAGTTTCACAAATAAAACTCCTTTTCCTTTAGTGACGCGCCTCAATTTATATTTAGGTCATCGTCGCACTGTCAGATTTGACTTTTAACAAAGGCTACTTAGATTACTTGCCAACTAACTAGATGCTATCATGGATTAAAACTAGAGCTCTAAAATCTAGCACACCCTTTATCCTGTGTCTTCTATTAAATTATATTTTTTTCTTCTTTTGGTCTATTTTAGGGGACTATATATTTTGTTAACAATAACGTTTCCATTAAAATACAAATGATTTATATTATATAAGATCATCTTCTCCTTTATAGGATGATTACAATAACATCTGTATGGATATCAAGTACCTAAGCGAAATGACAGGAAATCAAATTTACAAATTCAAGTACTTCGAAGAATGGCAAGAAATGGTGTTCGGCCATTCTATCCACCATACATTCTACTTTGAGTATAAACACAGCAAGTACCTGCTAGTGAATGAAGACAACTGTCAGTCTCACTTATTCGTTTTCGGAAAAAATGCATTCCTCCCAATTACAACAATTGAAACTGGTGACGTTTCACAAACAATAACTGTTCGGGATGGCGACAAAGCATTATATCTCGTCACAAACAACCAGAAGCCTGAGAAGTCTGGACAATGCTCCAATAATGGCACTAATGCTTGGCAGTTTGAAGATGGGAAATTGGAGGTGAGATTATTGCTTGCTGTATCATATGGTTAGGGTATTTGTGGTTGGGCAGTTAGAATATAATATTAATCGCATGCGCTATAACAAATTGTCTTTAACTTGAATAGTTCTGTTGCCATACAAACATTTTGTATCCATTAAATTAAAAATTTA
The DNA here is from genome assembly GCA_949316355.1 of Bruchidius siliquastri. Lineage (NCBI taxonomy): Eukaryota > Metazoa > Arthropoda > Insecta > Coleoptera > Chrysomelidae > Bruchidius > Bruchidius siliquastri. Next base: position 26,005,066 of record OX438536.1, read on the forward strand.
TGTTTCAGCTAATGTTCAAGATGGATGACTTGGTACTGCTACAAGACTCTATGATACCCAACACATTTTATGGGTTAGGTCGAGATGGAGTAGCAGAGTTTCTGATTCGTCCTACTTTGAGAAGTTATCGTCCAGTTCGTAGATGGATTTTCTTCAGTGGTAAGTTGCAGTCATCGTTCAAGGGTCAACTCTGTGGAAAGTTGTTTACGTCGCGATAAGTATGTTTATTTGTACAGCTGCCAGCTGAAATATATTAGGTGCAAAGTCTATGAAAACCTGTCAATAGAATGAAAAAATATATAGATGAAATGTAAGATTATGTTTTTTTTTTAGAAAATGCCATGTTTCTGCCTAGAGGCATGCAAACAGGTTTGACTCTATACACGGAAAAGAAATTGATCCACTTGAATAGAATAAGCAGCCAAGAAAAGATAAGCGATGACGATGACGACGATCTACAGACGGTATTGCGAGGTAAGTCGATTCAAATACTTTCTGAATCTTATACATACATATATCGCAAGGAAGTGATGAGAGTGGAGGTTTTATCAATTCCGTAAGGGTTTTTTCAAAATAACAACTGTGGGGTGAGAAAATAAGTGACATGATCAAGAACCCAATTTGGTGCATCCTAATCGATGGGGATTCATCTATTGAGCGCGTAAAAAAATGCTGTAAAGTAGGTAGGCTCTGATTTCCGCATTCCGGATTTTAAGTTTCGGTGTCCGGGTTTCTAGTTCTGGGTTCTGCGTTATTGCTTCCTGGTTCCGAGTCCCGGTTCGCTGTTCTGGGTTCCGAGTTCCGCATTCTGTTTCCGGTTTAGGGTTTCGGAATCCGAGTTCCTGTTTCCAGGTTCCGGGAATTTCACTATTAAACTTGACAGGTATGAATAGGAAAACACTACGTTGTCCTTAATCAGGATTTGTTTACTAACTTCCTTTCAACGTTTATCATAGTTACCAAAATTTGCTACGATCAGAACTGAAACTGTATTCATCCACATCAGGTTCACCTTACAAAGCAACATTTTTCACGAATTCCTTGGAAACTTGTGGCTTGTGAATCACCCTCCAAAAATATTATTCATGTTTTCCAACTTTTGCATCGGCACCTGATTGAGATTATACAATAGTAAAATAAAAAAATATCTTTCGAGGACAGTAACTTATATTGTCTACTAGATTAACCTCAATATGTAAAATGGGTAGGACTCAGAGTTATACTCATCTCCGCGAAAAGGGCGGCTCTTGGGAACTAGCTAGAGAGGCAAAAGGGCCTTTAGAGGGCCCTTACACTGATGACTACTACCATCGGAACGTCTTTTCTCTTTCATTGATTTATTCATTGTTCAATTTCAGGTGGTCTACGTGAAACTCCAAATAAATTCATATCCAAACAAATGAATGGCACTGTGATCACTACCACGGTAGGCACCAGAAGTTCCAGCGAAACTCTATTAGTGGTAACAGAAAAGGATGACAGAGGAACAGATTTCATAAATGTAATTTTCTTTAGTTTACATGTAACTCCGATCTATATAACATTTTTTATTTCAGATATTTTCAAATCCTATAGAAGGAGATCTGTTCCAAAGAATACCAGCTTATAGGCCGTCATCGATGTTGTCGTTAGATTTTGGCCAGGGGCAGACGTTGTTAGTCTTTTTGGAAGATGAAACAGTCATACAAGTGTTCGAATATAAAGGTAATTGTGCTTGGGATAATCGAAACAACCTACTTGTCTTGATAATTTATCACAACGTTTCGATTTTTGTGGAATATATACTCAATCGTCTTCAGGTGAAAAGATCGACCCTATGCTTTGATGCTGCTTCTATACTTTGTCCACGTAGTCATGCTTAATCCCACCCCATTCGATCTCCGACTGGTAAGCGACAGTGTCGCCGAATGCGGTAACTGACACTGACCGGCGAATGATGAGTAAGCGCCGCTGAATCACTCATTGGAAACAAAAAACAACGGCAGCACTGTTCGCCGCCTGAACCAATCAGGACTAGCCCAACAACAGGCCAGCTAAAGAAGTATAAATAGCTATCGAAGGGACATTCATTTGATGACGTTTGATAATAGTAGATCCATGTAAACGTCATAACGATTAAAAATTACCTTGACAGCGAAAGTCCAAATCAAAACTTTTGTAATGGATATTTCTGTTTGGTGTTTTTCAGGTATCGAAGGCTTCCAGTGGCGAAACTCGGCACAGATACCAGGTTCTCAGTTATTTCTGATGTCGCTACCAATACAATCACAGACGGACAGTACAAAAACCATTGGGGTGGTGAATGGAAATAAAATAAAGTTAATTAAATCTGTGATGGTGGGAGCTCGATTCAAAGAAGAGGAAAAATGCCACTTGAATTTGTGATTGTCTTTCAGTATGTTTGTTTATATGTGTTTATATTTGTTTATAGTTATTTGTTAAATATTTATTCTAATTATTTATTATACATTCAAAGAATAGAGACATGAGAAGTTATAAAACGCACTTCATTTCGTTTCCATACTTTGAAGAAAGAAAATTTTCCTATATTACGTAACATGAATGGGTTTCAAGTAAGGCTTTCTGGGTTTCGCGACCTGGGATCCCAGATCCGAGTTCCGAGTTTACTGTTCCGAGTTCCGCGTTTCGGATTCTGGGTTCGGGGTTCCGCGTTCTGGGTTCTACGTGTGGGTTCTCGGTTCCTAGTTCCGGGTTCTCGATTCCGAGTTCCGGGATTACACTCATTACACTCTTCAAACATATATAGCAAAAAAGTTACATCGCTCTTAATCGGATTTGTTTATTAACTTCCATTCAACATTTAGTAGTTACGAAAATTTGCTACGATAAAAACTGAAAATGCATTCATCCACATCAGGTTCACCTGTCAAGGCAACTGTTTTCATGAATTCTCTGAACGCCAGTGAATCACCCTCCAGAAAATATTCTTCATGTTTTCCAGCTTTTGTTTCGGTACCTGATTGAGATTCTACAATATCAAAATAAAAAGAACATATTTTTGTACATTTTCAGTGGAATTGTAAAGATATTATCATACAATTAATCGTCATGTTTTTTGTTTTTTAAACTATAATTTATTTCTTACAACTTTCAAACCGCGTTGTACCTCGATTACGTCATACCTTATTACCTTCTGAATATATGTTCCTTAAACATTACCTTTATTCGAAGTTACTGACGTTTGCTCATCCGCTACAAGGACAGAACATTCTGCTTCGGAACACATACAAGTAGTTCCCTCCTCACAGTTCAGTCCTTCATCTACATAAACATGGTTAGCAGGAATCATCTCTTCACAACCAATGGGCTGGACGAGAGCGTGTTCTACATTGGATCTTTCACTGTCGTCATACCCCATGTGGGTACAATTACATTCCATTTTGCAGACCAGGTTTCTATTTTCTCCAACATGAGATAAGTTACAACTGAGGTCTCTTGAAGACTGCGAAGCAGTGGTGCGAGTATCACAAAGAGAATTCGACTTGAAGTGAACCCCAGCCTCCTCTTGGAGGAAATGGTTAGTTTGTGATGTCAAACCACTTCTTACGCAGCATAAACAGTCTTTTGTGGGTGCGGTGTTCATAGTAGAGTAAATATCACCAGGATAATTGATCTTGAAGTGATCACCAGCCTCCTCTTGGAGGAAATGGTTAGTTTGTGATGTTAAACCACTTCTTACCCAGCATGAACAATTTCTTGTAGGCGCTGTGTGCAGAGGTTTTATACAAGATCCACACAAATAACTGTAATTTCTCTTGCAATCAATACATGCACCATTAAATGTTTCATGGCAACTATAGTCTTGATTACACATATGTGATCTTGAATTATAGTTTTCCATGGGATCTGAATCTAAGCTCTTTTGAGATCCAGATTCTTGCAATTGTCTGTTCGACCATGCGCCGAATTTTTGCATGGCTCTGGCCTCGGTTTGTTCCAAGTTAGCTTGAAGGTAATTTGTTTCATTTTTTATCTCTCTCAAAGTTTGCAACATCTTTTTGTAAATGTTCTGTTGGTCTTCCAGTCCTTTGATCAAGTACGGCTTTTCGCTGCTTTGACATTTCTCCAGTTTTGCTCTTAAATCTAGAATGTTACTTTGACATTGATTTATGGCATCCGAACATACCTTCGCCATCTGCAGTTTACTTTCTAAGGCATTTTTGTAGTACTCTATGTCTGCAGTTTGTTCTGAGCTGAATTGTTTGAACAATTTCATATCCAATTCTTTCAAGTTGTTGTGTCCACCTGAATAATATTTTCCGTCAGTGAAATTTTCTTTACTAGTTTGCAAATTCTGGGTGCTTGAAAGATCATGAATATTATTAATGAATAGCTTAGCTTTATGATCAAACAGATTATCCCAGTTTTCTACTCTGTGTCGATTTGGATTCACTGGCTGTTCTGGGATGTTATCAATAATTCTTCTTAATGAAGCTGTTAATTGTAAAGGAAATATAGATATAAAAACTCCGAGGATGGAGCTCATTTATGGTAATATTACATTATATTCCAAGCAAGCTGACCGGTCTCGAGGTAATCTCATATTGTATATTAAAACCCTACCACGCGAAGCTATAGAGAACATCAAAAGCTTGCCCACTCTTTAAAGAATTAAGGTAACGATATACAACGTTATATTATTTCCAATAACTGCATGATTTCAGACTATAAATAGTCGCCAAGCACAAGCATAAGTGAGCTATTTATATCATTTGAAGGATACCAATTTCTTTTTCTTTCTCTGCTATAATCTTTTGCAGCTCATTCATTTCCAACCTAATTTTATCTTTCTGTACCATTTCATCTTTATCGCATTTCGTTTTTAATATAAACTTCTCTCGGAGTATGTCAAAACAGCATTTAATCTTCGAAATGTCGTTTTCAACCTCAATATTTCCTCCTTTCAGAAACTGTTCTACTTGAGAACTACAAATCGATTTATCAATGGAACTCAGTGGAACAGACTCCTGAAAATTCAAATGTGGTTACGATGTACTCAAATATATTCTTTCTATGTTTCTGGTGTAAAAAATATGAATTTCAGCTTAAAATACTTATGTAAAAGTTCCAAGTTACTTGAATCCCAGTAGCATGTAGTAGTCGGTCTTCTAATTCTGCAACTCTCCTCTTCAAACACGTGATCTCTTGTTTAGGATCACTAATTTCGTTGATGACTGCTTCTGTCTTGAGAAGCGACACTCTGTATGCATATTTACATGTACTAATGGTTTCCTAAAAAAATAATGACCAATAATTGTTCAAGTAGATAAAATAATTTCATAAATAGAACTGTTTTTCTTTACTGACGCATTTCGATTCACATTTAAATCATCTTCGGACTGTCAGATTTAAATATACTCGTAAGTCGAAACGCGAAAGAAAAAGAGTTTTATTTGTGAAACTGTGTATTAGGTACACAACTATTTTATCAACATGATGGAAGAGTTTCACCAAGTGAGAGCATCTACAATCTACATGAATTCGTGAAGTGTTTAGTTATCGGAAGACAAGTCGAATGAGTTAGCACCTGTAATTCTAAAACAGAGGTCAGAGATAATATTTTCGATTTCGAAAATTACAGATTTTTTTTTGGATTGGATGGGACTCGAACCTATGTCTTCCAGCATTCCTTCCATCCTAGTCCTTGACGTGTGGTTATACACTGACCCATCCGACTTTACTTCCATACTAGTCTATATCTAATACCTAGTTGCAAATGTGCCATCAAAATTTTAACCACATCATACCTCAATATTATTCTTAGAAATAGCCAGATTAGCTATCATGGTAGATAAACAATTGCCGTTCAGTGAATCCTTGAGCAAATATGTAACGATGCTATTTCTATATGGAATATGAGTTCTTTTACGTTCAGACAGTGCGACGATAACCTGTTGCAGATAGTGCAAAGATAAATTGATATGCTTAGCCTCAGTCAATGCTGTTCCTGTTGTAAGAGACTTGCTCACACGCTCTGACCTGAAAAATATTGTGGGAGTTATATCAATCAATAAATAAAATCACAGTTCTCAAAAAGAAAGAAACGAATTTACTGAATTCCAGCACCATTCCGCGATTCAAGTTCAATTGAATAGCTTTTGGAGCGCGACGATTTTTCTGGTTTTATGAGACGTTGTCTATAAAAAACTGTACAATAATTTAAATTTCTCAAATACAATACCCAGCTAAATCAATGATGTGTAGTTTCGAATATCTCAAGCATTCTGTAGAACCACTTCCTTGGGTTATGTGTATTGTGAATATACAATGGGATCGGGAAGAAAATTCATTCATCGAGGTCTCTGCTATTGTTCTAAAATTGAAAGGTAATTTAACTCTCCCTATATTTTATCATCCTTCAAAAATGCTTAAACATGATCACACCTATTTGTATCTCCCAAAAATAGCAGTTTCATGGCCTCTTCTTCAGTAGCTACCGGCATAACACTCAGATTTCGGATGTGTGCTTCTCCTTTTTTGTCCTCCATTATTATGATTCTCCTGAAATCATTAGCAACGTCTATATATGTTATTAATAGTACTTCAAACAATTGATTTATCACAAAACATAGAAAAACACATGTTTTAACACAACTTTCGGTTATTCTAAACCAGCTTCAGGTTCTTGTCCGATCCTGCAATATCAAAATAATTAATATTTAACAGAACAACAAACTATCATTGAAAACACTCAATCATTATCGCACATCCACCATTATTTTAACTGAACGCATGCAATCCAATTGAATGTCACATTCACCATAATTTTAATTGGTCAAGTAACAATAAAGATTTTATTCAATTTCGATGATTTCTGGTGACTTTCACGCCAGCGGTTGTCAACCAGCATGACTAGAATTCTGAAAACTTTGATTACAATGAAGTAAATAAGGCAAATCATCTCACGGAAGTTCCTCCAAGCTGCTGGCCGAGTTGATCTGCCTGGTATGCAAGAGATCGTAACCAATCTCATTGTAGATTTCCATGTAGCTTATATGGACATACGGTTTTGGCGATACCTGAAACATTGTTCGTTGACAGGCGTACCTAACTGAATTGTATCCCATTGTACCTTTTCATTCCGCTCAAATATATATTGAATACTTCTAGGTATTATGCCTCTATCACTATACTTCTTTGGAGGGCCAGTAATCGTGTACGTTTTTCCACTCCCAGTCTGGAATTGGTAGGCAATATGTATTAAAATTTTCATTTTGATTATATACAAACCTGGCCGTATGCGAAGATAGTGCAATTGTATCCCTCCAATGCGCTAGAAATGTTAAATGGTAATTGTTTATATCGATCTAATGTTCAATGTATATCTACGAACGATTTTCATAACGAATGTCGACATGTTATGTTTACCATTTTAATAATTAAACCAGTTTTGGTTCACAAAACGCAAAAGTCAATCTACTTGATTCCTATTCTTATACACGTGGACAATATCAAACGTTAATTGTGAGAACACACTAGCAAATAAACATATACTTGCGGAACGGCAGTAATGTCAAGCTTTATGTTTGGATTTCAAAGATAAAGATATCAGATTTAATGCTTCCTATAGCATTTTCAATAATTATTTATTTTCATCTCCAAGCCTCGCGCACTAAGGCGCAGCCCATTGGCAACTTACGAAATCAAAGGTCTTAGCACTTGGACTGCTTTACCAATGGGCAGCGCCATAGTGCGTAAACCTTGGAGATGAGTGTTGATGTTGCTATCACAACCTTGACTGGGTTACGTATATACCACCCGATTGCCCTCTACCGCCAGGCTATACTGATGAGTCTAGGCTAAAGACGAAACATGCATGTCTATAGTATAGTGAAGAGCATACAATTAATTATTTATTCTATTACTCATCATTTCACAAATCGAATTTTGGTTACCATAATTATACAAACAAAGATCACAATTATTAGCACTGTATGCTTTTATTTTACCTGTTGAGTAGCGGCTTAGCCACAACTTCAAATAATTCATCTTGACTAGAATCTTCCCCAAAAACTTTATGAAACCTGCAAGCAAAAGTAGTGAAGATACATTTTAATCACAACTCATACTTTCCTACCTGACACCAGACGGAGAATATTGTTATATTCAAAACGTTCAATGTTAATCTTTACCACAGCCTCTTAGAATAATTTTGCAATGAAACTAAAACACCTGGCATGGTTTTGGACAAAACTAATATAACAGATTCAAGAGTCATGTCCTGATTATATCACAGCCATTAAGATAATTAGCTAAATGTTGGGTAAAATAAGGGCATTCACCTTATAGCAGATTGGACTGACTGTTTGAGTGAGTGCCCATAGACTAAAGCCGCAACCAAGAGAATCATAATTATTATAATTTTTAAATTGTTCATTCTTTTTTCGGCTGATGCGTTTTTTAACGGTTGTTACGGTTAGTAATCACTAACAGTGAATTGCAAATTTAACAGCAAGATTATTCATTGAACTATTCATATTTTACAAGCTTTTATTCAATGTATGTAACTATGATGATCGGGTGGAATCCTGCAACTCAATTTTGAAGCAGGTATCATTAACCGAGTGAGCTGATATTTTGTATACACGTTTAGTTTGGATGACAATGCATGGTTAGCTGTGTGGTGTTATTCGAAATGGAGCACCTTATAGAAAATTAATAAAGCTAATGATGGCATATTTCTAGTTGATGAAAATTTCAATTATACCTGTACGACTGATAACCATGACTTTTGTGTCTGGGGTTACGCACAATCAGATCTTCAAAGATGTTATTATCAATACTCTTATTGATAACGTATCTCTGAAAGGAATAAGAAGTCATATGAGTGTATTATGAAAATATACCAAATTTTGAACTTACTACTGTTTTGCTACTGTCATGCTCCTTCTTGAGCCTGGCAAAAACTTTGATAGAGTGGTTAACAGTCATTTATCACGTCTATGCCGAGTGTTGAGTTTGAATATTCAAATTAGCATGATACAACTACAATTAGTTCCATTTTGACACTTTGCTGTCTTACCTGACGTATCGCATCAAGCACAACTCAACAGGGTTGAACAAAAACTTAACCTCAAACGTGCCAGTGTTAACAGCGCAATCATTTCAAATTGTTACTCTTTCCAGCACTAGCAAAGAGGCTCTAACTATAAGATTAATTTTCAGTAGGAATCAACTATTTCAGTAATAAAATAAATGGTAAAACTTCCATAGTATAGTGCCTAAAACTACAGTAAAGATTCATAATTTTATGGAAAATACACCAGGTGTTTTTTTGTGGTGTCAATCCTAAATGACGAAACCTGAAAAGTGATGAATCTGGTCAGTATCAGTCTAACACTCGAGGTGTTCGTACGTATTTTCTTTCTGCTCAGTTAGTCGGTAATAGTGCGTAATGATATTCTGGTGCAATACTTAAATACAGACATTACGTTTTTATATCAACCGGTAGGAGTGACGTTTTTTGTCCCGGCTTTGTTTACAAAAAATGTCTGATGGCCAAAACAACAAAACAGTCGTCGTCCCATATAAGGCAAGCCGATGTGAAATTGTGAATATGCATTTTGAAGATGTTATATTTTTTGTAGACAACGACTCACATAATTCTGATAACTCTCAATATACAGGCAATGGATATAACATTAACAAAAAACTAGGTAAAATGTAATACACGAAATATGTCAGCGTCGTCAACAAAATAATAGTAATAGATTTAGGCTGAATCATACAGGTCCGGATTTTATTTTCTGTAGACGATCGCGATTTGTATATCGGAAGATTATATCCAATGGAATTGGGAAATAAATTGCTAGGGATGAAGACATATAAGAGACATTAATATTGTTGGCAGAAATCGCGTGAAGATTGAACTCGATTCAGCGATAACTGCGAATAACCTGGACTAAATTTCGGAAATACTGAAATCTTTGCAAACCTGAAATTATTTGGGATTTATGAGACTATAAAAGATTTAGTATTACTTTTTTTTTAGACAGGTCTGAAATCCTGGCCAAATCCCTATTCTTGGACTGATACCATTACGTGGGAAGTGTAGCGTCAGTCTAATTGGCGCGATTCAAACAAAAAGTTGTATAGTGTTTGCCAAAAGATCCAGTATCACATGAAAAAAAGATTGTACGACAGAATAACCTGTGAAGTACACTTTTTTCACTTTATTCAACCAAGCTTTCGTATGCATATGCATTCATCATCAGGGCTACAATCTTGCTCAACCGGAAACAAAACCAGAAGTATGTGCCTTAAGTGTCATCTGTCAATTGTGACACGAGGAATGACAGTCTATCAATAACCAAGGAAAAATAGAGATGGGACTCTCCTCTAAGAATTACTGAAAGATGGTTGCTTATGCATACGAAAGCTTGGTTGAATAAAGTGCAAAAGAGAACTTCATAGCTTTATCTGTTATATATGGCGAGTTTTCCAAAATTAATCTCGCTCCACACATCCCATCCGCATTTTAAAATTCATTTCTTCTTCTTCTTCCATACATTCAATGGTATCCTTTCGTCGTTCATTCATTACAGATGTCATTTTAACTGCATTTCAGTTAAGACATACGAAAAGTACGATTTTAAAATGCAACTGATCTACCGGCATCTGTTCGACTGGACTGTGGGACCGTTATATCGTCGGTCATCTTCAGCCTCCCACACCTTGGCCCAATATTACCGTTTTATGATATTTCGCAGAAGAACGCAATGTCGGCGTGTCAGACGCTACTCCATTGCTCTCGCCTGCTGTGATTTTTATGCCACCATAATGGCATAGCGAACGTAAACAAACCAATAAATACACATGAAATGAAGGCAAGCAGTGAAGTAGGCTGTGCGCGGGGTAGAAACAATACTTGTGCTCGTTAGATAGTTTCCTCAGCGATTGCTCTTTATTTGTGGTGGTGAATGGATATGCTTACGATGTGTTCACCATCAATGCGGGTACCCCTCAGGGATCCTTTCTCCAATGCTCTTCTTGCTGTACATCAACGAATCATCTCTACAACTACAACCTTACTCTTGCAAGGGCAGCATGTTGTCAGATTAATGAGGACATTGGGAGAATGGGAACCTACAAATGTAGTTCAGCTTAACGAGCAGAAGACTGATATAACCATGAAAAAGGAGTCACATTTTGGTCTACCAGCCGTAGTGATGGAAGGATGCTTAATACTTGAATCATCTTCTAAGAATTAACATCAACAATAATATCTATTGGTACGATCATGTTGCTGACCTCGCTAGGTCGGTGTCCCAGAAACTGCGAGTTCTCTCACTCCAGGAATTTATATCCTCATCCTCAATCAAGCTGCTAATAATATTTCTTGGCACGAACATGATGCTGGCCTTGCCAAATTGGCGTCCTAGAAGTTACGAGTCACTTCCAAAATTCGTTCTTTGAAGAACCTCGACTTTGTGAAATGAGCTACCTAGGAGTTTGTTCCGTCATTTTGCTTCCACCATTTTGATTTCCACATTTTTTTGAGATCATTTTTGAAATCAGCGACCTCGAAAACCCCCTTACTTTCAATTTCAGTCCGTCGACTAGTTTTTTCAAAAAACCACTGCCATTTTCAGTCCGCTATTTTGAATGCCATATTTTTTTAATCATGTTTGTTATCGGCGACCTCGAGACCCTTACTTTTAATTTCAGTCTATCAAACCAATTTCTTCAAAAAATCTTCAATCATTTTGAGTCCATCATTTTAAATTTCAACATTTTTATGCCATTTCCAAAAATCAGCGAACCCTAAAACTGTAAAGTGACTAAAAGTTTTGTTGCGCCCAAAAATTCAAGACCTCAGCCCACTGTGCACACCCGATGGTACAATAAGCAGACATTTTGTAAGTTCATGGCCTCCAAGATTGCCTGATGAGGAATTAGAAGACCCTATTAGGAAGCAAATTGCTTCAATTCAACCAGAAATGCCGAGTCAAATTTGGAGAAACGGTTCTTCCACGTCTATCAAAAATACATAATAAGGGAAAATACATCCTTTCCCTTATGATAACCTTTTACAGCTAACAGAATCTTACATTTATAATTTTCATGATATCCGTCATCATGACCAGATTGTTTCGCTCTCTTTGAATAGTAACCCCTAAAAGCCATATTCTTTATGAAATCTACGCCACTGTGTCTCCAACTTGCCATATTTTCATATGATGTAATTTATATTTATCAGTTTTCAAGGTGTCAGTAAAAATGGTCCTTATATTTAATGTTATTTTATACTATATAAGGTATTTTAATGATTTTATATGAAAAACGTACTCTGGAAAATGTGGCGAAACTAAGATATATGCGTGACAAAAAGCGATTCTAACGATATTTTGCATAATATTAATATCGAGCAAAGCACAGCGTATGCTTTTTGTGGACACCAAGTTACACATTTGTAACAGACGGAAAAAGTGGATAGTTCTGTAAGGCTAATAAAACGCACAAATATGGTACTTTACATATAAGCATTTCCACGTGAAAGTAGTACTTTGATTATTGCGTCTACGTAGCGTCGAAGGAACATAAGTGCGTCTACACACTGCTGAATTTAGCATGCGATTTGGTCTAAACTGAGGCGAATCCAGGATCGGAAGTTAAAATTTGCATTTGAATTTTTATTGCCACTTTCTTGAAGGGTTGCAACCTTTGCAGACGACACAGCTTTGATTGCAACTGACAAAAATCTTGCTATGTCTACTAACAAAGTTCAGACAGCTGCCAACGAATTAGTGACTTGGTCACAAAAGTGGAAAATCAAACTAAATGAATTAAAATTGATCCATGTCTGCTTTTCTAACCGAAGACAGATAAATCCTCCTCCAATAAGCGTTAATGGGACCATCGTACCACGAGAAGCTAACGCTAAGTACCTAGGTATGACCCTTGACGCAAGACTGAAATGGAAACATCACATCAAAAAAAAGCGGGAAGAACTCAATCTTCGCTACAAACAATACTACTGGTTATTGGGAAGATCCTCAAAACTGTCCCTCTATAACAAAATCATGATCTATAATCAGATTCTCAAACCTGTTTGGCTCTACGGTTGTCAACTGTGGGGTTGTTCCAAAGATTCGTAATAAAGATATTCATCGCGATTTAAATATACCTCTGGTAGTCGACGAGATCAAGAGAATGGCGGCCAGGCATTAAGAAAGGCTCCATCACCACCCAAACGCAGAAGCTCTTCAGCTGCTGGACAACCACAACGCTGTCCGACGATTGAAGAGAACCAAGTCATACCAATTAGTGTAGTGCTTTGGTGCATAGAGCAGAGCATGTGTACGAATTTGTAGTTATAGTGTTAACGTAATCTAAAGGACATCGATGGATTTACTTTAGTGATAGGTATCAGTTTGTAAGAATTCAAAGGAAAATTAATGGTTGATCAGTTGGATCAGTTTTAATATGAAGGCATTATGCCCCCCTAAAACAAAAAAAAACTTTCTTGAAGAACAAACATTTCAAATTATATTTGACTTTTAGCATCACCTGAGGGTTGCAGTAGACTATCAAAATTTTATATTTCTATGTTTCACATATAGTTTCATTTGCACTTTCACCGTTTGCTGGAACTTGCTAGCGAACTGAGTTCTTTCAAAATTGTTTTTGAAAACGTACTTGAAGAAGATTCGAAAATAAAGAACGATGACTCAAAAAATGTAATCTGTATCTAAAAACTTTCAGCGTGACCGTCGTTTATTGAAAACTATATACAAACCCATATTTTTTTAAATGATTTTGAAGTTCTTAGGCCGCCCCTAATCAAACTACATCTCTACTCGAACTTTTAATGTAAAAATGTGTCTATTATGACAGGACTATAATTGCAATGGACAAGGAATGCCAAAAGTGATATTGTCCGTTCATATGATTTATGTATATTATTAAATGGTTACTGCTAGAGGTGTGACGTGATTCTATAGATATAGATATGCAAGAAATACTGAAAAATGTTAATGATCATTTCACTAGTTCGTTGTAACAACATTAGCTGGTTCTGATTTTTTTCATAAATAATTTATCACCTGCTGCTTTCAGTGCCTCCGACATAGTAATAATTTATTGCAAAAAATAGAGGTTACATTAGTTATTATGATATTAATTACTATCGACGTATCGTTTATGCGACAAGTGGTATTGAAAAACTGCATATTGGAGTCATAATAATATTATAGGAAACGATAGTATTTTCTATCACGTATAAGAAATTGAACGTTATAATTAGGACTGTAGAGAACTTCGTGACAGATGGGATAGTTCCGTATAGTACTAAGTTTTTAAGCTTTGAGTACTAGATGCTACCTTTTAATTGAGTTGCAAAACAAAATATATTGTTCAAAAATTCCCATTCATAATAGCTTTGATGTAGTTTTCATCATAATTTTTTAAGATCCTATCAACAAACTGTTGTGAATCACAAATTCTTCTGTGATGAGCTGTACAAAAAGATTTGTTACTAAGCTTTTCTCCGAGGTATTCACAACGATATTTCAGTGCATCAAATTTCTACATTTAATTATCTGTGTGAGAATGATTGCTATTGTATCATCCCTCCATTCATGACGGTTTTTCATTGCCATCAACTATAGCTTACCTAGGCATGGGTCGGTAAAGATCTTCGACCGCAGTTACTGGCAACAGGCCCCTGCATCGAACAACAGCGTACCACAATGTAGACATCAACACTTGAAAATGAGTAGATGTTGCTATCACACCATTGACTGGGTAACGTATATACCATCCGATTGCTCTCTACACTGAGACCGTCAGGTTATACTGACGAGTCTAGGCTAAAGACGAAGCATGCATGTCTATTGCCGGCCTGATGCATAGTGGAGAGCTTACACTTTATTTTGATGTTTAATAATAATAATGATAATAACAATCTGTAGTTCTTACAATACGTCAATCAGTATTGTTATTACGCCACAGGTTTCATGATTTGACCAATTATATTAACTGTTTATAGTTTTGTTGTACACCTTTGATGTACCGCTGTATTAGAATATGGATATAGTAACAAATTCGCCTAGCAATTATATAATTGGTACTTTGAAATCCATAAAGCGCCTTATTAATCATTTCTCTAACTGAATTCTTACTCATTATCAGTATTCCTACCTCTCCATTAAGTTCGAATATCCTTAGTTAAATAATTTGGGTTTTATTTAATGATTAACTTGGTACCTAATAAATAAATGTCCTATACACATTATGCGAGTACATTAAGCTGATTCGACTGTGAATAATTAGTGAACGAGTAACCCTAGAATAATTGCTTTCAGATTCAATTATTATTCATTGCATAAATGTCAGTACAAAAAAGCAGTTTCGATTAGACTTCACTTTCTTCTAAACAAGTGAATACTGACTTTCAATAACGTTATTTGTATTTTAATGTGCAAGTCATGGTCGCGCCTTAGGTAATCCTTTCTACCTTATACTGTCCTTAGATAGAATATTTTCAAATCCTGATTTTCTTACGTACATCCTGAGGCCACGAACGTCTCGACATTATTTACTAGCAATATAGATCTTGTTATGAGTCGTTCAAAAAAGATTCTTGAATCTATCTTGCTCTGCAAACATCTATTTGCTAGAAACTTTTGTGAATGTCCAAGGTTCTACCCCGTAACGTCAGCATAAAAACCGGATTATGACTGACAGATCGTGAAATTTAAACACTTCTACCATTTACAGAAATGCGGTCTTAAACTTTTCAATACAAAATTTTATTTCGCAAATGGATCTCAACTGTCCGCAATTCTTGTTCCTTAGTATGTGTACTTCTTGACTCTTTCTATGAATTAATTATTAAAGAAGAGTGATCAATTTTGATGGTTATTATCTTCATTCAGTCATTTCCATGGACTGATGTCTGTTTCACGTTCACAGTCCACAACATCTGAAGTTCCTGGACAGATACAATATAATCAACGAGAACCAATATCGCTTCAAGCTTACAAAGCCTTGAACGAGCCTTTTCCTAAGGTAGTTCTTTTGGAGAACCTCGACGTTGTGGAATGAGCTAAAAATGGTCACAATCTACTGAGTTCTAAGGTCAATTTGAATAGACATTTTTCATCTCGCAGCTCTTATGAAGCTTTGCGTGAAGTTAACTAAAAAAAAATGAGAGCGCCGAATCTGCATACGATCATTAAGAATTCAGTACCTAAATTATCGTGGGCTCATAAAATTTTTCGACCAAACAAAAGCCCACAATGCAAATGCTGACGAGTGAAGTGGGGAGCGTCTTGGCATTTTCATTGAAGTCGGCATTGTACTGCGCTCTTCAGTCAGCACCGAGTGCTTGATGGTAGAGGTAGTACCGTCGTCCGTACGAGCTTTCCGTGAGCGACCGCGTGTGACTTCACGTCGTACCGTACGTGTTGTGAATGACTTGGAAGAGTGGTGCCATTCCCATTGTTGCTAAGCCGGAGAATCCTTACGGACGTGAGTAAGCTTATGCCAATCATAACTGTGCGATGTAAGGTTGTTGTTCCATACATCGTGGAAATGTACTCAAATTTGCAATTTTTGTTATTATATGGGGTTGTCTTTATTAGATGGAGGGAAGTAAACGCAGATCAAAGCAAGTACAAATATTGATTTTGGAACCAAGGTGGACTAAGGTCATGCCTTAAGCTTCCTTAGGGCATCCATAAGGCTTCCTCAAGGATAAGGTAGCTTGGTTGGCGCTTTAAGGCAGAGTTAACGTTAATTCATTATATAATTTTAAGATTAATCTGTACCATTTAGGGTCATAGCCTTAAGCTTCCTTGAGGCTTCCATAAGCCTTGAGATAAATCAGAACTTTTAAGGACCTTTTGACTTTTATAAACGGATGAATATTGGTTCTCAAAACAAATGTTTCATGAAATAACAAGGTCAAATAAGACATAATCAATACAATAATAAGTGTAAACATAAATGACGTAAACCCTTCATCCTCCATTCGTGAGGTAAGGGTACCACAAGGTTCAATCTTGGGACCCTTAATTCTTATTCTAATCATTACCTCGTTACCTGTTGACTGAAAATACTTTTTTATATGGCGATGACACATCTGTGGTGGGATATGTAGTTACACTTGAACAACTTCTTGATCGCCTGAATGTTTCAGTTTTGGTATGTTGTGCAAGGGAAATCATCTGTTGTCAATTCAGAGAAAACTATATTTGTGCGCTTCAAAAGCTGCTTGAATGACAACCCATGCATACATAAATGTAATAATTAATGACAGCATAGCAGAACAATTCATGGTAGTTAAATTCCTTGGCACTCTTATAACAAAAGACTGGAACTGGATGACAAATATTTTTTTCTATATGTAAAAAAAAATCAGAAGACTTGGTCAATTACTAATGCTACTCAACAAGACCCAGATCTGCTGCTGCTTGAGTTTCTGGACACAATCCTGGAACGAGCAATACATCTAGTGGATACGCCTGACCTCACAAAAGACCTCCACAGTCAAGCATGGTACAAAGTATCACTTTATATGGCTCCAAAGTTGGAACACATCAAACGTATTCAAAAAGGAGTTGATTGCAACAGAGATGTATTTCCTCAGGAGAAGCTGTGGATGGTGAAGATTGGATAGGGTCAGGAACGAATCAAACGGACAGGAATGAACATAAGCCGACAAATAACAGAAGAAATAGAAAGAATATAATTCGCTGGGTTTTGACATGCCAAGGGAATGACAAATAGTAGATGGCCCAAGAAAAATTCAGAATGGATACAGCCACGCCGGAAAAGAGGAAGAGAAGACGACCTCGTGGAAAGAAATGACGCGAAAAAAGCCATGGCTTCAAGAAAATACGTGCTTAGAGCGGCAATAATTAAAGTTGGCGACAGAGAGATTAATCTTTTGTTTTTTTATTACATTCTAATGTGAACGATATATTTCATGTATTGATCAATTGAATAACTAAAATGTTCAACACTTTGTTAAAAGTCATATTGGACAAAATAGACAGAGAATTCCTTGCCGTCAAGTCAGTCAAGATTCAGTACGCTACTGACGTACGTCAAACAAAATTGCAGAAACAACGTTATTCTTGGTATTCTTACAATAAAAACCTTTTAATGACTGCAGCCTTATGCTCTTCGACTATGCTATACTTCCGGCGTTGTTATATAATTGCCGAGTTATTCATGTCTCAGGCAGTGCGCAGTACTAACAATATTTTCGGTCGGTATTATTTCATTGTACTCGTACTTTAAAATGTATTCACGGTTTTTTCTGTCATATCTTAGATCATTTATCTAGCAGACAATGGGGACACCTTTTACGAATACTATTAGTTTTGAATTTGCATAGCGTTGGTAAACCTTCGAGAGAATTGTGTCTATCTTCGCCATGAATAAGTACATGAAGGAAAAGTGGAACAATAATATCGCTATCCCAGCATAAATTGCATGTTCTCTACTGGATGGAAGATCGGTCGCGTGCATCCTCCCTTAGAAGGGCAGAAAAAACACGTCAAGTAACATCAACTCATCCAATTCTCTACAGCAGGACCAACAGGCTATACTGACGAGTCTAGGCTGAAGACGAAACATACAAGTCTATAGCAGGCCTGATGCATAGTGGAGAGCATCAAGCAACTACCAGTCCAAGGTCATTGGCATGCAGCCAACATGGCTTGCCACAAGCCACGCCAGATCTTCCGGGTTATGTCTTACACATGTGGAGCACATCAGTTATACTTCATAGAGTCTCGAGTCTCGAGTGCACCTGAAAGCTTATGAAAATAAAAGTATCGCCATATTAACTGACAGTCAGGTGTTGGGATAACTTCAACACTTGTACGGGAATCTCAACAAAACCTGAGTAAAACGCAACACAACAAATTCTCGAATGAGTGCCAGGGAACTAGAAATTATCGCCAATGAAGAGGCAGATGAGTTTGCTAGAAAGGAATCACCTTTCTCATTCATTGGTTCGGAATCAGCCTTGGAAGTACCTGGTGAGGATACAAGTCAGGGACTGGGTGGAAGTTACCATTACGTACTAGAACTTGATGATTGTATGCAGAAGTGATTAAAGCACCGTTCTCAGAGGACTGATTTCTTTCAATAGGAATCAGCTCAGTATAGTTACTGGGATCCTCACAGGACAATGTGGCCTTAAGGAGTACCTGATTGAGCTAAGTCAGAAACTTTAACTATTGACAATGCTGGGAAGAAACAGAATCAGCCTTTCAGATCCTTTGTGAGTGGTTGGGAACAGCTCCTGAGAAGTCTGGACTAGAACATCGCTACAGTACGGTTAGATTGATGCGTGGGAAATAAAAAAAATATAATATTTTTTCTGATACTTAAAAGCTTCGTGGCTTTGTTTTTTTTTATATTATATATTTCTTTTAACTGAAGTTCAATCTATTAGCAATGAAAGAAGCGTCCTGAATCTGAAGTTCGAAACTTCGTATGATTATGACGTTTTCAGACAAAAATGTCAGCTCTTCATTTTAACAACTGACAATTTATTCGAACTGAAGTATAATTATTCCATATTTAGTAATTACAAAGAATCCACCGAAGACTTTAAATACATATATGGTAGAAAAAGGTTATACCAATCATTAAATGAATGAAAATAGTCACAATCACAATAGGACTGAAACAATGAAAACTACATATATCCTTCAAATGTTGTAACTATTGGTCTATATATGGCAGTAAATGTGTTTTTCTATGCACAGTAATGTAAGAAAAATTACACAAGTGCTAGAACACAACGCTAGATCGAGTCGATAGGAGAATAACTTCAATCTAATTGGTCGGCTAGAATGAATTTAAATGATACATGAACAATGAAACTAATCTAATAAATACGGGTAAAGCATTCTCATTGTTTTTATGTGTCGTTCCGAATGTGGGAATTGTTATTGTTTACATACTTAAGAATCGCGCTCTCGGTATACAAAAAGAATGCCTTGACTTCTTTGCACGAGTGTTGATGTTGCTGTCGAACTCTTGACTGGGATATTTTGAGGAAATTGGAAAAGAAACTCTTCAGACATGAAATATTGATGAATTATGGTACCAGTTAAGTGATATTAAAATCTTTAATGACTAATTCCAATATGCGCATATAGCTGAATTAGTTAAATTATGCTTAAATTTTACTGCACAGTAATTCTTAATTTGAAAGAGTATTTACTGTGAAGATAACTGATATTAAAAAGAGATAGGGAAGTTAATTATATTATCTTCCAATGATTGTAACCAATCAACTAATGTCAACTAAAAATTCATACTAACGTCAGATATAATTGTTTAAATTTATATTTAGTGCACGTAGTATATATTCAATATGTTAAATTGTGTATTTTTTTTAAAATTTTGCTATTAAAATCTATGCTTATTTTATATTTGCCTGCACACAAAAATACTTCCTCAGAGTATCTTCTTTCATTCAAGTAAACCATATCTTCCTATATGCGCAAAGCTATAATGATTTTAAAGTAAGGATACTATATTTTTGATCATAGAGTTAACTTAAGTAAATATTTTCAACTTGAACCTTGGCAAGTCTTAGAAGTAAGAAAATCAAAATCTTGAATTGGAAATATGATAATCTTGGTACCAAACATAACCTATAAGGATACTATACTGTTGACTGAAACATTTCATAATCTTCGCGCAAATAGAAGTATTAGAATTCGGTAATTTTGTAGAGCTGTTACCTAAACCACTGTTGCTTCCTTAACCTCAAAGAGAAGAAACAAAAAATTGTCGAAACCGTACCGTACCTTAAATTTATATGCATCATATAGTAATTTTCCTAACTAAGTTCGAAAGGTATTGTATAGATAAACAGGATATAAAATAATTTACCTGTACTTAAGCAAGAAGATATACGTCCAACACTGGTAATGAAGCCTACTCACAAGGCACATATCACATACACAGCTATACACCTCTATGTGATCCTCACAACAGTCACAACTCCAACCCTTTAACAGCTCAGCCATCCTGAGAGTGGTTGGATGCAAATGAAAACCAAGGTAAAATAATAGGCGCGGGAACAGAGAGACGCATACCACTGAAATGCCGTTGACGAAGATGGCGATGCGAAATGTATGAATTACTTGATGCGAATTCTTACTTGTGAAATAAATTATATTTTTATTAAGAGTATATTTCTTTAGAATGAATATTGAAAATATAGTTTTCTTGGTTCAAATGGACCATAATTTTCTCATCAATCAAATTGTCAGATGTTATTGTCGTAAGTATATCGTTACAAGAATATCGCAATTTAAAAATACAGAGATTTCTAGGGAAATTTTCCTCAAATCTAGGTATTTTTCACTGACTGCGTCTGGCATCACTGCTTTTAATTGATTTAGTGCCACGTTTCGAATAAATAATATACAAAGTACACTTGAGTGGCTGTGTTAGGTGTACGTACAGTGTCCACATAAATTGCTGGTTATGAACGGGCTTCAAGTTACGGCGTTGCTGTAATAACTTTCTGTGATTCCCGATTAAGTCGTTTAGCGTGCAAACCAGCCTGATAAGCGATCAGGTGAAATATTAATTGCTGATAATTTTATTCCGAAACCGAATCCCGGATCGGGTATGCAGTTTGCGAGTAGGTTTTGCTCTGTCGTGCGTGTGGATGTTTCTTGTGGTTTTGTATTCGGTGTCACACCAGCGCGGATATAGCGAAACCATTTTCTAAGGGGTGGGGGGTTAATCAATTATTATTTTCAGTTTGAGTTGTGCATGCCAAACTATTCCAAATTTTAATATCTTACGTTACCACGGATAGAAATTATAACTTTTGACTTTTTTGGTCATGGACTGTTGGAGAACTTTATTTTATTACTATACACTTATACCATATCACTGATATTTTCAGTGTAACTTGGCAAAAATCATGAAAGAGGCCTTTTTCGTATTTTTTTTAATAAATATAACTGAATAACTCGCACTATAAAGAAACGAAGAATATATACACTTAAAAATGCATTTTCAGACTCAGAATATGTGTGTATATGTATTCAACACAGACGCGTACCGCTAAAATGCCGTTGACGTAGATGGCGATGCGAAATAAGTGAATGATTTGGAGCGAAACCCAAGATGTTTGTATGCTTCATCGAAATAAACGGGCTCTGTTGGAATATGTGATAACCTTACAATAAAATGGAATAGTTGTTTCTGAAGGCATTGAAATCTGAGTTGTGAGGAAAACTATATTTTTCTCAAGAGTATATTTCTTTAGAATGAGTATTGAAATCGAAAATATACTTTTCCTGGTTCAAATAAACCATAATTTTCTCGTTAGGACTCTATGAAAACTACACAGTATTTCTCTCTGAAAGATATCATTAGGAATTTATTTGAAACTTCAATCAAAAACTATTTTGTCTAGCTTTTCCGAAAATTTCGCCTCTGTGCACTCTTTAAATTCAATAAACACATTACACATTAGTCAAATGTTTCATCACGCCAACTTTATAACAGTAATGTTAACAGAATGATATTTAGTAAAACATATTCACAAAGCTTGCTGAATTATCACGTTCCTTCAAGATTAAACCGCGATGAAATCTTTTGATGGATGACCAACACTTCTCATACAAAATCATGAGTAGATTGATAATTTATTGACGGAAGAGATTACCATAAATAAACAACTACATGATATAAATTCACTAATACCATAATTTATGATGACATTATTCAACAACTAATTCATATTTTACTTCTTGATTTACATTTTACTGTTAATTACAAGTTGAAAATAATTTTATTAGATAATATAAATATACATTATGCTCATATATTCAAGCAGTAATCTTTCTGGCAGACTTTATCATTTGAGCTGATATTATTTTGTCATATGGAATGTATGTAATTAAATTGAAATTTGCTAACGTAACGAGTGTGGAAATTACCATGATTTTCATTGCCTTTAAACATTTTTGCAAAAAGGTTTTCCCAATGAGTGCTTCGAGATTTTGGTTCTAAATAAATCAACAATTTTAGAAAAATGAGATTCTTGCTTATGTTATCAAATTATAGAGGTATGGAAGTTATGTTTTAAAACAACTATTCTCCAAATGCCCCCCTCGGCTGTTTCTAAAAATGACTATTCTTTGTATAAAGTTAGCAGTAAGTTTTTGGCACAATTGCAGTTCAATAACCTGAGAATTGTTTTACTACAGGTTAGTAATTGTATACCGCTAGTTAGAATGTACTTTGTCCTTGAGGGAACCCCATAAAAAAAAATCCAGTGGGGTTGGATCCGGTCATCTTGCAGGCCATTGAATATGACCATTGCGTGAATTGACGCAGCCATGAAAACGTGTCCATAACAGTTCCCAAGTTACCCTCGCAATATAACACGTGGCTCTGTTTTGTTGGAATAACATATTGGTCAGGTGTGGATTATCCAGTTTGAACCTCAAAAATTCTTGGAACGTATCGTGGTAACGGTCTCAATTAAAACCTCCCGCCCCCACACAAGGCACACCACACAGTTACTCGAAGAGCGTGTAAAGGGTTTTCTTTAATTACAAGAGGATTTTCTTTTCTCCAAATCCTAGAATTCTACTTATTCATCTAACCTCCCAGGTGAAAATGACCTTTGCCAGGGAAGATAATTTTATCAAAAGCTTCTGCATTATGTCTAACTTCTTCTATGACAAAATTAGTGACACACGGCGATGTTCGTGATTTGGGGGCTTCAACATTTGCATTTACTGAATTTTATATGCATACAAGATCCAAGAAGTAAAAATAGAGTCAAGTAGATTGACTTTAGCTTTGATATGAAGTAATCTTAGAAGAACACACCCATCTCATAAATACATATCCAAATTTTGAACAAAATTGGTTGTAAATATGCTTTTAATATACTGTGTTGGTCTATGCACAACACGTAAAATTGAGCTTTTGGAAGAATGTGGTCTTCGCATAATCGTGAAAAATCAACCGCATATTACGCCGATTCAATGTTTGGTAATCGCAGGTTCTCGGTCTGTGAATTACTGCTTCACTGGCTCACGTCAATAGTCGACTCAATAGTCCATCCATTTGGCTGGAACGCAGTTGATGTTCGTTGCGTAAACGCTCGTCTTTGCAGGACGAAATTGGTATAAATGTGCTTAGACGTACCGCCAATCTCACAAATCTCTGTGGATCTGCTGTGAGAAAGAGGTCAACGCGTGATGTACGAAAATATCGTCGAAGAAAAGTAGGCTAGTCAGTTGGAAAAATTAAATGTTTTCTCTTTTATTACAGACAGTACAAAATGTTTCATTATATTTTATACTGGCCGCTGATTAAAACAACATACGACAGAAGGACTATGTTTATTAATGTTTCGGCTGCTTCCGCAGCCTTTTTAGAAGGACAAATTCTAAAATTTTCGTAAGCACATGTTTATGATTAAATTCATTCATCGAAATCAAATTTTTGACTCATAAGGCGTGAGATTGAGCACGGAACTTCAACGTTTTTAGGAGTTGCAGTGAACATCTAATATGGTACCTAAATTCAACTGTCTCCGAGTTATCGGGATATGAAAATGATAAATACCCTATTCATATTAATAAAAAATTTGAGAATATAGCGTAAACCGCGCAATAATAGTTAAAATAGCTCAAAAATAGTTAAATTTAGGTGGATGTAACTGAACGAAATCTCAATCTGGGTGTCATCAGCATAAAGATATTGCTTCAAGTACTTCAGGCAAGTTGTGATATTCGCAGAGCATATTGAAAAAAGTATAGGACCCAAAACAGAGCCTTGTGGAACACCACAGAACAGGCTGTTAATCAAAAACTTCTAGTGAACTTCAACCTACTGTTTTTACATTGAGAAATAACTTTTAAATAATTCAAGAGCTATCTCACTTAAAGGTTTTTCGTTTGGAAATAATGTATTTCTGCTTATAATCTTATGTACTTTATTCTGTGCCATTTGCATTGATTTGCAACACAACTATAAACTCCTGGATTCAAATGTACAACTTGCATGTCATACTCGTGAAATTCCTACTACTACTGATCCGCTAGCTTCCTAGTAAATTAGAATAATTTTCGAATGAACGTATCAAAAAATCACTCAGAACGAGTTCCGACTATCGACCAACTAAAAGCAATTTTCAACTAGTGGAATCTTAAAAGGTAGCAGCTAGCAGCACTCTCCTCTAACTGACTATTAGGATTTAATTAGGCTTCAATATGGGAGGCAACGAGAACCTGATCGTAACGGAAGTCAGATGCTACAAAAAAAGCATTATCAATTTATCTCGGAGCTACCGTGCGACTGCTGGCGACACGCGATAAGGGAAAGTGATGAATTTATTAAATGACATAAGATGAGCTGTAGACACAGGTTCTTCACAGCAAGTTGAAAATGGTAAGAAACATATTCGTTCCAGTGGTTTTTATCACGTAAGTTGTGGTACATTAATCACGTGAGGCCCAAATTAGGAAGGAAGATCACGATTGATCACGATGAACAATTCATAGAAAACGATCTTTGCAGTAACGCATTTGTCAAAAGACGATTAAGAAGACTAAAAATTCACCCACGTGCTACACTAGCGCCACCGTAATTTAACGATTTCCAACGGACACTTTTGGATACACACAAATGGATCTCCTTAACCTCTCGAAGGCGAAGCGGTCAACCTTAACATCTTATTATATTGATGTTTCGTTGAAAAAGCCCTTCACTGAGACCTATTTTGAGATTCTAGTAGGATTTTATGCAGCAAACCACCATAATGTTGCGTTGGCTGGTCGCGAGCGCAGTTACGCAATGCTCGCCTCTGCATATTCATTAACGCCAGATAAAATTTCATAAAGTGTATTATACCGCCAGTGCTGGTCGTTTTTTATATTCCACTATAGGCGTAGCGGTATATTGTTTATTAGTCATGGAATAAACGCTGACTCTTACGAATGCGTACAGCGTCTTTGAACTGATCATTCAGTTGGTTTGGCATGAGGAGGTCTTTTCGCGAAATAAGTTTTTTTAACGCGTTTTGGTGAAACTAACCTGTATGTATGTATGTTTGTGATGGAATCTTCGAACGCTATTTTCACCCATTTCAAGACGTCAGATTAATTTCAAATTTTGCACACTTATCAATGACCAATAGCTTAATAAGTTTAACCCATTATTGCTTTTCATTTCCAAATTCCTACTGATATGAATTATATTCAAAGTTTAAATACACGCATATACGAAAAATTATATGAGGTAACGGCCATACCTCGCTAAGAACGCCGACTCTCGACCGATCGCCGAAGCTAAGTAGCCTCTGGCGCGGTTAGAACTTGATGGGTTCCCGCTTGATGACGCGTCACTGAAAGAAAAATGAGTTTTTCTGTGAAACTTTTGGTTGATTATATAATCTTTTTATCTGCATGATGGAAGAGTGTCACCAAGTGAAAGCATCTAGAATGTACATGATAAAGTTGCATAGTTAATCGAATATTGTTGGTTTTGGGTAGGTTTTAAACGAAACATTTAATAAGATCTTTCCTTTCAAATTACAAAAACAGTTCCAGACCATATTGGAGAAAGTAAAGCATAACGTATGATCCATTACAATCAGCCTACTCACTACCTTTATCGTTGAAGGGTATGCACCTCAATGTTTTATCACAGAATTTTGGTCAGAGACTCCAATAATGATTCAAATGATTCGTTACATAAATGATGACTGTCCCCATCTGTGATGTGACGCAACTCAAGTATGGTCCACCCTGCAAAGACATGATAAATAGAGAGTTATCTAAGACTCGAGATTATAGGCTGCCGATGTAGCCGAAACGTTATAAAAGTATTGAAATTTCAAATATACTTTTTTAGTTCAAATGAACCACAATTTTCTCGTCAAATAAATTGTCATGAATGAATAAATGAATAGAGAGAGAGGCAATCCGATGTGGACCATCGGTGCATAGGCCACCGCCGGGCCCTTTTGCGGCTCTATCAGCTCTATTTCCCAAGGCCAGCTCTTTTCGCAAAGTTAATTATGGCCTTGGGTCCTGCGCATCTTGTATCCCCTGGTTCCAGAATCATGGACCCCAGTATGGCCTGCCTGTGGTGCCCGAGGGCTTCACAGCGGCATAGTATGTCTGCCGAGGACTCCTCCTCATCACCACAGCGTGCACACGTTGGGACACTAACTATCCCCATTAGGTGCAGGTGCCGCCCAAAGGTATTATGACCAGAGAGCAGTCCCACCAGCAGCCTAAGATGACTCCTATCAAGAGAGAGGCAAAATCGACCCTCTTTGGCTACAGGCCCTGTAATGAATTGCCGTGCTTGACGAAGATGTTCTGAGATGCTATTCCACCTCAAAGAGTGTTGAATTTGAATCCACTCGTCCGTAGCTTTTCTAATTCTACCTCCGGCCAACCCTACAGCCGGTTCCGGATCCAAAAGATTTCCTTTTGATCCTGCCTTCGCCAAAGCGTCCGCCATAATGTTGCCTCGAACCTCAGAATGTCCAGGAACCCATATTAGTGAGACCTCTGCGATCTCGTCTAGAGCTTTCCTACACTCTAAGGTCAGCCCTGATGCTAACAAATTGTCATAGAGTGAGAACAAATGTTCTCGTCGTGAGTTTATCTCTACAAAAATATCGCAATACTTGAACTGAGAATTTCATCCAGGGCCGCCACTGCCAAATACCATTTTCGGTCAGGATCGTCGCAACTTACTGCAGCTCATTCTTAAAATCCCCTTAAGAATGCTATTCGTGCGACTCGTCTCTTCGGAAATCCACAACAATTCCGATCACTTTCGCATAACTGTACGCTACCCACATTCGAACGATGCCTCCATAATAAATATATCAAAATTCTCGGTAAATTGTGAAGCGGAATGCTAAGTAGGCAATCGAGTTGAGGTTTTAGTAACTGAGGCATTTGTCGCCGTAAAAATGACATTATTAAGCTAAATAGCGATGTACGTATGACCTCCCGATTTGGATTACTAGCTCCAGCCAGGGTTGCCGTAAGGCTACTCTACAATTGTACTAAGATTGTCAAAAAGCGTACTTAAAGCGGTTTGATTGTACTAAATGCTAAGCTTCTGCAAAAACGTCGATATGGATTACGAAAGAAAGAAATTAATTCGCCGATAATAATCGATATTCTAAACCGATACAAGCTGGCAAAGATTCAAAGAATGGCAGCGCTGGAGATTACGGGAGCAATGATAACCACGCCGTCAGCAGCCCTGGACGTTCTCCTGGGCTGCTGTCTCTGGACGTCTGGCAGCCTACCTAAGAATGCATGATGGGAGTTGGAGGACTGCGTCAGCTCCGTTGGTGGGCTAAGCCAGGATGGAGGAGGTGGCGGAGAGCAACCTCCCCATGTCCTCAGGTTGGCAAGTGCCAACGATAAGATAAGATTCGATAGGAGATTCTCACTCGCTCTGGCCACATAAGCGGGAGGAAAGATAAGATCCTCCCACAGTATTGTATGCTATACCCACGGAGCTCGTTCCTAATGGTAGCATACCCAACAGAAGTACAACATTGTATGGAGCATAACATCTATATATGTTCCAATAGTCAGGCAGCTTTGAGAGCGGCAGCATCTCCTAGGATCTGATCATAAATGGTCTAGGAATGCAGCGTCGCCAATCAAAGAACGTGACCCTCATGTTGCGTCCTGGTCACAGTGGGGTGCCAGGCTCCGAGAAAGGAGACTGCTTGGCGAGGATGGGAACAAGGGGTACATACATTGACCCCGAACCCTTTTTGGGTGTTAGCAGAGGCCAGGTCAGTAATACCCTAGATGGTTGGGCATATAACGGATTGGCGAAAGTATGGTTGGAGAGAGATGAGTATAGACATTCCAAGAGGTTCATAGCATACTCCAACAAACGTAGGAAGCTATGGCTATTGAACAGGTGGAGGGATTCAGTCCACTTGTTGGTAGGGATCCTCAAAGGTTACAGCAGATTGAACAGGCACCTGTCATTCATAGGAGTGATCGAAGACCCAATCTGCAGAAGTACTGGGAAGCGGACGACCCCTTTTTCCACTTCCTGGGAGAATCTGCCATATACAGCCTTAGGGCTGAGATGTTCGACACAGCAGAGCTTGACAAGGAAAAGAGCTACTCAGCGTAATGGTCAGACATCATGACCTTTATTTAAAATGCCTGGAAGATTCGACACTAAATGAGACTCAAATATTCTGAAAATAATCAATTCAATATCATTTTCAACATCAAGTTGTAGTACGATCTTATTAACAACGACAACCCTGGAATCAGTAGGATTTGTATGAGAAAAAGGGGTGGGCTATAATTGTGTTGTGGTAGAGAATTATTTCATTTGCTCCAAGTAATTCATTTATTCCACATCGCCATTATAATCACGGCATTTCAGTGGTACGCTCTCCTATTTCATGTTTGCTTCCGTGCTCATTATTGTCCGTTGTTTTTTATTTCCATCTCCCTCCCCCCATCAGGATGAATGAGCTGTCGATAAGTTAGGGTTTGTGACTGTTGTGAGGATCTCATAGTTGTACAGGTGTTGATGTGATGGTTTAGTTGTGAATAGGCTCTATTTCTAATACATCTTTTGATTATCCAAATTTATCTGTACATTCAAAGTTGAATCAGGAAAAACTAAATGACGCAGAGAAAGGTAACAAAGAAGTCAAAAATTGCTACAGTTTAGGCACTTTTTGTTCTTTTTTCAAGATTGAAGAACTAACAGTAACTTTGGCAACAGCGCCTCAAAATCACCGAATGCTCATTCTTCCTCCACGAAGAACAAAATGTTATAATGAAGTTGATTTAATTGCGTCAAGATTACACGTTCCATTTAGGTTATAATGGTAATCTACAAAGCTACATATAGATGGAATCAAATGTTCTTTCCAGCAATTCGTTGATCTACAGTAAGAAGAAGGTTGGGTAGAGAATAGATACCTGGGGAACGCCGAGATGAACGGTAAATACATCCGAACATAGCAAATGCAGATCAATTCCTGGGAAAACTATCTAACTAGTTCAGTTCTACTTACATTACTTCTTAGCTACTTACATGTTATTATTCTGACGATAGTTTAATACTACACCTTCCATATACTTTAATCAAATCAGAACATATGATTTGACCATTACTGACAATGCACCTAGCATTTAAACCAATTAGAAGGCTGTTTAAATCCAGTAATGAAGGACGTGGGTTGTGCCAGATAAAATAATTGGTCCCCAATAACAAGCTGTATAAAGGTGAGAACCTAACTGTTTTTCTAGTCTCATTTTCAATTTGTCAAACCACCAATTTAATAAATCTTGAATAATGCGAAACAATCTCATTAATACTAATAAATATTGTACCGAAGTATACAATTCTACATACACGTATACTAAACAATCTATCTAATTAAGTACGTCAAGTCATGCGTGAATGGGCATGGCCAATATTAAACAGACATATTTTGAGCAGTGCAATTATTCTTAATGACAAATATGGTGAACATCGCCCATTAATCATAATTTTATGAGAAGTAATTTTTGGAGGCTCTTTCGCTCTACTTGTAACCACAAATCTCGGCAATTCCACTTCCCACGCTGATTGGCCGTCCATCTGTCTGTCTGTCTGTCTGTCTGTCTGTCTGTCTGTCTGTCTGTCTGTCTGTCTGTCTGTCTGTCTGTCTGTCTGTCTGTCTGTCTGTCTGTCTGTCTGTCTGTCTGTCTGTCTGTCTGTCTGTCTGTCTGTCTGTCTGTCTGTCTGTCTGTCTGTCTGTCTGTCTGTCTGTCTGTCTGTCTGTCTGTCTGTCTGTCTGTCTGTCTGTCTGACTGACTGTCTGTTTTTCCACTCTGTGCCTCTTGTAAGTTTTATTTCCAGCGTTTGGAATCAAAGTTATCCAAACGCTCGGAATGAATGTTACAAGAACGCACTTGCCATATTTTTTGCCGATTTGCTGATGTCTAAGTGATTTTTTCTATCCCACTATGACGGGCGGTCCATTTAACTTGAGACAGCCGTCTAGCGCGAAAACGCTGATGAACTGAAATTGTTCAGATGAAACTTCTTCAGTGCAATGGGGGAAAGTCAATTTTGACTTTTATAACCGACATTGACAGCATTTTCAAGGTTTTTTCAAGGTCAACCATGTTTGGTCAATGAGAAAATGCGACTCTGTCAATAATGTTCCAAAGAAATGATCACGGCGTTCTCCACCTTTGCGGTATGGAAACATTTAGGAAAAGAGCAAATGATTTATTTTTTATCTAGTTGAGCTGCAGTCGGGTTAAAAAAAAGTTGTGAACAAAAGGTATTTGTTTTTTCTCGTAGATTGAGATTCTGCAAGATGAAAATTTAAATCTATGATTCCTACATGTCATTTGGGAGGCTCTTCTGAAGAAATGTCTGAGGGAAATCAAACTTCAGCCCCCCTGGCATACTTGAAGACCCAGAAAAAAAGAGCCCTTCTGAAGCTCGGAACCGAAGGCTTCCAGCGGGGTAGATTTTTTTCAGGGGAGTTGACGCTTTTGAGAGTGGTAGGTTTGGCAACGCTGCTTCTTATAAAAGGTTTTTTGATAAACGCAGAATGGAGGCTCTACAGCATTGATTTTTGACCACTGTTTTCTAACGCAATTTTCACTTCTAGTGGTAGGTTCACTAATTTTGATAAAACGTCTAAAAATCTATAGAATTTGACGCATTAAAGAACGTTTTGCCCAAATTCCTACATTGACAAAAAAATCTCTAGGTTTAGGTAAATTTCCGTAGACCTGGCAACCCTGATCGGAGGGCACGAGTTTTCGGCCGTTAGAACGCGGAGAGCAACAGCAGTGGCTAACAAGTGCGTGCCGCGCCAAAGCCGGTGCATTGCCAGGTAATCAGAAAGCACCTGTCATCGTATCACATAATCCAACTGTTGCATCCGGTTTTACAACGTTACTGCCTTAATACACCGTCCACTCAAAACGAACTCTGCTAATACTAATAGACGCCAATGCAGTGGCATACCCCCAGGGCCGGATTAACCCTGTCTGGGCCCCTAGGCAACAATCTTGTCAGGGCCCCTTGACAATGCAATAACGTCTTTCTAAGTTGATGAAGGGACTCCTAGATGATCGACTCCATGTATTCCGTTATTTTAATGTCTTATATGATATCCCAAAACATGGTTACTTCAGGTCTCGTGATGGGGCAGTAAAAAGAAATGAGACACGACACGGTTATTTTCAATTTAATCTTGATGGTTCTGTATGTATGAAGTATTTCATCAATTGTCATGCATCGTAATAAAATAATATTGTTATTGAACAATTTCATAAAAATTTTCAAAGAAATTTTTCGTCCGATGAAACGGTTACGTGTGTAATTTCAATACAACAAAATAAATTGAAGCTAAGCTCCCGTAGTACAAGTCTCATTTTAAGGAGCCTTCCAGATTCCTCTAATTTTTTTAACATGTCTTCCCCACCAATCTGACATTTAACTGCTAGACCGCCTCAACATCCCCCAATTTTTTCAACTCCTGCCCCCCTGGAGGTGCTACAGGTGGAGGTTATTGCCCACTCTGAGAAACATTGTTCTAGCTGATCAATACCATAAAATCTGATAAAATGTATTAGCTTTGTTCCAACATGAGCTTGAGATATAGTAGCTTTCGATAGGATGTGGCTTGGGAAACTTCTGATCAAGCTTGCTGCCAATAGGCTACAACCGCATCTGTCCCATTGGTCAGCTGGATTTCCGGGGGTATTCCTCCTTATTTATGGTGGTGAATGAATTTGCTTTCTCGGGATTCTGTCCCCTTTTCAATGCTTTTCTGCATGGACTGTTGGAAATAACCTGGAATCATATCTGCAGCTTTTCAAATAAACAAATATTGATTTATTTTAATATATTCAATAGCTTTGCTCTACTTAACGCCTTTTTTATGGGTTGTATGACATCCATGATCATAAACGATCACTTATGTGTGTTTTTTTGATTAATATATGATCATTCAATTTGATTGGGATTATTTACGACTTTGGACATAGTGATCAGTGCCCTTCTGAGAGCGCCACTGACCAACATATAAAGTAACGTCGGGGTACGCTATATTTCACATTATATTTGTCATGCATTATCAAAGGAATTATAAATGATGGCACGCGAAGAATTTCTAGTATTCCGAGGAAGTATTTAATTCGACTTGAAATATACAGATTGCCCAGCATACTAATTATACCAGATCGTTTATGTTTATTGCATAGATATTCTATTTATATACATATACACCATCTGTAAACATGTAGAATTTTATTATGAGGCAAGAAAAATGCCGAGCAAGTAAAACCAATTCACCATGGTAGTATATAATTCAATAGTTAGAGAAAGTCAAGATAACTTACATAATTTGCTCAAGTTTTCATTACCAGGAGCATTCAAATGTGGTTCCTTTGTTTCTAGCCGTACGAAGATTTCATAATAAGTATCAATCAAAGTCCAAGCTATTAGGATCTTAACTTCGTAAAGATGCCAATAGGCAGAGCCACTGTGCGCGACGCTTGGAACTGACTTTGTGGTTGCTATCACACCCTTGACTGGGTTACGTATATACCAACCGATTGCTCTCAACAGCTAGACCACCATGCTATACTGACGAGTCTAGGCTAAAGACGAAACATGCATGTCTATAGCAGCTCATGTTATCTACTTATTTTTCTAATTCCACTTTGAGCTTTGTTTATAATCGCACCTCTGGAACCATGACCTTGATGCAGGTGATTAGACAAAGATCCAAGTGCAACATGCAGATGCGCAATGACAGTCTCTATAAATCCGTGGCCGCTTTCTCTGAGCTTGCTCGTTTCAAATGAACAATAAAAATGTCGAGTTGTAACTGCAAGGTAATGCGCTCTAGGTACGTGCTCTAATAATTTTCATTGCAGAATGTTATAATTGTACACTCCTCGACATTTCTGCAAGATTTATCTTCATCTAAATGGTGTACATCATGCCGCACGCCAGTTCTAGTCTATAGTGCAGTCATCAGTACAATAAGGGTAGTAGCAGGAATACATCATGAATAGGGTTTATTCGTAGATAACCTCACGCAAGGGGAGCCCTATCGCGCTTCATAAGCACTGCGCGAGGATAAATATCCATTCAAATTGACCTTAAAACGCTGTAGCTTGTAACCGTCTACCGACAATACATTAATTTTCAAAAATATAGCAGCACCACCTCACATATTGCTCTCAAAAGTTTATAAAAAACGGTGTGCGGTAAACAGCGACAAAAAAATACGGACAAACCGACAGACTGGAATAAAAACGTATTACTTACAAATTAGAAAATATTCATAATCACAATACTAACGTGAGACAACAAAGCTGTTATTCAAGATACTCAAAAAGATATACAGAACTTTACATTTAAAAACTCTGGAAAGGAGGTGATAAGGAGGAGTTCACCCAAAATCATGGACGCTCTGAATCCAGTTGACGCAGTGTCTGCTTAGCTTAGAGCCAGAGCGTCTCACCGGCAATCAGAAGG
This sequence comes from Bruchidius siliquastri, assembly GCA_949316355.1. Lineage (NCBI taxonomy): Eukaryota > Metazoa > Arthropoda > Insecta > Coleoptera > Chrysomelidae > Bruchidius > Bruchidius siliquastri. The sequence goes on from OX438536.1 coordinate 26,039,626, forward strand.
TTTGTGGTTCGAATCCCGCAGCAGGTCAAGTTTTTACCGGGTTAGAGATGATGAAGATATAGTAAAGCATTGATCTCGTAAACGGTTTTGAATCAATGAATTATTCCTAAAATAACTGTACCATCACCAAACGCTCCCTGAGCATTATTCAAGATTGTCATGAGTCATGCCATAAACCTCCGCACGACGACATTATCATACAGTACGTGTCTTTTTACCAGTGACACTTTATTTTTATTATTTTTATTGCTCGCCGTTTTGTGTATATACGATTCTTTATTCCTACCTGGATTAGCTACTTTAATATTATTCGAAATTATGGTTCGGAGATGATGGAAGGATTACAAGAAAAGCGAGAAAGATGTATATGCGTGCATAAATTGCCTAAATTATTCAAGTACAGAGTGTATTCTCGAATTCCTTCTCACGAGCTAAATGATCTCAATGGGGCCGTTTAGCGGTGACGTTACGAAGAACATATGACAACACCGCGCATTGTACTGAAGAAATTGTTGATTCTTTGTTCGTTCTATTTTGAACCTTATGTACTCTGCCCATTAGGTTAAAAAAATATTGCTTCAAAAGTTCCCTCAGAATTTAATTTATATATCTGTTATTCCAGACATTCAACAATAAAAAATTATTAAACCATATAAATGAGACACATGCGTCATACAATTCAAATATCTATTTTTATATACCTATACAGATTCACCATTTTGAGGTGGTAAATATGCCTGTAAAGTTAAATCGAGTTCAATTTAACATACAGAAAACTCAGACCACCCCAACAAAAAACTCGCATGCTGGTCTACCAGCCCTGGAGTTGGTGGGCTGCCCAATACTTCATCTTCCATCAAGCTGCTGGGATTTAACATCAACACTAACATGCGAAGCTGTCTCGTATAAAAACACCAAGATTCGTCGGTGTAGCAAAAAGGCGCCTAATAGGCACATCCTCACCAGGTCCAATGCCTCAAACGAACCTCTTTCCAAAGACATTCTTTTGGAAAACCTCGGTGTTGTGACATGAGCTGCCGGGAAGTTTTTTCCCGATAGTTACAACTTACAGCGTTAGATCAATATGAATGGAGATTTGTCCTCTCGCAGTGCTTATGAAGCGCGACAGGATTGCAGTTGTCGTTGTTTCCTTAAAACCAATATATTTTACCTAGAACCTTGACAATTTAAACTGAAAGTGTGATACAGTGAAGTCATACCAGACATATAATATTGTTAGCGAGCCACTCTGTATAATGTATTCCAAAGATGTTTGATAAATATTTTAATATATTGCATGTTCTTCTCAGTTCCAAATCACCATGACCTGTTGTGTTGGTCAAGGTTAAGAGAATGTTGACACGACAGGCCTCTTTTCCAAGAGGTGCGGTTTTTTATTCGCATAGTACATTTGGAAATTGTCTTGTGTTTGTTTATAAGCAAAATTGATCCGTAGGCGACATTCTTCTATACACCCACATTTCTAGGATCAATGCGAACAACAATTCTCTATGCATATCTTGAACTTGAATCCATAAGTTTGCGTAGTGACAACCTAATGCTAGAGTAAACAATTATGATAGTCGGACGATGCTATTTAATATGGTAAACCGTACATCAAAATCTCTTCGTTTGAATTTATGGTTGTTTGATATGAGACTGCAAGTAAGCATCCACATTTTGTTATCAGATATAGGCAATATATTCCAAGGCAATATATTCAAATACCAACATATCGGCTTTTGACTAAAGATTTCCGAAACAACCGAAATGTCAGTAAAGTTTTAAGTATACATTGTCTACTGTACATGTGCTCTGCTATCGCCATGCATGTTTGGAGTATTACATGCAATCATCAGTATAGCTCGGCGGCCGACATCAGAGAGCAAATACTTTGTCTTATTCCTGAAGCAGCCGAAAACTAGAAATAAAGCGAAAAACAAAAATATTACACTCATGCCAACTACAGAACTACAAGCCATGTTTATTTTGAATATCTGAATGATAATAATTTCAACATTATCACTGATCTACTATGCATCAGACCTGCTATATACATGCATGTTTCGTTTTCAGCCTAGATTCGTCAGTATAGCCTGTGAATCAGTTCACCCTTATTGACAGATGTTATAAGGACATCTGTCGCTGCTTTAACGCAGTTCAGGTGTTAGGACCTTTGACTTTATAAGTTGCCAATGGGCGTCCCCATATAGGGCGACACTTGGAGATGAGTCGATGTTGTCGTCAAAATAAATAGTTGATCCAATTTTGCAGTTTTACTGAACGATGAAACGAATACTCGTTAGGAGAACACTTGATTATGATTACGGAAAAATCCAGTAGTCATACGTTACCATTATATACTAGATGTAATGACAACTATAAATTTATCTGCTTTTACTTTTTATGGAAAATAACTGACAACCTGTATGGTTCATTAATTAATTTAATTAGCGGTTTTATTTATTGACAGTGTTAAAACATGACAAAAACGGAATAATAAATAATTACTGCCAGTGTGTACATTTACTAGATCCTAGCGAAAAATGTAACCATGTTACGACATGTTACACTGTGTATAATATACGCAATGGTCGCCAATGGTACATTGTTGACAAAATACTGGCATATAATTATTGTATAATAATCCCATTAGCAATTCACGTGGGACTCCAATAGCAAATTAATGGAAGAGACGTTGCAAGAGCCAAGCTAATCGAATAATGTGAGGGGACACTACCTAGAATAAAGGCGTTTTGCATGGGTTTCCAATATTTTGTGTCCAGCACTCATTCTTAAAAATTATAGAACGATTTTTTTTTGAGTGATAGAGATGTTGGTTCTTTACTCGTGCGAAGCTTTTTACAAACATCTAGAAATATTTTAAATCTCCATAAATGAGTCAGGTGGTGCGACTGTAGTATGACTACTATATTTATATAAATTCATATAAATTATTAATTTATTGGTTATTAGTAATAACATACCATATATGGGCTAAATGACGTTTGATACAAAAATCGATGGATCTGGCGTATTTATATCGTTTGGTGTTAAACTCAGTAACTCAACCTATTGCAATGCTTAACAGCAACAAAAAAAGTGAAGGGAAATTATCCTTATAACACGTTTAAATAAAAATCAACGTTGTAATTTTTCATTTGTATGAAAAACCCATCAAATTAATGAATTTTTCACCAGCTTCATAAAATACACATTGATTTGTCATTTTCTTAAACGTAATTCATATACGTATTCTAATAATGTCTTATCACCTTTTATTATTCGTATGCGTTTACCAAAATGTATTTCTCTGCAGTTCCAAAGACAGAGGAAGTATTGCATTTGCGAAAAGTTATAGAATTTGAAAAAAGCCAAACAAAACATATATGACTGTGGAAACTCATATAACTGGTTGCTGAAGCTTCCGCTAGATGGCAAAACCGCAGTCTATAGGTACTTCCTTCAGTATGATGCCTTTCACAGGAAACTTCTAGATCAGAAGATATGCAGAATGTAATGACTCCATACACTAATCCATCAAAAATGGTAATAAGATGTTTTGTTGTTCAACAACACGATCTGCAATATCATAATTATAATGCAATCGGTAATCTCTTTATGGTTTCGTAACTTTCTAATACAGTAGCAGCTTTTGTTTATCTGTATTCTATCTACTAACGGTGTTCGTATAACAAAGTATAATCAGAAACAAGTGTCACTCAATATTTGGTACAGGCGATACTCAAATAACCGAAGTTGTAGACAAAGACATATAAACACGATATATATATTTGTTTATATCTTAAGATATATATCTTAAAGCGTCGCCAGTACAACAAAGACTAGAAGAGCTCAACGAAAGCAGTCTCACCAGGTCAAGAACACAACGCCTCAAGCCTCAATGAAATATCATTCTTTTGGAGACCTGAGCTACCTGTGACTTTGTTCCCCGATGCCTACAATCGCAGCGCTTATGAAGCGCGATAAGCTATCTGCCTTTGTCGTGAGGTTATCTATAACAAAAAATGCTTTCCTGAGGCTTCTGGACACAATCCAGAAAATACTAATAGGTCCAGTGACATTATAAGGGAACATAATAACACCAAAAGTCATCAATACAATGAATACTGTAGGGGCCCAATAGGCGTATATTCACGAATGGCGCTAGTTTTGAATTTGAGAGAGCAGAACTAACGAGATAAGTGAGCGTGATTGTCCTTATAAGCGACGTTACTATATTTTTTAAAAGGATTCGAGTAGGTCAAAATCAAATAGGGACTAAAACAAGCGGAATGTCATGAAAGTTTAGTGAGTCGCTTTGGGGACTCTGCCCCTTCTAGGGCTACAGCTTTTAATTGGCTTGCTGAGTTTAAAAGGGGCCGAGTCTCACTCGATGATGAACCTCGCACAGGTCGACCGCCCACTGCTGTTACTCCGGAGACTGTAGAAGCTGTGCAAAATATGGTAAAAAAAGTGGACGTATAACTACACCGAGATTGAGGCTTCTCTGGGGATTGGAGCGGCAGTTGTCCGAACAATCATTCATGATCACCTTCGCCTAAGAAAGCGGTGTTCCAAATAGGTGTCACATTTTTGGACCAGTGAGCAAAAAGCAACAAAAGTTGATTAGGCTAAGTTTATGCTTGAAAAATTTGATAATGGGCACAGTAAAAACACTTTTAATATCGTAACCGGAGACGAAACATGGTTATATCATTATGATCCCGAAACTAAACAGCAGTCATTAGTTTGGTGCTTTGAAAGTGTGCAGCCTCCAACAAAAATTCGTCATTCCAAGAGTGTTGGAAAGAAAATGGTCGCAGTTTTTTTCTAAAAGTGGATACATCACAACGGTAGCCTTGGAAAATCAAAGGACAGTTACTTCTGAATGGTATATAACCAAATATTTTCCTGTAGTCTTCCAAGAACTATGCAAGACCCGTCCAAAGACTGGTCTGCGAGGTATTCAATGGCACCATGACAACGCACCCGCCCACAGCGCCACTAGAACACTCGATTTTTTTGCTGAACAGGGTGTCAAACTGTTGCCTCACCCACCTTATTCTCCGGACCTAGTTTCGTTCTTATTCCCTAAAGTCAAAGAAAAGTTACGAGGTCGCCATTTTTCCACCGATGAAGAGTCAATCGCTGCATTTGAGGAGGATATTAGCAACCTTTCAAAAGAACGTTGGTCACTAGAATTTGACAAGTGGTTTCACCGAATGCGTAAATGTATTGAGGTAGGGGGAAAATATGTTGAAAAAACAGAATAAAGTTTTTTTTAAAAAACCTTGTAGTTTTTCTGTATCTTAAAAGTTTCAGCGTGACCCTCGTACAATATCATGTGCCTATGTAGACATTGCCATAGTTAAAACCTCACCGGAAAATCTACAAAGAAGAGAGTCGCACACACAGTATCTTAGAATACCATAGTGGGACAAACAGTATTCTTTAAGTCATATACATTGTTTAAATAGCTATATAAGATATATTAACAAGTATGTTCATTATCATTAATTATTATCATTACTAAATCAATCATTTCTAAAGGTTGTATTTTTCTAAACATTGTAGGTAAATTATAAATTGTTCATGAACATTATCTCCTTGCCTATTTCCTCTCCCACACAAAACCATACATCTCATACATCAATTTGACATTGATTCAATAACGATAAGGAACAGTTACATCCTGATAAATGTGCTACCGTTTTTTCCAATCTAGAAACCTGATTTCTTTCAACACGCATCACTCAGAAGAAAGGTATGAGCATTATTGGATGCTGAGCTTGAAAAGGCAGTTCTACATTATTAATTGCTGGTAACGATCCTGATAATAACAATGCTACATACACGATCCGAGATTTTTTAAACTCAATCAATGTGTGATTGTCTTAAATCACGCAACATTTATATTACGACTCATTAAATATTCATTGAAGTTATCTGCATTTAAATTTATATATGCGTTTATCTTGCAGGTCTCAGCGTCTTGGCAAAATAAGGATTAAGTGATCTGGCTTGCCCACGATACGGTAAGCTATGAATTATTTACGTGTTAATTATATACTTGCTAATCAGCAAGATGATGAAATGAACAAATTTGTATTTAAAAAACGGGACCCCACGGCAGGATTCGAACCGCGCACCTTTCGCTTGCCGGACAGACATTCTACGGATTGAGCTACGTAGGTCTTCAAAAAGCGCGCGCTGTTGGTATCTAGACACAAACGTCAGTGTCTCTGAACACGTCTCACCAGCATCTCATCTCTGAATGATTGAGGGACGTACCTGCGTAGCTCAATTGGTAGTGTCTGTCCGGCAAGCGAGATGGGCATGCGGTTCGAACCCCCCGCCGAGCGCCAGTTTCAGAATCGAATCGAATCAAAGCTTGGAAGACAGCAGACCTGATGAGTATGAGTAACTGTATAAATACAGAAGATCAAAGTTTTTCAGTAGTGCTCGAACTTTAGGCTGAAAGGAGTGGATGTATAGCACTTTGTTATACACACAGTTTATTAGATGATAAAGAGCATCTTCTACCAACACCTATTTTTTAGAACTCCTCCTTACCGTCCCCCATCTTCAAACTCTTATTTTTTGACCTCCCCCCCCCCCTAATTCTCTTCTAGAATATGATTATATTTATGATTCAAGATATTAGGCACTTGCTATTTCTGGATGTATTGGTTATAAAAAAACAGCGAAAAAAGTGTATAATTTGAAGTATATAGGAAAGACAATAATGCAATACAACAATACAAAATGGTTAGAGTAGTAGTAGTAGTAATGGGGAGGCAAAACCTGGCAAGTAGGCCACCTTTGGTCCTTCTTGCCGACCCCGAAGCCATGGTAACTCCCAAGTGTCGAACCTTCCAGACCTTTTAATAAAGGTCATGATGTCCGACCATTCCGCTAAGTAGCACTACAGATTGTGTCTTTGACCACTCCTATGAGTGTCAGGTGCCTGTTCAATCTGCAGTGTCCTGTGAGGATCCCTACTAGCCACTGGAGTGAATCCCTCTTCCTGTTCAATAGCCATAGCTCCCTACGTTTGTTGGGGCCTGCTATGAACCTCTTGGTTTGTCTGCAGTCATCTCTCTTACAACCATGCTTTCGCAAGTTCGTTATACGCCCAAAAATCTATGACATTACTGAAGGGGCCGCTGCTAATGTCCAGCAAGGGTTCGGGGCCAATGCATATGCCCCTTGCTCCTATCCACGCCAGGCAGTCTGCTTTCTCGAAATGGTTAGTTTTAGTCTTGAAGATACCGACTAGCGAATGTTTAGATCAAGAAAGGTTTCAAAATAGAAGAAAAGCATAAAACAAGTGGCTAGGATTAATGGGTATGATACGAGCATTGTACAAAAACTAATATGTAAACATAGCGTTGAGAAAACATTCAGTAACTCAACTATATTTCAAGTTGAAACAGCAAGACCATAGAATATGATAGTCATAGTAATACAGAACTGATCAGAAAGGCATCAACTGCAAACGAAATATATCCAATGCATAGAACTCAGTTGGATATAATAAACTGAATAATGTAAACAAACAAAGTCAACTCAATATGTACTTTATGAAGATATAAATATTATAACCGTTATTTTTCAATTTTCCTTCAGGTAGGCATATCCTTCATGTGGACGCACATCGATTATATGGTTTGTAATGAGCAGGACACATTGTCGTACTTTATCTACGAACACTTGTAATGCCGTAATAAATAAGATTCATCACCTGCAATAAATAATAGTATTGTTATTGCAGCTCACAGATATATCATTTCCACTTGAATATTGTGCGGATATCGACGAATACCTTTTCAAATGCTAAATTGGGTAGAGTAACTGCTAGAGTGTAGTAGTGATGTTTATAGCTGTTGAAGTGCTAACCGAGAACATAATGTTACTTCTTAAACTTATCCTTCAGTTCAAAGATTGTGTAAGTAACACACAGTTTCACAAATGAGAAATTATCAAATTCTATGTGGTGTAGTTTGAGAACTAGTTCCGAATGAAGAATTTTAAGATAAATTCACAAACTATCTCTCACCCTCAACCATTTCCTCGCTTCCTCCTTCATCCAACATATTTTGGCTTTTTTGACACGGAAAATGGCTGGATTATTTTATTCTTATTGGCATGAAGTCAGGTACTCATGTAGAACCGAACCATAAGAAGCGCCATACTTTACGTGATATGTAATTTCAAGGACGCGATACATTTACTGTTTCTTTATTGAATTGTTTGTGTGATTTACACTTGCCATTGTTTTATATGTGAAGTAGATTGTTCTGGTAGATCCAGCAACACATGATTTGAAATACGGTCATTGTTTGACTACGTCAAATAGTTGACACGGTCAGCCTTGAGGCTGATGATTGCATGATTCCATAGCTGTTTTGTTACTGAATTAATGAGTTTCTTGTGGTTTGTAGTTCATAAAGAATGAATATAAGCAGATTGACCTGGTACTCTTTCATATTCAACTTAACCACGTCGAGCTTACAACGTCTCAAAAATTCTCTTGCAAAATTCGTTCTTTTAGAGAACCTCGGCGTTGTGGAATGGGCTATAGGGGAGTTTGGTTACAATTTTTAGCATTTTGCAGTTATCATCTATGAAGAATAATATGAAAATTAGCTTTGTCTTTTGAGATAACACACACACGTAGAAATTGTAAGACCATAAAACAGTCTTGAAGAAAACCCTAACGTAGTATAAACATAACTCTGGTTTAAAATTGCATCCAAAATGATGCAACCAGGCCTTTTTTCTGCATCCTTTATGCTAGCAATGAAGCATGTCTTCTAGAACTGAACATTTGTAAAAGAATGTTAATGGGATAACGTAAATCAATACCGTTGATGACAGTTTTTGTGCAACTAAACAGCGTATATGGTATCGGAGACAATAAATTTTCTATCAGCCTATATTTTTATATACAGTTGTCTCCATAACTGTTACAAAAACCATTTGACCGATTTTGCAACGAATATACTTTCACTGTTATAACAGTAATCAAGATGTTCAAGATTACCGCCTTTGAAATTCTCACAGATTTGTTAATAGTTGTATTGTTGAGGTGTTTATGAGCAGGGCGATGTTGCGAATTCAGGAAAAGCGTGGGTACAACAGCAGCTGTACAGAAACGTAAAACATCATAATTAACTGTGTTATTTATAACTAGTAAGGGTGTGTTATTTATAACTAGTGAGGCCGGCAAGTGATTGAAAAAATCATATGTTTTTCAAAATTTGGAAGTATTTTGTTGAAGGTGATTTGACTGCAAAACAACATATCGTGAAATACCTTCACTCACTGATTTTACCGTGTTAGAATCGGTTTTGAACTAATTCTGTTTCTGTAGGAACTGCTTTAGAATTTATCCGGAATCTATTCTACCTCAGTTAGAAAGACTGTTTCGATTTGTTCATGCTGCAAACGCAGTCGTAGGTATAGGTCAATAGTACCTCCTACCTGAATGATTTATTACGCATCTAGAAGGCGCTCGGTACTCATTGCCAGCATAAATATCATTTGCAGACAATGAGAATAATGCACTGTTTATAAATATTTAATGAACATTGAGACCTAGAAAGACAGACTTGAACGAACGTCTGACGTGAAGCGTATTAAAGATATTGAAAATCTTATGTCTATGCAATAAGTGTTAGCTTAACTTAACAGCCAAAATATGATGAATGAATGATTCTTCACATCTGTTAAACCCTCACAACAATGCGAATTTTTGCTAATACAATACGAAGCTCTCAACGACCAAGGAGCACCAATAATGCTCAAAGCAGACCCAGTGTGGAAATCAAACCAATATGGCAGTCAATCATAAACAAAATCGTTATAATGCATATAAAAAAAGATGAATCACGGTTTGAATTAGAGATGTTGCTTTCAAAGCCTTTATTTGTCATCTTTCCAGCTGGATATCGTGTAAGTGAATGTGTGTTAATTTCTAACTTCACTTTTGTAGGTCTAAAGTGTTTCTATTGGAAACCATTAATTCCATGGAACTGAACGAGGTATTGGCAAATCCATATGAAAAGATTTTGTATATGAATATGGCCAATAAAATTTTATGTTCAAATGCAAATTCGCGCTCACAAAGGTTACATCAGCTTTATTGCGACCATTTAAGAATCAAAAATATGAAACTTGATTTTTATATTGTTAATAAAAGGTATATGAGTGTAAAGTTTATATGATCCGTAAATATTGATTAGCTATTAACACTCCTCCTTTGCGTTGCAATAAAAACGCACGCCGGTAAACGCAAAATCGTTGGTTTGTGATTGGAAATTGTTTTTGTTGTATACAGTATGAGGAAGAGACACCTGCAAAGTTATTCCGATTAAAAAAATTCGCAGCTCAAGCGTCATTCTGTATTTCACATCTGCGGTTTTTGAAATAAATTAAATGGTTCTCTAGTCGGTGATATAGCATATGAATTTGCACCTGTGAGTTGGTATATAATTACAATGTTCAAAATTCAAATAGAAGGGCATATATAAACATGTGTCCTGAAAAGCCTGGTTTTAGAGTTAGAGGGTATCCAAGTTTTAATAAATTAAAATTAAAAAAATTATAAAAACAAGCTTTTATTTAAATGCGCTAAAAAGAATAAAATAGACTTTTCTTTTAAATCTTTTACCATCAACTTATAACGTCATTATACAATTTATATGATATATGAATTGTGCAATGATGTTATAAGTTGATAGTAAAAGTTTTAAAGAAAAAGTTAATTTTATTCTCTTTAGCGCATTTGAATAAAAGCTTGTGAAATATTTGTTTCATAAACCTTTGTACAAATTCAGTTAAAATTTGTGTTGCATAGATAATAATTATGAATTCCAGTGGCGTCTCGGAGGTCATTCTCAGGAATAATATTAACAAAAAAAATGTACGCAACTTACTTTTTTTCAAAAAAATTTTCACATGAATCCGCTGGAAATACAACCTTTTTGATGAATGAAAATCACTTCATAGCATGGGAAAAACTTGTTAAAGGAAAATCAAGCTAACTTTAATCGTTGATCACACTCTCAACCCGCTGTAGGTCAGGTTTTTCCAAATTCCTGAATGTTAATTGAAATATTATATATGGTTAGTTACTAACAATCTTCTCTATGAAAGCTTCTGTTCAAACATCGAGATTTTTAACACCTTCCATATTTGTATTGCTATTTTAACGAGTAATTGCAAAACAATGTATCAAAATGGGACAGCTTGTACTTTCTTCACATTGCTTAATTGTTCTCTTTGTTATCATCCAAGATCCTGCTGGGAGTATTATACGTAATATGCCAAGTGCCTAAGGACATTTTTGACACGTTTTTGAATAATAACTCGAGTAGTTCTTGAAATGTTAAGGTCGCTATTAACGAGACAAAAATACATCTATAAAACATGCTTTTATGGATGTGCTACAAGACGTCGTTTAATGCATTAGCGGATTACTGTAGACAATGAGCTACCGAAGAAATACAAATTGATGTGCAATGTTCCATTCACACGGTCATCGCCAAATATAGTTGAATCAGAGCCACATACCTTTTTGAGTGGTAACACATTTAGCTAAGCTATTAGACACGTGAAGCTATATAATCGAAGAAGTGAAATGAAGGATTATATGTTTCCACCAATGCTATACTTCGCCCTCTATGGGGACGCCCATTGGCAACTTACGAAGTCAAAGGACCTAACACCTGGACTGCCTTGAAGCGGCAACAGATGTTTCTCATGACATCTGTCAATAAGGGTGAACTGATTTACAGCGACATCCCTTGTTCTTTGTAAACACTATTTACGATGTAGCATTATATCGGCTCATTCACATCAGAAGCTGACAGCTGATATTCAGTGTATGCTCTCCAGTGTGAATCACACCTGCTATAGACATGCATGTTTCGTCTTTAGCCTAGACTCTATTGTTTTTTTGCTATCCGCCAAATAACGGTATAATGAATACTAGGCAAAACTTCTATTTTGTGAAATTGAAAATGGTCAATCCATTCGATAAATTATGCACCTTTAATGAAAACTTTTTTTACGTCTCAAAACACGTCTGACTTTTTACTCCAGCTACAAACTGTCTACAAAAAGTAGACACCGCCCATTTCTGACAGTCGAAAATGATGGAAGGCTCTTCCCTAAAGTGACAACGACGACGAAGATCCCTAGAAGATTTTTTTTCTCGTCTTTTAGCCAGCATTTCACGCTTTTAACCCATCATACGACCCTTATCTTTTATCACCTACCCTGAATCAAAATAGCATCTACGCCCCTGAAACCATAATATATGTCTATCTATGCAGTTTAATTTACGAAGCATATACGTTGTTCCGTACACCTGTGGAAAGATCTTCGAAACAGGTGGTAAACATGGGCAGTTACGGTTGGCATCTGCCTACAAAAGGGTGAACGTTAGCATTATACTTTGTGATGGTTTGCTGAGCAGGACCGTTAAAGTCACGTCATGGGAATTGGATTTTTTTCGTTTCGGATCCTACCGTTGCTAAAACCGAATGCTGGTACTATTTACTTGTCTAATCTCACGAAATTGGGTTCTCAGGGGTATGGATGCAAAACTTTGCTTTTCCATTTTTTCCGCATCAACCACCCAGGGTTATCAGAAGCATACGGTTCTGACATGTTACAGGTGGAATGATACTAAATCAAGTTATCTAAACGTATAAGCTTTAAGAATTCGATGACGTTTTCATAGTTTGCAGTTAAACAAGATTTTAGGTTACTGTTCACTTTACACAAAACTCTTTCACTCATCTCCAGGCGTCGCGTACGGTGGCGCTGCCCATTGGCAACACTATTTACGATGTACCGTTATCTCGGCTCATTAAAGTCAGAAGCTGACAACTGATATTAAGTGTATGCTCTCCACTATGCATAAGACCTCCTATAGACATGAATGTTTCGTCTTTAGCCTAGACTCGACAGTATAGCCTGGCGGTCTAACTGTAATGAGCAATTGGGTTACGTATATACCACCCTGACTGACGTGTCTAGGCTAAAGACGAAACAAGCCTCCAGCAGGTCTGATGCATAGTGGAGAACATACTCATAACAAAGCTCTTTGGATTGTATACATTGGACATTACACTAGACCATGTTCCACAAAGAGGGTGGTATTGCAAGACGGACGTGTTGGCGGTTCTTTTCTCTGGAAGTGGTAGCTGAAGGAAGTCGTGTTAGGATGATGTGGTCTCTTCTTTCCGGTGGAAGTTCCAATTTTGTTTTGAGCGTTGGCAAAATCACACTTAGATGTCCAACGTGTCTGCCACTGATTAAGGGTGAATTGCTTCATTAAAGATTTGGGATCATTGTACGGGGTTTGTCGTGATATGCTCGTATAGTTGGTAGTTGCTCGTACAGCGATTTGGTCAGCTTTATCGTTGCCTAGAATTCCAGGATCAGACGGTATCCAAAGGAATTTTACAATTTTGGCCGTGTTATTCGATAAGCGCACCATTTCTATGATTTTTCTCATTATTTGATTCTTTGGGTACATCTGTTTAAGTTCTAATGTCGCAAGCAGAAAAATGCTTGGGAGTCAGCGGCGTTAAGATCATTCATACACATCTGAGAGGAGATTGGGGTTGATGGTGGTCAGGGGGAGATCTGAAAAAAATTTGGAGGTGGTAGAAGGCGATCTATAACTTTTTTCAAAGAAAACTTGCTTGCTTTTTTAGCGTTTACTATCATTAATCGTTATAACTTGTAACAAGTTGTAAAAGACGACGCAAGTGATGAATAAATAAGGAGAGTTTATGGGGAAATATATTGTTTTGAATATCGTACATATATTATCCATTTTATATCAAACGCAACCATTAAGTCTATAAATGCAATATCGTAGTAGTAATATAATGTGAATACTTGACATTCAAAATAATTATATAACCAAATCATTGTCAATTTGCTTGATTTCGCATTCCGATTTGGCATATTAATATCCCTCAAACGACTGAAACTAGCTGTTATAGCCTTCATTACAACATTTGAGATCGATTTCATAAGCATAAATCCCATATATTTACCCACTTAAAGCATATAAAATTATTTTATTGTAAACTGACACTCTTGCTCTTCGAAATAACCATGAATGCAGAACTTTTAATGTCAATTAGAAGTGTTTGTGTAACGAAGACGTCCCTACGTAGCTCAACTGGCAGATGGTCTTTCCGGCAAGCGGAAGGTGCACGGTTCGACTCGCGAAGTTCTTTCCAACCATCTAAATGCCAATTTAAATACATTCTTCATTGACATAGCACGCATTCGACAATAATGCTCACGTTACAAAAAAAACCTTTCACTTATATTTTAATAACATAAATTTTACAAGCTAATGTCTTGTTTATTTCACATAACTTGTGAAACTAAATGCATTGTCTTGATGTGTAAATTCATTACACTATTCAATTAAGTGCAGTTACGTCACGAGAGGTAACACTACCTAGTTAAATATATGAATCCATAAAGTTCTCATGGCTGTAGGTTTTTTTTACCAGTGGCGCGACAAGAAATATTGAGTTGACACCTTGCGATAGGGTTGGCATAAGAGACTTTTGTTCAAGCTTACTGACCATAGGCTGCCACGAGGTTTGTGCTAATAGTTGGATAGTGTTCGCTATTTATTTTTGGTGGTGATGTAACCTAGAAATACTTCTAGGGGATGCGCCGGACCTTACAAAGCACCTCCACAGTCTAGAACATCGAAGAAGGGTGGTGAATCCATCTCGATTCTATAGATGTTATCATTGTAGACGTTTCTTTGCGTTCAAGAGAGGTTATCTATGACAAAATACTGTACAGATTATTGAATATTAAAGCTTTAGAAAAATACTATAGAATAGAAACCTTCAAAAATTCGCAACAGAGCATAATCACAAATATGGTAAAGTAGGAAGACGCGTGTACCATTTACCTACATAAACAAGACATATCTTCAATCTGTCTTATTGATAAAATAACTGTAGTGGTATTGTGGATATTCAGGAACAGAAATATAATAAAATATAACTGAGTTCATCGTATAATATATGTTTACGTAGCTATAAAAACATCATTTCGCATATTTACGTTTTATATAAATCAAATTCGTAGCCAATTAACATAAAAATAGCTGTTTCTTCAGGCAATCATCTGTTGGACTATTGAATATTTATGAGATTAAATATTAGATTCGTACAAACAATTTTTCATTGACAAATTCTTTTCTTCGTTTCAACCTTGGACTGAAAATTGTCATTACACAAGTTTAGGTTGAAGCATTCTATTGTGTTGAGTACTTGGTTTTCTGGTATGGCTTTATTTTGACATAATATATACATGAGTTCAGTCACTCGTTATTTTTTGAACCTCTTGATCTCAGCTATTATTGATCCGTTTGCCTTCTCATGCCTCTTGGCGAAAAAGTATTGCACTCGCAAAAAATTACTATTATTATATCATATTTGAAGAAATCATACCATATAAATAAGATGCTTGTGCTGCTCTAGAGGATATTGAGTCCATTGTGGAGAATGAGAGATGCCTGATTATTTGAAACTACTCATTCTCCACGCTCGACATAATCCTCCTCGACCACCAACAAAAGAAGATGTTCGTTATTGAAAGAGGAGAAACGCACAGAGTATGAGGAGCTCCTCCTTAGGGATGCACATCATGACCTTTATGAAAAGGTCTGGAAGGTTCGACACTAAAGAACTACCATGTCTGCCATAGTTCTAGTGATAGGCTTCCGAGTCGGCAGAAAGGGATAAAGGTGGTATACCTGCCAGGCATTGCCTCTCATTTACTACCACTACTACTGAATCCTTAAGTGCTCTCCATACATGCTGCTCTCCATTCTAAAATCTATACTGGCCTGTGGTACATCGGCAAACATTTCAACTGAAAGAATCCAGGAAAGATTCTTCCTCAGATCTCTCCGTCTACTTAGGGCACACTTCATGGTGTGAGGAGGAGTCGCTGAGGAGTGGAACAGTGGCACTCTATAGCGGAGGCAAGGCCACACACTTTTATATTATTATAATGATAAAATGTCTCCATAATATAAACTGGGCTACCCTGTGGAACCCCCAAACAGCTGTTGTCAGATATTTAACGAGAAATTAAACATTAGACGCCAAACAATTTCAAAGGCAATCACTTCTGGTTCCAATAGGCATATGGATACAGACAATAATTTTTCATTCAAGATAAGATCAATTGGAATGTCGAATATTCGAAACTAATTCAATCATAAACAACAGAGGGTATTCGTAGGTATAGCAGCTTTCACTACTTAGCTTATCGATGGTATAATGTGGAATAAAATGGGTCTGCTTCAGTAAACAGGAAATTGCGTCAAGTTGGTCGACTCGGCACGTCTGATCTCGATATCAGAAGCTTCGAAGAAAAAGACAAACTAACGTTTTCATATTCTATAGCCTTCATATTTGCGATTAGTATATAATTTTTTTTTTATAAACGAATGAGTGCAGAATGGTTAGAAAAAGTCATTTTTGAGTTTTTAATTAAAATGTTCATCCATTAAACAGGTGGCCAAAGGTCGTTTACTATTCGTATCTCATGCTTTAAAGCAAGTGTTTTGTCCACTTAGAGTAAGTTTGGAAAATATTGGAAATAACGGATTTCACAGAACTCGTAAGTTTCTAAAAAGTTTTAAAATAACCAGATTAGGTCAAAAAAATAGATTTTCAATATTTACAATATTTTCGCCCTAATATTTATTTCTAAACTGATACCATTGTGTGGGATGTACAACATCAACCTCCATAACGGCATATTTTAACGTCAATACATGTGCAAATTTTCCTTATACCGATGTGAAGAATCCTGAAAGCAAACCGCAGGTGCGAAATTCTTGTGGTAGCAAAGGATATTTAAGGATATTTCTACGACATAGGAATTTCTTTCTTATAATAGCCAACTCTGTCTTGTTCGCAGCATGTTAAACATTACTATTTACTCTGCACACACAAATTAGGCCCGTATTCAACCCCAGACGACGACCACGTGAAAATGAACTGAAGTTATAAATATTGTGCTTGGAAAATACAACCTCATCCTAAGTGTATGTATACAAAGATAGAAGTTTCGAGTAATGTTTGTGTTTGTTTCAGATTTTGCCTGAATTAGGTCGGTAAGTACTACACTAGAGTAGACAGAAGCAGTATATGCTTGTAAAAGTCAAAATGTGAGAGTAAAATCTGCATCTAAATGTGAGAGTAAGATCTGCATCAAAATTCGTTGTAGACTTTCTAACACAACATAAGCTTATCAAAAGTTTGATTTCGGACTTCCATTGTCTATAAAATTTTGAGATTCACGACGTTTCGATTGATGTGCTATTTTCAATCGTCTTCAGGTGAACTGGCGGACACGTTCCTTTCACGCCTATTTATACCCCGTCCGGTGACGTGTCGTGCGCGGTCTGTTCTGATTGGTTCCCGATGCGCGGTATTCCGGTTCTGCTGACGTGGCTGTTTGTCGGTCATTGTTTGTTGTCTGGTTCAGTCGTAGTCTATTGATCTTCTTTATGAGTGGCTGCCAGATTGGTTTAATGTCTACGCTGGGTTTGCTGTACACTTTGCTGTTGTTGGTGATGAATGCCGGCTCCTTGTCCGAAGTCAAACTTTTGATAAATCCACCTTGTCTACAGGTTTCAAACAACAATGCCCTAGATGATTGGGCGTATAACGAACTAGCGGAAGTATGGTTGGAGAGAAATCACTGCAGGCAGTCCAAGAGGTTCATAGCAGGCCCTAACAAACGTAGGGAGCTATGGAGGAGGGATTCACTCCACTTGTTAGTAGGGATCCTCACAGGTCACTGCAAATTGAACGGGCACATGACACTCATAGGAGTGGTCAATGACCCAATCTGTCAGAAGTTCTGGGAGCAGGACGAGACCTCGTTCCACTTCCTGGATGAGTGTGCCGTATACAGAGTTTGACAGGGAAGAGTGCTAATTAGCGGATTGGTCAAACATCGGGACCTTCATTAAAAGGTCTGGAAGGTTCGATACTAAGGAACTGCCATGTCTGCCCTAGTTTTAGTGATGGTCTTCGGGGTCGACAGAGAGGGCCAAAAGTGGCCTACTTCCCAGGCTTTGCCTTCCCATTACTACTACTACTGCTCCCGACGATATATTCGTTTTCCAACAATCTTGTTTGTACATCAAGAAATCTGTTTTTATACATTTTTAAATTCAATTCAAACCATCGTCAGTCCTAAAATCCAAACCAAATCCTTCTTTCTAAACTGATACCATTACGTAGAGTCAACCCACTTGATGCAATTTTTTTATAGCTTTTATAGCTCAAGTAGAATGTGGTTATCAAAGCAAGAGAAACTGAATTAACCCATCAACACTAAACTGTGCTTTTGCTTTGTGTAGTTACTTCCAATAAAAACCCCTTGATTATTATTTTTTGCGCCTTATATCATCTAATATAAGCGTTGCTTATCTCATAAAAAATATTTCCATCCAGCTCGCCTGTCTCGATAAATGAGACGTGGAAGCATAAAATAAAGCCATGCAATTATTTCGCAGTGAGGCTATGTTTAACCTTTAAAAGGGAAAAATAAGAAGGTATTAATTTTATTCAGAAACATGCAATCAAGAGACGCAATAGATCGAAAGTTATAATAATTGTATCTTATTATGATACACTGGGATGAAGTAATGGTGGATTTGTTTTCATAAATTTATTTGTTTTGCCTGCCTACGCTCTAACAAGAGATGCAAGTGAAAGTCGATGTTTTTCTGATTTTTGCAAAGAATCACTTGTAGCTGGCATACTGAAAAGACCTCATTTTGAAGAACGCAGCATGTTGTTTACGTTAATGAGGACATTGAGAGATTTGTGGAATAAGGATCTACAGATGTATTTCAGTTTAATGTGCAGAAGGCAACCCTGACAAAAGAATCGCAAGTTGAACTACCAGCCGTGGAGATGAAGGGACACCCAGGAGTTGAATTATCAGTGTTGGGAATGAATATCATCAACACTATGAAACCATCATGTTGCCAGTCTTGGTACAACGGATTCACAGATACTGGTGGTTTTTTTCCACTCCATGAATTGCACTCCAGATATCAGACCAGCGCTGTTGTACTGCTCGAATGTGTGTGGATGCCCTCCGAAGCATTCTTTGAAGCTTCTGGTCACAATCCAGGAATGAGCAATACGTCTAGTGTATGCGCTTGACCTGCACAGTCTGATTTGATCTGTCTGACCGAGATGTCACCGATAGCCATGACACTAAGAGACCTTAATGCGGGAAACACTAGAAGAGCCCAATGAGAACATCTTCACCAAGTCGAGTTTCCAATACCTCGAACATTCCTCTTCCAAAAGTCATTCTTTTGGAAAACCTCGGCATTGTTGAATGAGCTTTCGAGGATATTGTTCGCCGATGGTTACAATTTACATCATTTCAAGGTCAATTTGTACTCTCAAAGCGCTTCTGAAATGCGAAAGTTTTTTGTCTTTGCGAAATGTTATCTATGAGAAAAAGCATAACCCATCAAACGTGTTTTTGTCTTCTTTGCAAGAAATTGAGAAATGTTCCGTAACTTTTTCGAGTAATAAATGCCTTTGAAATAAAAAATGTCCACTGTAAATCAAATGGAGTTCTCATATTAGTGCTGCGACGTTTTTTTGGGACATTCATCAAGAATCTAGCCACCATTTCCAACGCAAACGTAAGGTAATACCAGAAGAGGCCTTAGTGAGCTTGTCCCCCTAGAAATCCACCTCATCTTGACCAGAAACCTTTTTCAATTTGGATTCAGTGCCACACAAATACGTAAAGTAATACCAGGAAGAGACCTCAGCTAGGGACACGGGTTTGAGTCCCGTCCACACCACAAACTTTTCTGCATTTTTCTCGCTCCAAAATTATGCCTTCAATCTATGCAAATGTTCTTTGTATTTCAACTCAAGAGCTCCATTCAGAAATATTATCCCCATCAAATTTGAGCGTGTGTCGCTTTCAGATTCTGCAATCTCAGCCTCAGGAATGCAGCAGAAATAAAATCACACTTTCAAAAGACCCACAAAGCACCGTCACTTTTTCTCGTATAATAAACTTACATAAATAATTACCAACACAAAAGAGTGTGAATTTCTGAGCCTGAAGCACTGAAAGTCAGTTTGCTGCAGCAGGATTAAACAGAGCAGAAGGAACGTTCCGATTAAATTATGTCACCGACAATGGTATAATAACCATGAGGAAGAAAGAGCCTTCGGTGATTTGCTAACTTTGTAAGGATATGATCTGCATATTAAGCATTTTATGTAAATTGCGTCTCAGTTAAATAGTACCTGTTACGTGTATATACATGGTGTGTACAACATCGTAATGAGAAATCAGGCCTTCCGAATCTAGACTCACCAGACGCCCGGAAAAGTCCTGACGTGTCCGTTATTTTTAATTTTCTCTGACTCGACATCATTAAAATTGAATTGTGCAATTTACATTTCACAATTCATAAAATAAAAATCGTTTTCTGTGGAGCGTTCCGCTTAATCTCCTAAACTATAGCTATTGTTCTATTAAATTCTTCTATATTTCTTGCGTCTTAGGGAAATTATATTTCTGGCTAGTCTGTTTGCACCAAGGCTAAGAAAACTTCAACCATCGCCGTCAAAATGTCCTTGAGATAGTCCCTGCCTTAAGATATCCTCTTCCTTAAGCTGTTTAAAGAGTAAGTGACGATAACGTCTTTCTTTGAGAACCAAAGGTCCTGCTGAGGACACCATTGGATGAAGCGAAATATTTTCCATCCGATAGAGTTGGGTAACAAGTTCCTAGTACAAATTCAGTCTTCAAAAAATATTTCCTTTGAGAAGCAGAAAGGGTAAAAAAATAATAGCACAGTGGCTAGACAGAATGCTAGATCTAAGATATCTAGTTTATTTATAAAAGTCAAAACGCAAAACGTCATGACATTTTATTTTAGGTAAAGTGGTTGAAAATTATGGAAATTCTATGATAGAGAAAAAGATACTCATAATACAAAAATTTGTTTCAATATGATGCAGTTTACAACTGTCAAAATTTGTACGTTCTGTTGTCGATTGACTTGAATCCATGGCCAACTATGGTAGGTGCATTATAATTAAGATAATTGCTTGTAATAGACATCAAATATTTGATTTTACAGTTGTCTAGAAAAGTTGAATTTACTGTCATTTAATGATTTGATGTAGGATGAAAAAGTAGAACTGAACAATGGAGGTTTCATTTCCCTAAATCAACCCATCTTCGTACTGGGACTGGATTCACGGAAAACATATATTTTTAAATGGCGAGCTTTGTTGCATTTTATATTTCATCTTACTCCTTTTTTCGTAAAATCCAAATAGGAATTATGGCATATTTTTAAGTGGTCTGATTTCGAAATCTATTGATTTTAGACATGGGGAATGTTATATGAAAGATGTTCAGCTGTTCAAGAAAACAAAATATCAATAGTATCTCATTTAAACTAACAAAGTCAACGGTAATTCAAGATGAAACCGGAAACGATTCTTAATTGTTTTTATGCTACAAATGTTCAACTCTAGAGACAAACCAAATTGCATATTCATCTCTAGCCACTTTCAAACGCAACCATGGAGAGAACTTTTATTTTCACCCGGTATAGTGAGTTCAGAGAAGCCTGAAGGCGTAGCATTGAGAGTGCGTGAATGACAGCATTTAAACATTCGAAAAAGTTAATTAAATTAACCATGTAGTATGTCAATCATAACGTTTTAACTAATAATTATCGGACTGTGTGTTGCTATCATTGCCGTAATCTGAGATACCACACTAATAATTTTAGGCTGAATTTAATGTATATTACTGCGCACATCAAGATATGAATAATATAGATAAAAAATTGGAATCAAGTAGATTGACTATTGGCATTCAACGGTGTAACTACACCATTCACTGCTCAGATGTATCTTTCATCGGAATAATGGAGTCAAAATTTCTGAACGCCTCATCGTACGTTTTTTTATTGATATATCTCACCAAAGTAGAGAGATCATCGCATTTCAGAAGCGCAGCGAGAGGACAACAGGTTATTCACGTGAAAATGAAAATAATAGTAATGAAAGTGATAGATTTACTTTTGCTCTTGCTTTTTGTTAGCCATGCTTCGAGATCGTGAAAATGTTCAAATTTGTGACACGTTTGGAGATTTTTTCTTCGCTGGTACAGTGTTCTGAAATAGGTATCACCTTTTTCAAAGATCTGTCTGAAGGACGAAAACTATTCAGTGAAAGAAGTTTCGAATAACTAACAACTTGGCCTGGCAAGTAGGCCACCTTTGGCCCTTTTTGCAAACCCCGAAGACCATAACTAGAGCTAGGGCAGACATGGTAACTCCCTACCGTCGAACCTTCCAGACCTTTTAATAAAGGTCATGATGGCCGACCATTCCACTGAGTAGCACTCTTTCCTGTCAAACTCTGCTGTGCCGAACACCTCAGCCCTAAGGCCGCTGTATACGGCACACTCACCCAGGAAGTGGAACGAGGTCTCGTCCTCCTCCCAGCACTTCTGACAGATTGGGTCTTTGACCACTCCAATGAGTGACAGGTGGTTGTTCAATCTGCAGTGACCTGTGAGGATCCCTACTAACAAGTGGAGTGAATCCCTCTTCCGGTTCAATAGCCATAGCTCCCTACGTTTGTTGGTGCCTGCTATGAACCACTGTTTGATTTTGTCTCTGTAAATCTGGCCCTAAAAGACCTCTCCAACCTATCCAAGCTATCAAATGCGGAAACACCACACCAAGCAGTGACTCTACAATCATCATTGGTTTCTCGTGAAGCTGTTATAGATTTTCCGCGGCCAGTAACGGCGATTTTGTTTGTTAACAACACAACGAAGCTTCTTCCAGAAATCTGCAGTGCCATTGAATGTCCAATGCTGATCACTGCAGAATTCTTTGAACAGCTTGTCTGACAGAGACGATTGCGATTCTTACTGTTCGTACACAAGTCTCTAACCATTCTCGTTATGATTGCTGGGTTGGAATTCTCCCATGTATTGGAACATAAACTTGCGACGAAACTGGTTTTGAACTGATTGTCTGGTTATAAACCTTTGAACCACATAAATGCACACACATAATCAGAAGCGTATCCATGATTAATTAAATTGAAATGATTGACGCATATCCAATTGACAATCGAACTGTCACCAGCGAAATATTGTCTCCACCATGGCCTACTGAAAATAGATGATATCTGTGACAGAACCCTGTATATGTAAATGTTATGTATTTTACTATCCATTACTGTACAACTATTATATACACGCTCCAACTCCAGTACAGTGCCAATTATTTTCGAAATAAAGCTAACTGCATATCACACGTTTCTTGCAGTAAAAATCACGTAACGGAATAGTGCTATATGTTCAACGTGCGTATGCAGGATGATTTAATAAGTATAATATTATCGCACATATGAACATTTTATGACTGCTTCCCGTCTTTGTTCGCTTCCTAATATCCTTCGTCTTCTGTGCAGAACAGGTTTACCGGAGACCATGTTACATTCAGATCCTTATCGTCGCTGTTAATTAATCAAATTAGTGTTGTGTACACTGTATCTAGATGAATAATTAATTATTTGATTAGTATGAAAACCTCAACGAAAATATTTTTCGACTTTGCGGATCTCAGTTTTTAGGAATCGATCGACAAACTCCTGAATATTTACTTATTATTTATTTCAATCAAGAAAAGTATATGTTCGAACTCAATGCTCATTCCTAAGGAACATAGGTACTCTAAAGAAACATCTAAGATTTCAATGACTTTCTAACAAGTATTCCATATTCGTTTGGTAAAGTTATCATATTTTCTAATGAAACCCCATTTCCTTCAATCAAGAATACGATGTAATTCGCTCCAAGTGATTCATTTACTTATTTCTCATCCCTATCTTAGTCAACGGCATTTCAGCGGTACGCATGTGTCTATTTCTATGCCCGTTATTTTCTATTGGATTTGATTTTTATCAACCCCCTTTCAAGTGTAGAGGTGTTAATGTGATGTGTGTCTGATATTTAAGTTGTGAATGAGCTCTATTACCAGTGGTGGACGTACATGTTTTGGCTTGAATACAGATACATATTTTTTATATTCTGTTTATCTGTACAATACCTTTTAAACATGAACTGCGAAAAATACTATATGGCACAGATAAAGGTAAGAAATAAATCAAATTGGTACAGTTTTGTTTTGGTTACTCTTTTTAAGGTTGAGGAAACAACAGTAACTTCGATATCAGCTCATCGAAACTACGAAATGTTTATACCAATAATAAATTATGTAATGAATTTGAACTATTCACGCCAAGATGAAATGCTTCAGTCAACACGATAGTATTCTTGTAGGTTAGATTTCATCTATTTTGTGTCAAGATTACGATATGCTCGATTTGAGATTTTGGCATTCTCACTTCCCAGACTTTCCCAGGCTTGAATTGAAAATATTTACCTGAATTAACTGTATATGATCAAAAATACTTTAATATTATAGCTTTGCGCTCATATAAAGATATGCTATACTGGAATGAAAGCATATATTCTTGGTCTGTGAATTTATTTTTATGTGTGCTGCAAACAATATTTGGAAAATTGGAATTTATTCCCCATTCCATGTTCACTGAAATTTCTAGCATACCTAATGCTAAGACCAGACAGGAGACTTCGCATTTATGGGCATTTTAATACATTATAGGTGAAAAAAATGTATGTGCAACTGAATGCTTTTGGAATGCATAAACTTTATTTTCAGCTGAAAGGTTTCGTTGCTCATCCACCATTCAAGTCTCCAGCGATTTCAATAATACATAAGGTAAACTCTTCAAGACTCTTAATTACAAAGCTCATATCTGAGAAGACATAATCAATCAATATATATCTTGAAGCAGTGTGGGGTCTGTTTGCAAGTGTTTTCTAACAACCATATCAGTATGAAATGGGTAGAAGTGTAGGAGCTATTTATAAAGATAAAATTCTCGAGGTTGTTTGAAATATCGCAAATTTTATAGATTGACTCATTCTCACGCCTCTAAAACTATTTTGAACGAGGAACCAACTCAAAAAAATTGCTTATATACCACGGACAAAAAGCATTATACACTGTCCAACAAAAATGATGCCTAATTCATAGGTGCTGAATGGTACCTAAATTCCAACCATATTGTATGAATATTTCTGTATATAAAATATACCAAGTGATTATAATTTTACTATGCGGCGGTTCAAAAACATATGTTTAAATTCAATTTCACATTCAGCTTGTTCTAAATCGGAAAAAACAATTTCAATCTTTCAAACT
Organism: Bruchidius siliquastri; assembly: GCA_949316355.1. Taxonomy (NCBI): domain Eukaryota; kingdom Metazoa; phylum Arthropoda; class Insecta; order Coleoptera; family Chrysomelidae; genus Bruchidius; species Bruchidius siliquastri. The sequence goes on from OX438536.1 coordinate 26,065,037, forward strand.
TGGTAAAAAATATGAAAAAGTATATAAAAAATCAAGTTTCTTTGCAATTTTCTTTTGAGAATACTCAGATAATAAGCAGAACTTTCACACTTGGTCAAAGAAACCCTCTTTGATGTGATAAATATTCACACTTTCAAAAATTCCATCTAAATCGGTTGAATACTTTTTGCACAATAATTTTGCCATCGAGATCTAAAAAAACTTGTTGATACTGAAAATTAAACTAAACTCCTAGACACTTGAAAATTCAGTCTTAGTTTTCAAACCAGCCAAGAACTGCCATCTTTTGCCTACTATTGTAATGCAAATAAATAAAATAAAAATATACCTGGCAACAGATTCTGCTTATTCAACGTTATCTAGAATTGGATTTTATCGTAAGGTGTGAAAACACTGGTCAAACATAGCGATGTCAGCCCGTATGTCCTTTTATAGTAGGATCATTTAAGTCTGCAGAACGTCAGATCAGATAAGGCGACCATCTGCGTGCACCAAACCGTTTAATGTACCTATAGTCATAAAATTTGCGGCGATTTCGAAAAGGAGGAGGAAAGCAAAAGCGGGGCCAATATGTCGATACACTATATTGTCATGTGCTTTTGTACAGTGCTATCGGATGTGCCGTTTTCAACACGCTTTATACGAACTTCACGTGTATGTATGTATGTATTTTCTTTTCAACACTCTCGGAACGACGAATTTTCATTGGAGGCTGTTCGATCTTTTTTCGCCATATTTTGCACAGCTTTTACAGTTGCCGGAGTAACAGCAGTGAGTGGTCGACCTGTGCGAGGTTCATCATCGAATGAGACCCGGCCCCTTTTAAACTCAGCAAACCAATTAAAAACTATAGCCCTAGAAGGGTCAGAGTACCCAAAGCAACACACCAAACTTTCGTGACATTCCGCTTGTTTTAGTCCCTTTTTATAGTCATACAAAATCATGGCTCGAAAATCGCGACTACCCGGTTCCATTTTCACGTTAAAATTCGGCCAACACTTGATGCATCGAGAACGTGGCAAGGCAACTACTGACCAATTCAAACGCTGCCTTTGCGTGTAAGCACTTACAAAAAATACCTGCATGCTCAAACTTGTTTAAACCTGTATATATTAGGAATATCTAAAGACTTTCAGCGTGACCTCGTATGTATGTATGTTTGTAACTATTTTGCACCCACTTCAAAACGTCATACGTTTAGGAGTGATTATACCAATCAGCATTATTGCTTGAAGCAATGCATTTAAGGGGTGATGTTACGAATGAAATCCAATATTTTTCCACTTAACACACTTTCATTAGTTTGACTTATATCTATAAATACAGAATCTTTGGAATACAACAATACCGGACTCATCCGTAGCCCGTAAACGGAGAGAATACCCTTTGGAACCGGTAATTAAAATCCATTCACGCGCAATTCTAATTCCAGCAGCTTAGTTTAAAAAACCAAAAAGACACGCTTTAATAGCAGACCGAACTAAAAAATGAAAATTAAATTATGGTTCAAAAAAAATCAGAAAAAAAACTAAAAAGTAAAAAATGATTATTTCTCATTGTGATGAAATTGCCTTGCTTATAAGAACATAAAAATGAAAAAATATACTTTGGAAAACATTAACAATATCTCATGCACATTCCCAACACGAATTTTCAAATTTTCTGGAAGCACATATGATACAGAGTCAAACTGCTTGACATTGTTTTCGGTTTTTATATGCAGGTAAAAGTGGGAGCCTGAGCACAAACGTCATTCCATCACTACGAACAATTTATAATCTAGATGAAAGCGAAATCAACCACTTTTTCGACGCGAATACCTGCGACTGGATTAAAGACAAAATTGATCATAAAAAGTAGACTGGCCATGAGCCGGTTGCACTCGTAGAAGAAGATGATAACCCGCAGGTATTAAAATACAACTAGGCGTACTTGTTTCATCCAATTAACCAGGCTGTTTGCTTTAATATTCATCAGTGCATATGAGAAGGAAGCACAACACATAAAGTATCTTTTATGGCACAAAATGAAGAACATCGATTCCGGACTGCGTCATTAAAATCCTATTGGTGTGAATCTGTAACGTTACCTTAATAGGGATGTCTTATAAATATGAACCATTTTGTACTCTTTTTGTAGATGACCTCTCGCGAAATCAGAACGACTATTGCGCTCCAAAAGCGCTGTGACATGACTATTCGTATTGACCTTGAACAATATGCAGTACCTTTTGATGTCTGACAGCGTCGATTACTTTGGAGGTTTTTACTGTTTGTACACCACCTCTAAGCTTTGAGTTGACATTGCTTGTTCTTTCGAAGTCTCTAACCCACCATGTTATTGTTTGTCGAGTTAGAATTCTCCTTTGTCTTGGAAAATTAACCTGTCTTCGAACTTTCATAGCTGATTGCTATTGTGAGCATCATGATTGGAACATTATATGCACCATCGCCCACTCAGACAAGGTGAAAGATGTTGCAGAACCTTGTAGATCATCTTGTATATCGCACCATAACGAAAAACAACATGCGGTGAATCAATCATACTAACGTACGAGCAAAATCTGAACTGTGTATGTTCCTTCGTCTTCAGTAGTCTCGTTAACGTTTCCTTTCAAAACATCCAGCACCTCATTTATATTCAATTCGAATGAAGCATTTGCAACTATTGAGCAACCTGTTCTTACTGTTCTTAACACTGTTTTATTACAGCAACCTTAATGATGTGCAAAAATACAAATACAGTCACGAAGAATATACCATAGACCAGTGAATGATAGAATTTTTGTTCCTTTTGGTCTATTGGATTATTATTAATTAGATGTACAACGTGAAAATCTCTCTCACAAGAAAGATATGCAGATTAAACACATTTTTTTATTAATGGATATCCAGAAAAATTCTATGGCTGAACAATCCTCCACAGCTAATGAGAAGAGAGAGATTTTTGTGGTTTCCAATGTCTCACAAGTACTGAGTATTGCCGGGGTCAACATTTCATACGTGATAGAACATATTCTACGTACACCTGAATTTTTTTGACGTCGAGGACTACCACCACCCCTACCCACAATTTTTACCCCCTCACAAAGATTATGGAAAATGATCGGAAATGTTCAAAAACAAAGTTCGTCTTTTGACGACCACTGAACTATTTTCGGAAAATTTAGCTTTTCCACTGCAGATGCCAGATCCACTGCGTTTGCACTAGTGTTAACGTCTATGAAACCTTAATCATCGCCGTAAAAATGTCCTTAAGATATTTCATGTCATAAACTATTTTATTTCTTAAGATATTTTACGTATTTAGATATTTTATTCCTTAAGTTATTTCATTCTTCACAATACATTCTATGACTTAAGATATTTTAAGAGTAAGTTAACATAGAATACAAACAGATGGAAACTTATAGTAGTCTATCGATAAAAATTGAGTTTAAAAGATCACTCTGTTCATTTACTACAATGAAATCAGGATTTCGCAGATACTTTTGAATCTCCAATGTATCCATGAAATTTGGATAATGTTTTTTATCACAAATATGAAGTACACTCATTCCATTTTCGTTGCCAACTTTATGATTAGTATCTAGTAGTGTTTGGCAAAATTTGATCTTTCATGGAAACACTATCACTTGAGTTTTATTCTCGTTTATATCTGAAAATATTGATTATTATCTATTTTTGGCTTCTTCCCTTCAGCTTCCAAAGTCTGACGCACAGTGTTTAATATGCCTAAAAAATATAAAATTTCCCACTGCTCAGAATCGAAATGTTTCGCTATTACAACACTTCTCCACCTATTGCGGCAAGTAAAAAAAATACATTCCTAAGCATCCACGGGCAGTGGTGAGTCTAACTCCTCAACTATCCTCCAGATAACAGATCAAACTTCATTCCAACTCAAGAGAAAACTCTACCTAGAATGAAAGGCTTTTTGTATGAGTTTACAATATTTCCTTTCCAGCTCTCATTTTTCTAGATGATAGAGAACGGTTTGGATCTATACTCGTGCAAATTTTGTATCAAAAATTCAAAAAGGGGTCCACAGGATTATAGAACCGACCTTTCTCTGTCATTTGCAAAAAGAAATAGTTCCATTATATTGAAAAATGAGCGCAGGACACGAAACGTTGGAAACCCATGCAAAACACCTTTCACTCTAAGGGCTGGATTAACTCAACCTGGGCTTCTAGGCAACAACCCTGTCCGGGCCTCTAGTCAATACAATCACAGCTTTTCAATTTGATGACGGGATGTGAGTAACTTCCAGATGATCGACTGCAGATATTCTGTTAAAGTATAAAGTATTTCATTAATTGACATGCATCGCGATAAAGCAATAATATTGTTATTCGAAAATTACATAGAAGTTTCCAAAGAAACGTTTTTTCTCTTGGCACGTGCACGGGCTTCTAGTCGACGCTGGGCCCCTAGGCAGTTGCCTACTCTGCCTAATCATTATTCCGGCTCTGAGTAGAGCTCCCTCTTAATGGTAGGTATCTGCAGCTGAAACGTTCGAATAATTAGCAATAGCAAATCTCCCATCGCACTAACTGTACAACACGCTTTTTCTCTATAAGGGTATAATGGCAGTCTGCCGAACGCAAAACAAGAAAAGCAGTTGTTTATGAATAGAAATATGACCGCTGATGGGCATTAGGTGCTTATCTAACGGGCTATCAAACGGAGCAATTTATAAATACACTTATTGCACCCTAAAGCAACATTAAGATCTAAGAGCGAGACGCAAAGATGTTTTTCGATCTTACAATTTTATATGCAAATTCCGAGAGGAGATAGGATTTTGTTAGCACGTGTCTTTCTACTGGAACTTCCTGCTCATGGTGCCTGTGGCGGTCAAGGTTGTTATGTAAATCTGATACAAAGGCACGCTGTAAAATGAAGCCCAAATGGTATGTTTGCTTACATTGTTGAAAAATCAGCTAGTTTAGTTAGACCTTATCACCATCTTCACCAGTAGTAGTAGTAGTCCAGGTCTCGTCCTCCTCCCAGCACTTCTGACGATTGGGTCTTTGACCACTCCTATGAGTGTCATGTACCTGTTCAATATGCAGTGACCTGTGAGGATCCCCACTAACAAGTGGAGTGAATCCCTCTTCCGGTTCAGTAGCCATAGCTTCCTACGTTTGTTGGGGCCTGCTGTGAGCCTCTTGGACTGCCTGCAGTCGTCTCTTTCCAACCATGCTTTCGCAAGTTCGTTATATGCCCAGGCATCTAGGGCATTACTAACCTGGCCTCTGCTAATGCCCAGCAAGGGTTCGGGGCTAATGCATTCGGCCCTTCCTCCTCTCCTCGCCAGGCAGTCTGCTTTCACGTTACCTGGCACCCCACACTTCCACTTTCTTGGATTGGGCTAAGCATTGAAGGGCGGCACTGCATTCCTGGACAATTGCAGAATCTCCATTAACAATATGATAGTATTGGTTCGAAAATATACGCTTCTTATCAAATACATCTCCATTTACTTCAAGTAATTCATCAATTTACATCGCCCTCTTGGTCAACTGGATTTCAGCGGTATAAATCCCCCCTCTCGATGAATGAGCTGTTCAAAAGTTGGTGTTGTGACTGTTGTGAAGATCTCTTATAGACGTACAGGGTTGATATGATATGTAAATTGTGAAAAGGCTTCATTACCAATGGTTGACGTATACAGTTTTTATATTCTATGTTCATCTGTACAATACCCTTCAAATATCGATAGATTAGGAAAAAATACTCCCTATATTGAGTTTAAGCAATCAACAGTGGCTTTGGTAACAGCTCACCAAAATTGCCAAAGCTTGTTCCTCCAAGAAGAACACAATTTTAAAATGTAGTTGAACTATTCAGACCAAGATTCAGTACTCTTATAGTTGAGATATTCTTATCTTTATCATAATCATGTTCTTCGTCTGAAACTTTATTTTCGTGTCTGTGATACGTACTCGCAAGTATATTCCGGTGCTTCTAGCATGCGACACGTACATTTCTGTTCAGCTTGCCTAATTGTAAGTGCGTGTGCTTTTATATATATGAAACTCCGGTATGAAGCTAACAGATCTTACATCCAGAAGGATAATTTTCTGAACCTATGAAAAATCTCATTCGTCTCCATCTTCTCGTATAATTAACGATATATGCATAGCGGTGACTGCCCTACGCTTCAAAGAAAGCGTCGAAAATTATTAATTGAGGCCTTGAGACGCGTACAATGCTTCATGCGGCAGAATGTAAACAGTCCAGTGAAAGAGTACTTTTCGTTTCATATTATTTTTTCTAGACAGTCCGTTTTGAGGATCAAACACCGAACATATCACACTTTTACTTTCTAAATGAACCACTTATAATTAACTAACCCAATTCAACTCAACTTCCTACTCCTATTTATATCGCAATATTATTTCCAAACCAAAACTCTAGAACATTACAGAAAAATCTAGATCGGAATCAAAGTTTTCTTCTTCTTTGATCGTCGTTCATGGCTTTTTCTCTTGTGGGAGTTCTACCACCACATTAGGTGGGAGCCCAAGTCAGTCTAGTTCTAGGCCATGTTGAACCATTTCATTCACCACACCTCAGTTTTATTTAGATTTATCAAAAAAGCACCTAATAACGTTGAACAACTCAAAAAGGATCTACGGAACAACAATGTTCACTTCGAACTTTTGAGATGTCACTCGATTGCCAGTAAGTTAGCCCACAGTTCGACAAGACAATAAATGACATGGAAGTAAATGAGATATTTGTATAGAGAGCCTCAATCTCGGTGTAGGTTATATGTCGATCTTTTTCACCATATTTTGCACAGCTTCTACAGTTTCCGGAGTAACAGCAGTGGGCGGTCGACCTGTGCGAGGTTCATCATCGCGTGAGACCCGGAACCTTTTAAAGTCAGCAAACCAATTAAAAACTGTAGCCCTAAAAAAAGCAGAGTCCACCAAAGCAGCTCACTAAACTTCCGCTTGTTTTAGTTCCGCGACTACCCTGTTCCATTTTCACGTTAAAATTCGGCCAACACTTAGATGCATTCGAGACCGTGGCAAGGCAACTACTGAACGATTCAAACGCAGCCTTTGCGTCTAAGCACTTACAACTTTAGACAAAATAGCTGCGTGCTCAAACTTGTTTAAACTTGTATAGATCAGGAATATCTAAAGACTTTCAGGGTGACGAGTAGTACTCGAGCGATCGTCTGATCTGGGCCTTGTATGTATATCCTGGAGCGGAAGAGAACCCCAGCTTCTGGGACGCTGACCTAGGAAGGCCAGCAACATGACCGTGCCATGTCATCTTACTGTTGATGTTACGGTGGCAGATCAGCATGCAATTTCTTTGTTGGGGTGATTGTCTCAATCTTCCGTGCGTTAAACTGAACTCCCCATTACACAATTCTCTCCATGTCCTCATTACTCTGAACAACATGCTGCCTTCGCCGAAGTAAAGTCTTTCAGGAAGGTAGTGGTTTGCCCTGTTCCCTTCAGGAAATAAAGGTGCTGCCATCTGTCGTTGCCGACGTAAATATAATGAAATGTATGCGTCGAAAATGCTGAGAAATATCTGCCATTATGAACTCTACGCTTTACCTGGACTAAAAGGTGGTGCGCATTGAGCTCATCAAAATATTTATCTATTTGTCAGCGTGTTATTGATTCATCTATTTATCTCCGATGGCTGTTAAGAAAGAGAAGATAGATGGAAAGCTGTTCAGATGTAAGCGTAAGTCCAGTCGCACTTAACACGAATTACTGGCGTACGTCAATGCACTAAAGGTGTTGAAAAATAGCTATTCGTTGCTCGAATGATTGCAGTAATTATTCAGATGAATATTATAACGAACGTTGGTATTTTTAGGATAATTCATAGGAAAAATGATGATCTATTGGGTATTGAATGAAGAGATTTAGCATTCACGAATGCTTAAAAAATCATATTCGTCTCATCACAAATAGACATACGGACCTATAATAATATGCTTTGCCAGTTGTAAGACAGAAGATAATAGCGACACCACAGTTAATCCCGATAAATGTAATCAGTAACTCTGCACACGTAGGAAGCTTTTAACTCAACATGTTTCACTACTTATGAGGGGTATAAATTTTCTAGATCAAAGAAGCGCAGCAAGTGATTTCAACTCCGCTACAGTTAGCTAGCTCTTTCATTATAAAATGGTTCTGCCTTCTCTGTCTCGCCGAGGCATATGTCACGGTGGCTTAACCAACCGGTAAGGGGTCATTATGGGCTTCCTTTCGGAACATTATGATGCGTCGAGTACTGAAAAGAAGAATAACTACACGCCTACTAGCACTATTTGAGATTGTTTCAATTAATATTGTAACATAGAAGTATGGAGGTTAAGGAGAACCGTCTCTGTGTATCCAAAAGCGTCGGTTGGATGTAGTTAAATTGTGGTGGCGCTAGTGTAGCACGTAGGTGAATTTTAAAAGAAGCGCCGAAAAATACTAGAGCAGGATGAAGAAGTGAACAGGGAAAGAAGAATATGCGCTTTTTTATAGCGCACTTTAATTAATTGATTATTGGAAGCTCACGAAGATTGATTTCTCTCGCAGCAATTTTTTTTAGGTTATATTTTCCAAATCATTTTGGACTACCTAAATACTTGTAGTAGTTCTATTAACTACTGTAGTCACCAAAAGTATTAAATGTTTCAACCCAGCGCACTTCACTGCATCTACAACTGCTGAATTCAGTTCGTAGTATTTTGCTACTCTAGCGCTATTCTGGAGGGATTCAGAACTATTATTTACTGCTTACAGCTGGACACTATTGCAGCAAATCCCCCATATGATACCTTACCTCTTCCCTACATACACAGAAGCAAGTATTCTTCAGGTTCAAGGATACATTACAAACGCAGAGTTTATTCCTCTATATGCCGACGTTTCGGCATCCATTTCACGCTTTTTTCGAGGCTATAAGATGCAAAGAGAATAATATTTATGATTGAATATCCATGCAGTTTTTCTTTTTCCTTTTTGCGTACGTTAATTCACATTTGTAGTACTGAGAAATCAAAAACGAGGGATGTAATCCAATGCCACATAAGTAGCTGTCTTATCTTAATAAAACAAAACATACAGCAGCAATAAAATCCCCCCTCCTCCTCCATTTAGGATCCAAGAAGAAAGCAATAGATGTTGCTATCACATCCTTGACTGGGTTACGTATACTATATACCACCCAATTGCCTTCTACAGTTAGACGCCAGACTATACTAACGAGTCTAGGCTAAAGACGAAACATGCATGTTCACAGCAGGTTTGTTGCTTAGTTTTAATACTTAATATCAGTTGTCTGCTTCTGACGTGAATGTGCCGAGATAAAGGTACATCGTGAAAACTGTTCACGAAATACAAGGGATGTCGCTGTAAATCCGTTCACCCTTGCTGACAGATGTCGTAAGGGACATCTGTTGCCGCTTCAAGGCAGTCCAGGTGTCAGGACCTTTGACTTCGTAAGTTCCCAATGGACAACGCCACCATGCGCAACGTTGTTGAATCCCTCATTTATCTTGCCGCGAGTGCCATGTTGCCATTTGCCATACTTTAGGGATTGTGTAGGCGAACTTGATTTTTTCTCAATATGTACATTGAATAAACCAACACCAAGGAATTTACACACCGTTGCAGAGGAACTATATTGTCTTGGGCATGGAAAAAATCATAAGGTACTGCCTGTTTTCTACGCGATGACTCACTTCGGACGTACCGTATCGAAATCGATCTAGTACTCCAATAAATCCGATCGTATCGCGCACTGTCTGAGACAAACGTACCAAATCGCTAACACGCTGTTATTGTTGTTATAACAGTATCAAAAGGCAGGACTGGACTGGTGAACAATGCGTCTCATGAATAAACATACAGCTATCGTTTTGAGAGATTTTTATCAATCCATAAGCCAGACTTGACTAATAATTTTAAAAAAATAGAAAGAAAATGTGTCGACAGTGGGGATCGAACTCACAGCCTACTGCATTCTAGGCAGATGCTTTACCGTTAAGGTGAGGCGAAACCGCCAGCAGAATGGCAAATACCTGCGCAATTTCTTACAACTTTCTCATCTGGACAAATGTGTTTTCCTCATTTTTATGATTATGTTAGCCTTTGCCTTATGGGCGCCGACATGGTAAAATCCAGAAAAGCGGGAAAATCACTTATCCTATATATTTACAGGGTACCGATACTGAGCATGGGGGGAGGGTGGAAAGGATGGTAATTTCTGCCTATTGATGTTTGGAAGAGGAAATCTATAAGCATTAACATCAGTTATACCCTCATATGGTGAGAGATTATAAAAAAAGTATTCAATCTCTGCGTAAAAAACAATTTTTGTACATAAGTGGTTTCAATAGACATTAGGAAACAATACCAAACAACCACAAAATATTTAAATAAAGAATTAATCGGGCCAAAGAGAAAAAATGCCCAAAACATGTCGAAACAATCTCATACATATGAGGTGTGATCACACAGAAATTTAATTCAAAAATTATCATGGCGTTTTATACAAATTTATCAATAAAACCTCAGTTTATATCGGACAAATGGTTAAAGTTATAAAAGGATTCAATGTTTGAGACTGTTCACTCGGAGATTGATCAATGGCAAATTAGTGATGCAAAGACAAAATAAATGCCTTATGGTCATACCTATGTCTTCGAAAAGGATATCGACATATCCTTTTATTTTCAAAATACATAATAAGCTCAAATTTATCACCTATTTATTATAAGCTTGTAATAAACTCAGTAGCATTTATCGCGTCCTGTCCTGTACAGGGCTTTCGCCCGCAATCTAAACAAAATCCACTTGTCGGCCTGCGTTTGATTTACAGGCGTCTTGCAGTGCAATAGTACCGCGCTTAGTCGGTACCTACATTAGTACAAGAGATGGTGGTTCTTTATAGATAAAACACTAAACAGTGTACTGGCACCAAAAGTACAACAATGTCGAATCACAAAATTTTTATCACCAAAAATGGACATAACCAGCCCCCTCCCCCAAAAAAAACCAGAAGAGCAAAAAATACCACTATGCTGAAACTATTTCTCACCACTCGTCCTGAGAACCTGAAGAGCAAAAAGCTATCACAACTAAAGGCATTTGTCGCCCCACGAGAAGATATCCATATCGGAAATCTGAAATGGAGACTGTAAATACGAACCTGATAGCACTTTTTGATCATCATTATAAAATAGAAGACCGTCAGCTCCGCGTCGTACGCGAACAGAAAGATGAAAAAAGAAGAAAGCGGCGTTCAGCCGGTGTGATTACGATCGGCGAAGTGGAGTGGAGATCCGATTGGATTGTAGAGGCGGCCGTGATGCCTTCCGGCCTCGCATCGTAGGAGGCCGAGCAGGAACCAGAAAGGCATGGGGCACGTGTTCGACAACAAGCCGATGGCATCACGGCGCTGCAGCTTTCGTCTCGCCCTACAGGGCCACTGAATCCTTTTTCATTCCAGAGTGAATGAAATGGAGATGGAGTTGTACTTCGCGCACAATATTATCACTTACAATTCCAATAAATAAGATATCGCATCAACGTTAAGTCTTTTATTATTGAAATATTTCCAAAACTTACTCCAACTGGATGAAATCTGATAAGAATATTTGGTGAACTGGTAAGACTGTATGTAAAATACAGAGTCAACCTACTTGACGCTATTTTTATAAAGGGTATATATCACTTTTGTAATACTTATTATCCTCATTCAGGTCAATGACTCCGAGAAAATTAGGGGACGTTGATATCATATTAGGGGGCATCGGGAGGAAAACAGTCTGAAGATACATAATGAAAAAAAATATTATATAGATGATTGTCGCTGAACGTCTTCTGCCTACACCTATTTTTTGAGATCCTCCCCGCACCATCCCCCACCAGACAACACAAATTTTTGAACCATCCAACAATTATCAATCAACACAAATATACCAATTTTAAAATGGTACTATGATGCTATGAGGTCAAGGAATGTATAAAATATGAATTTACAAAAACAATAAAGATTCAAAACTTTCCAAAGATGCAAACATTGATTCCAAAATACTACAACTAGAGCTCTAGTTTTGTATCCATGAAAGGATCTAGTTAGCTTGTTGGCAAGTAATCTGGATAGCCTTTGTTTACAGTCAAATCTGACAGTCCGACGATGATTTAAATATAAATCAAGACGCGTCACTGAAAGAAAAAGAGTTTTATCTGTAAAACTGTGTGTTAATTACAGAATCTATCAATCTGAATTTGTTCCGTGATTGTTTCAGCAACTTTTACTACAGATCGTAGGTTGACTCTGTGTTTCACGTGCAGTTGTATAAGTTCATTGAAGATTGTGATCAATTTCGAGCTGCTGATGCGCTTGAAGTAAGTTTTGAAAATATCAGAAATTCTGGAAATTCAGGTATACTTGAGAGTTTTGTGATGTTTTTGAATTCTAAATTATTTAAAGCTTCACAATATTTTTCTGAAATCAACTGTCAACATTTTCAGTATATATATATATATGGTATCAAGTAGGTACTTGATGCCATTGTTTTGGTTATAACAAGATCTAGCCAGCCAGGCCAACAAATGAATGTAGATAAAACAACTAGACAGTTTCAGGAGATACTTGTCACATTTACGCTCATTAAGAGCACGTTTTAAAGCTCTCTCATTAAAAATAAATCACGAAAAATGGCGCGTTTAATTGCGGTAACGCATAAATTAATTAAATGCAAATCCTGACCCAGATTTCGCAAATCCAATCATACGCGGTGGTTAAGCCCAGTTGACTGATATCAATTAATAATGATGTTGAATGTAGAATAACATTTCTTCGATATGTTTATCGGTGATTTGTCATATTCTAACTAATTCACTTTGACTTAATATTAGCACGTCTAGCAATTATTTAACTCAATTAGAATCTGGCAGGTATCATATTTTAAGCAAATAATGATGATTGGTGTGAAATAGACTCAAATGAGCGTGGTAAACTTCAAATCGAACTATCTTTTGAGCAGTGTTTATAATTTATATGCAAAGATCGTTATGAAGTTTTACTTAAAAGTAGATAGCCAATTCCATTGCTCATAAATTATGAATAAGCTTAGTTATTACTTATTAATTCATTAGTATTAGGTTGGAGTTCTTGTAAACAGATCGTAATAAGCAGGTTTCGAATTCTCGCTGGTGGCCTAAAAAATTTATGAAATACCTAATTGAAGCGTACACACACGAAAACAAATTCTCAGTTCATAAATATCGGAATTCTTGTAAATTACTCTGAGACAATTTACTTGATAAGAGAATTATTATTAATATAAACCTAGAATAGTATATTTTCGAATTCGATTCTAATTCTAAAGAAATATACTCTAAATAAAAATAATATTCCTCACAACTAGGATTTTAATGCTTTTCAAACAAGTATTCCATTTTGTTTTTGTGAGGTTATATTTTTCAACGAAGCTCCGTTTACTTCAATCAAGAATAGGATGCGATTCGCTCCAAGTGATTCATTTACTTGTTTGGCATCGCCATACTCGTCAACGGCAATTCAGCGCTACGCGCCTGTTAGTTTCCATTTTAAAGAATCGACTATTTGTGGCGATGTTACTTTTAGACTTGATGACTTGTAAGCAGTCAAATCTGACAGTCCGATGATGATTTAAGTATAAATCGAAACGCATCACACTGAAAGAAAGAGTTTTATTTGTGAAACTGTTTGTTAATTACACAACTTTTTATCTACATGAATTAGATGTTTTTATTTTCGTGATTTTATAACGACGAGATATTTTATTAGAATACTCAGCATGTGTTCGATGGCGCAAATAAGAACAGATACAGATTTATCGTTTTTTTCAATGAATCAAGGCTTCTCTAGAAAGTATATTCACGCCAAACAGTAGCAAGAATTACCTTAACTGAAAACAGTATATCAATTACATTAATACCTGCATGCGAACCATAAACATGTTGGTACGTTACTGAGTTGTTTGAATAGAAAAAGTAGAATTTTATTTATGTCCCATGGGCCTTCAGATTTATTACTGTATTAATTGAATGTTTATGCAAAAATATGCAAATGAAACAAATCAAACAGCAAAAAGCGGACATTATTGTTTTGTTTGGGGCGCGACTTGTTAATGTGACGCCTTAATCTGATTGGAATTATATAATTTGAATTCCAGGATAATAGATTAACTAGAATTCTGTTGAAGTTTGCAGTTTCCGACGATGCATATAAATATGATGTTGACACATTTCACATATAAGGTTACACTTACTCTCATGAATGAGTGAAAATTAAACTTTTGTAAGTGGTTGAAAACTTATCTGCTCCGGTTCTGTTTTAGCAACTACTACTACTACAAACTACCGCATTTCAACTGAATCAGGACAGAAAATACTTATAAAAGTGCGATTGGGCCTCTTGAGAGATTAAATTTGTATTTCGCCATCACACACATAAAAAGCAAATCTAAATTCAAGAATTTCTATATTCTTGTAAAGATTTACTCACGACAAGAATATCTGTTTCGCTCTAAACACTTACTCGATACTTTTTTAACAAGTATTCAATTTTTTTTATAAGGTTATCATATTTTATAACGGAGTCTCCTTTACTTCGATAAAGAATAAAAACATCTTGGAAATTGCAGAACCTCCATTAGCAATATGATAGGCGGTTCGAAAATATACGCTGCTTCCCAAGTGAAACTCTATTCACTCCAAATAATCCATTTATTTCACATCACCATCTTCGTCAACGGCATTTCAGCGGTGCGCGTCTCCTGTTTCATGTCTGTTATTTTCGATTGGTTTTATTTCTGTGTGTTGCTGTGATATGTAAGTTGTAAATGACAAACTTAACATTTCCTTGAACATATGTAGTGGAATATATCTAGTGCGAAGTCAAAGGTCGTAACATTTGGACAGCCTTCAAGCGACAACATATGCCCCTTACGACATCTGTCAGAAAGGGTGAACTGATTTATAGCGACATCCCATCAGAACCATCCTTGTTGACGGATGTCATAAGGGACATCTGTCGCCGTTTCAAGGCAGACCTTTGACTCCGTAAGTTGCCAATGAGCAGCGCCATATTGCGCGACGCTTGGAGGTGACTGTTAATCTCGGATGAAGCAATTTAGGGGCTCAATATTTCTTCCATATTGACACCTCAACCACACACTAAATCTCGTTTCAATTTTCCCATTATTATCACTTTCTTTAAGAAAGTTAAAGTTACGACAGGCCAGAGTCCGCGAGTACCGCTTTTTAGCAATTACCTTGAAATTATGGTGAAAATTGATTACCAAAATTTGCGTACGGCCAACTGATGTCGGAGAACCGCCAGGCACGAAAATGTATTTAAATAATTTTTCTGTAAAGTAAATGGCAATAATAACTGCTTTTACGACTTTATTTCGGGAAAGAGACTTTGTTGTTATGAAGGAAATAAAAAATCACATTATTACACTACAATTGTAACATTTGGACGATATTCGTTCGAGGCGTAGCAAGTTTGAACTGGTGAGGATAAGTCCACTGGAGCTTCTAGTGTTCGTCGTACTGCGTCTTGGTATTATTATGCGAGACAACTCGATAGAACACTTACCAAGTTAGAACTTTAAACTACATGTTCAACCAAAATGCAGAGGCCTCTAAATATAAAATCGTTCCAAGACGCCCATAGTGGTATTCTCCAAAAAAAAAGAAGCTAGGGCTACTGGACGAATGTAACTTCTGAAGAATCAAATGCAGCTATCGGGAGAGGTCAAATACGTAGGGGTTCACCTGGAACACTCAGCTCAAAAGAATTAAAAGAAGAGCAAAGATGACCCTAGTGTTATCCAGACGCTCACATGGAAAAACATGGGGTATGAGTCCATCTATTATATACTGGACATACATTATGATGGCAAGATCCATAATCACGTATGCGTCTTTGGTATGGTGGCCAAAGATGAGACATAGATCTTCCATTGCGGAATTGGGCAAGATGCAAAGACTTGACAGTTTGGCCATAACATCAGCAGTGAAGAGCACTCCAACTGCACTACTGGAAACCATTCTCCTGCTGCACCCAATTCAATGTCTAAAAATGGGGGAGGAATGGGTTCTTACAGGAAAAACAGCACCAAGTCGAATTCATAGGGACACAACCACATTGAGGGACATGTGGATAGCATGGTACTGGATGCCCATAATTCCGAGATTTGTATTGAAAAAGAACTTCGAAACTATAATTAGAGATTGAGGCGAACTTAAAAAACAAAACCTGCAGTGTTACAACCTGGTACACACTACACAGACAGGTCAAAGTCCAAACAGAGAAGCTGGGATCTATGGTAGAGTAAACAACTCTAGATAGTGAACCGCTTGGAAAATACACATCTATAATTGAAGCAAAGGTGCCTGCCATCTAGCTCTGCGCAATGATAAACAATAATGCAGCTTATAAAAGAAAAGGATTCCCATATTCAATGATAGTCGGGCGACATTTAGAACATTGCAAGGTGCCAGGTGAGGTCTGCACTTCGAAATGTCAACATCAAGAGTTGAGCAAACTGGCAACACAACAAAGTATACTTGGAATGAGTACCAGGGCACTCAGAAGTTATCGCCAATCAAAAGCTAGATGAACTTGCAATAAAGATATCATCTTACTTATTCATCGGCCCAAAACCAGCTTTGGAGATTTTTAAAAACATAGTGAAGAACCAAGTCAAGGAATTGATAAAACTTGTTAGTAGGGATCCTCCAAAGACCCAATCTGTTATAAGTGCTGGGAGGAGGACGAGACCTCGTTCCACTTCCTGGGCGAGTGTGCCGGATACAGCGGCCTTAGAGCTGAGGTGTTTGGTACAGCAGAGTTTGACAGTGAAGAGTGCTACTTAGCGGAAAGGTCGGACATCATGACTTTTAATGAAAGGTCTGGAAGGTTCGACACTAGAGAGTTACCATGTCTACCATAGTTCTAGTGATGGTCTTTGCGGTCGGCAAAAAGGGCCAAAGGTGACCTACTTGCCAGGCTATCACAGCACAAAGCCTATCACATATATCGTGATAGGCTTTGTGCCTTTGCGTGAGGCTATCGATAGAAAAAATAAGCATTTAAGCTGATATTGACGTTAAAAGGTGTATATTCGATACTAAAACCACGTCCGCTGCATCAGTTCGATGATGATTTTTTATGAATTCCTGTCTGAGAGTCTGCGAACGCGATGGGAACGACTGACGTTTGTTTTCAGAGCCGCAGCACGTAGCCAGCCGCCGGAAACACGTACTAGAATCTCCCATTATTATTCTCTTCTTCCATTTCATTAATACCACCATAGCATCAGCATATGATTCTTATGGAACGCATTGCGAGAAGTCACAAATAAAATTTTATTATCATCATGACTGCATAGAAGAGCTTCGAGCTTCGTGCATGTACAAGATTTCCTCAGATGAGGTGATTTCTATTGGTTATTAGGAACCAAATGTATAGTCGTTCCAGGTATATTCTTCCAGAAATAGAATATGCTAGGTATTTCATATACGAGGGTCACGCTTAAAGTCTTTGGATATTGTTATATTAAAGTTGTAAGTGCTTACACGCAAAGGCAGCCTTTGAAACGTTCAGTAGTTGCCTTGCCACGGTTGGAGGAGATCTGAAAGAATGTATTGATATGATGCGTTCTGTTATCGTTGAATTTTTTCCACTATTCACATTGAATCTACATAAGCTTCATTGTCAAAAATCTCACCTTCCCTTCTAATTTTGGCACTCAAAATACAATAATCTCCCACTACTTCGGATCTCGATACTATGCAACAACAAAAAACTGGCTTTATCGCAAAATTATGCAGGTTTTCTTTTTATTCGCCCGGCATGTCGAGACATTGGGATGCAAAAACCAAAGTGTAATATATTTGATAGACATATCTAATCATTAAATTAATAACCCAATAATGTGGTGATTAAACTAGTTTTAATTGCTGTTATTCAGCACTTAGATCACTGTAAATAAATATAATCGATTAACTACCATAACGGTTAATAGTCGAATTTATTTTGAAGAACGATGTTGTTTATTGGCAATAGCGCCACATATTACCATTTTGTAATTGGATATTACGATATAGCATCTGAATATATGCGATAAACAATGATTCCGTGATTCTCACTCGTTACTAGTGCAGTTTATTATTTGCTCATAAGTATGCATGAAAACGACTAGGAATTCTATTTAAAGTTCAAATATGTTAATTGTATTATAGTATGTTACTACGCGATCAAAGTGATGGTATATATTGCTTTTGCTTCAAACTTAATTGGATTGCGTGTAAGCACTCACAACTTTAGACAAAATCGCTGCGTGCTCAAACTTGTTTAAACTTGTATAGATTAGGAATATCTAAAGACTTTCAGCGTGACCCTCGTATGTACTTTATTTTCAGACCATGCTGTGAACAAAGTTGGATCGATCCTTACAGCTTCGCTCCGCGAAAACAATTGGTTTTCTAAGCCTACTTCATTTCCAAAGTACATAACTGGGATCAGCACATCCTGTAATTAGTAGCGAAATAAGACAAACCATTGCAATTAGAACCATTGTTCTCCATTTGTCTAATATAGTACGTACACTTTGGTGGAGTGATTGTGAAGAGCTGTTCGTTCGTCTTTTTCTGTATGCCGAAGCTACCTACCGCTGCTGTTGAAATGGCTTTTTAATTAGCATAATTGGACCGTGTTATTACGCTGTGGCGTTTATTCTTCACTTACAACTGGAAGCAGTGGTGATTCCAGAACAGGGACAGACGTTCCTCTATACAGGGTTCTACTAAGGCCGCTGTATACGGTACACTCGCCCAGGAAGTGGAACGAGGTCTCGTCCTCCTCCCAGCACTTCTAACAGATTGGGTCTTTGACCACTCCTGAGTGTCAGGTGCCTGTTCAATCTGCAGTGACCTGTGAGGATCCCTACTAACAAGTGGAGTGAATCCCTCTTCCGGTTCAATAGCCATAGCTTCCTAGGTTTATTGGGGCCCACTATGAACCTCTTGGACTGCCTGCAGTTGGCTCTCTCCAACCATGCTTTCACAAGTTCGTTATACGCCCAGCAAGGTTCCTGGTCTCTGCTAATGCCCAGCAAGGGTTCGAAGCCAAAGCATGCCCATTACTCCTCGCCAGGCAGTCTGCTTTCTCTTTACCTGGCACCCCGCTGTGACCAGGGTCACGTTCTTGGATTGGGCTAAACGTTGGAGGGCGGTGCTGCATTCCTGGACCAGTGGTGATCCACTCAATATATAAACCCTCAAGTTCAATAGGGGCCAATGATGACTGGACGGAATACAAACCGACATACCGACAAACACATAGATCGACATAAATAAGTAACAATCGTCCTTGATTCGCTCTTTGCTGTGGGAAGTAAAATCAGTAAATTTACTTTCACAAAAAATATATACTCGGAATGTTCCGAATAAAATCATACAAAAATTGAGATTTTCTCTGGAGGTGGTACCGTTGCCAGTACCAAATAAAACCGAAACGAATGATAACGGGTCAAGTCCCGTACATGCACATGTGACTAATCACAGAGCTGCCGGCTCAGGATTCTGCGCTGCCCATAAAAATTACACAGTATTGTTGTGTGGGGCCATTAAAATTAATTGATGTTTACAGACCGTACGGATGTTATAATTTTAAGGCGGACACCACAACCCTGTGTTTATGGAACTCTGCTACCATCAGGTAATGCAAGAAAAGTACCTCCGACTTACCTACACTGATCAGGAGCGGATGGCCAGTTTTCTTGTAGGGATCCTTTGACAGTAACACGAGCTTAAAACGGAACTCTATCTAAAATAACAAGCATTTTGCATTGGTTTCCAATATTTCGTTTTTTTTTTCTGAAAATGATTGAACGTTAGTTTACCAGCAAGCAAGGAAGACTAGTCACCAAAACACTTCACTTACATTTGTATTTATAGACATTCCTTAAGAGTTCAATAAATAGCAAGGAAGCCTTATTGAGGAACTGCAGCTAAGGCTTTCTTAAGGAGTCATCAAGGATAAGGTAACTTGGTTGCTATCATCGAAGTGGAAAAAAGCCTGTCTGTCTGTCAGCAGTGATGCAAGGAGGTCGAGACCTCGTCCCACTTCCTCAATCTTTGTTAGAGCTTGTCTAAAAAAAATCTTCTCATATATTTTATGGGGTCCCGAGCACCCTTGATTGGGCAGACATCATCTTATCGTAAGTGTCTTCTTTCCAGGAGGATGATGTGGCTTAATGATACCAAACAACCGGAAGATAACGAAAATGGCGACTCAGACCTGGAGAGTAGCGTGAGTAGCAGTGCCAGTGCAGTAGGCGAAGAGGTACCGATTTGGGTGAGAGGAGAACAAAGATGGGTGTCAGGAATTACAGAACAAACCACCTGCAGAGACGTTGTCCAGGTGCTATTACAGGACGAGAAATCTAGGGTAAGATGCTCATTTAACCATTATACATACATTCATTAATGACATGGATGGTTATTGGTTATATTGTAACCTTCTTAGAACATTAATTTATTTCAATTAATAACACAACAACTTCAATGCTAAGTCTTCTGATTCTTGACTGTTCAACGTTTGTAGACTGACTGCGGTCACAGCTCGACCTTCCAATATATACAAAAATACCCGTCTCGAATGTTCCATAACCAAAAACATACCAATTTCGAAAGATCTCGACGTTCTAAATGTCTCTTTGTTTATAAAGAAATTGGTACACACCTTATGACTGCAACTGACCGCCAGCTCTGTTAATGCACTTCCACGTTTTAACACGTCAGGTTCAAGTAGCTAGATGATAATTGATGCGCTTTTTAGAAGACTCATCCGTATAGCGAAACTTCTAATTACAGACTCGTTCTCCGATCTCCAGACGGCTCTTAGCCTAACTAACCAGTTTCAAATAGGCGAAGGTATATTCGCGATAACGCGCGATGGTGCTTCGCACAGAACCGCATCAAATAATATGTTTTAAGGTTTAGTTTTCCAATAAACACATAACACAAGTCGACGAAAAAATGTTTCATTCCGTGTATGGTCTCCACTATGCATCAGACCTACTATAGATATGAATGTTCCGTCTTTAGCCTAGACTCGTCAGTATAGCCTAGCGATCTAGCTGCAGAGAACAATCGGATGGTATATGTGACCCAGTTAAGGGTGTGATAGCAATGTCAACTCATCTCCAAGTGTCACCCTCTTTGGGGACGCCCATTGGCAACTTACGAAGTCAAAGGTCCTAATATCTGGACTGCTTTGAAGCGGAAACAGATATCACTTACGACATCTGTCAACAAGGATGAACTGATTTACAGCGATATCTCTTGTTTTCAGTAAACACTTTTACGATGTTTAGGCGCATTCACATCAGAAGCTAACAACTGATATGAAGTGTATGCTCTCCACTATCCATCAGACCTGCTATAGACATGTTTCGTCTTTAGCCTAGACTTGTCATCTAGCTGTAGAGAGAGACAGCTCTGTCCAACACTTACCATGGTGCTTGAAGCAGGAAAATCCGACTCTGTTTCAGCGTTGATTGGAAAAAGAACAAGAGTTTTGGAACATTCAAGGATCGGGTCTATAATGAGCGTGTAAACATGCGATCATCATAGATGAATAAATGCATAACACGCCAGATCTCAACGAGATAACTTATGAAGTACCTCACAGGAGATGTTAAAATGGTTTATTAGATACCGGAGTTTATGAGGTTTCTCGGACTCTGATTAGTTTCAATTAATGCATGGCGGTTTATGTTAATTCAGTGAAATTCCTTGTTCTTACGACTTTTCGACGTTTTGTAACGGTTCGTAGGCAGAAGTACATTTTTTTACTAGTATGTCTTTGAAATCATATATGAGTGCTGTCAAAACGTGCAGTTCAATAGATTATGCCAATGACGCCGATATTTTTTGCTTTTTGGTGTAGATTAAAACAGCGTCTATAAAGAAAGAAATTCTTAATTTTCAAGCACAGATCCACGGGAGATCTTCTGGCCTGAATCACATGATATGTCTACACATTCGCGAATGACAACATTCTTATATCTTGCATGGGATCGGGCAAACCACTACCATCCAGAGAAACCTTATTTCTGCGAGGACACCCTGAGGTGCAGATTTATGAGGACACTGAGGGAATTTTGCCCAAATCTTGGATCATCTTTTTTCAAGCTTATGGGAATTAGCATCAACAATAACATGTCATGGCACAATCATGTTGCTAGACTCGCTAGGTTCGAGTCCCAGAAGCAACAGGTGCTCTTGAGCTCCAGGAAATTGCATTCTCCAGAAGAGCTACTGCTTGCACAAGGCTCAGATTAGACCATCGTTGAAGTACTGATCAAATGTGTGGGGATGCTCTCCAGAGCACTCCCTGAAGTTTCTAGAAACAATCCAGAAACGAGCAATATGTCTAGTGGATGCGGCTGACCTAACAAATGACCTCCAAAGTCTGGAACATCGAAGAAGGGTGGCTGATCTATACGAGGGCCACGCTGAAAGTTTGTAGATACAGAAAAACTACAAGGTTTTAAACTTCTATAGATTAGGAATATCTAAAGACTTTCAGCGTGACCCTCGTAGAAATTATCATGGCAGATGCATAATAACACCAAGAGTCGCTAGAGCAGCAAACACTAGAGGAGATCAACGGACGCATCCTCACCAGATGAACTTCCAACGTCTTGAACGAGCCTCTTCCACAAGTCCTTCGTTTGTAGATGTAAGATGTGTTCCAATAATTCCAAATTTGACGCATCACGCGCCACCTTGCGTCTATTGGAGACCACAATCTGAAGAAATACAGTAGCCGATTCACCATCAGCCACCCTGTAATGGCAGAGCGATACAGGAAATCTTGCCAGCAGGCGCAGAACCCAAGCATAATTTCAGTAACTTTTGCTGCTGTATTCTCTCCGCAGAAAATTACTTTTGCATGATTAAGTGACTTGTTCTCTTACTGAATCTCTGCTGCAATTGCACGCATAAAAAGCACTACATTAGTGCAAGGGAAAAAGCAAGACCTAATGGTGATGAGAGAGTTGTGTATTAGGTATTTCGTTGTCATTCTTCCGTAGAAATGTTGATAAAAAAGAAATTATTATTCTGAAGCTAGTTCCCAATGTGAATTGCAGAATTCCATATCGTCTGTATTACCGAAGACAATGGATCATAGGACTATGTACAAGGTATAATATTATCGAATGTCTCCAAACCAATAGATGAAGCGTGAGTTTTCCCAGGTTTTCTTGGAGTTTTATCCTGAATGTTGAGTCTATCCATGAAAAAATAGCGTCAAATAGACTGACTCGGTACTTACCACATGATCCTCTGATATTGATATCTTCGTGAACTCAAGTAGGCAGCTGTCATCGCTAACAACAACAACACATATAGCAGATCTAATGTGAAAATCAAACCTACATGGTGATGAATAATATATAACATCGATAGACTGCATATAAACCGAATTAGCCGTGCATACACATCAGTCTGGTAGTGTGAGTCATCACCATCGACTGCACAAGAGAAGGTGGCACTCGGTGGTGTCAATGCGACCAATCAAAAACCAGATGGGAGAGACTAAATTGAGATAAAATATGGAAAATATTCAATCAAAAAAATGTTATAACTGGATTGGTATCATTATTTCTTCTGAATTTCTCTAAAGTGGGCTATTATGAACTGTAAAAACACCATTAAAACTAATTTTTCGTTGGAGCTATACTACGGAAGTTTTATCCCCTATTAAAATGAATATTCTCGTAAAGCTAACAGTCTAACCCTAAATTTGATTTTCTAGGGCAGATCTGTGAGCTCCTTTGAAAAATATCTGATCACAGAAAGGTGGAGGGGGGTAGAACAACCACTGGAAGACACAGCAAAGGTTCTAGATATATGGAATACTTGGGGAACTGCACAGAAAGAGGTATGTACTCATAGGTACTAATTTTGACCAAAAAAAGTACAATCAATGTAACAAAATCATTCAACGGCAGTTTTACCGACCTCAAGACGTCTAATTTGTTAATCTGCATTTATTAAGGGACGATGAAAATACACTTTAGAGGAAAAAGATTGAATAAAATATCAATTTACTAATTTTTTTATTAAAAGTTTATACACAATAAATGTGGACGCCCATTGGCAACTTACGAAGTCAAAGGTCCCAACACCTGGACCGCCTTGAAGCGGACCCTTGACTTCGTATGTAGCCAATGGGCGTCCCCATAGAGGGCGACACTTGGAGATGAGTTTATGTTGCTATCACACCCTTGACTGAATTACGTATATTGATTGCTCTCTACAGTTAGACCGCCAGGCTACACTGATGAGTCTAGGCTAAAGACGAAACATGCATGTTTATAGCAGATCTGATACATAGTGGAGAGCGTACACTTATGATTTATTATTCATTTTCTAGTTCGATCTACTATAAAAGCGTGTTTGTTTAGTTTTTAAAACATTTATTCATTGCTGAATCATCCTCGTATTTGGAATCACAATTAAGTGGCTGCTGGAATAAGGAGTAATATTAAATGTCTAAATGTCATTCGTATTATCACCTCTTAAACGTATGCGCTGATTAAATAGCACATATCGATCGATAGCAGCTAAATTTCTGAGTGAAGAGCTAGCGGTAAGACCCCTCCCACCTCCCCACATTTCTTCTGTATGCAGGATAATTCAAACATAAATCCTCATGCATGCGTTGCCAACCCTGTATAATTTATTGTTCAGGTGAAGCTGTCGTTGCGGCGCGGCTACCACCAGCACCACCACAGGCACCAAACGGAAGGTGAGTGCGAGGGCATGTTTGTGACCTCAGGACACCGCCATCACAGACCTCCCAGCCTGGCGCGAAAGTCTCGGTGTCGCTCGGAGTCGAGCGAGAGTGCTGCGTGGAAGACAGTGCATCCGAAGAGGCTCAATCAGCTGCACAGCCAATACAGCAACGTGGCCACCACCAACGAGGAACTGCTCAGGCTGGTGCTCAAGCAAGGGGAGGTCATACGCAAGCAGCTTAAGAAACTTAGGTAAGTCCCATGGAAGTGACCAAAACGTGCAGGGGGATGCAACCTTGTACACCGCTTGGAAGATGCATATATGCGTTTCAGGTAGAGGTATAGGTATAAATTCGACGGTTTTTTTTTCGGGAGTCAATGCTATCTAGACAACAGAATAGCTATCAAATCTCATTAAATAACATTTTTTTCTAACCAGGCACAGTGAGCACCAAATCGGGTACTTAGAAGACAAAACCCATCGAGCTAGAGTGAAGAAACATGGAAGCAACTATCTCCTGGAAACCTACTTGAAGGGGCTTTCGGAAGCAGTGGATCCAGAAGCAGATAGCAGCTTGGCAGTTGACAAAAACAGTGATAGCGGAGTTATGACGGAGGGTGACAGCGAGCAGTCCCAGAACAATAATACCAAAATTACCAGAAACGTCAAGGTAAATGGCCGCTAACTAAAACCACGTCCGAATGACTGAATATACCGATTTAACGTTTGTACTTAATCTGTATAAAAGGGCTCTACTTTGGAGAACCAAATAGACAACAACAGGATACGTTTCAGAAGTTCATGTAATTGCCTTTAAAATAATCTTCCTTCTTTCTTCTCACGCAATTCCTTTACATTTTACAGACCTTAGAACGCCTATCTCCATCGTCCGAAGAGTTCGGAAAGGACCTAAGAGACGATGACACCAGTTCGACTGTGAGCGAAATCACGGTTCGAGAACAGCTGGAGCTGTACGAGAAAATAACAAAAATTAACAAGAGGCTCCTCAAAGAGGAAGAAGCCCTCGTGAGGTTGGATGGGAACATCCGCAAATACGAGAAGAACAAAGAAGGCACAGAAGAAGTCAGCAAAGCTCTGAGTAAACTCAGAACGGAGATGACCAAGAGTGCATGTGAGATGCAACACAACGAAATCGTGCTAGAAGAGATCATGGAGAAGTTAGAGCGTAGTCGCCTGTATCTGGACAATCTGTACAGAGATATTGCCAATGAGGATAAAGAATATGAGATGCTGCAAGCGTTGCTGTTCAGCAAAGCTCAGCAGGCGTCCGATTACGAAAGCAGAAGGTACCGACCTCCTCAGCTCTACCAAACCAAAGAATTGTTAGATACCCTAGTATAACACTCGATTGAACGAATTGTCTATAAATGCTGACCGTGTTTGCTTGCCCAGGTTGAATTATGTTATAAGATGTCAAACGTAAGTATAATGGGTTGCCTATGATAAGTTTAATATTTAGATACCTCTAATTCATCATTCATGAATTTTTCATTGCTGAACTTAAATTTGAAAGCCCTGATAATATTATTTTTGTGCCTCTTATCACACAGAAAATAAAAAAATATCATAAAATATTGCTTTTAAGGCTATTTCGTCCTGTGGAGCTAATGAGCCTCATAGCTTTTCAGGTGTAGGATCCTACATACCATCAGTAAAAGCTAGTGCACTGAGCGCAAGCAAACATGATCAGTGTCTAGACATGAGTAGATGTATATAGTAAATAGATCAGTATACAGAGAAAAATGCCTCATTGTGACCATACATCCAGATTCAATACAAATTTAAGCAAAGTCTGATCATGATGGATCAACATATAAAAATATATGTAGATGCAATCAAGAAGGGTTGAATGTTGGAACATTGTATGCTGTTATGAAGGCTGTAATTGAAAGATTAATTCTATCAATTTTCATAACAAAATTATTCTAGATTCAAACAAAATCTACTTATAACACGATCTTGAAAAATATCAATCATTTTTCTGTGAATGGTCGTTGAATATGCACCCTGTACGAGTTTGATTTCAGAACAGAAAAGGCAATTTGAATGCATGATATCATCTATGTACTTTTTCTCTGTATACCAAGCAACCAGGTGAAAATGAAAATTGATCTTTATCAGTTACCAGTGGAAGAATTTCACAGTATACATTATATTTCTTAAGTGTTGTGTTGTGTGTCACTCAGTCAAGACGTCAATTCTGAGACACATTCGACCAGTAAGAGTCAACTTTGACCAGAATTCAATCATATCATATCTGGAATATCAAATCCATACTCTAATTTGAAGACAATCATGGTTTATCAATATAAAAAAACGTCACTTTCTGCATTCTGTATCTTCGTGTTTTAATATAACTATACGAAGCGACCAGTTATGGTTGTGTAATGATTGTCAAGTACAGATAAACTATTTTTAATACCAAATATTTTTGTACCTAATAGTTTTCCTTATTAACATAGTTATGGAAGGGACTTGTTGAGATTTGTAATATATATGTTTATGACATACTATCTATTTTGTTCATAACTAACCTAACCATAGGAGTTTGGATGGCTGCCCAACTTTTATCATTTGGATAGGAGTGAGGATAAGGAGCGCACTGTCTCATAAGAGGGATCTTTTGAAAACTGTCCAGCTATAAACGGAAATAATAGCTCTGAATCCCTCCAGAATAGCGCTAGAGTAGCAAAAGGATATGAAATGAATTCAGCAGTGTGTTTAAATTAAAAAAATATATCAATTATATACAAGAAGAAACTATAGCTACTAGTGTTAACATTCTTTTTCATCAGAAGATAATTCATCTCTCCATAAATACTTAAACTTTTCTGGAATTTGTAATTTATAAGATTCATTCTCCAAACCTTGCCTTAGTAGTTCTTTTACTATATTCCATTTGTCCATCTTTTTGCTGATCGTTATCCTCCTATTTTCATCTTTACCTTCGCTTTTCGACTTCAAATTGTACTTTGCTGCAATCCTGCGATAAGAAGATATCAAAAAAACAACGCTACTAATTTTATGATACAGTGATATTGATTTAAAATTAACCAAATTCCCTATTTCATTGATGATAACTTGTACTTGTGTTGGACTCTGCCTAATAGCAATGACAGATGCGACATCTGTCAATAAGGCTGGACTGATTTACAGCGACAACTGTCACTGCTATTAGCATGTTGAATTCAAAGTATGACGATTTTGCGTTCATACTAACGTGTGCATACGGGCCCTTTCTTCTTTTGTAAAACTCGAATCAAATGCTAAAGTGGATAATTTTGTTGACTGTGCAAATTCTTTCATGAGCCTATCTATTTCTTCCATAACATTTTTGCTCCCAAGCCCTTCCTTAGTGATATTCTCTGTGATCATTTCTGCCACCGTTTTTTCTTCACCTTGCTCTTCAGATCCTAGCCCTTTACCACCCCACCCCATCTTCAGCATCATTTGATATGCTTTACTGTTCTCGCCCAAGCTGTAACATGGTTTGGTTCCTAATGATACATAATTCAGGAACCTGATTCAAAACTTCATTTAACAATAGAAACCATGATGTAACAAGTAAAATCTCAATCTAGTTGTGATCATTTTTTTTTTAAATAGAGCAATTTATTATGAGTACCTGTATGACAAAAACATTTGTTATTATGTTAATAATATGATTATGTTTGTTATTGTGAACAAGTATTGATCACTATGCATAAATATCAAGAAAGTATGCATTGTTGATCCAGAAATGAATGGGCAATATAAAAGACATTAAAATTCATATTACATTAATAATACGGAAATAGAATGGAGTTTTGAAAGCTTTGACTTATAAGTGTGGGGAAAGTGCGAAATAAAGTTTTATTAAGTTGCAAAATTGGAGCAAATGAGAAATATGGAAAAAAACTTAAATGGTGAGTGAAATGTTTGTATAAATGTTATTTATCAATAGTGATGTCCAGAAGGTTGTTTCAGGCATCAGTAGTAATGGTTAGACATGCCTGGCAAGTAGGTTACGTTTGTCCCTTTTTGCCGAATTTGCAGGCATCAACACACAAACATTGTGCTTTACCACACATACAGGTTGAGAGTTTTCTTTATACAAGACAATTTAAAAATGTATTCAACCATTTTCAACATAGCTGTGGTTCCAGAGTTTTACCAATTATATAACTATACTTACTCATTACTACTGCTACTACCTTTTGATTCTTCTTTTACCTTATTGATGGCATCTGTAGTAACTTCTTCATAATTACGCTTCTTGGTAATTAGAAAGCATTTATCCTTTAAGTCATTGAAAACAGTTTCAAACAGAGTACTTTTTGCTACTTTAACTGATGGGAAAGGCCCTTCTGCAAATTTGTCTCCATTTATTCTTAATTCATACAAACCACTGGAAATTAAGGTCAATAATGTATAAAAGAGGTCATGAATAGCATCAAAATGTTTTGAGACATTACCTTTGTTGGTTCTGGAGTACATTCACTGTACAGTTCCTTAGACCTTGTACAGCATTTTGCAATAATACAGTAGGGTTTTCATTACAAATTTGGGTAAAAATTATTTGTCCTATGATGGGATGTTGAGACTGTACTGCATTTATTAAATTATTTACTTTTATATCTAATGGTGATAAACAGGCCGTAATTATTTCTTCATTAGGTCTATCATCTATAAATCTTCTATTATTTGGAGGCCTATCATATGGAGTATTCTGCCGTGAATGGAAACCACCTCGACCTCTTCCTCTAAATCCTCCGCATCTTCCCTCACCATCAATGTCACTCCCTCTTTGGTCTCTACCATACCCTTTTTCCTCTCTTATGTACACTCTACCTCCTCGGCCTCCCCTAATCCATTGTACTCGATTTTGGTTATTTCTATCTTGTCCCCAATTATTTCGTCTATATCTTGGATCATGATTGTTCCAATTTTCTGACTCATCCCTATATCTCTGTGAATTTTCTTGATTCCTAGAGCGGTAATTTGGGTTGCTCATTGTCTAAGAATGTTTACCTCAGTCCTCCAAATAAACGATAATGTTTTGTCCTTTTTCAATCAAACATCAACAGCTAAATGACAATCACTTAACCTCAACATGTCAGTGTCATCCTACTGTCAATCATAAAACAGATAATCACAGCTGTCAAACAAAGTTGTCAACCTGGGTTTCTGGGCGTGTATTAGTTGTCAAAAAATGGCGTCTGGGAAGCAAAACTTTAAGGTTAGCTTTGCTATCACTGCCTTGTCAAGGAATAATGTATAACGCAATGAATCCTAAAAGTTTTGGATAACTTGATAGCAATCCTTTTTATAGTCAAATACTACTACAGTTACTTGATAGTTTTGGTTTTTTCTGAAACAGACCAGCAAAGTTACAATTTAAAAACCACGCATATAAATATTATTTTCTATATAGAACCAGATACAAACTTTTGAATGTGATGTGCCCGATTGCATGTAAACATGAAGGTTTTGGAAATGTCCGTGTGTCAAACCAACCAACATTTAAAATTCATAATAAAACAAGAAATTATTTTTTAATGTTACTACAGTTTCACTCTGTTTGTATCTTTGCATTCTCACTACCATGTTGTATGATTCCCTGTTTTGTGTTTTATGTAATGCGTGATTGGCCTAACCTATTCTTTGTGCCTATTCTGTGATTGGGCAAGTCCGCCCGCCCATTTCATGTTCTGTGTTTTGGCGTTGCGTCGTTTTATACGCTGTTGCGGTCAATGAAAAGCAGGAAAACTGCAATTTGAATATCGGAAAGTTTCGGACCAGTTTTCCAATAAGCCAGGTGTTTTACAGTTGTCTCGTTTTTGTAATTATTATTCTAAATATTAGATATCGCTTTTAACCTATTTATTTATCAATATGGCCGATGATTCTTCAGTGAAACCGGGATTATTAAGTAGCATTTTCTTCGAAATCATTCAGAGCCCTTTAAACCTCGCTCTTGTGCTTCTAATAGTATTTTTAGTGTATAAGATTATTAAAAGCCGACAAAGTGATGAACCGGTCAGAGAACAAATACCAGAATTACCAAAAATGAAGAAAAAAGACTTCACGGTAGAGGAGTTGAAGAAATATAATGGTACACAAGAAGATGGGAGGATACTTGTTGCTGTAAATGGAAATGTCTATGATGTTACCAGGGGAAAAAGATTTTATGGACCAGGTAAACTAAAAATTGACGATTTATCGCCTCTTAAATAATAATAGTGTAAAGGATATCCTTACATACCTCACAAAAATGTTAATAAATCTTGAGATCATACGTTATAATGTTTCCAATACTTATTCACTCATCCATGAATGATCAATTTCAAAGTAGATATGTATATATGAGGAGTGCTCAGTAAGAAATTGACATTTCCACTCAAAATAATTAATAGCATTTTATAGTGGAATGAAATTATTGAATCAGTGTTTTTTTCTGATAACATATTATTGGTAAAAATATTATCGAATATATGAGCCATCATGTTCAGTATTTTATTTTTCATTTTGTTTTTAATTTAGTTTTTGCACCTGTCATGTTGGTAGATTGTCTTTATTTTTATACTAGTTCAATGGTCATTGAGCTACAAAACTCCATTACCTTTTTATTCCTATCTTTCTTGCTGTCTTAATCCTATACTCTTAGTGTTTAGACCCACATAGCATCAATCCCACTTTGACAGTTGATGTTGTTTTTAATAAATATTTTTCCACAATGTTGCATGATTGCAATGAAATAAAACATATTTCAGGGGTTTGTTCTGTAAAAGAAAGTTTACTGAAGAAGAAGTTCTTTAAATGCTATTCCAATATCAACTGTCGAAAATTCGTATTGCCGCTCGCGGTCGGACTTCCAGAAGATGACAGTGTTGCCACACTTTTTAGTCACACCCAAAAGTAGTCCATTTTATCTTTGGATAGAAAAAATGGTGCTGTAAATCAATTTTACACTAACATGAAAAAATAGCTCGTGTGCTTCCATATCAATTTATTTGTTCTTCCCAAATCTATAGTTAATTGTACTAGCTATAAAAAAAATGCACTATTAAAATAGTTCAGCCAATGTCACTGGCCTAACTTAGACTTTGATTTTCAATGAAAACTGTGCTGTATAGTTGATATCTTTCAGACCTGATCCACTATCAGTTTATTGTCATAATAAATTTCATGCACATCTAGAAAACTGGTTTCATTTATTTTGTTGTCGTTTTTTCCTCAATTGAAACACTTCCAAGAATTATATGGAAACAAAAATGGTTTTCCATATTCAAATGAAGTATTTTGGAAGAATTTATTATGATAATTGATTTATTTTTCAGGGGGCCCATATGCTGCTTTTGGTGGAAAAGATGCATCGAGGGGATTAGCAACATTCTCAGTAGAAGCAGGAGGGGATGGTTATGATGATTTGAGTGATCTAAGCACAGTTGAAATGGATTCTGTCAGGGAGTGGGAGTCACAGTTCAAAGGTAAGTCTTGTCTAGGAATCAAAGTATTATTTTATTTATTTTTTATTGCTACATGTTGTTTCATATGAATTACTTTAAATTTGAATAAAACTATCTGTGTATGTGATATAATAGTTTTGAATCATAACTAACTTCTAAAACTTATCATGTGATGTGGTGTGTGTATTCATTATATTTTTGGTTAGTTGAAACCATATATGTATATACAAATGAATATTTACTGATGTTTCAGCTACTTTGGCAACCTCTACAAAATACAAAAAAGAAAAAATAGATTTTGAAATAATGACAAATAAAATCTAATTCTTCTTAAATAAGTTTCAAGATTTACATGAATGTGATAATACAATATTACAAAACATCAAGTATTGAGAATTCAAAACCCTTCACATCAGGGATATTATATAGTAAAACATGTTCTTAAAGATAAGTTTCAAGTTACAAACTATAAATGAAACATATTTCACATATAAATTTTTTATCAAAAATACACATGCCAAAAAATAATAGGTAAATAATAAGATATGATATCTCACAACATATTTACTAAACTTACATTTGAATCATTTATATTTGTATAATAGATATCATTACATGCAATTTTTAAAAGTCATCCAGCTTTCCATCAGAATTTGAGCAAAAAATAATGGTAGAAAATATTTATTGGCTTTGTTCCACTAATAATGCCCCTTTCGGCGTAATCCCACAGTGTGTGGAGTGGCAGGTTAATGCGCGTGAAACGTACAGATTCGTGTTTCTGGATTTGTTAAGATACACCCGCGTTCTCACAAATATAAAAATTAAGTGTGGAAGAAGTAAGTCACAATTTCTGCGCGTCAACATCTTCTACCATTTAAGCGATACTGAATTACAGAAGCCTGAGTAACGGTCGCGTTAGATAAATATAATATATGTTGAGGAACCGAACATTTTTGTCAGGTGGACACTTATCAGCATTGCCAGTTGTTTAATAATGATTATTATTATTATTTATTTATTATAGTACTATCACTATAATAGCTGAATGTACAATAATAATTAGGAGAGTAATTTATTCGGTTTCTATTGTATGTATATAACTAAAATATGTAAATATAAGATAAAAATATCAATGAAGAAACGAAGAGAAACGTGAATAGTATTTAATTACTTAGGTCGGCGGTCTGCCTTTCGTGACCCCTACATTATAGTTTGGAGTTAGATGTATCAATATCAAAACGTTTACAATTTTATTCAACTAAATATACGATTATAATCCGATTATTTATATCGTCATTACAAATATGTGGGTAGTAAACACTGTTACTATAAAAAACTGTCCAGTGGTCTATTTTAAAACCTATACATCCCAGAGTTCAACGTTTGTAGCATAAGTTGGATGCGGATCATTTGAATATCAGTCCTCATTCGATATTTACATTTCAAATGTACAATTTCAAATGTTAAATGTTTGGTGTAACTTAACCTTTGCTCTGCGCACCAATAAATGAACTTGACCTTTATAAATGATGTATTTTGAAACTATTTCTAGGTCTATAGATTACCTGCTATCGATTTTCCGTTTTATATTCCTCTTAAACTGACTGTAAAAAGTGGTGTCAAATAGGTTGATACTGTATTTTCAATGCAATGGTATCAGTTCAGAAATAAATCTACTTTTGTGTTCTTGCAGTTGATATTTTGCTGGATTAGTTTAAATTAAATATTCCGATTTTGTCAACAAAATGTGGCGATATGCAGAAACGATCTCGATGCACCGATATTTATCGGTATTTTTGGTGCATTGATTCAGTCCCGGTCACATTTGTGAGACGTTGTGACGTAATACCTGCTTATGGATATTATAGTAATATTCCGCTAATAATAAATGATATGAGCTATGAAACCGATCATATAAAAATTGCTTTGAAATTTTCAATCGAAAACCGATGTACCTGTAACATATTTAGCTTACCGAGGAAAGATCTATTCAGAAAAATGATCGATTACTATCAGCAGACATATCATTGTCTTCAAGATTATTTTTATAGATAACCCCTCGCAAAGGCTGAAAGGCTATATCGCTGCAGAAGCTGTGAGAGAGGACAAGTGTCTATTCACATTGACCTTAAAACGCTGTAAATTGTAACCATCAAGGTTCAGTTCATTCCACGACGCTGAGTTTCTCTAAAGGAACAACTTGTGGAAGAGGCCCATTGGAAACGTTGGAAGCTCGACCTAGTCACGATGAACATTTGTCATGATAGTATCTATACAATAGGGACAGATCATCCACCATTGTCACGTTTTTTAGTTGAGAACGTGATTCAAAAAATTTTAACATTCAAATTTTTTGGAAAGGCATAATTTTTTATGTAACTCAAAGAACTTTTCTCTGGTTTTTCTTATATTTTGCCCGACTACGTGAGATTATCGAAATAAATGTTTTTGTCTAAGGCTGCCGATGCAGCCAAAACGTTAGAAACGTTATTTCGTGAATCGCATGTGGTTTTAATGTTCGGCCAGTACGAATGTAAGATCAACCAAGCGTATTTTTTATTACGTCGTTTCAATCCGCATTCAGCATATAACTACTGATCAACAGACTACGAACAGCGTCGCGTGTTTAAGGTCAAAGTTCAAAATCAAAGCGCCAGCAGACTACAATTTCTTACATATATACCTGTATAAATACCATAAACAGTTATTGCAATTCCAAGGTTTATTGCGAATACGCTTCTTATCAAATACACTTTTAACATCGTTTTTAATACCGCTCTACGAACCTCAAGCTGTACGTTATGTTAGCGTTCGGTTTAATTGAGAGACGTGTCCGCGTAGCTCAGTTGGTAGAGCATCTGTCCGGCTTCAGCTGTTTCATAAGCGCTGTGAGGGGATAAATGCCTTTTCTCTTGAGCCCAAAACTCCACAACGCCGAGAATCTCCAAAAGAATGACTTAGAAGAGGGTCAATATCTATGTATAATAAAGCTTTCGATATATCGATCGCGACGATCAAGACTCTCCATGATTCTCAATTAGCAAGTAAATAACTGCAAACTCAAAAATGTTTCAGTTTCTCAATTATATATCTGATTAAAAAGTAATAGCAATACTATACTGCTTGTGAAATCATTATTATATGCATATTCACCTTGCACACCCAAAATATCTTTGATGACATATTGAAGTTATTGCATAATAAATTTTTCTGTTAGAAATGGCATTAGTTTCTCCTTTCAAATATGCGTTGTTCTCCCTACACTCGACACGCTTAATGTCCCAATTAAAATAATAGGATAAAATTACTGGATGCGTTTTGTCCTTGCGAGAAGTCGTTTTGATTGTCAACGAATAAGCAGTTGTTATGAAAAATATGGATTAGGAACATGTAGTTTCTGAGGTAGAGTCTCAATAAAAATACTTATCCATAAATCAAATAATGGTTCTATTTCCAAAATGTTTTGTCCACTGTCTTCCAAAACAAAAAGAGATCATCATCATCTTGGAAAATCCAAACGTATGATTTTTTTGATGGATTCAATGCCATTAACTCCTTCCTTCGAAAACACAATTTGATTCAATTTTGGATAAAAAGTTGACTACAAAAAACATCGAGTTTTTCTCTAAACAATCGCCTATCGTGAACGACAAAATGCATGCATACAAGTTAATGTTATTTTGCTATAAACGCCAAGAAATATTTAATTGATTTTCATATTTGAACTTAAAAGGTAAATGAATATCGCGCATATATGTGTTCAGTTATTCACTAGCGCACTATTAGTATATCAGTAATTCCACTACCTACATTGGATAATGTTTGAACTTTGCACTTTTTATCATTTGTTACTAATGAAAATGTTAACCATAACTACGCGCACGAAAAAACTTTAATTAACGTCAATATGTTCCATTCCATGAAAATTTGTCCATTTCAATGAAATATTCAAAACCCACAGTTGATATTAGATGTGTTTTTTACCTATATCAAGTATATGATTTTAATTACATTCGCATTCAGAATGTAATAACAGTTATTTTTAGATGTTAAGTAATGGACAGATAGTGATGCCTGCAATGTTTATACTACAGGGTCAGTTCTATACCTAACTGAAATTTCTCTTCACGATTTATATATAATAATATGTAGTTTTATGATGGAAAACAGTGTTTTAATTGTAATAAAATGACATTGATGACATATAGTTGACTTACGAATAATTACGTCCTCGTATTATTATTATTCATATATTTGAAAATATCTAAAATGTTGGTAGGTAAGGAAAAATGAGGTCATGTAGATTGGCTCTATACTTGAAATTTTGATCGGATTTTGGAAGTTAGAGTTTAATTTGAATAATGTTGCATAAATGTAAATATTTCAAATTCCAAAACTTATTTCAAAGTGGATCAGCAGCTCTAAAATACAAGCATTATCTTCAGTACACTGATACAACTGCTCTTGAAATACAAAGTTAACATATTGGACACAATTTTTTAGATTCTGTATAACAATTTCGCTATTATGTATGATTCCCTTTAGGAAGCAAAATATCTACACCCTGGAATACCACCGTACAACATGAAAACAACTCAAATAGTTTAATCGTAAATGCATCGAAAATCGCGTGTTGTTAACCTCTCACCAAGGCTGAACGCCTATAGCGCTCCAGAAGCGCTGCGAGAGAATAAATATCTATTCAATGACCTTAAAACGCTGTAAACTATAACCATCGAGGAACAAACTTCCCGGCAGCTCATTTCACAATACCGAGGTTCTCCAAAAGAACGACTTGAAGAGGAAGTTCGACCTGGTGAAGATGAGCTCCTTAGTCTTTGCTATAAGAGACAGCTCTGTCGAATATCTACTATGATAGTATCTGTAGAATGGGGACAGATCAACCACTGTCCTTCGATATTCTAGATTGTGGAGGTCGTTTGTATGATCAGGCTTATTCACAAAACGTAGATCAAGATCAGTTTTGGATTAGGCTGGTATTTGAATCTGGCCGGGCAATTATTACATACGATTCCATAAAACCGCGAAACACCGCAAAAATTATTATTGATACAAAACTTGTTTTGCAATAATTAAAAAGCAAATAAGTCTACAATATCTGTAATTTCATCTGTTTACACAGACACACAATGTTGCACGTCAGATAAAATATCATGAAGCGCGCTATGTGTCTTGCCATAAATTCACCTTGGCGTTTTTCAATTTAATTTTTCAAGTCCACGAGGTGATTCACGGATTGCGTCAGAGAACGTTCGTATAAATTGCATATATATCGCCTGTAGAAATAAAAGAAAATATGCGAGTTGGTGATAGCCATTACGGTATTTGTTTTTAAGGAGAGTTCATTCTAAATTATGTAGCGATATGAAATAACGCAGTATGTTTATCAATTGTATTTAGGGTTCTGCAACTGGTATCCACTATTTTCAACCCACTGTATCAAACGTGCAATGTTTTTTCTTGAAGCTCTCGTGGATTTTCCTGGACCCAATAATAATGGTGGTTTTGATTATAAACAAATCCACTTGCACTTTAAAATTTCACTACTGATTTGAATATGAATGAAAACGAGTCAATTAAAAAAAGAAGAGTTTTATTTGTGAAAAATTGTGTCCAAATACAAAATTTCTATCTGGATTTCGCATTTTTTCAGAGAAATACGAGTTCGTTGGAAGGCTGTTGAAACCGGGCGAAGAACCAACAAATTATTCGGATGAAGAAGACGAGCCATCAGGCACAGGGGAGTCGAAGTCCAAAGATGACTAACAATTTTTACATTAAAACTTAAAAGGCTGAATAAGGTTAAAATGTTCTGTAAAGTTTATATATACACACATAAATACTTAATTTTATTATATAATTGTTGGCTAAATATTTTTAATATATATATTGAATAAAAATAAGATCACATTAACTATCGGTTTTGTATAAACTCGGAACATTTAGGTTATTTTGGAAATGTCAATTACGTCTTTCTAAATGTTGCTTAAGATTTATGTAAGCATGCTGCATGTGATTTATTCGTGTCGTTTTTTTTATAGGTGTTTTGGATTTCAAGATTAAACATCTTAATGATTCTGTTACATGCTTTTAAAGATCAAAATAATGTTTGTTTAAGAGCCGGTGATAGTGAACTAAAGAATTCATTCCCTTTTTAAAGATTTTTTTGTATAGACAAACTGTCGCAAACGCGGAGAGCCCATCGCACTCCAGAAGCGCTGTGAGAGAATAAATGTCTATTCACATTGAGACAAAATATTTTATCAAAAAAGGCTTTTTAACCACTCAAATTATGTCACATAATCAATAGTCATAAATTATAGTTACAACAAAATCACGAAAGTATGAAGATTTATTTTTCTATCTTACGTGGAACATAGTTCGGATTAGAAACGTCGACATGCCTTGCAGATAAATAAGTCAATCCTAATGAAACCTTAGTCTGGTTTGCTTTAACGTCTTGAATCATTGCGTGGAATAATTCTACAAACAATTACGGTCAAAATCTGACAAGTCCGACGATGATTTAAATGTAAATCAAAACGAGTCACTGTAAAAAAAAATGTTATTGGTGAAACTGTGTGTTACATACACAATCATTTCATCTTAGCATGATGGAAGAGTTCCGCCAAGTTAGAGCATCTACAATCCACATGAAAATCATATATTTTTAGACATTATCACTTATCAAAGCAAGGATTGTTTATATCGCTACCTTGGTGAAAAACAACTTGTTTAAATCAGTCGCAGTATCTTTCACAGGTCGAATGAATATTCTTTAATAATAGAAATGTTTTCATATGACACGTACTTTAATCAAGTTAATATACACCCAGTTTTCTAAGCAGTTAAATTAGTGGACTTGAGAGATCTTATCATTTCCCATCAAAAGCAATATATATTTCAATATATTCAAATATCATTTTGTAAATTGTGTTTTACTTGCACTCATTTCCGTCGGTAGGTCTGTCTGTAGTATTCGGTAATCACTGGCCTCCTTACAATAGCGGAGAGCCCGTTTTTTTGGAAAATTTGTGTAGTGGCCGCAAGGCACTATTAAAGAAACACGAGAAATAATTTAAAAAAAGTTAATCTGAGTTTTTGGACGTTTCTGAGGCCCCTGATCCCCCTGATTGCTGTGAACTAAGTTAATTCTCTGTTTTGGAAATTTATGAGGTTATAAAGATACAGTTAGTCAATACGTTTTAAAGTCCAACAACCAACAGTTCCAAATCCTTATTTGCAATTTTACACACCTGCTTGGGAAATACAGTGTAAACTATTTTTCCAAGATATAATGTCGCTTTGGGTATGAAAATCTACTCGCTATTTTGCTATTTCATTTTCCGTGTCATAAAACGTTCAGGGCTTTGATTAATAACATAAAGACAGTTACTATCAATACCTCTAACAACCGTTGCAATCGATAAAACGTGTAACCTTAAAAGCACCAAGTCCATGTAACTAATCGAGTTACATCTTGACGAATACCCTGAACACTGATAGAAATTAAACTCCTTGGAAGACAATATGATCAATTCTCTGAATAGTTGTGGAGTGAAAAACTCTCAGTAAAGAACTAATTTTGGAATTGAAATCACATTAATTTAATTATGCTGAACGTTGAATCTATCCCTGTTCATAAGAAAAGCTATAACAGAACTACTTAGATGTGTTTGAGGTTTTTATTTTGGTGTGTTAATATTTTTTTTCTAGTAATTTTGTTGGAAATACGATTTCACTTTATCTACTCTGTGATATATTTTGTCATATTGGCTGGATATTATCAAAAGATGTATTTTTTGTGGTTCGTTTTCGAAATTCCTAATATAAGTATGCATGCTTTAATATATATTTTATATTTGAAGATTACACAGTAATTTACGGAGATATTTTATCATTTTTCAAATCAATTGTAAATATTTTATGATGTGTGCTGATTTGATCTGTATTGTGACCAATGGTAATACAGCAATAAGCAAAAAATGAATAAAGTTATTTCCCTAGCTTAGTGGACCGTCTTCTCTATTATCTCCTTATTACACTAAATTGTATAGATACTCACGATTGAAAATATATTGTTAGAGCTGTCAATAATCAAATGCTGTGTGTCGAGTTTCCATTGTCTATATAATGTTGAGTGTTAGGACGTTTCGATTGCCTCCCATTGTTTGATGTTCTAGTCACAAGAAAAAACAACGCAATAGAAACTAGGGTATACAAGAAGGCAAGGCACACAGGACAATACCTGCATTACAGTTCAAGCCACACAGCGTCAACGAAAAATGTCGTCGTTCTAACTTTAGTCGACCAAGCTAGGCGTATTTGAAATGGTCAATCGGAGCTAGAAGAGCCGACACGCATATCCAAGGAAGCTACTGGAATCAACATACGTTAAAGGAATATCATGGAATTTCTCGAAGATTAGGACAGCACTAAAAAAGCAAACCCAGGAATGAATATCAAGAAACCAAGTACCATGTGGATGCGGCAGAATATACGTCGGAGAAACGAAGAGGACATGAATCCTTAAAAGCAACATTCAGAATTGAACAATCTCTAGATGACCTTATTGTTCAAAATAATGAGATGCATGAATGTAAAAATTTTGTTTACAAAACTGCAAATGAGACAAGTTTCAACAGTCATATGTTAATACATTCTGGTTCAGGTGCCAAGCTTGAAATATGCAAATATTGTAATGCGAAATGTTAAGAAAACTATCTCTTGAAGATCATATTGTAAAAAACGTTCTGAATATATAGATTCAATAACTAGTAAGATACACCAATATACAAACTGTAATTTTAAAACTGCAAAGAACAGTAGTTGATGTTTATACATTGTGATGCAATTCCTAAGTCTAACGTGTGAATATTGCATTACTAAATGATATTTTGCAGCAGCACCCCAGTGGAAAGAGGAACTGGAACATGTAATATTGACATCAGCCACTCTAGATGCAACGGTGATTTGAAGAAATGAGATAAATAGCTTTGCGTAGAAAAATAAGCAAGTTTGGGTAGTTGGATATATATTTCGTATATTTATTAATAAAATGTAAAACAAGACAATTGTGTTTGATAAACCTTAGAATTATTTTGCCTCGATTAAATTTTTCCAATCAAATTCTGATTAAAACTGAACTACTGCAGATCAGAACGAATCGCCAGAACTCCGCTATAGTTTTAAACTCGCAGATTTACCATGCGTGCCTCACTGCTTGTCGTTAGCATGACCATACAGTTTTCGCACTTCATTAATTGTACACTGAAGTTTAGCTACTGTCTAATAGAT
Organism: Bruchidius siliquastri; assembly: GCA_949316355.1. Classification (NCBI taxonomy): domain Eukaryota; kingdom Metazoa; phylum Arthropoda; class Insecta; order Coleoptera; family Chrysomelidae; genus Bruchidius; species Bruchidius siliquastri. The sequence continues at coordinate 26,106,683 of OX438536.1, forward strand.
GGCGTTTTAGTGAATCTGACTAGTATCAAAATTCATTTTGTATCATTGATAAAAATGGGAAATTTTAACCCCTTTAAACCAACCCATCAAAGACAGTCTGGATGTTGGAAATGTGTTGTCTGTTTTAGTGAATCTGACTAGTATCAAAATTCATTTTGTATCATTGATAAAAATGGGAAATTTTAACCCCTCCAAACCAACCCATCAAAGACAGTCTGGATGTTGGAAATGTGTTGTCTGTTTTAATGAATCTGACTAGTATCAAAATTCATCTTGTATCATTGATAAAAATTGGAAATTTTAACCCCTTCAAACCAACCCATCAAAGACAGTCTGGATGTTGGAAATGTGTTTTGTGTGTTTCAGTGAATCTGACTAGTATCAAAATTCATCTTGTATCATTGATAAACATGGGAAATTTTAACCCCTTCAAACCAACCCATCAAAGACAGTCTAGATGTTAGAAATGTTGTCTGTTTGCCTGTCTGGATCCCCGACCAGCCGCCCTACTGAGGTCATCGAACCTACTTAAAATTTATGGGACTTCAAGAAGCAACACATAATGCTCCATCTATACTATAATGACAGAACTACCCATTTTGCAAATATTTACTACAATGAACTAACGTACGATTCAAAGTTTGACATTAATTTAACAGATTTTTACTTGGATGTTATCCTTTTGATAGTGGAATTGCTATACTAGGAGAGGGAATGTCGAATGAAAATACGATTGTATTTATACATTTTATTACAATTTGCAGCAAAATATTGTCATAGACAAATCAAGATACAAAAAAATGTGTTCTACTTTTCAAGTACATTTTGTCAAAGAAATGAATGCCAAAGATAGTAATCAATTATCAGTCCATGGAGATAAAACGTACTTCACAGATTACATCTGGGGTTGAGGGACTAATAATTGAGTATGACAAATGTTCTTCCAGGTCAGATAGTATCTATCCGTCTTGAATCCAATCAAGTTATTACATCTGACCATTCCTTCGAGTTTGATTAACACCTACTGCTACACGCCATATCCAGAGTGACTCGGACCCAACACAACTATCGCGTATCCTTATCCAAATTTTTAATATGTGCATAAACTGGACTGACAAGTATTTCTAATGTTCCGTGCTGTACGGCACACCCTGTATATACGTTTCAATCCGTCAATTTTGATCTGCGTAGAACCAAGCAGACTGTACGAGTAACAGCAGTTTTAATCCAAGCAGAAGTTTAATTTGATATATCAAAAGTTTGATTTCGGACTTCCATTGTCTATAAAATTTTGAGTATCACGACGTTTCGATTGATGTGCTATCTTCAATCGTCTTCAGGTGAACTGTTCACCTGAAGACGATTGAAGATAGCACATCAATCGAAACGTCGTGATACTCAAAATTTTATAGACAATGGAAGTCCGAAATCAAACTTTTGATAAATCCACCTTGTCTACAAGTTTCAAACAACAGTTAATTTGATATATTCAGAAATTAGAAGTGGTTATGGGAATCAAATTTTTTATCACAGGAGCGTTGCAACTTTCATAGCCTTTAATAGGCTACCTCGAATAAAAGGCAATTCGCTCATTTTTCAAGATAACGAAACTTATGGACTGAACACCATAAAATATTGTGGGACAAGAAACCCCATGGTATCAACGCAAATTCAAGAGGGCAGCAAGACTACCGAGGCAGCAGAAACGTTAGTAAAGTTATATACTCAATAACATGTGATTTCAATTGAAGACCAATACAAATATAAGCTGATCCATAGTGCGGTCACTCGTTTGTATTATAGATAACATCTGCAAAGTGAAACATATCTATCAAAGTGAAACCTTTTATTTATTTTTTTCATGTGTTGCATACTCTATCTTGAAGCAGGTATACTTCACTATTTCAACAAAAAATATACAAAAATCAATAACTAACTACCATATACATATTATACTACAATAGTTGCACAGCATCTGTCATATCAAATATATTGTGATACCTTAAAAGCTATCCTCTTATCACAAATAAATCGTCGGGCTTCTCAGTAGATCACAAAACATTACCAAAAATAACTTTCGTACGAAAAATTTTAGGTATGTTAAATATAAGGCCGATTGATAACGCTACAGAATGCATAAGCAACATTGCGTGAGCAAAATGTTTCTCATTCCACGTTGAATGATGGCAAGATTTCTGCTGAGAGTATAATCCATACAAAAAACCGATGGAAATTTCATACAACATTAATTATGCAAGTTGCACTGTGAAATTCGCATTAAGTAATATATTTATAGTGTATACATTGCCTAATTTGAATTGAGTATTTCCGCAGTATGATCTTCTATGGAACCAACAGAGTTTGTGATTCCTTATGCAACTTTTTGTACTTACAATCTGTCTGCTGTACGTTCAAGGAAACCTTATTCCACAAATCGACAAGAAAGTCTGATTCGTATTCAAAGAAACAACGGGTACTAGTGTGTAACTAAGTGTCACATCTTCCAGGGTGTTGTTGTCGAAGTAACTTTTTAGCATACTAGATGATAATTTCTTCTCAACCGAATAAAAAACCTTCACATTCATTACTGAAGTTTCATCTTCGCTATCTTGCTTCAACTTTTGTATCGCATAGTCCATTGCTTCTTTAAATATACCTTCTTCGAACACAGCCTCTGGATCTAAATGGTCTACATGGCAAAGGATGGCGGATATGTTGTTCTCGATGTTCCAACGTCGATATATCGTTATCGTGTAGTTATTCACACATTTCCCTCGTTCTTCATCTGGAAAATAAATAAGATTACCTACTCAAACTCTACTACAATAAAAATCTCAGCATTCCCTCCTTACGCCTTGACCAGTCGTCAGCAGGGAATGCTAGAGACACGGGTTCGAGTCCCGTCTACACCCACAAATTTTCTGTATTTTTATCACACCAAGTGCTAATCTCCGTTTTCTGGAGCTAAGATATAACCTTGTAGATAATTAAAATAAATTCCTTTTTCCATTCAAACAAAGATTCAACTACTCACAATCAAACTGATTATTGTACTTGTGAGCCCACACGTGCCACTCGACCTGAGCATTCCTTGGCAGTCCCGTCACCACTACGTAATCCACGATAGCGTTATTCGTCTTTTCTTCCCACAACTTCCTTGCCTCTTTCACGTAAGATATGTTTGTTATGTAACAGATACCCTGCAAGATACGCACAAAATTAATAACATAATACAGGTTAGCATCAAAAAATAAGTAAAGACTGAATTTCTGTAGTGCAAACAAAGCGTTGGAGGGCAGTCGAATGATCAGGCCGTGGTAGAGACCGGAGTGACCGATATTTTTTGCAGTCGCCTGCAGCAAAACGGAGAGTAGGCACGTCGATTTTTGGGAACCTCTGTTGAGAAGTGTCGTCGTGATCCAAGATGAAAAATATCGAGTTGCATTACGTCATCTTTTTTGGATTGTCGTGGTGTGTTTGCACCCCCTAAACACACTGTGAATGCTAAATTTTAAACAAACGTGCTTGACAGCTTGCACAGTAAATTGTGACCATGGTGAAACAGACTCCTCAGCAGCTCATTCCACAACGTCGATGTTCTCAAAACAACGACTTTCGGAAGAGGCTGGTTCTACGTGTTGGAAGCTCGACCTGGTGAAGATGAGCCTGTTTGGTGTTCGCTGTACTGAAGACTTTTGGTCTTGTTATACGAGATAGCACGATCGAACATTTGGCATGATAGTATCTATAGAATAACGAAAAGTCTCTGCCACTTTACTTACAAAGTGAGATTTAAGGCGCATCTACCAGACTATTCGTTTGTGGACTGTGTCTAAACGCTTCAGGAAGTGCCTTGTAGCACATTCACACACATGCAAGCATAACTCCAGCAATGGTAAGCCTTGTATAGTAGCAGCAATTATTCTGGTGAATATGTTAGCAATGCCCAATTGCTTAGAATTTCATGAGGTCTCTTGATATATCATCTATTTACTTCCTATTGGGTAAACAAACATTTTTTAATCGTTACATTTATCTCACCTGAACAACATTCCTCAAGTTGAAACTTGGATTGTTTGCTTTCAGCAGCCTGGTAACATGTTTCAGGGTCAACTGACATTCAGCCTTGATTCCGCCTTTGACCATCTCCATAGACCCTGGAACTAGGCCTATCAGACCGGCGAGTAAAAAGGTGTGACGCACACTGACACTCTGACTGTATGGACCGATATTTGCAGGGGCCCAATGCGACCTACTCTGAACATGTATGGTATTTCTGTAATCATTAAATTGAAATGATGTAGTTTCTGCTCATACATTTTAAGATGTAAGTTTAGCTGCATTTGTCAGTTAACTCGACTTTCAAATAAGATATTCCACCATGCTTTCAGAGACCGTCTCTGATTTATTTTGTAACACCAACAAGGATAGGTTAAAACTTATACTACTACTTGAATAAACATATCTGTTTTCAATTGGAAACTTCTTTGGCATCTTACCTTTCATAAGGGGTGTCTCCCGAGCTATCAGTCTGTTTCCATGAAAGAGCTTCTAACCTGACTGGACAATCTTTATCAAATGGTACTTGAACACAAGCTCTCGATGGCGGATTGGCATGATTGAATGTTTCCACGTATACTTTGTTCAACTCCGCATATTGCGACATGTCGCTTATAAACATTGTCACTGAACACACGTCTTTCACAGTATGCTGAAATGCATTCAGTTCACCTGAAAATCGGCGAGTTTCAGTATCAGAATCCTTATAATAAAAATACCAATGACCAATCAACAATTATGAAATAAGTAATAGACGGCAGAAAAAAGTCTGGAATGTTCTATCTCCAGGTTGTGTCTTTAATCTCCCCTCTCTCTCTATTTCACGATTTGGATCACATGCTTTCAAGGTCAAGGTGAAAGAAACGTTAAAATATCAAACTTGAATAAAAATAGTATTGAAAAGCTGTGTGAAGCTTCAATGCATACCTACACTTTAAAATATCCGTGGCTTGTTCCATGGCTTCCAAGGGCTGTGAAGACTTCCCTTGCACGCCACCAATCCATAACCATCCTTGTATACTTTTTTTTGAAGTAGCTTCCTGAACAATATTGGGTGGTGTAAAACAAATTTCTGCATTCGGCTTTTCAGAACTTCCATCTTGTTCATCTAAAAAACCAATTGAAACACGCGTCAAGAAGAACCCATGCATTCACTTATTCAAGCAGATTTATTCAGAAAATTTGGGCAAAAATACGAAATTCCAGGAACGTTACTAACATAAACCAAATCCAGGAGTGAATATATCAAGAAACCACGAACTGCATCTACCAAATATCGTGCGAGTGTCACAGAATAGGGGCCAACCAAGCTCATCTTCACCAGGTAGAACCTCCAACACCTTGACCAAGCCTATCCGAAATGTAGTTCTATTGGCACACCTCAGCGTTGTGGAATGAACTGCTGGGGGGTTTGCCCCTAGATGGTACAATCTACAGTTCGCCAGTTCCCTTGAAGATAGTAAATCGATCGAAACGTCGTGACGTTCAGAAATTATATAGACCATGAAAGTGCGAAGCACAACTTTTGAAACATCTATGTAGTCTAGGAACTTCAAACAGCATTTATGACGAAATTATTTGTTTACCTGTTTCGTTGTCAGTGAATTCGTACGCTTCTTCGCCCTGGTCCGTCACATAGCCATCACTGTCTTTCAACGGAAGCCCAGCAAGACGATCCATCAGGTCCAATGGTGGCAGTTTCGTTTCCAGCTCTAGCTTCTTGAATATCAGGTAGCCTACTGGAGCTATAGGATCATTCGAGTGAATGACAACTTCCGAGTCTTTTCTAAAACATTGAACTCTATAGGTGAAAATTACCGATATTATTCTGAACTGGTTTTACAGTTCTCGGTTTTGATTCAGAATCAGTTTCACAAGATACCTAAAATATATTTTTGAAAAATGAAATGAAAATTCAGGCAGATAATAGAAGAAACTGATCACTACCTCGTATCCAGGAACATAACAGGGATAAAGAGGAACATAACAGGTACAACAAGGATCGTTAATATATCCATAAAAACCAATATTTTTTTGGAACTTTGACACCCTGTATCTTGAAAATCAAACTTTGTAGAAGAAATTTATTCATACGAACTTTTCTACTTTAATTTGGTTCATGAATGCACTCAAAACGCTGAATAACTACATTGCAACTAGCAAAAGAGTTAGTATGGCAAATAACAAGGCAATCAACACAATCAAAAAACAACTGGATAAAAGAATCTTTCTACTTACACAACTAATCTACTCACAAACAAAGGACAGTCTAAGGTTAGTGACTCGTATTCGCCTCCTTCACCGCAAACATTCAATCCATACTTCTCGTGCATAGCTAACAGATGGGGCTGCATCAAACTCAGAGATCTGCCCAAATGTTTAATCTCCAGACCGAGACTGGCCACCTTGATCAGAATCGCGTCCACTTCACATCGTATCATCTCATCCAGCAGTTCCTCTTGATCTCTCTGCCATAAATAGGCTAAGGGCATTAGTCCTAAACGGATGCAGCTGGAAATGTATTGATGATGTACACCCAGGGGAATTTTAATTTCACGGCACGGCAGTTTTGAACTACACGGTAGATGACAGGCAATGAACATTTTATTTCCTAAACCTACTGGTGAGCTTGCTAGGTTAGCTGAGGGTTCTTTTTGGCTCAGATCGAACCATTTGGCCCAATTCAAGCCCAGTTCAAGCTTCCAGTTTGTCTTTTGAAAAACAATAAATTAAAACTTACACATTTTCAACACGAACTCTTTGGTAATCTGAAAAAATGGCACCAACTGATACACCCTCAATATCCATTTCACTTTTGATTTGTTCCAGCAATGTGTATAAATCTTCGACTTCGTCATTTTCTGTAGGTTCATAGATTTTTCCCTTTATATTAGATATGCCTGAAAATACAAATATCTCATGGATTCTTAAACTCAAACACAGTTAGACCTGCGAAATGTAGGCACTTGCAGAACCAAAAATGCTGGCAATGAGATGAAGTGTTGTTTATGTTTAAAAGTACAGGTCATTAATATAGGATGCAGGATATATCTATCAGATACACTTAATTTCAAATAAAAACCGCGAGATAGGTTTTAATGAAAAGTTTAAATTTGTTGGATTATCTGTTTGCACAAATATTTTACAAAACTTTGCACAGTGAGCCTGAAGATTTTTTCCAATTTTACTAAATAATGAGTTACTAAAATGTCAAAATAGTCACTTTGGATGAATCTTGACAATATTTCAAATTTGTAGCCAATGTAGATGTTTCAGTAACAGTACTCCAGACTTCAGGTGGAAAGTTTCTTCCAATGTTATTTTTATAATTTCCCCTTGGTTCCCAACTGATCTCGGACTGTGACCAATGGAACAGCCATTTACGGTGACCCAGGTATGCAAGCCCTTGAATCATCTCAACTTAAATGCAGTCCATTGAAGTTGTTTATTATTGGTCAACATATTGAATTGATTTCTACACTGGGTCTGTTTTAAGCATTGTTGTTGCTAGTAATGAAATCTCAGTGTGGATTTATTTGACCTTTTCACCCTGAAGACAATTGAAGATACCACATCAACCTAAGTGCTGTAAAATGTAAAGTTCTCATGACAATGGAAGTCCGAAGAGGTGTTATTGAGCCTTGAAATTGTTTACAAGTAGATTAAATGCAATCCAATATGTATCTTGTTAAAAGTCTAAGCACAGATAACATTGTGATGTGTTTGATTTCTGATAATTTCACAAAAACATTGTATATGAAGATCTATGTACTGCTAAGAGTAAAAAAATAAAATATTCCTATGTTGGAGAGTTATTTGTAATGTGCCATTCCACTTGAAGCTGATAGCAGAATCCTACCAAAATGGTATGGGAGGAAACATTGAAAAACCTTTGGCTACTTCAATTATTGAAGAATATATTCCTTTATCTGATTTTCAGTAGCATCATTAGGAATTCATGACAGATTTACTGAAAACCAACATTTAATGTCACTTACCCAAGGTTTCTCTTTTATACAAGGGCAAATCCATGGCAGCAGCAATGAGATCAATGGCCTCATGGCCAACACTTTGGTACATAAAACTGTCTATTTCCGTTTTACTATGGGGAATGAGGTTGGCTAAAGCTACAATCTGATGTCCAGCAGCAATACACTGCATCATGTTGAAGGTGCTGTCTTTACCTCCACTTATCATCGCCACTACCTTCATGATTTGGTCTGTCTGTTAATAGTGCACAAACTGTAATTTTCAGATTAAATAAGACTACAAGGCTTTGCTTCGGTAAAGTGCTCGGCAAACATGTAACTGTGATAATTTAAGCATGATTGATGAAGACTAGATAAGTGACTGTGAGGAAATGCATTTTTACGAGATATTATCTAAACCATTGTGATGCAAAACCACGATGTAAAATAATATCAGAGACATAAATATTTACTTACAATTTTAACTATTACGCAAAAAAAACTTGCGAAAGCTGGTTGAAATGAATTATTGAATACATAAAATATTTGTAAACATGACAGCAAGGAGATTGAAGGTCAATTTCAGCATGATTTCAGCACACATGATGTCAAAAGTCGGAACATACGGAAGACGGAACCTCAAAACCAGTGTTCAAAACGTCAACCAGATGTGACCTAGAACATAACACTTAACGCTTAACCTTAGTTAAATTGAAATACAACCATTTTTGGTTGTCTAGCTCGGACAGGTGTAGAGTGGTTCAAGAGATGTTCATTATTTGGACGGGGCTGTGGAGCAACATAGCCAACCACCTATTTATACTTGAAAAAAATTGTTGTACTGTACACAATTTTGCGACCCAGAAAAATAAGATGCTCTTAATTTGTGGAACACTTCCATCATGCAGAAGTTCACAACTAAAAGTCTGCTCGTTTAGTGAGCGTTCACATTTTGTTTATTGTTTAATACAGAAATGTAGAGGTATAAAATTAATTAGAAAGTGCTTTTGCCTAATCTACAGATAATCGGAACTTCAATACGACTAATCAGCTATTCTTGTAGATTGTAGACGCTCTTACATGGTCAAACTCCATCATTCAGATAAAAAGATCGTGTCAGACCAGATTTTAAATATAAACCGGAACGCGTCACTGAAAAAAAAATAGTTTTACTTGTGAAACACTGTCAAGTACAAGATCTTTTTATCTGTAAGCAGCTATTGCTGTCAACAATCTCTCCATCGCCATTTTCAAGGTTAAACTTTTTACATTACATAGGTTAAGTTTATATTTTGCTGTTAACTTAAAATTTGGATAAACTTAACTATAGATAGTTAATAAAATTACCTAAAAGCATGAAGAAAATGGATTTAATGAGCAAAATAGTACAAGAGGAAGAATTACAGAATTACAGTAAAGAAGTATGATATATTGAATAAAATATCATTATTTATAAGTACAACTTCATTTTTTCAGGAACTCATTGCGAAAGTAAGAACTTTGGCAGCTCATAATTTTCAGTTGAAAAGCATAATACAGAAGTCAGCAAAACAGAGCAGCTCCAATGAAACTGATCACAAAGAATTTGACTTCTCAAAGTAACTATATTCATTGTAGGACATAAACACAAGTAAAACAAATGACATTTATTTTTCAGGCATAGCTCAAGACATATATTGTTGAGAATCCTATATTTAGGATGGGATTATAAAGGTTTTGTAGTACAGGAAAACACCTCAGATACAATAGAACATTATCTGTTTGAAGCATTATTAAAAACATGTCTGATTAAAGACAGATCAACTTCAAACTATCATAGGTGTGGAAGAACTGACAAGGGAGTCAGTTCATATGGACAAGCAGTATCCATAACTGTGAGAAGCAACTTACACCCAGGGAGTGATGATATTAATAGTGAAATAAATTACTGCAAGATACTGAATCGAGTGCTACCTGACAACATTCAGTGTATAGCATGGAGCCCTATAACTGATGTATTCAGTGCTAGATTTAATTGTAATTCAAGGACTTATAAATATTACTTTCCAAAAAGTACATTAAACATTGAGGTGAGCATCATCATAAGATTTTTAGCTCAAACATATTAATAATTTCTTCAACTTTGATAAACTACTTCATAGGCCTCAGAGCCCTTGTCAGACATTTACATTTGAAAACGTCAATATTGTATTTCAGTTGAACTGCAATCAGATCTTAGCCACCTTCAGAACTCTTCAGCACTTCAAAGTTTCTATCTGAACAATAGCAGTGCTTCAGTTACCTTTATTTTTTCTAACATTTTAGAGATGTAATAGAAAAAGCTAGTGATAAACTCTTACCATACTTATACATGTAAATTTTTAAACTAAATCAAAAGTTAACACGAGATTGGCGAGTTGTATGCTATCACTAAATATAAAACAGGAGAACTGGTAGGGTATTGTAGCACTCATAATTTTAATTTCCAGTTGATGAGAGAAGCATCCAAGAAAATGATAGGATCTCATGATTTTAGAAACCTTTGCAAAATGGATGTTGGCAATGGGGTGGTGGAATTTGTTAGAAATATCTCGGGTATCACCATACATGCAGTGAAACCTTCAGACTTTGAGGATGGTAAAAGAGGTTGACCCAAGTAAAGATGTTGCTGACTCTTGTTATTTTCAGAATACACAATGTATGTTGTTTCAATTCAGGCTAATGCTTTTTTATGGCATCAAATTCGTTGCATAGTTGGTGTTCTACTTTTGATTGGACAGGGCAAAGAGGAACCTTCTGTTGTAGATGAATTATTGAACATCGACAAAAATCCCAGGTATTTTGATGATACATCATTTTTACAACTGTATATCAAATACTTGAATTGTCTCCTAACTGGTTTTCATAAAAAAGCTATATACTTGATCATGTAGTTTTTAGATTTTGGGAGAAACATTTACCTCCCACACTCAACAAGAGCATCACAGGGCATCTGTGTTCAACTTGTATGATATAAATAACTTGTTTTTAGGAAACCAGAATATGGCATGGCAAGTGAAGTTCCTCTAAATCTGTTCCACTGTGAATATGAAAATATCAAGTGGCATTATGACAAAGATACTGTACGACAAGTACTGGAAAAATTACATTGCTCTTGGACATTCACAGCCGTCAAGTAAGTGATCTGATGTAAAAGTGTTAATTGCAATTCACGTAGGTATGAAATTGTTTATCCTTGCATTGTGCAAGATGGCAATACATCTTTTAGTGATTTTTAACTTTGTATTTATTGTCTCAAAAAGCCCTTCTTGACCCCTTGAGCTAGTGAGGGGCTGTGTGAAAGTGAGACCTCCTCTTATCTGATAATATATTATGGGTATTCTTGAAAAACTATATATTCTTAATTTCCAGACAAAATATGATAAGTGACATGATAGATTCTCTTAAAAAGGAAGCAATAATTGACAATGCACGATGTTTTAGTGAAAACTTATTGCAAGGTGTTAAATCAAAAAAACATATCCCTTTATTGAAAAGAAAAACATGTCTAAGTTTAGAGGACAAGATGAAAAAGTGTTCAAGAGGTAAAAAATGATGTTATTGTCAATAAATGAAAATGAATAATAAAAAATTGTGTTTTTCATTCTTATCTGAAGCCCTTATTTCTATATGTTTTATGTCATGACAAACTGTATTTAGATCATTTTGCGTTAAATAAGGATCTCTTGCCGAGTTAGACTCTTTTAATATGATATAGACGAGATTGAGCTAATGAAATAATAATTATCTAAGAATAAGTGAATCAAATCTGAAGAAAGTAATTTGTAGTTCGCATGAGTAAAAAATATAATCCTATGAATATTGGGTGCACAATGCGACAAGCATCAGATGATACGAAAATTGACTGGTTTCAACAAGATGTAGAGTAATAGCAGTTCCAGTGAAGACAGGGTCTGCAACATAATCGTGGCAAGACATATTGTGGATATTCATTGAATATTTGTGCCCCCTTATCTCCACGACTGGCAGAACTCTTACTTCAGCCTGATAAAACTGTTACCATGCTGGTAACTGGCATTTCGCAACAGTAAAGTTAAAATAGGTGAAATCCCCCAAAGAAAATTATCTGGCTACATCTCTGTTAGATAGACTGTTCATATCAGGATGAGCCAATGCTCCACATGAATGAAAATCTCAGTTATAATGCAATTCAAATATTATATTACATTGAAACATTCTACATACAGTTTTTAGGTTTTCAAAGAATTGCGTACGTTCGTCCTATAATAATCGTTAATTTTGTTTGAATTTTTGCTATGTACAGAGAAAATATCACAACAGCTTTTTCATTTCAAATGTAATTGCACTTACAGCTTAAAAATTTTAAACACCCGCAAATCTTTTAAAACCTTTTTTTATTATAAAAATTTATATAACCGTTGGTATAAAAACCCTGTTAATTTTTTAACATACTTTTGTTACCAGGAAATATATTAATAAATGAGACACCAGACGTTTTGTGACCAAGCCAGAAAAAATTAATCTATTCATAAACACCAAATCAAAGAGCTTGTCCTAATCTGATGAAAGTCATTTTCTGATCAGAATCAGTTTAAACTGGTAAATATAACTTTAGATTGATGATGAATTTTGAAAATACTTCTGCTGTCTATAACAGTACCATTTGATCGTCCAGCTTATAGGGTTTATTCATAAATTCCAAATTGACTGAATGGTTTCAATAGTAGTAATGGTAAGGCACATCTCATGGATAATCCGGAAAAATAAGCTTTTAGTATGACAAAAAAAACATACTTTCAGTATATATTTTGAATTCAGCTCACTTTATTGTAACTCATACAGTGCCTGAAGCAATGGTAGTTAAACAGAAAAGATGTTTCAATACTGATAATAAGTGTTAACCTTTCTCCATCTGGAAGTTAAAATTATGGATCTAAGAAAAACGGTTTGTTTTGTTTATAATTTGTACTTTCCAAGACCATCAATCTAAAATTATCATAGTTCAAATCTAATGATATTTGTATGATACCATGTTATATTTTTCAACTGACAAACCTATTAGTGATGGTTAGCTTTGTGTCACGACTTTGAGTTTCAAAATCATCTTAAACCTAGCCACCACCGTGGTCTGTTGCATTTTATTGTCTTCATTTAATGGGTTTTACATATATCATACATCCAATTTCTGCCATCGGTAAACAATTACATTATTTGTCATTTAATTGTTACATGTTCCTCTGGGCTGGGTCATCAAAATCTGATGCTTAAAAATCATAAACCAAAACATCACCTATGTATTGTACAGAATTGCCTACACAAATGTCTTTGAAGCAATAAAATAATGTTCTACACACAATCACACATATGAATTTTTTGTACTTTGTCCAACCTTATCTTTTGTTTTCGAGCTAAGAGTTGTATTTATCAAAAATAACGAGTCACAATTCTGTACTATAGATAAAGCTAGAAATTTTTAGTTAACCATAACCTTACTATAAAAATAACTAAAAAGGGTAATTACAAAAATCATAGCCATTACACATAGTCCGCGTTTACTTTTTTTATCCATCAAATACATCAATTTCTGTAATCTAAAACATTTTACATACAACATACAGAACACTGTTAGAATTTCAGCCTTCCTTATACTTTCGTAGTATACCAGAAAAATTATAAAAATACTAAAGCTTTTTGCCCAGAAACATTCCAAATCAAATTTTCTTGAAATGTAGTTCAATTATGTATGGAACAAGCAAGTTTTCCAAATCTGGAATACGATAGATGCCGTTTTTGATCCCACATACCAACTGTGAACTATTAATTTGTGCATTACAGCTGAGACAAATTCAAACACGATGTTTTAAATTATTACTGTCGAATTTCTTGAGTAATTTTGATATAGCCAGCTAGTAGTACGATTATTTTCTATGTTTGGAAACTGATAGTGGCTTCCAAATTGATATTCACAAAGCACTCTGGGTCTGTGATTCAATCACCTGGGTTTTAATGAACTATTGATAACAGTTTTAATGAAGTATTGTTGTATTATGTGTCTCATAATATAGGAGTAATACCGTACTATTTTAGTAAATAATTTAGTTGTTTGTATCATAGCCATAGAATTTGTCAATATTTGTGTAGAATATCCTCACTGAAACATGCTAGTTTCTGAGCAAACCTTTCGAAATATTTGAGAGCTTAGAAACCTAATGATATTCAACTAGCAAACAAGAAAGTGTTAAAATCAAACCAAAACCAATTTCATGCCACGATAAAAATTAAAATAATGATGTTAATTAAAAAAAGATTACATAAGAAACTGAAGTGGATCATTGGACATCTATATTAAAAGTGCACGTCCGATTTCAGATTAACGATAGATGATAACAGCTGTCTTGAAAGGATTCCGTTTAGATGTTGTAGTACAATCATTTGCGAATTCATAAATCACATAAGATGAAAGACTTAGGTACCATAGTGAAATTAAATTACTTTTTTACAGAATATTTACAAATTACAGCAAAAATATACACAAATGATAATTAATGAACAGCTGTACACAGGATTTCATGATGATGATCGATAAAATCCAATCAAAAATGAGATCGTACATTTAAATAAATTGCATGTACACTATACAATTGAGAATCAATCAAAACACACCACTAAAGCTTCAAAATCATTACATTCTTCAAATACACTTCTGGGAGCATAACTGAATTAATCTTAACCAGGAGAAGTTACTGTTCAGTCAGCCATCAACAGATGATTTGCCCAAACAAGATCCGATTGAAAAATGGTGGACCTAACATCAAATTTTGCTCTAATCTGGCGACGCTAAGATTTCTAACTAAACTATAATATTCATCTTATATTTGTACTGGCCGCTAATTGAAACGACTGCCGATTTAAATACCTTCACTAACGTTTCTGCTATTTCAGGCAGTGAAATGTAATTAATCAAAGTACACTGATAAAGGCTGCCGAGGCAGCCGAAACGTTAGCAGATATTTCCTACAAATATAAGATGAACCAGAGAAAAAATCACAGGAGAAATTTCACTTGATCCATATTCTTAATAATATTCTACTATTGAATAAATCACGAGACACTCATTTTCTCTATCTGTAAAAAATTTGACACTCGTATATCCGTTTGCTTTCACGGTAGTTTTTTAAAAGACATATTATCACTAAGATATTTTTACAACATATTTAGTAGTAGTTGTTGTTCGTATGGCTTGCAACATACTTTTATAATCATGTTGCATGGTTTGACAACAATTTGTTAAGGTACATTATAAAAACCCTTTTACACCTTATGGTAGAAATGTAGCTGTCTTTTAATTGAGTGACAGATGCATATTTTTTCAATTGCTAAGTGGATCCATTAAATTAATAATCTGACATTAGGCAAAATAATTCAAATTCTATATCACAGTTTCTATCAATATAATTTATTCGGTAAAAATACTAAGTTACTATAATCAGGCTGTCACAATTAGCAATAAAAACAAAATGACGTGTAAGCAACACCTATTAAACCAGCTACATATTTTTCATAATCATACAGCGTCTGCCAGTGAATCAAAATGAAGTAGGATTAGGATGGAATAATCCAAAAAATGCCACTTTTTGGGTGCTAGAAGTTTGCTATGAAAGTGTTATATTTTCAAGTGAGCAAGTTTACACTACAGTATCAAAAAAATTATAGGAATATGTCGCAATTTCTTGTAAGATTTGAGGTTTATATTCAAGCTATTATGGGTATCTCAAGCTAATTCAGTAGCTTGACTTGATTTTCTGTCTTAGGCTAATTTGTACTAGCGTTTCATGAAAGAACTCTGTGTAACCATGTATTTAAAATTTCAAAATCACAATCAATATTTCAGTCATTCGTTTAGGGGAATGTTCCCAATTTTCTAAACCTGTAATAGGCTATAAGAAGATATTCAACTAAGCTAAGATTTCTAAAGTACGGGAGGGGGGATTTAAGGTTTGAAAATTAGGAGCATTCCTTATTGATCATTCATTTATATGTAGGCGTAGATTTTTGATTGGAGTTTATATTAAAATGTATAGTTGATACTCAAAATCACAATAACAATGAATTTCCATTACATGATAAATTATAACAGTCAAACCATAAGCAATTTTTGGTTTAGTATATGCTAACAGTATAAGATTTCTCTGTTTCATATATTAATATTAAAAGGTCAAATGATCGTTTGCATAAACATGTTCAAAAACAGCGACAGCACAAATGAAATAGTTCGCTGCAACAAAAACATTTTGGCATATTAAAGCAATACCATCTTAGTGTAAGAAATGGCATCCAATAACTAAAAGATTTTTTACTGTAAGTAGTTCAAAAACTGACAATCTGTGTTCCAACTGGTTTTTTGAAGTTTCTGCCTATACTGATTAATATGCCAAAGATGTCATCAATTTTTCAAAGTTCCTTCTTTTCCAACATGCCTGAAAAATGACCAATAGGGACATATTGAAATATTAGGATCATATTTTCTTCCTATTATGACGACGAACTATTTTTTAGGAGTTTTTGGACACTTTTACTTTGTACCCATTTGCACCTCATACCAAAATTATTTGTTAGTTATATGCATTTGTACTACATGTGCATTTTTTCACGATAATGTTGGCATTGGCAGAAATAAATGCTTATGTTTTAATGACTAGTAATAAAAAATGAAACGTTATAAAATTAACAGAGAAAAATGCAGATATAGATATTATAGAGATATATAAGAGTTCAAATGCAGTTTGAGTAATGTTATGCAGTTTTGTTTATACTTGAGCCTTTAAATGCTGAGTGAGAATAGACAGTTATGGTGCATAGTGGAATGTTATTGTTATACAATGTTTTTGCTGATTATTCACTATAGAAACTGGAATGGTAAATTGAAATCGTCGGTCTAGCTTTATACGGTTGCGAAATATGTGTAGTTGAAAGCTCTTAATAAAAGAGAAACTCGATTATAGATCTTAATCATACATTGAGAACAAATATAAACATTTACGTGAGGACTATACCACATCTCAGACAGAGAATTATCACAGTAAATCGTAGCAAATAACGAAAATTGCTTATAATTCGAATTTTCATATATGTTCATCAGTCTGCGACTCAACTCAAATTCATAAGATTGACTTGTACTGTACATTTCGAAAAGAGAAGAATGTGTCTTCCTCAAAAGATGCTGCTGCTCGGAGTCGGACGTTCAAGAGCTTCTTCGCTGGTATAACTATCTACCGTTAATCCTAAATAGACACAGGGGACACACGTAGGAATCTAGACTCTTAAGACATTTTTGTAGTGCGGTTTGTTGTAGTTCATGTTTCTGTACAATGCTGGTGTCAGTGGGTAAGGTGGCCCGTCACATCTGAATAACGGCCTGCTCGGGTTGAAATTAAAGTTCATCTGCAACAATATAATCAAATGGAAAAGTCTTCATATTCCATTTACATGGTGTATAGCTCCAAAGAAGCTCTAAAATATATAGCGGGTGGTCCATTTAACTGAAGACAGTTTTTAGATGAAAACGTTCAGATGAAATTTCTTGGGTACAATGGGAAAGCAAGCACGTATTTAGAAGGGGTCCAGTTCATAATTATACAATGCCACTTAATTCAGAGTCGTTATTACTTCCACCATGTTTGACCAGCTGATAATTAATCTGCAATACCACTTCGGGACTCCAACAACAGTATTATCAGCATTTCAAGCCCTACTACTGGGGGGTTTGCATCACCTGATAAAGCTACTAAGCTACAAGCCATATCTATAGTTTTTGATGAAGAATATTCAGTGTCTGCTCATCAAGGTGGATACTATATGTGGTGCAATCAAGTCTCATTTTCTCCATGGACAAGAAACTGAATAGAATTTTTTTCTTTTGTTTGTTGTTCTCAACACCATATGCCAGAGCTGCTATATGCCACCCCAAGAAAGGGCAAGTATGTGGTTTCAACATGATGGTTGCCCTGCTCATTATGCACAGAATTTTTCGGAAAGTGCTGGATTGGGAATATCCTAATCTATGGATCAGATTAGGTGGTCCCACTATGTGGCCTGTTGGGTTAACCCCTATCGATTTCTTTTTATGGGGCCATGTAAAAGAAGTTGTTTATTGGAGAATCTCCCACTACAGTAGGTAGGTCATAAGAAAATGAGGTTTCTGGGAAATAAAAGCAATTTGTAAGTTTGTCTCATCGCTTACCTCTCTGGACTTGCTCCTGCCGACAGGCATGGTCAACCCGGCGAGATGCCCTCTAGCGGCGTACTTGTCCTGATGCCTACCGCCTACTGGGTGGTACGCGGACGACGTCGCCACGATAGCCGGCATTCCGCTCTTCTGTATCCTCCTGGGCTGCTGGTGACCATTGTGGTGATGGTGATGAGGGGACGACTTGTCGCGGGACGACGGAGACACCGCGCCGGCGGGCGTCGCAGTCGAGGACGAAGACGTCACCGAAGATGAGGAGGTCGTCGTCAGAGAGGACGAAGACCCGCGAGATGACGCTACCATTTGTGACTCTGATGGCCGCTCCTCATGACCACCAGAAGAGAAAGTTGCTAGGGTGCAGTACGAACCTTCCGATTCGCCGAGCCTGAAATACACAAACGTCTCAGTCTAACGTGGGATGGACTTTCAGTAATCGCAGGATAATGCAGACAAAGGAAAGGAAAAATAATTTAATAGAACAATAGATACCTTCAACCTGCCTTAATAAATAGACAAAAGACAAGAAAAGATGTTAATTAATTTTAAACACCTGTTGTTTATATTCTTTCATTCCCAGAAACTGACTCATATGACAAATATTGACAAAAGTTATATTGTTTTATAAGTATAATCTCAACATGACTTGACATTTATGATATTATGGGTTGATAACCTGAAAATTACAGTCCAGTGGTCTAGTTTATGATGTTGCCCAATTGCATTGCACCTCAATCAAGCCATTTTGGGGGTTTGTTGATTAGTAAAGGAAGTATTATTCAATCTGGTTAAACTTCATGAGACCTTACAACCACGCTAAATCACAAGTACAACACATAAAATCCTTTTCCTAAATAAAAATATATTTCCATTGGTTGATCTATTCAGGGGATATACACAAGGGATTTAATGAAGGTTATGGACTGAAATGCCCTGAATTCTAAGAATATGCTAATGGCAAGACATTCAAATCAATGTTTCAAGTAATAATGAGTACAGGTACATTTCTCAGTTGATTTGATACAAAAATAAGCCCTAAGAGAGGGAACTATCTACCCCAAAAGTATGGTTAAAGTGCTGGAATTATCCAATGATTCAATGAAAAACTAATTTATATAACTCAGCTTGAAAATCACTCATATTGTTTTACTATATATAATGAAAACTGACCTGTAGCAAACTTCATTAGGATCTACCCAAACAGTTAGTTCAGTTGGTAAACGTAAATCAGTATAATTGAGTCCACATTTACTAGCTGCCAGCTCTAGTGTAATATCAACTGGACTAACACAGTTGATCCTAATACATCGATATCCTTGGCCCTTACTAGGTAAGTTGGGAAACCAGTGCTTCTCAAACCTAAAATATTGTCTTGCTAAGAATTTGACAGAATCTTATATTTCAATGTAAGAAATATTGTGGAATATAGAGTGCAATATCCGTAAATGTTAGCTTTAACTTTAACAATCAGCACTCAGGCTGCATTTTCAGTGGGCTGCAAAGTAATTGGCTCAATCTAACATTTATCATGGTAGAATATAGTGATTAGCCAAATTTCCTTAACTAGATTGTGGGGGGTTCTATGTAATATCAGGCTGTGCTAAATAGACTTTTTTCAGGATTAAGTCCAGAAGGTTCAGAGATTCCTTTCAAATGCCTCCCCCCACAGCATTCAAAAATTTATTGATCTGTCTTGCAGAGTAATAATTATTGCAAAATATATTATATGAATCCTCAGTTCAGCTTACACCCTATTGCCCACTGAAAATGCAGCCTCTAGGAACAAATACCAGTTTGTTGCTAATTCCATTCTTTCCTATATAGATATACCACAAAAGAAGATGTAAACCTGAATAAGATTGAACAATATAGTCTATGGATTATTATAATATTTATCTAATATAAAATTTATCTTCAGGTAATGGCTCTCCTTGTCAAATATATTTTTAGTCGTCAAGGTCATAATGTAGGTCATACCCAGAAGTTTCAATTTGCATTGTTCAGACTCAATTCAGTCTGAGCTGAATTTCTCAAAGCTTCTAGATGAGATTTTCAACTATTCTCTACATTTTAATAAAATATCTGACCAAACATGATTGCTTGGTCATCAAAAAACCTTAATATTTGATCATTGCAATAATATTAAAAAAAAAAAGTTTCATTGAGAGAGAATAGCAAAGTTTCACAGATAACTGCAATATATATTTGCTTGCCATATTGTAAATATGAGACATGGATAAAAACAGGTAACATACACTGAACAGTGTTGAATTAATATATCATTAAAAGATCTTGATTTGAGATTATAATGAAAAAATCAACATACAAGTAAATACTGATTCACTTTATTAGCAATATTAGAATAAAGTATTTATATGGACACACAATTGATTATTTTGCTTTCACAACATTCAATAATTTGTAAAAATTTCACATGCAAGTCACAATTATAATCCACAATATGATAATTTCATATACTTCCATACAATCACATTGAATATACCAAATGTGTTGTTAAGGAAGGTCAGTAAGTTAACCTTAAAGACAACAAATAAAAAAGATGTTACCTTCTTCAAGCTATAAACATGGTTTATAATACTATCAACATCATTGAGCAATGAATTTCATTAAATTATATTTTGTAAACAATTAAGAGTTTCTGTTAATGATAGGACAAAGATAAGGATAACAAAATTACGTCTCAAAAAATATTTATTTTCAAGCACCATTATGCTACTGTAGTCAAGTATGAAAAAAAATACATACCTTGCTATAAGAAGTTCAGTAAGGTGTTTTTTGAAGTTTTCCAACTGATCTCTGGGAAAGGAATCACTTTTTTCAATGAATCGAATAAAGAACATAACAGCAGTTAAAATTTCTTCCTTCATAATTGCTTGGACAAATCACCTACATCGATATGCAAACAGTAATTGCCAAATATGTTCACCTTTATGTGTAATCTGTAAAAAAACAAAGTGCTTTGTTTTGAAAACTTCATGTAATCACCTGAATAATCATTAAAAGCATATTTGTGATCAACATTTTCTCGTGAAATGGAAACAACTCGCACAGTTTCACATTCAGAATTTGAAGCAATGAGAAATCGTAACGTGAAACGACGGAACTGATTTTTACGTACAGATGCAGGTCAATAAAACAAAAGAAAAAGCATCCATTTTTTCGTTACGCGTATCTTTCTGAAATGGTTTACAGCACAATATAATTCTTTCAAGATCGTTTTTTGCGCGACAATTATATCTATTTCTATACATTCGTGATCTTACGAAACTTATCTTTTGACGAAAACGAGTACAACATGCAAGATTACTGGCATTCGCGGAGGACATCGTACTCATTAAGCTCCCGTTTGCGGAAGCTATCTTTGTATTGCGCATCAACTCTACACTTACCTGGTAATTTTCAACGAAACGAAAATAAGAAATCACTAATAAATGAATTATTTCTCCTGGATAATATAATAATTTACGAACATATTTGGCAGTACACGTACACAAAGCACTTTTTACATGACACACAATAACACGAAATGATAAAACAGAAATTATGAACATCCTAGGACCATAGAACAGGAACAATGTAGAGAACGCACACCACAAAACAGGATAATTCGTGGCATGGCCGACTCCACACCGAGTAGAGTCGGCCATGTTCATGGTTGACTATAAAGCACCATAAAAGCTAATCATTTCATTATTACATGAAATAAGGTGCTTATAAGAGGAATAATGTACAGTCGGCCATGTATATAAGGATCTTAAAAAGATATAGAAGATATTTTTTGTTTACATTTAGGTTGTGGTCTATCTAGGTCACAGTGTAATCTCAGAATTCTAAAAGCAGATATCATGTTCCATGTCTAAGGACAGAACAGCTTTTACCCTACCGTTCACCATAACCTCTGTGTTAGTGATTGATTTTTATTAGTGTTTATTTTTGGTCGAAGGCTCTTTGGGTCGAAGCTGAATGAAAAAAGAAAATGAGTATATTCGGGAGAATATTTTTTAAAGATGTAGCCAAAATATTTGGCAATGATACAAGATTTTTTTCTAGTAGATTATATGAACCCAGTTATTTGGACGTATGATGTAGATGTAAGCTAATACACTATTGCACAGCTGATCCTTCTTTATTGCAGGAAATGAAATCAAAAACGCCTTTGTACGACACACTGAATATCATCTTACGGGGCTATGATTATCCAATACTAGAAAACTGTCAAAAGCACTTTCATAACCTATTAAAGAATATGGAAATTGATGTAGAAGAAAGTTGGGCAGTACCTCCACAACATATTCAAGTATCGACCTATAAACCAAAAAGTGAATTAGTGCAGTCTCAGTATTTGTTGAAAACTTATGAAAGAATAATACAAATTACTGATGTGCCATCTATAAAGGTACATTATAGTTCTAGATTCACTAGTATAATAGATTTTAAAATATTTCTCTCATTACTAACTAGACAAATATTTTATTAGTTCTTCTTTCAGCTTCCAATTATAATAAGAGTAATAGAAGCAGGACTTCCTGCTGGGGTATCTGTCAACATACGACCACATGAGGAGTCAGATGAAGAAAATCGTTATATTCCTGATAGCGAACTGACTGCTCTGAAAAGTGAACTTGAAGAATTAGGAGGACCTTCCAAGAAAAAATGATTTGGGATGTTTGAATTGATTATTGTTTTACATTGTGTTATGTTAATAAATTTAAATTAAGTGAGATTGTTTTGTTTTACTTTGTATTCAAATATTGTTAGCTTCTGATATGCACGAGCTTAAAAAGTGATGTAGATCGCAAAAGTGTTGACGAAGGACAAGTGATGTCGCTGTAAATCAGTTCACCCTTGTTGACATATATTGTAAGAGACATCTGTTGCCGTTTTGAGGCTGTCCAGGTGTTAGGACCTTTGACTGTTAGTTGCCAATGGGTATCCTCATATAGGGCGACACTCAGAGAAGTGTTGTTGTCGTTGACTGCCAAGCTATACTGACAAGTCTGGCTCTAAAGACAAAACATGCAGGTCTGATAAATAGTGGAGATCGTACAATCAATAAGAAATATGCTTAAAATCACTATTTGATATCAACTTATTTAATGAAAGCATAAGCTGAGTTCATATCATTTGATTATTTATACAAAATGGAGGATAAAGCTTATTAAAACACCAATCATAAATAAAGACATATTTTTTGTTCTGCACAAGACAAATGTTAAATATATAATATTGTAAAATATAACGGCAAAACTGTAATGATTATCACAGTTTGGTTTAAAACTTAATTCAAAACTCAATACAAAGTAAATGTTTTGTCATTATAAAATAAACAAAAATCTCATTTCTTCTGGAAGTTCGCAGCAATTCTTGGCTTCCGTTTTGGTCTTCCATCACTTCCCTTGGCAGTATGTTGTGCCTGAAATCATATAAATGTATCATCATTAACGACAACATGAAATCTCGGTGTAATATTTAATGAATTACTCTGAAACCGTCATTATGGAATTAAGATACCTCCTTTATTTATTGAGTACTGCATGATCAAATTATATCTCTCCCAAAAATGCATTACGATTTTGTGGTTACTGAGATTACGCGGCGACAAAAATACCAAGGATGACATAATCGAGTAACACGTATTTCATAACTTAGAACAAAAGTGTGGCTGGGGAAATATCCAAAACAGAAGTACCTTTTTTGCTTTAACATCCTTTTTTATGACCGGAATGTGATCTCGATCACAATTGCCATTGCTGCCATCTTCTTTTGCTTTGCTCACATTAATGCTGGCTGTCTTAATGTGATTTTTCACAGCTTGCAGAGGTACCAGAGAATTATGGAGTACTGCAGTTGTTGACTCCTTGCTTCTGTGATGGTGCTCTTCTAACTCTGACACTCTCGTATTGGGCGATTTCTGGAACCAATTCAACTTTTAACATTTCTCTGAAAATTCCTACTTCACAGAACATACGAGTTAAAATCATATTTAATAGTCAATTTTCATGAAATAGTTTTTCTATGGTTGGAATATATGTATATTAGCAAATATTAAAGAATTTTGTTGATAAAACCCAACAAAACACCTTGTCAATATCAAGTCTTTTGAAACAATCGTACTTTCATTTGATAAGAAATAAATCTAGAGCCTCATTCAGATATTATTTTTTATGCTTGCGTAATATATGTTGTTCACAAACCAATCATATATAGCATTTACCTTCTCAGATGCGACCCACGTTTTAGGAGGCTCAGGAAAGCTCTTCCCTGTTCGTACACCATTTTGTTCAGATTTTGGCTGACAAAAAAAAACAGAAAATTAGTAGGAGATTAAGCAATAAGGATTACTGACTATTCACACACTTTTGTGTGTGTGTATATATAAAGTATCTATAACGTAAAAAATTTTTGAATAAGTTTCAACCAAAGCACTAATCGGCAAGGTAATTTCTATGAACCAAGATAACCAAGAAATTTTTTGACCGAAGGTAATACATTTTACAATGAGTGATGATAGCATCTGTGTCAAGTTTTATATATAGATTATAGAAATATCTCACCTTACTAATGAGATGCTTCAGAACGACGCTAGCCACTTCATCACTAGCCTGCTCTTTCGTCTTAGCCGGTCTTCCAACGAAATACTCCCCATCTAACGTTATCTGCGCCTTGATCATATTATTTCCAGCCGAGAAATACTGAAACCTGGGCATACCTAAGCCATTCGACTGATAATAAGTCACTAGTCGTATACTTGCGGGGGCTTTGGCTACTTGCTGGAACAAATCAAGCTACCATCAGCAACAGAGGATAAGTGTTCTGGATTTTTTACTTCACAGTTTTACCACTTGCTAAAAAACTTTATCCAAACCAGACACGTGTCTCGTTATGTTACCAGTTTTAATCTTCCCCTGAAGATGCTAACATAGTTAGCGAAACACGTGTCGCTTTGGCGAGTGATAAAACTGTTTGTAAAAGATGATAAGTTGTTCCTGTAATCACCCAATTAATATTACATTATCAATAATCTTCCAAAACATGTAAGTTTATACTAACCGAAAGCATGTCAAACGAAAATCCCGGTGTGGCATTTGAATCATTCTTCTTATTTACTATGTTCGGTGTTTGAGAAAATCCAGGTGTGGCGTTTGATTCATTCTTATTGTTCACTACATCCATTGTTTGATTCGGAGGAGATTTTCTCCTATCATTTGTTGATTCTCCAATTTTCAGGATGGTTTTCAAGAAGTTTGTATCAATGGTTTGTGTCTGTAAGAATATTAATAAGATAAACATCCTTTTCTCTAAATAGGTGCTGACATACCCTTTTCGGTTTGTCGCGCAATTCAGCGTCTCTATTTTCAGATTCGTTTGTGGTTTTGGATGCAGTCTGGAAAATAGAAATTATCTTGAAGGTCATAACATCAAAAAGGGTTTTACAATTTCCCAGGGGACTTTTAGAACTCCAGTTCTCGCAAAGAGGGCAGGGGTGATCAAATTTCGAGGGAAAACAAACTCGTTATATTCACCTTATGGCTGCTAAATGAAACCATATGTGGTTGAAGAAATAACACTATCATTATTTCGGCTGCTCCGATAACTTTTATCAAAGTACAAACGATGTGAAACATAAATTTAGAAATTATAATGCCAAAGACATATTGCGGCAACTTTCGGCAAATAAATATATCCTACTAATTGTAGTTGAGTGATCTAAAACTGACCTGTAACGGAGGCTGATGGCTCTTAGCACCGCTTTGTGATGCTCCGTCCATAAAACTAGGCATGAAGCTGTTATTATACTGTGGGACTTGAGGTTTCTGACGTTGTGGTTGTGCTGATTGGTATACATCAATCGGTAGAGACGTGTAGTTTCTTTGTTGTTGCTTGAGGAACAACGAGGTACATAAAATCAAATTAAAAGTGAAAAAATGAGATGAAATGATTAGGTGTAGTTTATAGTCTCTACTGTCAGAATACCTTTTGCAAACTCAAATCGGTCCACTTAGGTTAAAACGGCGGCAAAAAAGGGCCAAAGGTGGCCTACTTGCCAGGCTTCTAAAAGCAATGTTTGTCACCCAGGTGGTAATGATTTGTGTAGTGTATATTTTTTCATCGTCCTCCTCGTACAAGGATGAAATCCTTACCACATTAGGCGGTTCCCCCATTGGCGGCCGGTAATACTCCTGCAGATGCGGCGGTCTGTACATCTGCTGCTGCTGTCCTGGCCCCTTGTTCTGGAACTGGGTTTGGGAAGGCGGGGGCGGTTCGTTCCTGAAGTGCGCAAACGCCGAACTAGGTTGGACGACTGAGGGCGGCGGTCTGGATTGCTGCATCAACGGTTGCAGTTGGGGCGGAATCCAACTGGTGGGTTGCAATGGTTGCTGGAGGGCGTTCACGATATCGCTACTGCCGCCTTGCTGTTTGCGGTTCGGATTGTAGCTGGGATGATACGCGGCTTCGGCTTTGGCGATTATATCGTCTGCAATTTAGAATAACGGGTTATGAACTCAGTTAAACCCGGATGTAAAGACAGCAGATATAAAACGTGTGCTAAACAAACAGTGTTCCCTACTAGGTGAAAGTTTGGTCTAGTGTAATCCATACCCAAGAAGGGCAGCAAAACGATAACCATCAACTTTAGACTGTGACTCTGCTATTGCATCATGTCCAAGGATATGGACTGTTATCAACACGCAGCTTCTGAAATACCTGGACAAAAATAATATCATAATATCAACCATCGCAATATGGTTTCCGCAAGCATAAATCCACAGGAGGCATACTTCACATATATGAGGAGCAGAGCAATTGAACTTATACTTATTTGATGTTCACTGTTGGATATAATAAAAAACATACCAGTTCTACCAGTCTTCTCAATCATCAGCCTTTGACCGTAAGATATATTCAGGAACGCTATTTTCGGTATCCTATATCCTCTTTGGCTCGTACAAGAATCAAACTTCATACCATCTTTGAAAGGCTTGTCAAAGAGAACGTCATACATGATGTCCCTATCATTTTCGGTCGGAGAACTTTGGATACCGATCACTGTACCTTTCAAAGCAAAAGGAACTGAAAACCCGCTTCTCACGTTGACGATACGATCTAAAATTCTGGTTTCACATTTAGGATCAGGTGGCAGTGTTCCGTTTTGTACTTCAGGCTGCGGGGAAAAAACGATAATTTCATTGAATGGTTTAAATAGTGCCACAGCAATCGTTTACAAACAAAAAACTGACATGGGGGCCCCTCCGAGGATCCCATAATCTTTCTTTTTGACGAATACTATGATTTTTATTTCGGATACTCGTGGATCTTCAAACGCAGCATTTGACAAAATAACTAATTTATTGAATAACATGTAGCATCTTGCACTAAATCCCATGTCACTGGAATATGATTTTTCATAATTTCAAAAGTAATGGCCTCCACAATGCTTCCTTCTAATCTTACCAAAATAACAATTAATCATGTATCATCTTTGTGAAATTCCTATATGTATACTTAAATATGTTATATTTGTAATATATACTCACTTTGTATAGAAACGAGGGTTTTATTTGCATTGTTACTTTCTTGGTAGTGTTCGTTTTATGACTATCAATTAGTTTCTCGATCTCGGCCACCACTTCTGATTCGACGAAATGACTACCGCATGTTTGTCTCTCCACCGAATGAGCTGGCGAGCTTTTCAACCATTTCAGTAAATTCTGGAGTTTCTCCGAACTGAAATGAGAGCAAAAATTAAAGCATGAAACAAGAGCAAATCATGTAAAGGGGCACAAAATTCTGTATGACAACTACCTCTGATTCTACAAACATTACTATCACAAAGATTCACATGTCATTAAGGATTGCATAAGGGAGAAACATATTATCATAGCGATTTTACCACGTTTCATGACGTCTAATCATTTCTGTTGTTATGTCTGTTGGCAGTTTTGTCGCAGCGCAATCACAGTAACCACTTTAAACTTTATGTTGGTCTGAACGCAAAGGGTATAGAAGTGAATAAGACAGCAACAGTGTACGACAATCAGAACTGTTGAAACGAGTTTTATGTGGTACATCCGTATGTCTTGTAGTACATAGGCTTTCCATACATTATCCA
This sequence comes from Bruchidius siliquastri, assembly GCA_949316355.1. Classification (NCBI taxonomy): domain Eukaryota; kingdom Metazoa; phylum Arthropoda; class Insecta; order Coleoptera; family Chrysomelidae; genus Bruchidius; species Bruchidius siliquastri. Next base: position 26,135,085 of record OX438536.1, read on the forward strand.
ATCTATACCGGATACTTACTAGGAGGGTCCAAACACTTCCTCAGGACTGATATCGCCGAAGGAGGGATCTTTGGAGAGGTACTGCACCACCTCTGGGAACTGTTCGCAGTACTCCCTAACCAGTTCGGCCGCTTTATCTGTATAGCACCACGTGGTGCCGATCTTGCGCGTATAGCCTGGTGTCTCTTTGTTCTTCTTGTTGAGCTTCAGGTCTAGACCGATGTTAACGTTCTGAAAGCCGCCAGAGTCGTTCGGAACCGATAAGAAGATGCTGCCGGTGATCCGAGAAAATACGATGTGCGAAATAGCTGAAATAATAGCATCATTGTACTCTTTCAAATGAGATCCCTTCAAATGTGTTATTGATGTGTGAATTACCACCAAGAGTCGTCAGAACAACAAAACAAGGAGGGCCAAACGGCGCTCCTTCACCAGGTCGAGCTTCCAACGCCTCGAACAAGCCTCTTTCAAATGTCGTTCTTTTGGAGAACCTCGGCGTTGTTGAATGAGCCAACGGGGAGTTTGTTTCTCGATTGTTACAATTTACAGCATTTTGAGGTCAATGAGAATAGCACTTTGTCTTATCGAAAACGGAAATGTAGCAATGAAGATTCAAAGAAACATCAAGAGTTTCACAGCAATTATGCTGGTCTCTCAGAGATGCCATATAAAAAATTAGTACAGGTAGTAAAACTGCTAAAAATTAGTTACAACACTATCAACATAAAACATTAATACTCACATAATTGACTAGATACACTATGTAGCGTCTTATAATTCCTTATACTCTTCATGTGCATCTCTTTAATACGTGCGAAATCGGGCTCTTCCAACACAGAAATGCATATTTTTATTCTACCCGTACGAGCACACAGACTGCTATCCTGTATCTATAAAGAAATGTTTTTTAAATATTTAGAGTGAATCATAATACCATGTCCAATATAGTCATTCCGCTTTAATTTGCATAGATTGCTGTTGTATTATCAAAATCAGTCTATTGGGAAATAAATTTGAAGTTACATTTGATTACGGCAGCTTTTGATTTGGCAGCAAGTAATGGTGGGCTGAAAACCATGGTTATTAAAGAAAACGATGAGCATCACCTTGATTTTCGACCGACTTTGACGTGACTTGAGGTTTTTATTTTTCGGCTCATTTTTGATGCGCTATTCAATAGATTGTTGGTCAGTTTCGATATCATATTCATAAATCCACTTCTCGTCTCCAGTAACGATGCTTTCGATGAATGTAGCGTCATAAGCAATGTTGGTAAGCATCTCTTTCGCGCCTTCCACTCGACGTTTTTGCCAAAATGCAGGTCTTGTGGTACGAGTCAGGCGACGATGCGATTCATACCCAAAACATAAACCAAAATGTGTCGAGTAGATCCATTAGAGCGGTCGAGAGCCCCTGCTATCGCTCTAATGCCAACACGGCAATTTTCGAGCACAACTCCTTCACTTCCCCAACGTTATCATCGTTAAAAGGGTGGATGGACGACTAGCATGAGCAAGTCTCCTACGACCCTCACTGAATGCTTTATGCTTCTCGATAGAGCAGTCTTCCCAAAACACTTCTGCAACATTTCTTCTTCAAGACCAAAGTCTAGATACGCCCTTGCCATTGAGTGAGAAGTACAACAGCAATCTACCTACCATTGTTTGCAACATGCATCCTACTTACCACTCCATGCGACCCGTAATACGGATTCGTCATGGTGAAACAGATGCTGTCCTTTGGGAACACTTGCTCGACATCACGGAACGTCGACATACCGCTATCGTACGAGGATATGTTGAAGACAACCGTTTGCAGTGGGTAATTGGATGTGTTGGAGGCAAACTGCTTCTCTAACGTCAGTCTACCATTCGGAGTGAACATATATTTTCTACCTGTCATCACTTGTACGTGTAGGAGCACTTTGGTCTCACCCACGTCAATACCGAGACGTCTTTGGTAACTGAAAATAGAAATTAGTTTCGAACACATAGGCTTCAATCACACAGAGTTATCGACATGACTATTAGTAACTTTTTGCTGTAACAATGCAGGAAAGTATCTCGGTTTCTTGTCTCCAAGTGTCGCGCACGGTAGTGCTGCCCGTGATAGAACTCAGTTAGCTAGTTCACAAGTAACCTGGGTAACATCTGGCCATATTTGTTGATGCAAAATCAATCGGAATAGAAAAAGCTCTTACATTTCCGTCGCGCCGGCTATTTCTTGAGAGAACAGACCAATCTGCGGTTGCGCCTTCTCCTCAACGTTATACTGTTCACCTCCCATACTGACATATTTCCTTCTGTTATTCGATATCGCGACAACTTTGGCTTCGATCATGTGAGGCCACGCGACAAATACTGTCGAACCGAGCAAATCCACCGGAATATAATCGCCCACCAGATCTTCGTCCGGGATTATCGCGATGATCATGTTCTCGTTCCGGCTGGGCTGTTCGAACACCTTCACCTTTGCTTTCCTTAATTCCGCCTGAAATGAAAACCTAGTTATATCCAGGGACATAGTTATTGAAATATGCTTTATTAAACTGTTCGAGTTGTTCAAAAGCCACCGTGGTCTTTGTTCAAAGGCCACCGTGGTCTTTGTTCAAAGGCCACCGTGGTCTTTGTTCAAAGGCCACCGTGGTCTTTGTTCAAAGGCCACCGTGGTCTTTGTTCAAAGGCCACCGTGGTCTTTGTTCAAAGGCCACAGTGGTCTTTGTTCAAAGGCCACAGTGGTTTTTGTTCAAAGGCCACAGTGGTTTTTGTTCAAAGGCCACAGTGGTTTTTGTTCAAAGGCCACAGTGGTCTTTGTTCAAAAGCAACCGTGGTCTTTCTACAAAATCAGGAGCGTTTGACTTTTTGTCAAAATCCATGGCTTTATGATTTACCCGGTCCTGAAGCCACCCACTCAAAATCAAGTAGTTGTTGACATTGATCCAAAAGACGATGAAAAGACCTTTCGATATCTGGCCGTTCAGTATTTTAGGAATTAAAAGTATCACAGTTAGCCCTTCAAACGCCCCCTCTCTCGTCTGGACTGCTGTCACATCTACACGCCAAGACAGACAAGAATATTACCTTGTACTTCAAATGCTTCATGGTGGGAAAACCTGGATAGTAAACATCCAGCTTGACACCAGGATACAAGCCCTTGACGATCTTGTCCTCCGGCAAGAGTACGTCGGTGTACTCCATGGTCTTCACTTCTGTGTAATTGTGAGGAACCGGCAAGAAGTATTCCGGCGCTGTGTACGGGCCTCTATCTAGATCTGAGTGATTGTAGATGAGCATCGGCCCGTGGCTGTTGCGCTTCTTCTCCTCGTCACTTAACTGTTCGTTGCAGTTCCTCATGGCTTCCAATAGCAGCTTCTCGTCGATGAAAGGCACGAGCACCACCGCCTCCCAGTCTTGCTTCTTGCCGTTCAGATCGGTCTCGAACTCTTCTGGATAGTACTTTTTGATGATGGACTCTTCTTCGGTCATCAGGTCGTGGTACGCTTCAGGCAGGAGCTCCTTGCAAGCAGATGGCAGGACGGCCAGAAGCTGTTCAAAAGGAAGGAACGGGTTGCCCATATCGAATTCAATTTTCAGGTTCGAGAACCCCTTAATGTCCGATATGTAGGGGGCGTAATGATGGGGGTAATACCACGACCAGGAGCAGCAACCGTTATAGTAATAGTTCAAGTTCCACTGGATGGCCCTTACATACCCTTCAGCTTGGTCCCTCATTACTTGCCTGAAAAAATGAAGTTGATTGACGCTGTACTTCCCGCACGAAGGATTACTTAGGTCTACCAAAAAAACTGACAAGATACATATATGAAACTCATACTTACGGAGTGACTTTAGAATACTCCAACTTGTTCTTATAGTACTCCATTTTATAATTGCTAAATGCATCGTCTTCATCTGATATTTCTTCATTTTCATCATCTTCTTCAGATTCCAATAACTACAACAACAAAAACATATATAGCAATAAGTTAATTTTTACTTCTCCAGGAAGCTTCAGAATGAAGGCAATTAGTAGCACAAGTACCTTCTAAATATAAATATTGTCCATCAAACTTCTACTGACCACTAAGTAGAACCACATATAACTTATAAAAAACTCTCCTAAGATTTCGGCTGCTTTGGCAAAATACGAACAGAAAAATACATGTAACCGTATGTACAAATAGCAGATACAAAATTTGAAACATTTATGATTTATATCCAAGTATTGCTGAGTGGCAGTGCCCATTAGCATCATTACAAAGTCAAGCTACTAATAACTAGGACTGCAAATTTTGGAATCGATTGGTTAAGTACGATTTATTTAAAACATTCCTGAAATGTACCTAAGTTTTTAACTAAGATAGAACCTTAGATGACAGACAGATTTAATTACCATATCATCAGTGTTTTTGATTAACGCTGCTAATCCGCTATCTCTAGGCTGTTTTTCAGGCTCCAAACTCCCCAACAACGCATCGTCAATTGGTTCGTGAGATTCCCACTCCTCCAAAGGTCTTGTCGACACTTTTGAGTGAGCATTCGTTTTCCTTCCAGTTTTACTCTCCATATACAACAGATCATCTCGTATCTCTTCAAAATTCTCTAAATCTATGGTACTTAAAGATTGCATGAATTTTTCAAATCGAGACAAATTCAATGTTCCAGCCTCGTTGATATATCCTAGAATATAACAATAAGTGAAGGTGATCATGGAATATGAAGGAATTTGCTTTATTACCATCTAACTGAGGCAAGGTTTCCATATAAGCTTTGTAAAGAATTGGTAAAGCTCCATTTGCTATATGCATATTTGGCAAATGAGGGATGAAGTCATTACCAACTAAAAAGCCCATCAAAACCTAAAAAAAAAATACATTCTGTACTATTGTTAAATGCATATTTTTCTTCAACTTCCACAGTAAATTAATTTCAGATTGCTATATAATTTCAGTTGTAATAATGTCAATATTAATGCATTATTTTAAGTACAGGCATAAAACAGAAATATATTGCAAAAGTGAGTTCAATGATTCTTTATCTTATATGATCAATTTCAACAGTCACATACCCAATCGTCGATAATCTTTTCCATATCATACTTAAAACCCTTGAGTTTGTCTTTGAGAGGTGAAAATTCCAGTTCTAGATACTCTCTCATCAAAGATAAATGAAGGAGGAAAAATGTAGTTTCCTCTGGTACTGACGTTCTTTTTGATTTTTTACCAAACTTTACCTGAAAAAATTGAAATTATATCAAACCTCAAAGCTATTCTACTAAAAGAAATCCTCAAAATACTATTAATTATTTATTTATTTGTAAGATAACAAAAAATTTAATTCAACTAGTTACATTTATTGTAACCCTCTAATCATTACAAACTATAATGCAGCAAAACTTTTATATTATTAAATGATTTAGGTTTGCTAAATGAAAACTTACTTGCATTAAGCGTAAACAAAATCACAGTAAGGAAAAACTTCAGAATCAAGGAACACATATTACAATGAAGTATAGCTGCCTCACACCATCTTTTAAAAGTATTCATAGCTAACAAATATTTGAAAATAATAATTTTTCTAATTAATAAATATACTACTACTACAAACAGTCATAAAGAACTGGTTTGAAATTGAGTTAATTATATTTGACTTGGATGATAGAGAGGGAGTAATATAAAAGCCCTTATCAAAAAAAAACTCACCTCTTCCCTTAACAAGCTAAAATGTGGTTCATGTGTACATAATCCCAACATGATGAGATCAGCATCAAGTCCATATAAACAGTGCCTTGTGTTGGGATCATATCCTGGCTGGGATCTCATATAGCGGATGTAGTCCATAATTTTATGTTCACCTTCACCAGGTGTCTGAAATGTGATTCATATAATCAAGATGAAACCAAACTTAAATCTGAGCTGAATATGTTAAGCTGACGTCAAACTCAATATAATCAATCTTAATGAAATAAAGGATAATCTTTCAAGTTCTTAAGTCTTAATTAATTTGGGAATGTTATTTACAATATGTAGAAATGATTGGTGATTATACAACAGTAAAATAAACCACCTTTGTATATGAAAATACATAATAAGCTGAAGTATACAAGGTGTGAATAAAAAATAAGGTGAATTTTCATTTTTCTCAAAGAATATTTATTTATTCATCAATCTCTATTTTGTCCCCTTCAAAGTAATCTCCCTCGGATATAATACACTTGTGCCAACGCTTTTTCCAATCCTCAAAGCATTTGAAAAAATTATTTTTTGTGATCTTGTTCAGCTCCTCCTTCAATGCCGTCTTTATCTCATCAATCATTGCGAAACGCTGTCCTTTCATGGGCCTCTTCAGTTTTGGAAACAAGAAGTCACAGCGGGCCAGGTCTGGGGAACATGGTGCTTGTGGCATCATTAGTGTGTTGGTTAGGTCATCATTGACGTCATTCAATAGCTCTTGGAAGATGCTCATGTTACAGTTCTTTTGGTAGAAATTGAGTAATTAAGGAACAAACGTTGCCGAGGCACGTCTCATGTCCAAAACACCCGTTAAAATTCCTTGGCACCAACCAAACGAGATACTGATATCATCAGCAATTTCTCTAATGGTAATTCGACGATTCCCCGACACTATTTTCTTTACTTCTTCAAAGTTCTCATCAGTTCTTGAGGTGATGGGACATCCAGAGCGAGGTTCGTCATTGGTGTCTTCTTGGCTTCCTTGGAATAGTATATACCACTCGTAAACATTTTTTTGGCTTGAAGTAGACTCACCGTATGCCACTTTCAAACATTTCAAATGTTTTGGAGCACTTGATTCCATTTTTCACACAAAATTTTGCAAACTCTTTGCTCCATGTTTTTCGTCAGCAGAAAAACGTGGAGCTGCGTCACTTCTAACCTTTATGCCTCTCACAAAAAAATTAAACATGCTGGATAGCTGACATTTGGAACATATGTTCAAGACGAATGTTCCAACATAAATCGAAGAATGAATGGATGTAGCCCACTACATTTGAAAATTCACCTCATTTTTTGATCACACCTCATATCTCTTTCTTAATCATAACCTTATATAACAGAAAGCTTACTTCATGTCCTGATAAAATTACAGTACACTGCTGCCAAAGTGTGTCATTGGATATTTTATCAACAACAAAATACTTCAGTTGTTCATGTAGCCTGGCCATGAATACTGTTCCTGGAGTGATGCAGTTTGAATCAAAACGAGCTTCTTCAGGCAATTTTTCTCCTCTTTGAATAGCCTGTTTCGTTTGCTTCTCAGCATCTTTTGCAGACCTGAATCTACGTCCACGTTGCTGGTTCATTTTAGCTCTGGGTGCCACACCATCTATACAATGCAATCAGACGTTTCGTTTGAAAAAAATGTACACACGAATTTATGAAGCACTGGAAAATATGTTTGTTGTATAAAAATGTAATCAAAGCTTCCACAGAGCTGGCATATGATTATATTTTGAGATTTTCAAATTAACAGATTCAGTTTCATACATAAATGCATGAATCACTTATCCACAGCCTAACTAGAATCATAATTTGTATTAAAAAAAATCTGAAATGTGTGAAGAGCCCTACGTTAAAAATAATAAAATCATGTGATAAATAATTCATTCTTAAAACAAGATTCATTACCTATAGCCATGAAGAATAGTTTTTGAGGACGGATCATTCTGAAAAGTACTTCAATATAATGGAAAACATCTTTGAAAATCTTCTCTTCTGTAATACGAAAATGAGGGTTACCATCATCAGGATGTGAGCACATATGTATGATTCCATTCATATCGAGGTATAAGTTGTCGAATTCGGGGATCTGTTGATAATAAACACATTATATAAGATAGGTTCGTTTTGGAAAACTTAAAAGCTATTTCTCTTACCTGGTATTCTCTCACAAGTTCACTCAAGCATGGATATCTCTCGCTAATATACCGGAAAAACTTAGGAACCCCCATATTGCTGTCAGGAATATCTAAAATTTATGGAAACGAAATCGACTTAATGTTTATTGTTGTTAAAGCGGTGGAAGCTACACATCCTACAACGTATCAGAAAAATCAGTAGAAAGCACAGGTAGAAAGTAGAATGACAAGTTTCGGTGAATGAAAACACAAAACAAACTCAATAAACTCACAAAAACAAGGTCAGATTTGTCAATGTCAAAACCCCTTGGGTTGTCATTTGTGATCCAGATTGCTCTAACCTACCCATACTAGAGAATACACTTGCCGCCATATTTTTTGGTCTTGTATTGGTTCTGGAGTTGTTGACTCTAATTTATTTACAGTTTTGATAAATATTGCATTAACGGCAGAGTAAATAGAAATAAACAAAGCTGGACGCCAGTTTGATTCATATACGTTTTATGTTTTGCGGTTATTGACATGTTGACAACCTCCTTGTCTAATCTGTCATACAGCCCTAAAATTAATCAACAACTACTTTCTATCCGTATTAAGTAAATAATAACCATATTTTATTGATTGAAGCCTGTGAAAGTGATCTGATATTTTGTAGTGCACCCAAATCGATCCTATCGCGATTATCTATGGTAGTGTATCTGTATCATAAATCACAGGCAACACAAATATAAAATGGTCGTCAACATCAACATTGATAAACTGGCAGAGGATTTGGAAAAACAAGAATTAGAGGTAATTGTGAATAATTATGCCGTTTTAGGTTTTACAAATATTATCATCTCCTCTAGGCTCCAAATGGCGTTGCCACCCCACAAGTATACGAACAACTGTTAGCTATTTATCTATACCAAAATGATTTGTGAGTAGGATCAGTTTATTTTGTTTTTGATTATTCATTCAAATGATTAACTTGCAGATGTAATGCAAAATATTTATGGAAACGAATCCCAGAGAGTGTCAAAACATCAACACCAGAACTGAAAAACATTTGGACAGTAGGACAATGTATGTGGAAGAGGGATTTTTCTGGTATTTATAAGGCATTGAATGAAGTTACGTGGTCAGATACTGTTGTGGATATAATGAAACAAGTACAAGGTTAGAAAAAAGTCCATTCCTATATTTTTATGTTTTGAATCAGCATATTGCTTCACAACAGTCTAATAGATGTGGCATCTTCAAATTTTATCTTTACTACATTTATATGGTTTAATATGGAGATACAAATCTAAAATAATTTTATTTACAGAATCAATCAGATGTCGAGCGGTTGATCTGATCTCACAAGCCTACTCATCAATTACAATAGATACAGTTTGTGCTATGACAGGGCTTACTTCAGATATTTGCATATCAGCCTGTGCTGAGAAAGGATGGTCTTTTGAAGCAGACACTAAGATGATACATCCTGTTAGACAAGTTGTAGAGATACCTGGTCAAACTAGCAGTGAAGATCAACTATACAAACTGACAGACTTTGTGTCTTTTCTTGAAAATTAGTTTTTCGAATTTCATTTTCTGTAATTTTAATGAATAAAGTTATGTTAGGCATTGATTATAATTTCAGTAAATTCCACCATACAAAACTATTGCTTCAAGTAGATTAATGTACATCCCACAATATGGTGTCAGATTATAAACAATGATACCTTACCTCAATGAATATATCCAAAGAATACATTTATTTTGTAGAAATAGAACATATTACATAAAAAATAGTCAAGTATAAATGAACATTATGAATAATATGAAGTAACAAAATAGAAATTAATTATTATTGTATCTAGTATTTCCATCATAATTGCGATTTTGTTGGTAATTATGTCCGCCTCTGTAATTGTAATCGCGTCTATTTCCATCACGCCACTGATCTTGGTTATTGTAGTTATATTGCTGATTTGGACCTTGGTATTGGCCAGTTGCTGAAATCAAAGAAAGGAAGCTGTATCTGTAAATTCACAAAATGAATATTAAGGAAAGTTAATCATCCATCCAATCATATCCAATGAATTCTACTACTTACATATAAGCGAAAGGTAGTTGTTGCCATTTAGATAACAATAGAATTCCTGGGACATTGCCGTAAATATGGCAATAACGTACTTTTTTAACTTTATTCCACGCTTCCGGAAACGATATAATCTTTAATCAGCGAGCAAGTCCATGAGGATATTACCATTACAATGTGAATAATAGCTCGATCAAAAGAGATTTAAAATACTATGAGCAATAAACTCTTAGTTCCTTTGCTCTGATGTTCGACCGCCCAAAATTAACATTGCCTGTATCCTTGCGATTGCCTGAACACATTTTAGTGGTGTTTTTAGAAAAAATCCGTACCCTGGGAATACATGTACATATACCACTGTTTGTACCATTCGAAGTACTTTTTCATATTTTCTTGTAGAAGCTGCTGACCGTTTTCTTGACTTCCTCTTGCAAAATTTTGAGCTTCACTGTTCAAGTTTATATCAATATTGGGTTCGCCAGCAGCACCTGAAAATTACATACAGTAGAACCCTGTTATAACCACAGTCATGGGAACTATAAATAGTTTATACAGAACTGACTGTTTGTTATTGTCTTCAATCTAAATGAACACTTACTGGTATTGACCCTCAAGTTAAGATTCTGTTCGGGTCTTGTTGGGTTGTGAGGTTGAGCACCTTGATTATATGAATATGCTGGAGGTGGAGTCCAGTTACCTGGAAATCCTTGAGTTCTCACGTTATTCATGAAGTCTTGGAAGGCAGCATCATTGGAAAATCCTTGAGGTGGGAAACCTGTAGGATATATCCGTTATGGTTTATTATACAGGATGTCGATATGTAATGAGAAAAATTCAACCGACGGCGTCGGTAACCGTAGTTATGTTTATGAAAACTTGTGTGCTTTAAGGCATTGTTTTTATTAAAAGTATGTAGAATCTGAAGGAAACTAGCAAAATTGTTTACTGGGGACTATCCACCTAATAACGCCCTTAAAATGCATCCAGATCCATATTAGTTATCGTCCTCTGGTGGAAATAGTATCTTATCCCACTACTACAGCTTTGCAGATAACAGCCCCCTTATATCCTGCATGAAACCAGGCCAACCGCTACCACCCTTTTAGAGATGAACATATGAATGATGTTTTTCCTAAATAAAAATATCATCAACGGTCTGATGCGTGTCTCGTTTACAAAAAAAATTGCGCCCTTTATCAAAAACCCTGTATATGTAATTGTGAATATCCTTACCTTGAGGCGGAGTCCAGTTGTTAGGGAACATCTGAGGAGAAGCAGGAGCACCCCAGTTGGGTTGTCTTTGGTTGGGTCCCCAGTTGAAGTCTTGGTTAGGTGGAAAGCTTCCAGGGCCAGCTTGATTATTGTACCCACCCCGTGAGTAATTCTGTCCTGTTTGATATCCTGTATTTTGCCATGCTGGCCCTGATTGATACTGATTGTTAGTCCTACGGTTATCACCTGCAATAGTTATTATTTTACAAATTTGACTACGTCGTACAGTTTAAAAAAAGCAACTACCTTATTATATAATATATGAAAGTTGTAAGTTTCCAATAATGAAACCAGTACAAATATAGAATACACCCACCAATCTTATGTTGTATAAATTTACCTCTGGAGCTCTGCTGTCTCTCATTCTTTTCTTTGGGTTTCTTCTTTTTGCAAGACACGTTGTGGATGTACTCAGAAAAGCTATGTTCACTTCTCAGAGCTTTTTGCTGACTTTCAAGCATCTCCTTGATTTTTTCTCCGTAATGCTTCAATCCTGAACAGAAACGTTGAAGTAATTTTCAGGGTTCACAAGGCTAATTCATTAAGTAAAACAACGAATAATAAAAAAGTATGTCTAGGCTAAGCCCAACAATTATACCATCCTTTACTTAAAATTTCTGATTAACCAAATGAAACTTTGGTTTTGACCATTGACACTGAATCCTGAAAGTGTATCATCCACAGAGCAGCCTCATTTTTTTCTATAATTAGTTTTCTTGATGTTTCATGACATATACATCACAAAAAAATCTTATTTCCATCGGTCTGTCTCTCTGCTCGGTAATCTTTGGCGTCGAGATAAAATAGTTTTCGGATTTTGATGAAATTTTGACACAAGGTTAGTGGTGTGACAAGGATAAAATATTTGTGGTATTTTAAAATCAGTTCAGTGGCAGTGAAACTGATAAAAGCGTATTGACAAGCTCGACGTTCAACTCAAAACAGTTGCAATCGATAAAACACAGAATTACAACATGTGCTAAATAATAGAAGCGTAACGTAAACTAACCAAACAGTCCCTGAATGGAAGAGTTTATTTGTGAAGAAGTTACTCCCTGTTCAGCTTTGTCCAACTTCTTGTCTTCCTCCAACGCCAAATCGAAGGTTCGCCTCGCCTCCTCGTATTCATCCAATAGACGCTGTAAACTACGCAGTGTATCTTTGTCACACATTTTGCCGAGCGCCTTCTCTCTGTTCACATACAAAATATTCAATCAATTTTATTGATAATGTGTAGAATACAAGATTATGTGACACTTAATACACAAAAATCAATGCTGGTTGCAAACTATTTATTATCAGTTTAATAGGCGTTCACAATCCGTGACCTAAGATGATGATGTTCTAAAGATCTAGGAGGCTGTGATTTTAAACTAAAGATTCAATTATAAATGAAATACTATTTTTTGTTGTTGTTATTCAATTCATTTAAATCCTACATTCATCTCTATGAAGCGATAATTGGGGTTACAGATTTTTTCGAATCAAAGGACTTACCTTTCTAGAAGATACTGGATGTAAGCTTTGTAAGAGTCCGTAAAAGGCGTAATAGCGTTGTTTTGCAAAAAGTGTGCGAATCTCGCACTGCAACGAACGATGAACTTGTGTTCCTGCTCCAATTCCTCTTGTCTGATGTCCATTTCGGCTATCAGCGACTCTGCTTGTCTCTGAGCTTCTTCTTTTGTTTGGATCCCTCGCACCACGTTGTCATCTACAATCCTATCATCTTTCAACCTGGTGAAGTAGTAGACATGCATGTGCACCGAAAAGTAGCAACCGCATATGTTGCACTCCCTAATAAAAACATTTGTCATTAATCCATAAATCCAAGAAATAGAGCTGCAATTTAAAATCCGTATCGGTCGATCACCAATTATGGAAACTTACTTATTAGACATGGCGGCACAACTAACAAGTTCTGGGGAGCCGATGATTTCCTTTGGCACATTTTGCAAGTAACATGGATCGTGGCATCTTTGCTTGTAATGCCAACAATCTTTGTCGCCCACCTGGAATTTTAATGATTAAATGTATTTGAAATTGAAAACAATTTATAATATTGATTTTATTGTAACTCTTTTCATATATATCACAAATCGTAGTTAGTAACTGGCAGTAAAAATTAAGATAATTTATTTCAATCATGTTGGCGACACGAAAGCAGGACAGGAACCTCACCTTATACAACTCTGCGCATTTTCTGGTAGTGCACACTGTAGCTGGTCGAGGCAGATCCTCCACCTCCAAGGTCACAACTGGCATATACATCTTCTTGCGCAGTTGAGCCAACGACTGATTGCTCATTTTGAGATCATCTCTGTGTCTCTGCAACACCCACATGTTTTGATGGATCAATTGAGCGATGTCTGCCAGAGGTTTGGACAGATAAGTGATCATGCGTCGGGCTTCGTTGATTGCTTTAGTGTTCTGGACCAGGTGAGGCGTCAGAGGTGGGATGTCCTTACCATTACCAGTTATATACTTGATTAATCTGTAATGATAATGATAATAACAGAAAGATTGCCACTCATCGCATTAATATTTCAAGTCTGTTTCAATACTGTTCAATTATGTGATCAATGGGTATGATACGAACATTGTAGAAAAACCCGTAACTTTGAGAAAACACTTCTTAACTCAACTAACTTTCAAGGTAAAAGAGTAAGACCTGAGAATATATCAATTTTTGATCCCAAATATTCAGGGTTAGGATGTAGAAATAGTATGCAAGTCTAGTTCAAAACCTCAAGATTTATTAGTAAACACACTTTTTGGTGGCAGAAGATCAAAATATCCCATTCACATAAGCTTTTAAATGTAGTTTTATTGTATATACGTTCACATCTTCATACTTACTTCCAACACTGTTCACTAGATCTTATCCAACTTGTTTCAACATTTTTTTCATATGGCTTAGCAAACTTGACGTTATGTTTTCTGGCAGCCAGATACTTGAAAGATTCATTTTCGAAGCAGAAGATATTATTTTTTGTGGGTACGCGTACGTATGGAGGTCTTTTTGCTGCAATTAAATAAAAATCAGTTAGTCAAATCCAAATTAACGTTATTGCTAACAAGTGTGAAATTATTTACTTTATTCACGTTTCGGCTGCTACTATCTTCGTCCAATCAGCTGTGGGTTACACCAACAATAGCTTTGATATTTTAGAGTTACTTGTTTCTATTTTCATTTTGATTTCATAAAACTTGACACGTGTTTGATATGATTTATTGTATTTATTCGTTACTTACCTATATCGTCGATGCTCTTCTGTAAAATGGATATCGTATCTCCCGGACTGTAATCAGTGCCTCTGGTATTGGTGAAAATGAAGATTAGGTTGTCTGTGGCCGATTTGTCGAGACGCGAGAAAATCTGCGTCAAACAGTATTCGAAAAATACTGTACAACGGGTCTCATTTGACTTTAGTAGATAACAAATGGCGTGCAAGTGTTCCAAATTTCCTGGAAAAGATCGTTTCAGATAAATGTGACAAAGAATAATTTTTCAAACCACAGAAATATTGTCAACAAGCAGGTAGGAGATGAGTATTCTGTTTTTAAAATTGACTTATTCAATCTAAAACGGCTCACCAATATAAGCGAGTATGTTTTCAGAGTTGGAATTATCTTGCTTGATGCCTCTTGTATCTCCCATTCCAGGAGTATCAATTAATCGTACCATGTATTTGCCATCTTTAATAGGAAATACATAAGTCTTCACATCTTGGGTGGCTGAATCTCCTACTGTTTGTGTTTCGTTCTTGTCTTCCTTTCCAACCTGTATCACAGTAACTCATGTTAAATCGTTTTTGTGAATATGGCATAAAGTAGGTTGACGCAGTAAGTTGCAGAGAACTGAAAATATCTTAGCTGAGAAGCACACATTAGAAAACCCACCCATACAAAATGCCGATCCCCGTAGTTTCCCATATACCTATATATAAATAGATAAAGATCTATAGATTGATTCCAGTGATGAAAAGAGCTTATGCAACCCGTAACGCACGAAACGCCAGTTACTGGTGGTTCGGGTTACAACATTGCTACTAATAAATAAATAAATAAATAAATAAAAGTGTCTTTGAGACATATTCTGCTGAAAGACCTCCTCAACATGTTGGCTTACATGATCTCTTCGTGATAAGTTTTTAACATACCAAACACAGGAATTCTGTATTTTTTGTATCTTATATTCATTGAAGTTGGTTAGAAATGGACCATAGATAAGATCAAGGTATCCAGGTATGGCTAGTACTAGGCTATCAGTTAGAATTTTTTTTTGCATTACTAGGAAGCAGAGTTCTAAGCTCATATATATGCTTAAGTTTAAAATATGACCTTTGACAAACTTTATTTATGTGTTTATTAAATGTTAGTTTCCTATCCATGTATAATCCCAGGTTTTTTACTTCGTCTGCCCATGTTATTTCAATATTATTTAATTTTATAGTAATGTTTGATAGATCTAGTTCATGACGTGAATACAGAATTGCCTGGGTCTTGGTAGGGTTAATAACAAGGGAATTCCTTGAGGCCCAGAATGATATAGATTTTAAGTCATCATTAATTAGATTTATAGTCCCAGAGAGATTTGCAGCTGGAGTTGGGAGATATATTTGTAGGTCATCTGCATACATGTGATACTTGCAGTGGACTATATGATTAACAAGATCAGATGTGTAGACTGTAAAAAGTAGTGGGCCCAGTATAGAGCCCTGTGGCACACCCCTCCATCCAGACATCATCTCACCACTTCCCATTAGTCTAACCGCCTGTTGCCTACCGCAGAGATAGTTATGAAAAAATATAAATAAGCAGCTTTTTACTTACTACTTATAGAGAATGTTTACCTTTATAGTATGTTCTTTTTGGTCTCTGTCCCAAATGTTGAACGTGCAAGGGATCAAAATGTTCAAATTTTCCTCTTTAGCTGTATCGAAATCGGCGAAAGTGAGGTAATTGGCAATTGAGTTGATAAAGGTTGACTTTCCAACTCCAGTGGTTCCTAGAAGTAGGATGTTGATGTTTTTTTTCTCCTCCTCAATTTTAGTTGATTTCATTAACTCCGATATTTCCGCGGCAGCCGCCATTTTATCGGTATATGACCTGCAAACAAATAAAAAATTCATTTTTAGTTAGCTATTACCATTTTCAGTGGACATTTGAAACAGTTTCAATCTTCCCTTGAAGATGTCAACGTAGTTAGTGAAACACATGATAGGAATTTGGCAGTTTTCAAGAGATAAAACTGTGTAGCATTTGTGGTTGCTGCGCAAAAAAATTCTGTACCACATAGATAATTCAAAATGTTTATTTAGTTTACTATAAGAAGATACACTATCAACTCCTTAGTGATAACATATCATCTGTTTTCTATATATATATATATAATTGTACAATATTTATTGGCTTTATTTATTCAATTATGTAAACTTACAGTATGCTGAAGCTAGCATATAGGAAACACGAAATATGATCACTGTAACTAGATAAGGTAATGACACATTTTTATGATAAAAACAACTAGAAGTACATATTGAATCCAAAAGATAGCATGAGATATGTTATTGACAAAGTGTATGTCTTCTCTGCTTATTCTGCATCTGGGCATTAATGTATTGTCTTCAGCTGTACAGAAAGACTGCTCAGATCAACCGTGATGCAATTCAGAAAGGCTGGAATTTCGCATATGATTTTGTCTAAACAGGTACTTATTGAGGATTTTAATGTTTTGGATACACTCAAGAGATACTATATGATCAATAATTCACTTTTATTAGCTAAATGGAGGTTCTGTTACATGTTCAGGAGCAGTTAAGGTTTGATGAAATAGTTTTTTGAAGAATAAGTTGCTGTATCTCCTGACTCAAACACAGTAGGAATGACAAAATACAAGAAATTATATGAGGAAAAGAAACAATTCTTGATGCCATAGATAGAAAAATACTAATTTGATACAGCCATTTCCAATGGTACATGGAACATAACTGGTGGAAAAAAAGATGGACACCAGCACCAGAATGAAGGAATAATGTAACTTCTAAAACTCGTTCTGTGATTTAGTCTCTGATACATTATATCTTTTGCTGGCTGTTAATTAAAACCACATACAGCTGCATCAGAGGCCTTTATCAAAGTACAAAACAGCACTAAATAAAACACCATATGTTAAAATACATTAATAGTATTTCAAATTTGTTTTGAAACAAGCCTCAGAAACAGTCTAGAAAGAAGATGATTAAAATAATAACACTGCTTCAGACTTCCAAGACAATGGAAGTCTGATCAGTGTTATTCAAACATCCACATTGTTTACAAATCTGAAACAACAGATGATTAAAGCATTTTATTTATTCATTTATTGATAGTTGAAAATATTCAAGTATTAGTTTGTATTTGTGTCTGGTATCATGAACATAGACTTCTCTATGCACCACAAACACACCCTGGTTAACTTTATGTAGAGAAAACAGTCATGATGTACTAAGGAAGCAGTGTCAAAATACTAGGAAAAACCTACTGCCTACAATCTGATAATCAATACCCATCATAAGGTAGATAGAAACTTACTATATAAACTGGTAGGTGTCTCTAGATACTGTCATGTGTCAATGTGTATGTAGAATTGTTTTGCATATCTAAAAACTGTTCAATATCATTTTTCAGTCTTAGGGGATTTCACTAAATTTGTCATGTTTAAGAATAGCACAAAAATATTGCAATAGGCAAAAAACCCTTCTTGCAAGCAAGACCACTAATAAATATAATAATAAATATCTATTTCCATACTTAGTTGATTTAATGTTTGGCAACCATAAATACAGAGATATACAAATACTAAAAAGATATGACTTTCTAAATATGAACATCTGGGTACTAAAAGCATAACTCATGTATGGTCAAACCATAAGAATCCATATCATCATGTAGATAGAATGCACTGCTATGCTGTGAATGCTGGAACATACAAAGAAGTCATGGATTCAAATTGCTGATCCAATCAACTTGATCAAATTTCCCATGATACAACAAAATTGTTGAGAGGTCAAGTAAGTAATATATGTTATATGTTGCGAACGTATATTACTTTAGAACTATGCATGTTGCGACTATACTATTTAATTTGAGAAAAAACGAAAAAATAGCGTCAAAAACTCGATTTTAACAGTGATTATGGTCAAGGTTACGCCAATCGAACAAATTGGTTTTTGATGTGTTTCTGGCATGTAGAAACAGATCAGAAGATCAACTAGACTCTTACAAACCAGTATGGGCTATTTTCGTAATTTAAACCATTGACCTCACTTCTACTTTTACATAACCTCCTTGGGTACCACTATCTCTTAGAAGTACAAGGATTACTGCAATCAACAAAATATAGAACTTACCTTCTAATGAACGTTTATAAGTCAGAACATAGCCACCACTCACCACAATAGTTAAAATGAAATTAGTCTGTATTAAATCATGCAAATCAATCAAAAATCTAGGCAACAGGGGAATCACGCACGGGCGTATAGTAGGCAGTAGGCGCGCACAGAATAGGATAGTACGATCCACATACACCGATATGCTGACTTCCCGTCACCACGTCATAACCAATGTTGCCAGATCTAAATTGTCGGGAGCCGTAGATATGCGGTAAAAAAGGCAAAAAAAGCTAGGCTTGAGTGGGAGAGGGGTTCAAGATTTATCACAATTCATGGTAGTTGCCGTACGTCTAAACTGAAGAGAACCCGGACCCGGAAAAAATGGTAAATGCTGTTTATATGTGAAAATTTTCAGTTGAATTTGAAATAATTGTATTTTCGGCGCTGTGGTTGATGGCCAAAACATCGTTGATGGTGATGATGACCGAGCACATGAGAGCGTCGACTGTAAAGCGAAGTAGGCAACCAGGAATACAAAATGGAATATATTCATAATAAACTGTAACTCGTAGCGACTCATCTTATTTTTCACATTCATCTCACCCTTACAACAACGGGCTAGTAAAAATTGATGTCATATCAATAATATAAGCAAGGTCTGTCAAACTGTCCGTCATTTAACATCTTCAATTAAAATGTCCGTCAATTTTAGGAACTATATTTTTCCACTCCTCTTTTTTTCTAATTTGGTTGATCTGGCAACAGTGTAAACACATGAGTTTCTATCGTGTGCTGACTTGTCAAAAATGAAACAATGTTATGACGGAATTCGTACGCGACCGAGATTCTGGGATTCACAGAAAACAACAAGCAACGCTTACTGGTTTTAGTTTAGTATAATTAGAATTTTATTAGTGACGTCGATAAGGGTGTATACTCGTACTTGTGATTTATATATTTTAATATTATATAAATAAATATAAATGTATGTTGATTTCTATTGAAAATAAAAAATAACATGAAAAAGTTATATTTAACCGATTGTTTTATTTGGTTCAGCCAATTTATTTTTTACATTAGCTACTGTACAATGTAGTATATTATGTTACAGTGAAGGTACGAAATCAGTGAAAGTAAAAAAATAACTTTTTTATAACAATACACATTGATATTGCAAAATAAAACTCTACGATACGCACTTAATTTTACTTTTGAAGTATAAGTATTAGGTATATAGGAAGAGTTGCTATTAATAAATAATAAGAATCGATCTTAAAAACTCTTTGCGGCCAATCAGCTTGGAGAGCATACATTAAATGTTTGAGGCATACCGAGTTAGTTGAATGTAAACGCAATCGTATCCTCCAATGTCTAATATATGCATTATCTTTATTTATTTATATATAGATTAAATACATATATCAGAAACAATAATGATGTTTTGACCCTTAAAGGTCAACAGTAACATTCCATGCAAGATATATAAATGATAATAGCACGTATAACAGCTCCACAACTAATTGCGCGACACTCCAATAAGATATGCCACCAAATTCTGACTTCGTACCACCGTCATCGTTGGGTATCAAACCTCCGGCGACGAGATCTCAAAGCCAAAAGTTGACCGTACATGTTTGGCTACAGGATAAACAAGACACTGATGGGGCGGAAGGTCTATGGAGGGTGCATGATGGATTGTATGACCTGACCCAATTTGTGGATAAACACCCAGGAGGAAGAGATTGGCTCACTTTAACCAAGGTAATCTTTTGAAGTGTTTGAAATTTCTAGACAATGTGGATTGGAGCAATACAAAGAATTGGCTGATTCCATTAGAAAACATCAATCATTTGAGGTTTAGAAAAGCTTTTACTGACTATATTGAGCAGACTGTTACATTATAATTGTAAAAATATAGGCATGTATCATTTAGGTACTATAAAATTAGCATTAATCTAAAATGTAAATCTTACTAGTTAGGTGCCAAATCAACTGATTAATAACAAATTTTGCCTTACATCTAGTTGCTTACAAGTTTAGTTAGTGACAGTTGTCGAATTACCTGATTGTTAATAAGTGATGAAACTGAAAAAGTAGCATCATCGGGTTGTGATATTTTAAAATATCAAGCGTAGCTCAAATCGTGAAGAATCTTTTGAGGACACCATTACGTGGAAAAAATAGCGTTAATCTACTTGACGACATTCATTTACAGGGTACAGACATTACAGAGGCTTTCGAGGTACATCATATTTCGGACCAGCCAGAGACGGTTTTGAAAAAATTTTATGTTAGAGATGCTAAGACGAAGAGAAACGCACCTTTCACATTCGCCGAGAACGGATTCTACAGGACACTGAAAGGAGAAGTCAGGAAATATTTGAAAACAATACCGAAGCAGCCTGTAACAACTTCAAATTTCATTATGGACGCCATGGTCGTATTTTTATTTTTATTCTCTATATTGGCTGCTTATTTTTGGAGTTTTGGAGTTGGAATTTTGGCTGGCATGTTTCTAGCTTGGGTCACAATAGCAGCTCATAATTATACTCATCAAAAGGACAATTTCAGGATGTACTACTTCCAGTTCTCCTTACTACAGGTGAGGTAAGCTTGAAGCATTGCATATTACTGTTGATTAAAGTATTAAGATATTACTTACTTCCATAGCGGCTTGTGGAATCCAGCCACACAATGCTCATTATGAGGATATATGAGGAGTACAGTAAAACACATTTTAATTAGAAAAAAATATTAATTATTCTAATAAATATTGTGTACTTGGAAAGAAAGTTTTACAAATAAAACTCAGCGCGAAATTCAAACTACATTCCTACATTATGGAATCTTGTACAATGATGGCCAATATCTTACAAGCTTCATCCGGGAACTTATTTTCTTATTTCGGACCGTTTCTTCCTAAACAACTTAAGTGACAACCTTTTTTAGAGAATGGAGAATAAGCCATGTTCTGAGTCACCATTTACATACGAATACCATCGACGACTTGGAAATATCTTTGTTGGAACCCTTACTTCAATACATGCCTATGAACAAGTCACCAGCTCAAAAGATTGGATCTTGTCTGATTGCACCCTTATTATGGATAACATACTTCCATGCTCCGTTCATAAGAAGGTAGGTCTGTAAGAAGTATGGAGTTATTCAAAAAATGAAGGAGATATTAATATAAAATTAAATATATCACTAAAAAAATATGAAACCCAAAATACTGGAAATATTTTGACAGATTGGAAGGAGCGGTTTTGAAAGCATTTACTTGTATTGATGTATGTATGTATCTGAAAAATAAAAATACGAAATAATTTATTAAATAATAAATCCCTTAATCGAAGCTATCGGATTTCTTCCACATTCCATTGTTAAATTAATTGGCTAAAAATACATAAATCGTATAAGAACCTTTCTCCACGATAACCTTGTAAATCTTTTTCAGACTGACACTTGCTGTTGAATCAAAAGGTAGTAGCTTGATGTTGACGGATCTAACAAGCTTCATACTGCCACTTTTTATGTTCATATTTGGCGGCCAATCTCTACTATCAACTGTAGCTATGTGGACCTTTATTATCTGTGTGGGATCGGTCCATTTTGCATTTGTTGGACTACATGCAGCTCACCATCATCCAGATATTTTCCATGACGGAGATACGCCAAGGTAAATCACAGGCGTAATTTAATCAAGAAAGCAACTCATCTAACTGTCGCCCTCTATGGGGACCAATGTAAGATGGGCGACACTTAGATGAGTTGATGCTGCTTAGCTATACTGACGAGTCTAGGCTAAAGACGAAACATGCATATCTACTCTACTCACATGTTAATAAATTTTTAGTGAAAAAATGAGGTGTTTTGGAGCACCTAATAGAATACTGGACCATAGTTGATATTGACTATTACTTGAGTTTTTCTTGTTACTTTGCAAGTGTATATAGGCAGAAAGAATTAATTATTTCTTGAATTAATCTTCGAGATATTATGTCTATAAAGTAATTCTGGTTGTCTATCATTGACACTCTTTTATTATCGGACTTTATCAGCATCATTGGAATTAAAAAATTTTATTCGACTTTACAGGGCTATTGAGAATTACGATTGGGGTATCAGCCAACTAGATGCTGTTGTGGATCGCCAGGAGATCAGTGGTTCCCACGTCTTGGTTCTGACAAACTTTGGAGATCATTGCTTGCACCATTTGTTTCCTACCTTGGATCATGGCATTCTGGAGCATCTTTATCCAATCTTCAATAAAGTAATGGAGCAGTTTGATGTCGACTTGAGGATAGTATCACAGTGGGATACCATTGTCGGTGGTTTTCAGCAACTGATGAAAGTGGAGCCTAATTCCAACCCTCCTGATTTGAAGAAGTACTCCAGAAAGAATAAGTAACCAATGATGATATCATTATAACTTACTTGATGTGAATCAGATTTAAAATACATCAATTATAACACCAAATCATGTGTTCCATTTTTTTAATTAATGTACCATATTTTCAGCTACACCCCAATAACTTGATTTTGGAAATGTAAATCGCGTTCATTTCATTTATTAAATGAAGCATTCACAAAAAATCCAGCCTAGAAGCCTAGAATCATTTTTTCACATACTTTTATTACAGAAATTCACTTCTAAGATCTTTTGTTCAACAATTTTGATGCTTCGAGTTTTTTGTTGGCTTTTTATATAGACAGGAAGAAAGTCGTTCCAGAACCGCTGTGTAAAGATAAATATGTCAATAATTGACATTTACCTCAGAACGCTGTTGATTGTAACCATCGTAGGTTAGGCGTTCACTTGAAGGTAGTTCTATGTAAATTTTTTATTCTAATTACTTATAGAATATGGTGAAGTTTACACACAGAATTACACAAATAATAATAAGTAGTTTTATGCGCGTTTCGCAAATTTTGCCACACTTGCTAGATACCAATCATAAACTAAGCAACCCGCAATATTTCCCCTCAGACGCAGGAAGGATGAAAGAATTTAGTATAATAATTGCCCTCCACAAAAAATTAGTTGGAAACGACGCTTCCAAAAACAAAGTTGAGCATATTTTTCTCGTTATTTGACGATAACTCCGCCACTGGACCGATTTTCAAAAAGTAACCTAGCTTCAAAGTGTAAAGTACTTTCCTAGTTATAGAGGAGTCAAGCATACAGACAGATAGACAGACAGTCAAAAAGTAACCTAGCTTCAAAGTTTTGAAAAATCCAAAAAGTACTTTCCTAGTTATAGAGAAGTCAAGGATTACCGGACAGGGTACAGACAGACAGACAGAAATGTGTGTTAATTTTTTTCGAGATGTACCTTTATGTCATGAAATATCAAGTATACACAATATCTCGAATTCGAAATGTTTGGCGATTACAATACGGAAGTCGGCACGAATTTCAATTGTGAAACCTTATAATTGTGCAAATTGCCCATGTTTGTTCCAGTTCCAAAATGTTTGTGGATATATTGGAATAATAAAATATGTAACTACATTTATTTAGTACTCAAAAGGGTATATATGATCTATAATGATAACATTGATATAGAGTATGTGTCAGAACATGTGACGAATTTGAAATCACAATAGCAGTATGACAAGTTCCTTTAATAAATTATTATTTTACAGGCCTACATTACAAAGATGCCGTATGACTCATTATAATTAAGTTTTTAATGATTCGACGGTATGTCAACATTCGTTGATCCTTCTTGTCGCCATATTCTAAAATTTACTCATTTTTGTTAACACATAACGCGCTTACGATTAAATTTATTTATTGGGGTGAAATTGATCACACATGATGTGTGAGATTGGTCATGAAGTTTTTAGGAGATCTTTTTAAAGCGTTACAGCGAACAATGACAGCTCTATTAATTCAGATATCCATGAATCAGTATCCAATAATAATTCAGATGACAAAACTACTGACGGCGTTCAAGAGGTTGATCTTCAAAAGGCCTTCAAACAATTTTACTAAAAGAGTATATTTTTTCAAATGAGGCGAAAAATCGTCTTCTGGGTGATTGAGTGTTGCTGATCACGAATCCGCTTTCTACTCGAGCCCAAGGGGGGGCCCTGACGGCTCTTTGGAGGCTTACCTTGCTCTAAATTGGACTTCCCTAACGAGTTACGCTTTTCTTATGATCATATTCTTGGAGTGTCCATTTGCAAGCGAGGCAAGCGCTGAAATGC
Source organism: Bruchidius siliquastri (assembly GCA_949316355.1). Taxonomy (NCBI): domain Eukaryota; kingdom Metazoa; phylum Arthropoda; class Insecta; order Coleoptera; family Chrysomelidae; genus Bruchidius; species Bruchidius siliquastri. Next base: position 26,159,889 of record OX438536.1, read on the forward strand.
TTTCCCTGGCTCTCCGGTATTCCTCGGGCTCCCTCACATTATCTGGCGCAAAAACGAAGGCGAGATTCGTGATGGGAGCCTCAGAATTACGCGGAAAACGAGTTTTTGACCAGTTTGAAGAAAATACATTCATAACCATGAGCATAGTTTATCCTATTGTCATCATTATGCAGTTGTTTGCTAGTGTTTATTTAACAACAAGTATTGTTGCTGCGAATACCATATATCGGGTCAATTCATTATCGTATGTTAACAAAATCAGTCGTTAGACTGTAAGGGCAATGGAGCTTTTTTATAAATAAGTTGGTCAAGTTCAGTTAATAGTCGTTGGTATATCAGTTGATAAATATTTCATTAATTATTAATTTTTTCAATTCTATACATCCTCTAGCACTTAAAAATAATATTGTTGAGGTGTGGACTGTATACACTGGAATTTTGACTTTGTACCTTTTATTAAATGACGAGGCGACAACTCTGAACGCAGCCTCTCCGAGTCCAACCAGAAAGACGGAACCCAATCCACTGTCCATTTGACAGTTGCCGCCGCAAAAACTTTCACCATAGACCATAGTTTCACTTTGTTCCTATACCTTGCAGGAATTGTATCTTACTGAAGAATGCATACCTATATTGTTGTTAAAAGTTCAATTTAATGAAAGTTACTAAGTCAAAACTCAAGTGTATACAGTCGACATCCCAACAAATACATAAAGTTAAATTACAGTAAATCCAGTTCCCATCGGCGTCTTTTAGTAGGCTGTGTATTTAGAGCAGGCGTTGTAAAAAGTCTTTTATAAAAACTTGTCAGACTATGTCGGTGTTCACTAGATGAATCTGAGACACTACCCACATATTCTGAGATCCATGTAAGTATTATACACTGTTAAATTCGTGTAGAGTCTAAATAGTGTCCTCTTTTTACAACTAACAATAAACTGATCTTTTCCTCAGAATAAAATGTCTCTACAAAGTCATACACCTAATAGTCATATCGACTTTTCAATTTTTTCATGAAGACGCTTGATTTTTTGAATTCTTCTAAACTTTCGTAGTCGTCGGGCCACGTGACGTTTTCTTCTGCTTCACTTCCTGGGGAAGGCGATACATCATCTGGCTTGGATTCAACAGCTGTGAATTGCTGTTGCATTTCTGGAAGAAAGAAAGAATAATTCATCATACGCTCTGAAGTACTGAATAAAATGGCATCAAGAAGGTTGACACGTGGACTCTGTGATTAGCACAAATTTTTGAATCTAATTTTGGAACAGTTGATTATTTGGAATTAAATTTGAAAAATGTTGAATCGGAAAACTTGAAACCCTCAATAATTTCGATTAACTCATAACTTTTCCAATATTTTAAAAACTCACTACAAGTAAATCAAAAGTTGTGAAATTTGAACATAATGTTCAATAAACTTACCACCATACATAAAATATAGAGTCAACCTACTTGACGCCCTCTGTTTAAGAGGCTGAAGGGCACTTCCTTATACAGCTAAGATGCAGTATGTGTAGTACTATTTACTAAAACAGAAGTGGCATACATCAGCCCTTTTTAGTACAAATAACCACGCTTTAAATTAATATATTGAATCGTTTAAATTTCATTATCTAAAATTCTCAAATATTCCGACCTCAATATTTTATAAATTTCCCAAATTTTCTAGTTTCCTAAATTTTCCATTATTTCCAATATTTCAAAATCAATAAACTAATAACATTGCATGTAAATAGCAGAGTCAATCTACTACACGCCATTTTTAAAGGCATACTTTCGTAATTAATTATGTTTATTCAGTTAAAATGCAGTAATCTGTAGTAGTAGCAGTTGCTATAAAAAAGCGGGTGAGGTTAGTCTGTCTTTAAAATAAATTTATTCATTATTAAAAACAAAACATATATCTCATTATTTACAAATACACTGATACAGAATTTACACTGATTTTATATTATCTATACATTTACTGATATATTAAAAAAGGATCTGGCATCGCTGCTTGTCATGAGCACATTTTTGTCACGGAGGGTTCGCTGTCGAATTGACGCAAGATCTCTTGAAGACCAAATCTTTAACTCGTAAATTACTATAAATTACCTGCCAATATGCTGTCACAATTTCTGTTGCCGCTATCAGTTGCGTAAAATTTTTGCTGCTTTGGTGATCCTGCGTTAATGTATCTGGCTGCAACCTTCTGGTCTCCGTTCCACAAGAATACGTAGTATAAACTCAGCATGATGGCAGCCAAAGATACGAAAAATACATACGCTATCACTGTCAAAACACGGACGAGTTTTTTCTTGTGTTTTGGTTCGTATAGCCTGATGAAGAAAATTTAAAATTCAATCGGAGCCTAAGATACCAATATGGTGGTTTGAAGTTTACACAAAAATCCTTCCCAGTTACATCAACATGATAATTCGAAACTCAAGATCGTACAGAAGCCAGAATCAAGCACAAAAAAATCGCAAGTTTTCGTCTTAATTAGCCGTAATTTCAACAAAATATCAATTTATTATTATATTAAAAAAGAGATGGTATTCAGGGCATATTTTTTAATTGTATGAGGTATCCGTAAACCTCAAATTTGTGCGGACAACTATCGCTAGAAATTGTAAAGGCCCCAGTACACAATCGGCCATGATGAGCCACTGCAGGCGATCGCCATTGTGTACAGGGAGGAATGGCGCATGATGGCGGACAGTTGGCAGTGGTTAATGGATCGTGGTGCGCTATGGTTTTTTTGTCACACTTCAAAGGGTATCGTGGCGTCGCCTGGCCGGTAGTGTTCACACAGTCGGCCATTGTTCAGTTCGTTACCGACCGACGGGGTAGTACTTACGTCCATGTTGAGTACTTCACCAAGCAACAATGAGTTATGTGCCATTGTGTGAACACCTTTCAAGCTGACGGGTAATGATGGTCTACGTGGCGCACGGCCCATCATGGCCCATTGTGTACTGAAGCCTTAACGTAGTTTGGACTGGTCCTAGAGAAAGAGCGCGCGGTCCGTAGCAGTACAACAGAGACAGAACGACGAAAAGGGAAAGAAGCGTGTGATAGCTATAGAGATTGCATGTTTCCGGTAGTTTATATAGGAAACTCTGTAACAGATCGGAATAAGAATACAACATAAATGCTAAACTCGACTCAACCTTGTATGTTCGAGTTTTCATGCTAGCCTGCATTTATCCTCGGACCACAGACAGATCATGATCGCACGGCGTTTTGTTGGCACTGAGTTTTCACCCCCTGTATGAGTTTAATTTTCAATATTTGTATATTCACAAGTTCTACAACAAGTAGGTAATTTTCAATCATAATTTATTTATAAAATGTTTTGTCATCAACTGATATTTTATACATATGTATATGGTTTAATAATTTTGATTGTTAAATAACTCATATAACAGAGAAATAAATTAAAATCTGAGGAAACTCTGAAACCAATATTTTTTTATCCCAATGGGCAGAGTACATAAGCTTCAAAATAGAACAAACAAAAATCAGGAATTTCTTCAGAACCACCAAACTGGTCCATTAGTACCTATTTCAAAATGGAAGCAAAAATGAATTACTAACCGATCTTTGGCGTCCTCTCCTGCAAATTTAACGGCCGTATCAAGCGCGTTCCACTGTTGAGCATCCGACAAGGTGACCTTGACGCCATTCGGCGACGACTTGTATAGGGACATCTTCGCGGCCAAGACACCAATGGCGCTCTTCAGTTTTTCTAATACAGTCAACGCCACGTTGATGAATGGGGGTGATTTACTTCGCGCCGGCAGAACACGTCATAGACCAACTGAAGGGTTAGGAATATATACTGTCACAAACGGTCTCCAAAATCATAGGTATAGAAATGTGTTTGTCATTGTACTGTTTAATAATCTAAACACAGCATATTTTATGTGAATATTCGCACACACTTTGAATCTAGTACGAGCCAGAAAATGTGTGTTTCAGCAAACTGTCTCTGTTTTCGCGTCTACTAAAGTTTGGTAGGTACCTAAAGAGGCCCACATACTTGGTTCGATCAAAATCGACATTGAAGTGTGCGGTTTGAAGTTGATGCTTGATATGTTACTGAAAATATCAAATTCGCTATATGTATTACTATAGAATTTGAGCAGTACCCTCAGTTCCTCACAGATCCCATCATCAGAACTAGATTTTTATCATATCGGGCCCAATTTGCAAGAATATATTTTCAAATAAAAAAAGCATTTTCCAAATAGTTTGACGAACATTGAAAAAGACAACAGAAATGAGAACCATCTCCTTTTTAGAAGTCGGTTTATACCTATTATATAACTTTAATCCATTCTTCCAAATAAATGTATTTGTTGCTCTAACCGTTATGCTTCCAAAATACATATGAATATAATTTTTATTCCAAACCCTTTCACTTACACACCTAACAAACAATCACTCTAGCATGGCCAAGTTATCTGTCTTTCCACTTACTCCGCTATTTTTGAATGAATAATAATAATTCAAGCCGTTCCATTTTATTCTTAGACATAATGTCACTGAATCGAATTGAATTCAATATTTCCACACAACAATCACATATCGATGACACTTTACAACCACTGAATCTATGTGAACCTTGGACGATCGTTTTTCGAAACGGCAAACCAAAACTGCATTCTCACACGGCGACGATGCAACAAACTTTAACTCGTTTTTAGCGAGGAAGTAAGGAAACTCTACGTGGGGTCGATGACCGTTCTATTTTCTCAGAATATTTAGGTCGACCGGCTTCGAACGAAAGTCAAAGCTGGTATTGATTTTCTATATGTACTACTTACAACAGGTGCAAACTCGATTAGGCGACTCCTGTTAGTATTCTTCTTACTAACAAACACATGGTTTTCATGTCAGGGTTGTTTCCAATCTATCACTTGCTGCTGACTCTCTTTTGCATGCCAAATTTTCTTACAAACACTCGACGGATGGTTTTTTGAGGTCTAGTTAGCCATAATGATTGAATTAAACTATTGTCAATTTTTTTTCTAGGAATATTTACATACTGTTAGGGTTTGGAGCTTATATGTGACTAAACGTACGTTTTGGAAATCAATAAGGAACAGCTGACAGTGATTTTGCGCAGAGGGCTTTATCTAAGGACCCTTTGAAATGGTGGTTTGTTATGTGTAAATACTTCTTAGATCCCACGCCAATTAGCGAAGTGGTTTCTTGATGTTTTCATGAGATATTCACCATGCAGTTCTGTCTTTTTTATAGATAGTTTAAGTGTTTTTACTGTGCCTATTATCAAAGTTTTCAAGCATGAACTTAGCCCAATCAACTCTTGTTGCTTTTTGCTCACTGGTCTACAAATGTGGCACCCATCTGAAACACCGCTTCCTTGGGCGAAGGTGATCATGAATGATTGTTCGGAACGCTGCCGATCCAATCCCCAGAGAAGCCTCAATCTCGGTGAAGATTATATGTCGCTCTTTTTTTACCATATTTTGCACAGCTTCTACAGTTTCCGGAGTAACAGCAGTGAGCGATCGACCTGTGCGAGGTTCATCATCTAGTGAGGCCCGGAGCAAACCAATTAAAAACTGTAGCCCTAAAAGGGACAGAGTCCCCAAAGCAACTCGCTAAACTTCCGTGACATTCAGCTTGTTTTAGTCCCTTTTTATAGTCATGGCTCGAAATTCGCGGCTACCCGGTTCCATTTTCAAGTTAAAATTCACTTAGATGCATTCAAGACCTTGGCAAGGCAACTACTGAACGATCCAAACGCTGCCTTTGCGTGTAAGCACTTACAACCCCAGACAAAATAGCTGCGTGCTCAAACTTGTTTAAACTTGTATAAATTAAGAAGATCTAGAGACTTTCAGCGTGACCCTCGTATTTGGGAAAATAGAAACATTGCATTTTTAAACTGGGCTTTTTCCATCCTGAACTTGATAGTTCTAGAAGGGTACCATTTTTTGTTAATGTTACATTTATGATTAAGCCATTAGAAGCCTATCGTGGACGTAGTCAACGTCGATGTGTACTCATTGAGACTAGTTCTAACTTGTTGCTGCGCCTATGGTTGGAAAGTTAATTAAATAATAGCTATCCTACAATAGCAAGAACTCAACCTTTATTTTTTATCGATAGCAGAAATTCACGTTTGTCCAGCGTATGATCCTACCGGATTACAGTGGCGCTCAGGGACGGACCTTAATTAATAAACTTGATGGGCTTCTCTCGCCGATCTATCAATTTCCATTACGTAACATTCTAAATTTAATGTTTCCCCAATATGACCACACAAACTACAAACTGAGAGAACCAGTGTTAATGAAACAGTAAAGAATATCTGAAAAAGTTTCACACATTCGGAAGAAATAACCTTCTGTGCAGCTCATTTGGCAGAGTGTCTGTCCGGCACGGGAAAGGTACATGGTTCAAATCTCGCAGCAGGTTATATCTGTCTCTCCGATTCCTAATGCCGATTGGTGCATTGTCCGTACATCTTGCTTATCAGCAATGTATATATGATCTGTTATGAAATTGTGTTTCACAACGTTTCGATTGATGTGGTATCTTTAATCGTCTGCAGATGACCTATGAACTTCTTCTCATGTTGTTATACTATTTACTAGTCGTCGAGTACTCTAGTCATCTAATTGAAGGCCTCTCTCGTCGGTGCGGTTAGAGGTGATGACTCACACTACTAGATATATATATATATATATATATATATATATATATATATATAGCCTGTGGGAGAGGGGGGGATCAACAACTTACACCCCTCTTCTCCAAAGTACCTAATGAGGAAAGTTTGTATTTTAATTGTTTTGCCACGTAAGTACAGGGTAAACTCACGCCAAACCTACTGGCACAGTTTCCAACCAATGCTAATGGTGCGTTAAAACTGTAGTCTGCCTAAATATGACAAACCATAAGAGGATAAGAGAAGAATGTTTTCTCGCAGAATCGTTACACATAATTGGACAAGTGATGGATCGATTTTTGTATTATTTTTAGTTCCATATACGTCGTTGATACACCCTCTGGGAGAAGACGTCGTCATATAATTTATGAAAGTAGAATATCCGACATGCGGAAAAACCGGTAGGACATAATTTTATTACATAACGTTTGTGCATTGTAATAGTAAAATATGCAGCAAATTATTATTTCCCCTGTAATAAAACAATATTCTGATAGTATTTTTACAAACTAACAATGAGTTTATACATAAATATGAGTAATACTTTTTGAATGGCTGTTTTGAATTTATCGCCCGGTGCCACACAGTTGCTGCCTCATTTGGTATACATTCTAGGTATACCCTTTGATTATTTAAACTAAATTAACTAACGGGTCAGTTATGATGTATTATAATTACTAGAAATATCAAGTTCATGCTTAACCAAATACCATGGATAGTTTGCAAACTATCTAAAAACCCTGGATAGTTTGTGTCTGTACTTTGGGGACAAATATAGGAGGGTCACGCATTGTTCAGGTTTGACTATGCGGTGTGATTTCGATGTAGTGATTTTGATGTTGCAAAAAAGTACACAGTAGGCTTAGGATTCTCGATCAGCGCAGACAGAAAATAAATAAAAGACGATAAACGTCACTTCAACATCTCAATGAATATACTTCTAAACCCGTGTTATAAACTGCTATGTTTTGAAATATAGAAAACGATTTATGGATTTCTAATCTTTTATTAATCGATATTTAGAGAAATTCATTTTGGCGTCGCACTAATGGAAACCGTTTCTAACCACAGCTAGTGCATAATCTACAACTACTTTTGTTGCTGTTTTATCCATTCACGTATTAATAAATGGTGAAATACAACGGGGCTAATTTGTATCCCTTGTTTTAGGAACTACTACAGATTACTACATTTCAATTGAAAAATAATCTAGAATGATTTTGAAATTGCGTTTCAGTCACTTAAAAAATATTGTCAAGTGGGTTGACTCGTTTTTTTTTAAAATTTTAGTCAGATGTTAGAACTGTTGTTCCATATGAAGCAAGTTTATATTATAGACAATGAAGTAGAGTTTTGGACTTCCATTCCCTTGATTCCTAACTGACTCTCATACCTATGTTAATGCCATATAAGAGAAAATAACGACATACCTAGATGGTTGAGAATTTGACTTCGCTCACTAGCTGAATTCTTAAATCTTACCTGGCTCTTCTTGAAAGTCATTGTCTGTGATAAATGCATAACCTTCATCGATGCTTCTCTTACTAACTGATTTGTTCACGAAGATCTCGGGAATGCTTGAGTTTTGTGTAGAATTTGTATTGTTAGAAGTGCTGTCTCCGCTCCCAAATTCAAAGTATACATTGGAGCTGTTAGTTGTATTGTGATCGAAAAATTGATCATCCGACGGAATTTCTGTTCCACTTTTGTTATGTTTATCAGCTTCAATTTGGTGGTATCTCGAATATTTCGGTCCTCCCACAAGTGGATCGATACTGAAACCGATTGAAAAATTATAATAATACATATATAGCCAAGGCTTCAGAATATCATACTACGAGTTGCTTGAATCAGCATCCGAAACACAAAAAACCGATATTAAATACACAAATGTCAGTGAGGAAACAATCAGAAATTTTGTGCAAGCAGGACTTGAACCTGTGTCTCCAGGTGCTGACGCCGTAGCCACTTGGCCACCAAACCGCGGTGACCAGACGATCGAAAGTGTCTTGTGAGGTACGTTCTCGTACACGCCATTCATCTCTTCGAATCGTAGAAGTGTTGGGGGATTTAAGGATCTACTCTACAGTAAAAAAATTAATTCTACTGAGTTGGACGTGAATTCGTAGCATTTTTGTCCCATATATTATTATAATTAATACCTGAAATTTCTCTCGTAAGCCCCATTTTCAACTCTAGCTCCAAGATGGGGTTTTCCTTCCCACATGAATATGTAATAGATTGACAATAAAATGGCTGCCATCGAGACACTGAGTACGTAAGCCATGACTGTCAGAACTCTGATTATTTTGGGGGTTGGTTTTGGCTCAAACATTGCCTCCTGTTGTTTGGGGGACATAGGAGGAGCCTCTGGAGATTCCGGGGAACTGTCCGGATTTATATCTTCTTGGGACGACATTTCCAGTTCTGTTATCGAGATGGTGTTACTTTTGGGTGAATTTTTGAGTCATGGTGGGAGCAGCATCTGGAATAAAATCAGAATACACTTCAACTTGATATCGACCTTGAGTCATGGTATCTGTGTGGGAAGCAAAGAGGAGAAGAGGACCTATCAATACATGAGGATTTGTTCGAGTTGCGAATTTGTTTAATGATAACAAGAATAATACTTTCTTTTGATCTTGAAATATTTCGCAGAACTCTGTTTCTATACGCATCACTCGTACTATACATTGCAATTAATATGAGCTGGAATGATGTCCGCTTCTCCCCAGTGGAATTGCTAGTTTTAAATTTATCCCAATAATGTAAACAAAAATGTTTAAGCGCACCGAAATTGTAAATTCCTATTTGCTCTAGATTCTGATATACTCAACCGTACATAACAAATACAGCGTACAGTGTAAGAGAGATCTAGGCAATCTATAACAAACGCCTTCTATTCACTGCAAAGAAAAGTCTAAAATGAAATTATATTCATATAATAAATCGGAGTTATTGAATTTTTTTCAGATTTTAACATTTGAACCAACATTGTAATAATTACTTTACTACAAAATATTTTTGATCATTAATTATCAAAGATGAAGGTAGATTGTAGATGCTCTTACTTGGTGAAACTCGTCCATCATGAAACTGTGTGTTAAATACACAATCCTTTTATCTGAAAGATGAAGGTCGCTACGTCATAGGTTCATCGTTTGTTCTAGTCAATGTAACTTGGTTTAATGTTAATGTGACCCACCATGTGGAAGATCAAAGCATCTGCCTCTATAAAATCGAATTATGATTTCTTATCCCTTAGTAGGCTGTGACCTGGTTTGGTTGAGTATGCTTCAGACAAATATCTAATCTATACTTATGAGTAAACGCCCCTCCAAAAAGAAACCTTGGCTTCATCATGCTGTAGAGACGCAGTCACAGCAAAGAAAACGGTACAGGAAATGGAGGGCAACTTCTACCACAGAAAGTCACTTCAGTTTCATGGATCACGGCAAAGAGGAGCAGAACCAGAAAATTAACATCAAACTCCTCTCAAGTCCTTACCCGTCCAGATCAGGTCTGTAGTCAGAACTTCTGCTATCCGACCTCAATTTGGGGCCATAACTTAAGGGAGAGCCCTTGACAAGCCTCTGAGCACTTACCTGACTACTTACGCTATCTAATCGTCATATTATCATTCAGAACCATCGAATACATAAACCTCCAAACAAACCACTGTATCAAAATCATTATTCTGATAAGTGTCAGTATCTACTATAATTATGCTAAACTGCACTTTCTGGAAATAAAGTTCGATTTAACGTGCAGAAGACTAAGACAAGAACATCGAAAGAGGGAGGCCGAACTGTCTCTATTCTATAGAAATTATCATGACAGATAAAAAAATATCATTTAGGAACGAATATAACTATCGTCTTCTTTAAAATACAAGATGAAGCATGAAATGACAGCACTGTGACCGCCAGGGAGTACGAACATTCAAAAAAGTAATCAATCGATCAACCGACGAAATTATTCATAAATCAATAACAATGTTTAAGTGTTATCGTAATACATGGTTCGTATTTCGAGGAAGCCACTTTCTACAAATGCGAAAGTTACTGCATATATCATGCTGATATATGCAGTAAAATCCCGAAATTATAAATGAAATAAGACAGTCAAACTTACTGGACCAAAACAACAGTTTCTCGTTTAGGGGTAAACTCGCAAATCATGCATCACAACTTCATGATCACTTCAGAGACGCGGTAATATGTATCCGCCAAGTTGTGCTAAACTGAAAGCTTTCGCGGAATAGACTACACGGACGCCGCTAACGCTATGCCGATGTTCAGTTGTTATCTTAATTGGCGTCGCGGCGCATATGTAAACAAGTAGGCTGCGACGTGGTTTTGATGTGTGTGTATAACTTGTTGAGCCATATGCTCTTAATGCCTGTTAGAATATTAAAGATTACATCGCCATTGGTTTGGATCCAGCAAACACAATGTGTTCCACAAAAAATACCATCCTTATTAGCATGATTGATCTTTTTTTTTTGGAGGGGGAAAGCTTTTATAGCCGAAGTGTGGGAGTCTCCACCGGCTACCCACAACCGTCATGATTACACAGTAGTAGTTGGTACACCCGATGGCATACCCACTAAAACCCAAACCTCCGAACGCCAACCGCCACCGCGGAACTGTTTAACACATTACTTCACGGTGGCAGCCTTGTAGCTAGCGCCTACAATCAGGTTTGCTCAACCCATAAGAACCAGACTGCGGGCACTATTGCCAGCGCCCACAATCAGGCTCGCATGTCTTGGGCCACCTGCTGTAGGGCCCTTTCCTCTGATTTTTTCTCCCGTAGAACCATCTCTACAAATCCCGCCACAGCATTCCAATTCTGAGGGAATCGAACCATGCAGTTCACTATGGTATCTGGCGTTACAACTTGTCCCAGAATCATCATCATTAATGCCCTCCACACGTTCCACCTTTCGCAGGTAAAGAACGTGTGTTCTGGTCCATCCACTGCACCTGGACAATAAGTGCAGTTAGGCGAGTCGAGTAGAGTCCTTTTGTGTAGGTAGCTGTTGAAGTGACCGTCCTAAGTAGGCGGAGGATTGCTCTGCATTGAGGATGCACCGGTCTTGAGGATCACATACTTTCCTAAAGTTTTGTGTAACTTTTCGTCCAGACCCAGTTGTTGAATGTGTGATGTTAATGTGCTTGGGGCGTTTCAGTTGTATGCGAGATCTGTATATCCAGATATATTGCCAGAATAGGTGTTTTGAACGTCGTTGTCATTGGGGATAGCGATATCAATTAAATAGGCAGCTTCATTGTTAATTTTTGCAATGTCTACGTATGAGTACATTCCAAATATATAGTATATTCTTAATCTTTATCTTTTTGACATGCCATGTGAACTTGTTATACTATGTAATTTGGCCAAATAAATACTACTACTACTACTACCAGAATTCGCGATATTTTTGTGTCAACATTTTAGTGTTGGTAGAAACCACCTTTTTGAGCAAATTTAACTGGATTTTCTGGCGGGCCATTGTGTTCTTTTCACAAAGAAGGGAAGAGGACTAAGGGCGGCGACAATATGCACGTATATGCAACCAGTAAAACGAATATTTGTACACGTCGAACGTAGGGACTTTGGCGTTGAATTTTGCTATTTGGTGTCTGGTTTGGTTATATTTCATTTTGGGAGCATACTTAAAATAGGAAGTCGACCTGGATCTACAAGTGCACAGTGCAGTGTCTAGACAAAAACTATAGTGTTTTGGCGAGAATATGGCAAAAACGTACGATTATCTGTTTAAATTGTTACTCATCGGTGATTCAGGGGTAGGAAAGACATGTGTGTTGTTTCGCTTTTCTGAAGACGCATTCAATACCACATTCATATCAACGATAGGTGAGTCAGAAAAGGATTTTAGTTTTTAATAATACATTGAACCAGTAGGCCTTCGTTGAAATATTGAAAGGTATATTCAAACAAAGAACACAAACAGTGTCTTTCTATTTTGTATTGGACACTTTTACCACACCTATAAAACGTCTTGTTCCAAATTATTTTGATAATTTAATTGGATGCCCAGTTTTGAATAGAATTGTATGTAATTAAGAAAATCGTATCTTTGTGGAATGCGATGACTAATAACACTTTTTTTGTATAGCCGCATAAATATGGTAGGGTTCTCAATCTAAACAATGTTCATGCTGTTTATTTACCACAAAAACTAAATATTTATAGAACTAAATTTCATTTCAGGCATTGATTTTAAAATAAGGACAATTGATTTGGATGGAAAGAAAATCAAACTGCAAATATGGTAATAATAACTTTTTCACTTCAGTATATAAAATATTAATGATTTCCATTGCTATTGAAGGGACACAGCTGGCCAAGAACGATTCAGGACAATTACAACAGCTTATTACAGAGGGGCAATGGGCATCATGCTAGTTTATGATATAACCAATGAAAAAAGCTTTGAAAATATCAAAAACTGGATTAGAAATATTGAAGAAAATGCTTCTGCAGATGTTGAAAAAATGCTGCTAGGTAACAATGCTACTACTGCTGGTCATCAGGCTATCCAATTATTATAATAATATCTGTATATGGGGTCATCTTAAAGTGAAGGGTATACTTTAAAGTTATACAATTTTGAGTAATCAAGAAGGTAAATGGAATCTAATTGCTTCAATAATTGAATTTTGTTATATCTACTGCTTGATGTGGATTCACATCTAATATGATGAGATTTGTAATTCGGTAGTCATTTCGGTAACTGTTACTGGTGATGATGGCAGATGTTACATTATGATATTCCACAGATTCTGAACCAGCATGAATTATTTGGCTGCTTATCATACTATATAATATTTTTCAAATTTAGGTAACAAATGTGAGCTGGAGGACAAGAGGCAAGTATCAAAAGAAAGAGGCGAACAACTTGCTATAGAATATGGAATAAAATTCATCGAAACAAGTGCCAAAAATAGCATCAGAGTGGAAGATGCATTTTTCACATTAGCTAGGGATATTAAGGCAAAAATGGAAAAGAAATTGGTAAGTACAAAGTTCAGAACAAAATGCTATCTATATGTTTTACAGGGTGACCAAAAAGTACTGATATTGCCAATTTTCTCAAAACAAATACCAGAAATAAAAATAAAATACTACAAATGATGTTTTTTGGAAAAGATAATTGATGATCATGAGGTTGAAGGATATTTTGAGCTAACAGCTTGTAATGTTCAAATAGGAACCATAGTTTTGGAAATGTATTTCCAAAGAGTGTTATAATTCCAATATGCTATAAGAATTGTTATTATTATTAATTGTAGCATCTATATGTGTATTTGGCAAACAATCTAATACAGCAATTTGTAGTATCCCATACTCAAAACGTGCCTGGCAATTATTCAAGTTTATATTTACAATAGTCAAATTATTTTATTCTCTGCAGACCATTGTCTTGTGATCATTCAAACATAATTTCAATATTATTAATTCATATAAGTGGGTAAATTCCTTTTTGTAAAACCAAACTAAATTATTCAGTTGAAAATTGTTTATTTGTGTATCTGAATCATGGAAGAGTTCCTCCAATTAGGAGCATCTATAATCCACAGGATAATGTCTTTAAATATAATATAAATATTTAATTTATTGGGTGTGTGAAATATGTCTTTTTCATGACCATTAAATAAATTCTTGTGTGTTCTCTAGGACTATTATGGATATAGTATTTTGAAATATTCATATCAACAGATCTATGAAACAGATTAAAAGAGGTCCAAAATTCAAATGTGCCTGACAAAGTGTTTCCTCCATAGCTAAATGCATCCATATAGTTGAGCTTTCACTCTATATAAAGGGTGTGATCTGAAAGTAGTAGGACTGAATTTATTTTTTTTCATGAACTAATTGATACAAATCCTTAGTAGTTCTCAAAATAGCAGCTCGGACACAATGCCTATAACGCGATTCCTTATGCGCTTACGCCTACTTGTCCAGAGGAGAGAGGAGTAAGTCCTCCAAAGCAAGATCTGGACTGTAGGGGGTGGGACAACGAGTCAACCAGGTGCCTCACGAGCAGCGAGTTGTTGTGGTGAAGCTTCCAAGAATTTGTTGCGCAACCTATCAAGCACGTCCACGTCCATTCACAGTTTGTCCAGGGGGTACAAACTCCCTGTGAACCACACCAAGACATCTCCGTAGGCGCCGTCATCATTCCGAAGATCTGTGTTGCGTTTTTCCCGAGTTTGAAGCAGAATTTATTGGCGTGTCTAGATTTTTCTTGATCTTTGAACACGACTACACTTTTTAACCGAGGTCGATGTGCCTACTTGACCGCAGGCGACTGGAAAAAACATCGGTCTCATCAGAAAGCTCCCCATTAGCACGCCCAGATGGTTCGTCCGCCCTCCAGCTCTCCATTCGCGTTACAGAAATCCAGTTTTACTACTTTTTGATCCTAACCTGTACAGTTTATTAATTATATTGATCTGTGTGTATAATTTACCAGTTATTTCGAAGAAAAATTTACAATTAATAGGACAAGCAATTGAGGTTCCATCAATCAAAATTCTATTTTTGAAATGTCATTAATTACGATATAAATTATTATATATGATAAGTCGTTCTCTGTCCCAATGAATTCAATCAGTTTTAGTTTAACACTACCCTCCGGTTTTCTTTACTAATTACTTCTTGTTTTTCCTTGCACTCTTTCCACTACTACTACACTACCACTACTGGCAGAAGGTAAATAATCTTTGAGGGAAATGTTGCATGTCTTTAGGATTTTGGTTATTGTGTGCATAACTTCTGTATTCGGCTATGACATACATTATCCATTATAACCTGTTTTCTGGTTGGTGATCATCGACAAAAAATGCATTTTCATCACATAAATATCTCATTTACATAGAGAATTTATCTTGGTCCATAGTATCATTTGATAGGTGTCACTGTTATCTTATTGGGAATTTTTCGGCGGATTGATAATACTAATATTAATTGATTCGCGGGTCTTTAAGATTTTTAGGCATTTCAATAATTCCTTAACAAATAGGAAAATCTCATTCTCAGAAAGCTTGCGTGGTAATCAACCAATTGCCTATCCATGCATGATGTTAAGCAACAATTTAATCACTTTACTTCCCACACATAAGCATTTTTTTTAAAACGGTTGGATTCACTTTGAATCCTCAAATATTTTCGGAGAGTTCAAATACGTTTAGAAAAGGATCAATAATTCCCTTATTTCCCTTTTTTTCTTTATGACCCTTTGATTCATATGATCATATCACATCTGTATTTATGCTGTGTTGACTTGCATGTATTATTCCTTATCAATCTTATCATATTATATGTAACTTGTCATTTAGTTGGTTCTTCAAATGAATATTTTTCATATAATATGAATGAATCTATTATATTTTCTATAGGTTGCGAATTTAAACCACATACGCTTAGTTATATCTTGGCAACATTGGGCCACATTGTACATCATCCCCTGGGGCTGTTGAGGAATGGTGTCCAGGCACCCAAAACTGTAAAAGGTGGCTATATGACCCAGCAGAGCATCCCTTATACTGGCCATAGAGCGCCAGTGCTCTCCCAGAATGGATTGATAGAAAAGCTGTCTCATCTTCCTCATCCTCATATTGAAAAAGTGTTTCCTTAGCTGACACTGTCCGGTTACAATGCCAGTAGCAAAGCACAATGGTTGTCTGAACATGGAGAGGTAACATTCAGCTACTTCTTCAATAGGATATCTGAGGAATTTTCTAGCAAATAAGCAATCAAGATTGTCATCTCACAGACTTTCGCCTCAGCAGCCCCCTTTGCCAATCGGACAGCTGTCGTATTGCCTTTGGACAGTGAGTGTCCTTTGATCCAACCAACTGTAATGTTGTTGTTGGTAGAGGCATTCACGAGTGCCTGGTGGCCATCCAGTGCCAATCTCATTGTTAGCGTGTGACCCTGCAGTCGTGTGTCGTTTTAATTAGTAGCCAGTAGAAAATATAATAAACGGGAGGGGATAACCATGGGATAAGTTTCAGAAATTACGCTGATGAATTAATTCACTTTGCTCTCCATTAGGAAGCGAGCAATCCACCGAAAGGGGGTCACCAGCTGCGTCCCTCAGAGCCCCAGAAAAAGCCAACCAGTTGGCTATCGCGATGCACCATACTCTGACCGCCATCTAGCTGCCAACGAAGGGACTAACATCGCCGTCTCACGCCCCCGACAACTTTTCGAAATTATTTGACCGTTTGTATCAATACGCCTAATTTTCATGTACATCTGGACAAAGTTTTTCTTATTTGATATTCTCTACATATCTACGGAACCGCAAGTCCAAACCGTTTGATCTAAATTGAGTAAACATAGAGGTATTACAAATAAAGTGACGGTAAAGGCTGGAATCAATATGACAGCTTTCTGTTAACTAATCACAGGTTTTCAGTACAAATCAGTTATTGAAAGTTTGGAAATTGGTGATTTTGTTTACACCTATACAGTGGCGTATTTAGGATTTTTGTTCGGGGCAGGGGGTATAGGATAGGAACACTGAATAGAACTACTACTAGTACAGCAGATTTCCAACTTGCTTTTAAAAAAGTTTAAGGAGGATGCTTTGACCATACTAGATGACTAGTGAAAGAGCAAAACTGTTATTGTAGATGGTTTTCCTGTGTAAACTTCCTAGACATTGGCGACTGTAATGCTGTTTTGCACTATTTGTAACATCTCAGAGTGAAATTGTGAGTTAAATAATTCCATACGCTGTGAAATTCAATAAATGATGTCTGTGGGATAAATCCATCCAAGTGATTTTGTTCATGTGATGTATTATTTATACATTGAAGTGTGTGTGTTGAAGTTTATCGTAGAATTCAACAGCTAAGCAAGATATATTAATTTAAAAAAATGATGGTCGGAAAATTATTTTATTACTGTATTTACCTTCTCACCATCTAGACTCTCTGTTCTTTCAACTGAATTACACTTTATAATTATTGCACAAAATCTATTTTATGTGTGATTTTCTTTCTGTAGGCTTCCAGGTGAATTTAAATTAGATCAACTGTATGATTAGGTTCTTTTTACATTGACGGGGTCACCAATATGGGCGGTCAATTTGCTTCAGTACAACTTGAATCATACTAGAGCAAAATCGATACAGTGTCTGCTATTGAGAAGTTACATAATGTTTGTTGATATGTGCTTTGAACGAGTAAGCAACTGAGAAAGACGATGATTTGTAGATGAAAACAATCTTTATACCCAAAGGGTACAGAAAATATTATTTTCGAGATATGAACTGCATTTGGTCAGTCTGGTCTAGTAAGTGGGATCATAGTAGAAATCTCCAAAGAGCAAGTAACATAATATCGTTGCAAATATACAAGATCCCCTCTCATTTGCGTGTTATTCTCTAAACTGCATCATAGAGACACTGAGGAATAAACACTTCTGCTGTTTCTCAGCAGCTGCTGCAATTGCAATAATCTTGAACGATGTTCTGACGCCTGGTCATTCATCTTGAGTATGTGTAATTTTCATTGAAGTTATATTGTATGGAGGTCTCAAATAATATATTTTTTGTTATTCTCGTGAGTTGAACTGGCTGATAATTTCCAATAAATATAATAGGTAATAGAAATAGGAACATTGCTTACAAAATATACTAGCAAAAAAATCCCGCAGATGTCATAACTTTTAAGTTTAGCGGTAACAGTTGGACTGGCGTTTATTATTCTTATGTTAGCGTTGATTGGAAGACGGGTGATTCGATAAACGAACAGGCATATTATTAGCCTTGTTGATGAATACTTAATATGTGATTAAGGGTAAGTTTTTTACCGTTTTGTATTTATAGGTATATTTATATATTTCTGCACATTTTCGTAAAAAATACATATAAGCGCAAAAACCGAAAAAACATTAAACTGGTAACAGTCTAGTAGCCTCATGTATGTATATACTGGAATGGATGCTTTCTCTTGATTTCGATTTTATCAACACAGCTGCATATAGGATGATCTTCAGATAGTGCCAATCATTGTGGAATATGGACAAACTATCTAATTTTTTAAATTCGTTTAACTGAATTTCAGTTTTCGCTTCCTGGTGTTATTGTTATATTTGTTTGTTCTATAATTGTATTTTGACAGGCATTGTTATGTTAGCGAAATATTTATTAGCGTTGCTAAGCTTTCATTTTTTGTTGATAAATTAAACTAATACATGTGACGTACTTTCTACAAACTCATTCATTTATAATTTATTATATAGTCGGTGTATATTTTTTTAAAAAACAGTTCGTGGAATTTCAACGTATTGGATACATTCCATTGCTTATTTCTAACCACTAAACTGGAAGTAAGATCGGAAGATACGAGCTGATATATTCATTAGCAAAAAGTTATTTTTATTCATTTGATATTATTTAAGAACAATTTAGATTTTGTACATTTATATTACATTAGCGGAAAACAAACAACTTTCAAGACCTATTAGTTATAGTTTTCACAAACTAAGTGTAAATAAATCGTATATAATTTTCCTACTGGCCTATTATTGATCCCAAGCCCCTGAGATCAGTTTGAAAACTGTATCTGAGTAACTGATAGGTGAAAAAACAGTTGTATTAGGTCGGACATTCGGACAAGATTTGACCCCGTTACAGTAGAAAAGTCGTTTACTATCTATGTTTCACTCTATCTCATGGATAAACGGTCATACCTAAAGGGGATTCTGATAAGCCATTTCTAGTAGTTGTCTTTTTCCCTGAATCATGGCCAAATATATATTCATGTTTAACACTAGATTTACGGATGTTGATTATGTACCTATTTTTACTGAAGTGAGCCAATTTGACTCATACTATGAAATTGAAGTTTTTTACAAAAAAATAGCTCCAAATCAATTTAAATGAAATGTTTATCAAAAAATTCATGGTAAACATTTTTTACATACATACTCTCTTTTTGAAACACATTTTCCGCAAACATTTCTATTATATTTAGTACAATAGTTTGAAGATCTGTTTCTTTTGCATGATTGTTGAACTTGACAATTCTTCCGTGCGTCAGTAGCGTGAGTTTCTGTCATTGGAATAGAAGTGTTCTCGACTTCTTCTCTACATTTACTTCATAGCTCTTCAGTCAATTGGAAAATAAAATCTTTTCGTGAAATATTTACTTGTGTCGTCTCTTTATATTATTATTTACTTCACTGCACGGCTCACACGCGATGTATAAATCGAAATGATGACAGAAGTGGGTAATAATGTAGCGAAAACAAGTGACAATCAAAGAAACAAAATCACAGGCGACTTGACTGTTGCCCAGGCTGTTAAACTATTAAACCATTCTATGAGTCAAATTGGCTCACAACCGTGAAAATAGGTATACTACATTCGATAATGCGAAATGAAGGGGTGTGTGGGGAAGAGGAATGAACGTTTACATATATTTCATTACTTAACTAAAAACGAACGTATGATTTTAAAAAGTAATATTAAAGTTTTATATATATATATATATAGTGATCAAATTTTTAATGAGTCAAATTGGCTCGGTCCGTAAATCTAGTGTTTATGATCATACGAATATTGACGACCACAGCAATAGAGTACTCCCATCACTACATCGCTGTTAAAATCTTTATTGTCAAATGTCAAGATTCAGTGATGCCAACCTAGGAAATATTTAGACCCACAATACAGAAAAAGGACTATGGGCATATAATGGAAATTATTAAAATAATATATAATCAAAATTTTGTGTTTCAGGTTCCTGCAAAGGCATAGCTGGCGATATTGATGTCCGTTTGTGACTTTATAACACATACCACAATATAGATACGTTTTATGTTATATTCATCAATGTAGAGAGCTGAAACGAATACATTTTGAATCATGTTCCTCGTTAGTCAGACAAAGTAGATTTTGCAGTCATTCTCATTCAAGATAATCTCAGAGTGCATGCCGAGGTAGTCCCGTTCTATATATCGGCTACAATTCGGTGAAGTACAAAATACAATGAAATAAAACACTACACTTATGTACACGACCGTATTTTCCCTACATTTCCGATCGTCATTCAAATATAGTGCAAATTTGATAATAAATTAGGTATAAATTACAAATAATTGAAATATAGGGATTTTCTCAACCTGCTTCTAGAAGATTTGAACAGAGCAGATTGGCAACACTGTAAGTGAAAGCGTTGTAATTTTTGGTGGTTACTGGTTTATTAATTTTGGAATCGCTCAGTTGTTATAAAAAATAGCTGTATGGTGGTTCACTATCCACTTCAAGGTGTTATTCGAAGCTTGCAAGCCCACGTAGTATTTAAAAACAAAAAATGTCCTATCAGCTATATAGGAATACAACTTTGGGTCACACTCTTCAAGAGAGTTTGGACGAACTAATACAAGTAAGACTTGAGGATATATACATAATTTCCACATTATTGTATAATTTTTAATTTACTCAACAGTATGGCCAAATAACACCACAGCTTGCATGCAGAGTACTCCTCCAGTTTGACAGATCAATTAACCAAACTTTAGCTACCAGAGTGAAGTCGAGGATAACATTCAAGGCAGGAAAACTGAACACATACCGTTTCTGTGATAATGTCTGGACCTTCATGCTCAATGATGCTGAATTTAGAGAGGTTCAAGAGATCACAAAAATAGATAAAGTGAAAATTGTCGCCTGTGATGGGAAAAGTAAGTTTGTCCTTTAATACTGTAACTATAATTGTGTAAATTGTAGATGCTTGATATGTTTATCTGCGTAACTAGAACCTAACTATAATGTTGCTTATTACCTCATGCTTTTTCAGATGTCAGTGAGGAAGGCAGTTCAAAGAAATGAGCAGGGTGGTAGAATAATCATATGTAATTTTGTATGTATCTATGTATGTTAGTATGAATTTATGAAAATATTTTGTTGTACTCTGATTGACCTCTCATTTTATTACATTTGAGAATTCTGGTAAATATAGGATATTTATATGTTAAATAATATAGAGATATGAATGTTTCATGATTCTCCCTGATTATCCAATATCCAGATGCAGAGTAATTATGGATTAAACTACAAAATGTGACAAGTCTTGACACTGATGTGAATTTGATAATTTTTTATAAACAAAATTTCATTAGGATAAAATCAGGGTTGTAAATACAAGAAAAACAATATGATAATCTCCAGTCGGAGCCTCAAAAATCCTGCACAAAAATGAAAAATCACATGGATAAACACATGTTGAAAATAAAATTAGAAGACTCTTCTAGAATATTCACATATATGTATCAAAACAGTATTATGTAGTATTTACTTAATTTTTATTCATATGGGTAACACAAATCTACATAGATATATGAAATCTTTAGTCTACAACTACATAAAAAAGCAGTGATAATTATAGTGTTATAATTACAATTGGCAATGAAATAAAGCATCTGTAACTCTCAATTTTAATAAATGGTGTATTTCATAAACAATATTATCCTACACTTCAATCATACTAAGTCTATGCTGTGTTAATAAGGCAACATCAACCATAGCTTCAGGAACAAGTAACTCTGCGATAGAATACTTCAGAGATTCTTCATATGCATATAAAATACTGGTATCATATATCATCATTTTGCACATTGCAAGTGCTTGAATACAGTTTCTGATCCTCCCAATTGTCTCCCTCTCTTGACGGGGCACTACTTCCTCTAAGTTTTGCACAAATCCACCTACACTATCCTCAGAGTTGTTTATCACAGGGCAAATCCATATGAAACCATTATTACCCAAGATGACACTTGCACCAACTGGTAAGTTGTGAAAATGTGTTTTACTTCTTTTGATTAATGAAGGGAATACTTTTAAAAGTACACCTTGACCTAATTTACCATAACGTAAACTTCTTGTGTGCAAGGATAATGTTCCATCGGAATGGACAGATTGTACTTCAGCACTTATTAGGTCACCTTCTTGCAAATATTGTCGCATCATATGCTCGTCCTCAACTGATCTACGCCTTAATTCTCCACCTGGTAGATTTACTGACGAAAGTAAAAGTATAGAGTCTAACTTGGCATTTGTATCCACTTTCCATCGTTTTTGCTGTACTTCTGTTATCCTACCAACTACAATATCACCCACTTCACCATTATACCTACTCTTGAGAGGTTTTATAGATATAAGATTGTTGACTTGTTCTCTTACACCAGCCACGGAAGACTTTAACTCTCCATTGTCTTCATAAGTACCGTGCCCTCTCATGAATTCATTTTGTTTTGTTATAGTTTCTCCAGGTGTGAATATTTTCGGGTATCTCTGATTTTCGGCAATATTTGTGTTTACCCTTTGTGAGGCAAGGCGAATGTGGAACTTCTGTGACATGTTCACTTATTGGATAAAAGATTATATACAAGTAAGCCTTGGATCCTTATTCACTCTAGGTCAGTCTTAACCACAAACTCCACCTTCACTTTAACCTTATCTCTTGTGAGGCCCAACTAATTCAAAAAAGTAAAAAAAAGCCCAAGTAATTTTTAAATTCCATGCACCATGTATACCATTCTTTTGTGGGTTTCCATCACAAATATATAAGGTTAGTTTCCATCACATTCCGTAGTTTTTGTTATTTTGACACAAAATTTCGTTTTGTACCTTACCACAGAACATCAACATAGCCCTAAAATCGAATAGAACAAACCATGGAGTAACAAGTGGGGTGACGTGTAACTACACATTTTCTGGGGACACGTTCAGTAGTGGCGCACGTAATGGCTATTATCATAACCAGATCAAGCGATTTGACATACAACATTCTAAATCCATATCCATTCTTCACAAGATAAAAAATCATGGAAGCACACCCAGGAGCACCACATAGTTACCAAGCGTGATGGTAAGGATGCATCTTGAGTAAATGTTCGAAGGTACCGCTTACTTGAACATCCGATAATGGTACATATTTTATTTCCGACAGAGCTGCCTAGATGTTCATCCATGACCCTCTGCCGCTTCCACTGTTCTGGTACTAGTCAACTGTCAATAGTGTCAATATATTCTGTGTTGTGTGTTTGTAATTGTACCTTATATATTCTGTGATTAGAAGGGTGTCAATCGTCATGTTGATTGTGGGTGATTGTGTGTAATGTTTTACAATTTTTATAAAAAAATCTTTATTGTTTGGTATACCCGCATGACAAA
Source organism: Bruchidius siliquastri (assembly GCA_949316355.1). Lineage (NCBI taxonomy): Eukaryota > Metazoa > Arthropoda > Insecta > Coleoptera > Chrysomelidae > Bruchidius > Bruchidius siliquastri. The sequence goes on from OX438536.1 coordinate 26,183,804, forward strand.
TATTAGTTGTACCCAGTTAATAGTTTAATGAAAAATTCTTGATCTTAGGTGAGTTACCAAGTTTTTTAACATATACAGTGAGTTGCGATAACGGGACTATTAAAGTGCTTCATTTATTTGGGTATATGTACAGTTAACTTTAAGATGTGTTTTGTATCAAAACTACCTAATAAGTTCAATGGGAATTTTCCCGTAACGTGCGAATTTTTATTATCTCATTTGCATACTTGCATTCCCAAAATATTCCATGGGCTTATGACTAAAATGATAATTTGTTATTATAGGGCAACCTACATAGGAATTGACATGGATGATCAGGGCCCTGAAGTAACATTTATGTTCCAGTTTGGACTCATCAGAGACGCTATGACTGTTCAGCAGTCATTGCTGAACCTGAAAAGCATTAAAACTCTTGCATGTGATTTTATAAACTCAAAGGTAAAAAGTGATCCATTACCAGAACATAACTACCAAAATTGGAGCAATCGAATGTTCAGACAAGGAATGAGCTTAAGTTTTGGCATTTGCTATATATATTTTTGCACTCAAAGTAATTTTGTTTAACCTGTAACTTGACACTACCCAACATGATCTAATGCACTGAGCACTCAATGGTGAGACATATAGTGGTTGACTGAGGGATTTTTGTGAGTATGCCAAATGTGGAGAGCCACACACATCAGGTAGAGCTGGTGGTTATAGAGAAGCAATATCCAGCAAGCTTCTTTGCTAGAAAGCTAGGCTATAACTAAATTGCTGGGATGGACAAATTCCTTATCCCTCCAAATGATTCAATGTAGTTTTTCAAGATACAGGCTAAGAATACATTCCTAAAATGATTGTGGGATTATGGTCTTTTATTTAATTCATATATCTAATGAATCATTGTACATTTTCAGATTCCTGATCATGGAATAAACAAAATAGAAGATCGCTTATTGCTATTCAGACATGCATACAATTCGAATAATATATTGCAACTTGTCAATTCAGCATCTGATATTGTGGATGAAACACTCATAGAGATTGTTTTAACTGGAAAAGGTAATAATATCAGGAATACATGTGACTTATGAAATCTTAAACATATTCCATAATTTCAGTCACCACAAGTTCCATACCAGATATAACAGTAGTGAGACCTCATGCGCTATCTGTACATTCATACAAGACCCCAACATTTTGTGATTTCTGTGGAGAAATGCTCTTTGGATTGGTGAGACAAGGTTTGAAATGTGAAGGTAAGACCGACAACTTGCTCAATATAAGAACTTGTTTATTTGGAATTCATACAAATATAAAAGTGATCAACTTCACAGTTACACCAAATAAATTTTGAATAATTAATTTGCACTGTTTGGCTCTACCACTTGGTTGTGGGTACAGTGTTCCGCGCTTTGAGTTACGGGTTCCACATACTGGGCTACTGAGATGGGATTCCAGGTCTGGGTGTTCAGTTCCTAAACTGTAGTGCCGAGTCCTGATGTTTTGAGTTCCGGTTTCAGCTTTCCGAGTAGCGTTCTGGGTTCCCATTTCCGAATTTCAAGCTTAGGGTGCCTAGTTTCGATTTCGTGGTTTCGGGTTACGGGTTCGGCAGAGGCCATCTGTTCTAGGAAAAACTAATTTATTTCAAATTTTCTCATAGGTTGTGGTCAGAACTATCATAAAAGATGTGTAGTAAAGGTGCCAAACAATTGCTCGTATACCCTGCTAGATGACAAGCAGAGACGTCGGTCGACCCAAAATCTCCAAGTGCCCAGAAGCCCTTCTGGTGGATCTGGGGGTTCCAACACCTCCCTTGCTTCTGTTAATTCCACCCATACCGAAGATAGTGGGCTGGTAAGGCTAGCTAATTTTTTTACAGGGGTTTCTCTTGACTGACTGTATTTTTTGGGTCGCAATCTTTTCTTACAGTATACAGTACTTGTTTTGACACTGATTGGTATTTTTGAGGTACCTTTTTTGTTGAGTTTTAGTTTTCTGCTATTTTTTTAAAGAAATAATCAGGTATTATTGATATTCTCAAAATAAGGACATGCTTTTATTAAGATTATTCAAAGACACTTCCACCAAAAAAACATTGACATTGTCAAGTAAATGATATATTTTTTTTTGTAACTTATAGGTATATAGAAATGTGAAATTGTATTTTTATATTTAAAATGTAGATTCGATTTTTGAAAGTAAGATTAATGAATTTTCCTTACAAAATAATATGCCTTTTCAAAAGTTGATGTCACGTATTTACTTCTCATATACTGCAGATCATTTCAGTGCCAATTTTACATGTAATAGGAATGAAAAAAGTGAATTTAATTGTAAGACTACGTTTCGAGAAGGTAAAGATTCTGATAATCTTCTCTCTGCAAAAATCTCGCAGTCATCAAAGATAGGGATTTTATCCAAAACAATATCATCCACTTTCACTGTCACTATTCAGCATTACAGTAAGAGCCTTATTCAATTTATTTATCCGTTCATTGATTTATTAACTTCCTTGAACTATTTCCATTATTTTTCCGTGCAGACTGGGTTCTAAAATTATTATTGAGGGATACTCTGTAACACTTTTCACAAAAAAAAATAATATTAGCAAGTCCATACTTTGGAATGAGCAATTGCCAACAATTGATATGTTATATACCTATACTAGTTGTACTGATTCATGTAAATACCTTACTGCAATTTTTGGTGAAGTTTTATTATGCAATATAGATCAGAATTTTCATTCCCAGTATTATAAGATTTTATCTATAGAATTGTACTTAATCCGTCCATTTTGTTTTTTTATATATCTGGTGAAGGTTTTTATATTTTTATAAATGTATATTTTATACACTGTTAGACTCCATTAAATGTTTTGATAGTTTTGATTTGTTTTATTTTTTCCTTTTGTGTTTCATGATTTTTCCTGATATAGATGTGTCTTTCTACTAATTTTTATAGTTTGTTTGAAACAAGTGAGCCGTTTACTGTAAGAAAAGGTAATGCAAGATATTTGTGTAGTGAGTCAAGTATTTTTGCATTGAATATACAATGTTGGGTAATTTTATTTGATTTTGCAATTGGTAGTGACAGACATAAATGTGATTAAATTAAATGTGCTCTTTATTCTGAGTACATTCAGAGATATTTGATTCACGGAAAGACACAAATCCCCAGTGTCGTTGCTGGAGCCGCGCTATCGAGGTTCGCGCCAGGGGCGGAAAATCGTGGACTGAAAGGGGGAAATGCCTTCAATAGGGAATTTTTTTCCCTTCCTCATAATTCGGTGGGTTGGGTGGGCGCCATAGCTATCACACTTCATATCTCAATGAAGGGGAACTGCAATACAAGAAGCTTCGGATCGTGAGTTGCTATTTGTGGCAGCTCATGTAAAACTCAAATTTGCTTCATCCCATTCCCGAAACTATCAGATATATCGTAAACTAAAATATCTATTTCAAGTTTTTCCATAACTTCTTTTTGGTATATTTTAACGCAATAATCTTAATATGCCAATTATTCGGATATTATATTATATTTCTTTTAAATTCAATTTAAGATCACGTGTACTTCCCATATTCGCGAGTCAGGCCAAATAATGCTATATGCTGGACATATAGATACTCCAAAATTTCACTGGTCAACTGTGAAATCCATTTCAATGAAAAATTTCTTTAGATTGCGTTGAGAGATTTAACGTTTTTGGGAGCTACCAGTGAATTGTGGAAATTCAAGGTTCTTCATTTGACTTGAGAAATACAATACTAGCAAATTGTGGCCTCAAATTTTGATAATAATGATCTATAGAATAAGATTTATAGAATTTTAATTGACAAGCTGTAATAGTTTCAAATTGTGTCCCTACATATAAATTAGCAGTTACAGCAGAGAGCATAACAAATTTTCAGGCTTTTCTGTAATTTTATTTAAAATGATTCAATTTAAAAGTACAAAGATGAACAACATCAATAAGCCCTAACAACGAATATTTAACACTCAAGACCCAAATTTATGGCTCAATTTCCAGTGATTGTCCTGCGACCGATCGTTGAAGAATTCCAAATTTTAAAATCTGTTTGCCAGGTAAATTTGTTGAAACATCGAGATTCTCCTATCGAAACTAATCTGACAAGTTTAAAGTGAAAAATGTTAAGTATGGACGATAAAATCGCGATAATCAAAGTGGAGAAAAGAAATCAGATTTGTGTCGCGAATTTGGTTGAGTGAATTTGTACAATTGTGATAAATAAAGATAAAATCATGAAGAATTTCCTGGAAGGGAGGATATACATGGTTAGGCATTTTAAAAAATATGAATTTAGCTTATTTATCACTCGTAGTATTATTTCTAATCTGAAAACAGGGAACTTGTGAAAACTCTGCCCAAAACGTCAATTTGTTATAGCGTCAACAAACTCGCGGTCCCACGACAGTCGTTATAACCGGGTTCTTCTGTAATCCCTTAATTTTTTTGCTTATTTTGCACCTCAATAAATACTGTCGAAACAGTCGGAACGTTAGTAAAGATATTCATTCAATCGTAAGTGGTTTTAATTAGTAGCCATTAGGAAATACAATAAACTAAATAGACAACTACAGGATGGGTTTCAAAAGTTCCATTCACATTCACATTTTTAGTAACACAGTTTCGGAGTTCGATTGCCCGAGTATTTTCGTGTTTCGCAACGTTTCAATCGATATCCTCAATCGTCTTCAGGTCATTGTCTACCAATTCCAATAAACAACCATTTCAGTTCCCGAGCACAAACCGCAGCCCGTCGCTGGGTGGCAGGCCGATATGGATCGAGAAAGAGCTATCGTCCCGCGTTCGAATCCCGCACACGTTCGTCCTGCACACATACACCCGTCCGACTGTCTGCCAATACTGCCGAAAGCTACTCAAGGGGCTCTTCAAGCAGGGGCTGCAATGCAAAGACTGCAACTATAATGTGCACAAGAAGTGTTTGCAGAAGGTCCCCAAGGATTGTACGGGCGAGTTGCCTGGCAATGGACACGGTAAGTGATTTTATAGTCTGATAGGTATACGATGGTAATCGTCATTATTCTCGTCTCTGTCGTTATTTATATTTTATGTACGGATCAAAATATAGGCATTTTGCATTGTATGAATTGAATCTTTCAAATCTTTGAACCATTAGAAATCCACAGCTATGCAAAACATATCTCATCTAAAAGTACGGAAAGTTATTGATATCTAGGCTATATAGATGATAAAAGGTCTTTGACCAACACCAAACACATTTTGAGGTCTCTTCCCCCTCATAATCACCGACCATCAATTTGTGACACCTCCCATTTTTTTTTTAAATAATCAAGGATATCAGAAACGTCCATTTACAAAACGATTGATTTTTGTTTTCTTTTATTATGATAATTATGTGGCTACTGATATGATTTTCAAAAACTACTAAGCTTTTTTGTCCTTGTGATTTAGTTTCAAAATTTCATCACAAACCCATTCTTACATCCCGAGTTATAGAGGGGTCAAAGATTACCGCATAGACAGACAGACCGACGGAAATGAGATTTTTTTATGAGTATGTCATTAAAAATCGAGAAAACAATATTCCGATTTAGAAATTTCTCGTGATTACAATACTTTCTTCACCATTGGAGAGAGACGACTGCGGGCAGTCCAAGAGGTTCATAGCAGGCCCCAACAAACGTAGGGAGCTGTGGATATTGAACCAGAAGAGGAATTCACTCCACTTGTTAGTGGGGATCCTCACAGGTCACTGCAGATTGAACAGGCACCTGACACTCTTAGGAGTGGTCAAATACCCAATCTGTCAGAAGTGCTGGGAGGAGGACGAGACCTCGTTCCACTTCCTGGGCGAGTGTGCCGTATACAGCGGCTTTAGGGCTGAGGTGTTCGGCACAGCAGAGTTTGACGACAGGGAAGAGTGCTACTTAACGGAATGGTCGGACATCATGACCTTTATCAAAAGGTCTGGACGGTTCGACACTAGGGAGTTACCAGGTCTGCTATAGTTCTAGTGATGGTCTTCGGGGTCTGCAAAAAGAGCCAAAGGTGGCCTACTTGCCAGGCTTTGCCTCCCCATTACTACTTCTCCACCATTGGCGCGGGAAGTAAAAAAAATAATTAGTTATCTACAGCCTGTCATCAACAAGTTGCCTTATTTATTTCTTCAGCATAACAGTCATTGAAGACCGATTTATCTAGCTGTGAGAAATAACAGTGGAATGATTCGTGCAACTTACTATTTTTAATGTCGTACCTGTTTCTAACCATTTTGTATCATACTAGTATGACATCCTGTATCTCTGTTGAATATTTCAGGTCATATAGAGTATCCAGAGAGTTGTGCAAGCAACGACAGCCGCTACAATTTAACGTTAGAGGAGGATGAGCAAGAGGCAATGAAGGATTCCTATTCTTCAGACAATGGCGACAGTAACAGATACATTGAGGTCATTCCCGTACACGATGACGACAACGATCTTACACCTTCCACGTTAGTATTTTCTTGATGCTTATTGTTATGGGTTCATCGCTTCCACCCCAAAAGAAAAAGCAGTTACCTTGGGATAGATTTTCACTGCACAATTCTTAAATAAACTGCTAGATAAAATAGTGGTCCAGTCCAAATACCAGCAATTGTTCTGCTCTTTGCAAACTATCTAAACTCTCCTACTTGCGAGGCGCGTTCCCAACAACACCAGGTCTCCTCGAACCAACCTTTTCAAGCGTCGTGCTTTTGGAGAGCCTTGACATTGTGGAATGAGCCACCACGTATTTGAGAAACCTTCACAATGAACTATCACTCGTTTTTTTGTAGGGAATAGTTTGTGAAATATTGCATAAGAGAAATTGATACATGTTTCGTTAAAATGAATAAAAAAATAACTACTGGCTATAACGATCCCTACCTTAAGTCTTATCTTGTTGCAGATGTAGTTCTTCTTCATCACCCAGTGCAAACATTCCACTACAACGAATCGTGCAGTCAGTGAAGCACACAAAAAGAAGAGGATCTAAAGTGATAAAGGAAGGCTGGCTAGTACATTTTACTAACAAGGATAGAATGGTTGGTATTTTCCTACCAAATAAACAATAAAGACATATATTTAATTCTACTATATTAACATTGTCATGGAGGCAGTATAGTTTATTCAACTAACACCCAGCGTGTGTATTAATTCAAAAACGCTTTCAATCGTTCTATTTTTCAGGTTCGCAGACATTTTTGGCGGTTAGATACAAAATCCATTGTACTTTTTCAAAGTGAAGACAGCTCGAAATACTACAAAGAGATACCATTATCGGAAATATTAACAATCGATACTGCAAGAATAAAACAAGGCGGTAATGTTTTGAGTTATCACAGCATATATCATTAATTGTCTTCTCGTTATTTTTACTATTTCAGAGGTGATGCACTGTTTCGAAATTAGAACTGCTAACGTGGACTATTTTGTCGGACAAGACCCACTCTATGAACTACAAGAAGGCAACTCTGTCAATTTACCACCACCGGATAGTGGAATAGGAGCATATCTTGCCAAAAGCTGGGAGACTACTATACGTCAAGCGATAATTCCTGTTCAAGCAAATGCGAGTAAGATACACTTTTATTTCTACTGAATTACAGAAATATATTTAAATATGAACTCGCATTAGCAAGTTAAAAAAAACGTATAATCTGGATTCGAACCCACATCTCCAGCTCTCGGTGTTGTTACCTTGCCATTTGGGCCATACGAGGCGCACGCTGAAAGTTTTTAGATACAGAAAAACTACGAGGTCTTTTTAAAAAAAAATATTGTTTTTTCAACATATTCTCCTCCTACCTCAATACATTTACGCATTCTGTAAAACCACTTGTCAAATTCTTGTGACCAACGGTCTTTTGAAAGGTTGCTAATTTCCTCCTCAAATGCAGCGATTGGGACCTCGTAACTTTCTTTGATCTTAGGGAATAAAAAGAAGTCGAACGGAGCTAGATCCGGAGAAAAGGTGGTTGCGGCAACAATTTGACACCTTGTTCAGCAAAAAAATCGGGTGTTCTAGCGGCGCTATGGGCGGGTGCGTTGTCATGGTGCCATTGAATACCCCGCAGAGCAGTCTTTGGATGGCTGTTGCACAGTTCTTGGAAGACTACAGGAACGCATTTGGTTATATACCATTCAGAAGTAACTGTCCTTTGATTTTCCAAGGCTACCGTTGTGATGTATCCAATTTTAGAAAAAAAAGATGCGGCCATTTTCTTTCCAACACTCTTGGAACGACGAATTTTCGTTGGAGACTGCTCACTTTCAAAGCACCAAACTAATGACCGCTGTTTAGTTTCTGGATCATAATGATATAACCATGTTTCGTCTCCGGTTACGATATTAAAAGTGTGTTTTCACTGTGCCCATTATCAAATTTTTCAAGAATAAACTTAGCCCAATCAACTCTTGTTGCTTTTTGCTCACTGGTCAACAAATGTTGCACCCATCTGGAACACCGCTTCCTTAAGCGAAGATAATCATGGATGATTGTTCGGATCGCTGCCGATCCAATCCCCAGAGAAGCCTGAATCCCGGTGTAGGTTATATGTCAATCTTTTTTAACCATATTTTGCACAGCTTCTACAGTTTCCGGAGTAACAGCAGTGGGCGTCCAAGGTTCATCATCGAGTGAGTCCCGGCCCCTTTTAAACTCAATACAAAAAATAAAAACAGTAGCCCTATAAGGGGCAGAGTCTCCAAAGCAACTCACCAAACTTTCTTGACATTCCGCTTGTTTAAGTCCCTTTTTATAGTCATACAAAATCATGGCTCGAAAATCGCGACTACCCGGTTCCATTTTCACGTTAAAATTTGGCCAACACCTCGATGCATTCGAAACCGTGGCAAGGCAACTACTGAACGATTCAAACGCTGCCTTTGCGTGTAAGCACTTACAACTTTAGATAAAATTGCTGCAAGCTCAAACTTGTTTTAAACTTGTATAGATTAGGAATATCTAGACTTTCAGCGTGACCCTCGTAGCAGTATATGGTTGAATTTATCTCTATAATTTTATAATTGCGAGTTGATGTATTTTGTAGAATCTTATTTTATCAGCGGGGCCCAGTGGCACATATATACTTTTTATTTCATTTTGACGCCTACATGGAGATTTCTCATTTTGAATTCTAATTTTGTCGGTCAGTTTTAGACTTTGATCCTCTCGCAGCGCTCATGAAGCCCTTTGCGTTGGGTTATCTATATAACTATAAGTTGAGAATCATCATCAGGAAATACATAAGCATTGAAGTGGTCAGTAACTGATTGTACCCTTGAAGCAGTCAATGATTATCATGGATGAAATCCCACGCCTCCTCCATTAATACCTGATATAGCATATATTTGGAAAATCAATATAATCCCTTTATATATCATCATACCTTTAACACTTTCCACTTTTTAGAGCACGAAGAAACATCAGCTAGTGAAGAACAAATCACTGACATGAGCCAAATTTATCAAATTTATCCTGACGAAGTTTTGGGCTCCGGACAATTCGGAATCGTCTATGGCGGAGTTCACAGAAAATCTACCAAGACTGTCGCTATCAAAGTATGTTCGCTGCTTATGGAAAATCTAGGACAAAATCAATACTTTTGCTTTCAGGTCATAGACAAGTTGAGATTTCCCACGAAACAGGAGGCGCAGCTCAAAAACGAAGTGTCAATTCTACAGAATTTATCACACCCGGGAGTTGTGAATTTAGAAAGGATGTTCGAAACCCCAGAAAGAATTTTCGTTGTAATGGAGAAGCTGAAAGGAGACATGTTGGAAATGATTCTGTCGCATGATAAAGGCAGATTGACTGAAAGAGTCACGAAATTCTTAATCACTCAGGTAAACCTTAAAATATTTAAGTTCTCATGTGTAGATACCAGTTTGACATTCGTCTCATCGTTATCTGACCTTAACATTTTTTCAGATTCTGGTAGCTCTGAAGCATCTACATAGCAAAAATATTGTGCACTGTGATTTGAAACCAGAAAATGTTCTTCTGAGTTCGGATGCCGAATATCCCCAAGTTAAATTGTGCGATTTTGGATTCGCTAGAATTATCGGCGAAAAGTCTTTCCGTAGGTCTGTAGTTGGAACGCCAGCATATTTAGGTAGGAAACGCGAAATCAGCAAAATAACTACTATTTCTTAGATTAAACCTATAGTATTTTATCAGATAGCAAAGTAATTCTATTAAAGCGGGATTATTTTTTTCCTCTAAATATATACAACAAATACTTTCAGCTCCTGAAGTATTAAGAAATAAGGGATACAATAGATCGCTGGATATGTGGAGTGTTGGAGTTATTGTCTATGTGAGTCTCAGTGGTACATTCCCCTTCAACGAGGATGAGGATATTAATGAACAAATACAGAACGCTGCCTTCATGTATCCACCTAATCCTTGGAAAGAAATTTCATCTGACGGTATGTTTGGTTTTCATAAATTCTATGCTACCCAACCAATCATCTTTCATTTTCTATTGATAAAAATTTTTATGTATGTGAAGCCAAGAAGACCTTCATAATTTGAAAAAAAAGTGTGGTCTTAAATGGTGTCTTGAAGTCACCACGTTTTGGCGTCTGCATTTTTTCGTGATGGACTCAGCAAACGTGAGACTAAACTCAGCCTTCTGCATCATTACCTTTAAACAAATAGTGCATTTCATTCGTTCATATGAATATGAACTTCGCAGTAGATTCCGTTTTTTGTTAAGTACGATGTAGGTTTCAGAGGAACAAATTAAATCACATAATAATATCTGTTTGGCAAACTAGCACTTCCATACGAATCTTTGATAGTTGATAATAGGGATCGCCATTTTGCTATAACATTTCGATGTGCGAAGGTTTATGAAGTGGTCAATATTGAAATGTGAGTTTAATACTATCAACAGTGTCAACTATTTAAGTTGCGTATGAAACATGCTTTCTCTACTACTATTGACAAACCTATTTTTCCATTGTGTTGACGAGAATCTTTTTTTTTCAGCAATAAATCTCATAAATAATTTATTACAAGTCAAACAAAGGAAGCGGTTCACTGTTGATAAATCATTAGCACACGTCTGGTTACAGGTAAGACCCACTAGTTCATGAACCAAGTCTTAAACTGAATTATATCATAAAGTAAGGGCTATATTTCAGATTATAATAATATTCATGTAGATTGTAGATGCTCACACTTGGTGAAACTCGTCCATCATGCAGATAAAATGATTGTGTTATTAACACATGTACCATCGTTGCCAAAACCACTACTTAGAAGTACTTAGTAGAGATACATTTCTGATGGTGGCAAGTTTTGCATCACCTCCATCGCTGTTGATGTAGTAGTTCTCATGGCATATGTGGATAAAACCGAATAAATTTCAGGACTATCAGACGTGGTGCGACTTGCGAACGTTGGAAGGTCAAGTAGGTGTACGTTATTTAACGCACGAATCGGATGACGCGCGATGGGAACAATTCAACGCTGAACTATGACCAGAGAAAGGATGGCTCTGCACTGTTAAGAAGTGCCTTCGAGGGCTAAGGATGTAATAAAATGCACGAAACGTTTCAGCATTCATCGTTGTTATACATTAGTATTTATGGGATCCATTAATGTTGAGAATGTTCTTCCAATGAAGTGCAGGTGGGTAATGTAGTTAGTTCACGAATATCTAATGTTTGTCTGTACTGTAACCCGTGTGGTAGCTGGGGCTGTGGCTCCTAGGGCAACTTCCGTAATTGGTGCCCTTGTGGAAACTCATCCCCTTTCTCCCGCCCCGCCTCCTCCTTCCCCGAAAAACCTGAAGTGGTAAAAAGCAGAAAACCTCTGCCGAAAGCATTTCCCGGTCATTTGGACATTCGTCCCCCACCCCAAAAAAAAATCTGAAGAGCAAAAACAAAAAAGCGTAACCTCTCTACTGAAAATATCTCCGACCCTTTTGGACATTCATCCGCCCCGCCCCCCCCCACTCCCAAAAATCCTGAAGAGCATGAAAAACCTCCCTACTGCAGGCATTTCCTGACCTTTCACCCCACCAGGTTGCGACCCTGGTTGCTCTGCCCTAGCTACTGACTGTAACGATTTCGAATGTCTAGAAAGACTAACATATATGTCTTTCGAATTTTATATATTTTAACGTTTTGAATCTGATAACTCTATTAAGTTTTTGGATTTTAAGATTATCAATGCAATATGCTTGCTTTAATTACTTGTGATTTTTGATGAATAATAATTTTGGAAATGTATAATTCTGCAATTCTCAATGAGCAAGACGCATCGTAGCGTTTTTGTTAATCGAAAAATAAAAAATCCTTGTCATATTGGTAACACTGTTTCAAAATATGTCGGCCACATAGGGTTTTCAGTTTCGTTCCATTTTCCCACCTCAACTAGGAGCAATGTTGTCATCTCGACAGGAAATCATTTATGAATGAGTTAAGTAGTATATATATTAGTGTTTTCTTCACACATTATCTTGTATTGGCGTTTGGTACCTGATACCTTAGAATCTTTCTTCACATGTCACATTGTGGGTTGCAGAATTATACATTTTGAACTGCGATAGTAGCCATACAAGCTTAAAGTCGGATGGTTTGGTATATAGTTCCAGCTCTTCAGAGTTGTATTATAATAAATCCATAGGTCCAGCTCATCAATTTTATGTGCACACAAAACCATCGTGTGATCTTATTTACAGTGCTTTACGAAGAACAGAAATTTGAGGCTCGTAATATGATCTGGACCTTATTCTACGTCCTGTATTTATTGATCAATATGTTCCATTTAGCATTTTAATACTTAATTATGTACAAATAGCTCAGTTTTGAGTCTCTGATATTATTTCGACGTGTTCACTGTCCAAAAATAATGTAGAAGCGAATAATAATCCTACTATAAACTAGTAATTGCCAGTGAACATGCCAGTGTCAATTTATAACTATACCTAATTATATATTTATTTTTTTAATTTATATGTTAGATATATTTTTTATACATTTTTATATAATTTTTTTATTGGTTGTGAATAAATACTCAATATTTATAATACTTTATGCACAATTACGCTAATAATCTAAGGTTTGCTAGTAACCTAAGTTTTTAGCCAAAACCATCAAAACTTAGGATAAGAATAATTACTAGAACCAACTTCAAGACTTAAATATTTCGTATGCCTTATGTGAGCTCTTTCATTAGTTATACATGTAATTGAATCTCATTATTTATTTGCATTAGGCATCGTTTCGCCGTTTTTTTAGTGAGAACTATCTTGATACCAGGTTAAATCCAGTAAAGTGTATGCTCTCTACTATGCATTAGACCTGCTATAGACATGCATGTTTCGCCTTTAGCCTAGACTCGTCAGTATAGCCTGGCGATTTAACTGTAGAGAGCAATCGGGTGGTATACACGTAACCCAGTCAAGGATGTGATAGCAACATCAGCACTCATCTTCAAGCGTCGCACACTCTGGAACTTCGACTTCGTAAGTTGCCAATAGTGCGTGACGCTTGGACATGAATGTGAATCAAGTTAGTGTGCAATTACATTCATAATAATTTTCCTTTAAGTTGATATGGGTATCCAGCAGTAACGGAGTTTTACCCAAATGATTCTTTAAATGCTACCATATCGCTAAGCGTTTTTTTTTGTTCTATGACAACATTTAACCAACACTGACATGCGTTCCGAAGTTCAAACTCTGCGAATATTCAAAACAGTGAAATGATCCGTATTCGGTATTTAAGTACATTTCTCTCCTTTGCATGTCATTATAAAGTTCCGTAAAGTCTTCCTCTTAAGAATACGCCAAGAACGCAAATTAGGAACCTCTGAATCCTTGATCCAAATGTGCAATTGAAACATTGCTTATTTCCACTGCTACGTCATACTGTATTACTATACAGAATCTTACTAAGTCAAACCAATATTCAAACGAATAGAACATTTCTCATAATTTTGCTTTTAGAAATCGGGTTATCTTACCAAGGGTGAGGAAAGTCAATGCAAGAGTGGTACTTCTTTACAGATAGGGATTCTAATTATGCACAAATTTTGTGCAATTCATTTCCTTGTAACTATATGTGTTGAAAAAACTCTTTCATTCTATCTTTCAAAGTATATACTTCAGATGGAAACTATTTGTGATTGCATCTTAGCAAACTTCTGTCGTTCATCACCTTTGATTTGACTTTCCTCTGTTCATGAGGAGCTAAATTGACATTACACCCTCAGAGTAATACGGAAATTTCGATGGCTATTAATGGTTGTATTGCTGTTGACTGCGAAGTCCAACCATCATATTCTATGTTCATTTATATAAGCTTATATTCTCATTAATACATTTTGATTAGATCTTTTATAGATTGAAATAGCAGTTGTGAGAGGTTAACAAGAAGTTGTGGACAAATGTTCATATATAGTACACTACACTATGACGTGTATGCTTTGAGTAAGATGTCATAGAATTTGAAATATGTAGAGTCTTGCCAAGATACAGATGTTTGCGAAATGGTATTTTTAATTTTTTTTTTTTACTTAATATCCGACAAAATTCACTGATAATCTTCCATAAAAATTCTAACAACCCTCCATTGTATGAAGGTGAAGGTGGCCTCATGTTGTGTCATTTACTGTTCATGATGAGGTTTCTGTAGTATATACCACATCATGTTTCTTAGATCTGTCTATCTTGATGTTGATAACACCTTCAGAAGTTGTGAGACACATATTTTATTCATAACTTCTTGTTGAACTTTGCCGTTTGACAAATATTTCATGTAATTTGGAACTTAGGTATTTTCCGCAAGTTACCTGTGTAAATTAAGTGCAAGACGTTAAATATAGTACTATAGATTAAAGCGAATAATAGAGACCAATAGCAAGAAGAAATTGCACTTAATGGCCTAATAAATGTGCTACAGTATTGTAATTTTGATATTGTTGAATAATGTTATTTTTAGTTTTAGTCATGTTTAAGGAATTCCGTGTATTTATATATTTGTACTATAAGCATTTGTTGTCGTGGTAACAGGGACTATTATATTTTATATTAAATGTAAATATTGACAGTTGAAATGTTTCTGATTTCATACCTTATAGCTCGTAGTTCAAGTTTATTTCTGTTAATTTGTTAAGTAAAAACAATACTATTTTAAACAGCTGTAACTAGTTGATACTGATTTTGGCCCTTATTTAGTATAAAACCTTGTATGTTGAGAGTTTCTAAAGCATGATAGAACTTCGCTTTATCGATCCCCAACTGCTCACTCAATTCTTTGAGTTCTTTGATTTTGAACAGAGATTTAGCTTCAGAATCCGATTTCCTTTGTATCAGGGTTAGCAATCTCATCACCTGAAATAATGAAGAAAATGTAATTATTGATTCAATCATATACTCAATAATTATCTCCCGTATGTCGTGACTTGTGACTATGCATTCACCCTTGTTTAAAGCTTATTTTATTGAGCTACTATCTGACCTTGCACCATGCACTAGTTTATTCAGCTAAATTTAACTCTATTCCTCAAATTAAAATAGCACAATAGTCAATATTTTATACAGAATAAAATTGGTTTTTTGTTGCAGGCTTCTATGAGCTTCACCTGATTTTTCGTACTCATGCCAGTACCAATTTGGGATCTAGTCTTATCCAAAATCCCGGTACTATCAGTAAATACATCAACTAAACTGAATTTCATTATGTCTACGACATCTTTGGCGTCGTCTCTGGTAGCTTCTTCTCTTAGTTCCACCTTTGCTCTGGCCTATAAGTTGAGAATAGGAAATCTATTGAGATAATCATATAAAAAGGTAAATAAAAAATTAATTTGAAATCGATGTGAATTGGTAATAACAAAAGGTCACTCGTCTCGGGGCAGAGGTAGGTCTGCCTCTGTCTCCACAGTTTAGATCATCAAAGCAGGGTTTCTGATCTGTACCTATTCCATAGATACTATCATGTTCCACCGAGCTACATATACCAAGAGTCGCCAAACGTCTAACAAAAATGATAGCAAGAAGTGACTGAAAGACTGACTACGAGATATATAATACTCATTGGTTTCTAAGACGATAATACTCACTTGAGTTAGTCTGATCAAGGAATTCAACTGCCTAGTAGTGATGGGAGTACAATCTCCTGTTTTAAACTGCTTCCTCAACGATAAATAGAACTCTTTTATAATTTCCTTCGCACCATCTGATAAATAAGGTTTAACATATTTTTGAGCATAAGCTATGTATTTTCTGAGTAGTGGGTGTGGAAGAGAATCTATATTCTCACCAGTATTCCTTAAACGTTCTCTAAAAATGAAAAGTCATAAATATTCTGTAAATGTATCCAAACAGTAATAAATACCTAAGAGAATCCTGTTCCCTGTCCGACTCATCAAAGATACTGTCATTAATGTTATTTTTATATTTATTGACTTTGTGTAAACTGAGTACATGTCGCGACAAAAGCAGATCCATTTGCTAAAAAAAAATTATGAAAGCCGTCATCCTGTGTATGCTTATCAAAACTCAGTAAAGCTGTGTAGTGTCTCTAGTTGCTACTCCAAAGGATCCAGGTTCACATATCAGTTCGACTCTTACTTTTCTGTTAAAGTGTTATTGATTAACTATACTCAGTATACTTACTTCATTTGGTTGATCTAGTAGTATGAATATTAGATCAAATCTGGAAAGCATTGGCGAACTAATTTTCAGATTTTCTGCAATGGTTTTTGCCTTGTTGTAATGCCCACCCGCGGGGTTTGCAGCAGCTAAAATCGATGCTCTTGTCGGCAAATTGCAAACTATACCTGCTTTTGCTACGCTGATACTCTGTTGCTCCATAGCTTCCAGTAAACACTGAAAATAAAGCGATAGAAATCGAAACTAAAAGCGTAGGCCAAATTTTGTTGACTTTCTAAATTGAAATTTGTGTGAAAACTAAAATATTAAATACTGATTTTAATTATTATAAAATTATGCTCATCCCCAAGCGTCGCGCACAGTGACGCTGCCTATTGGCGTCTTACGAAATCAACGTTCTAGCACGTGGACTGCCTTGACGCATATCAGAAGTAACTTCCAGAGAATACAAAAATGGTTCTCAATATAGAAAACGTTAAAAAAACATTTGTTACCTACAGCATGTTGTGAAGGCATCTTATCGAACTCGTCGATACAACAACATCCTTGATCTGCCAACATCAAAGCACCGGCTTCCATTGCAAACTCATTACCTTCTCTTGTCACACTTACTGTCAAACCAGAACTAGTACTGGTGTTACCGCATACATATACACCTATGAAAGATACACATTTTGTAGTGAGAAATATCCAGAAACATTTTTTGGGCGAACGGGACTCGAACCCGTGAATCCAGCAATCCGAGTGACTACAGTTTCAACACGCAATGCTTGAGCAGGGGTTTGAGTCCCGACCGCACAGAGCAAATGGTTTCCGATAAAGAAATCAGAATTAGAATTGAGCTGTCTTGTTCAGCCTTCTCTAATCAACGGCTCTACACAAATGATAAGAAAATTACAGATTTTATGAAAACGTACTCACCTCTAGGTGCTACATTTGCGCACGCCTGTAACATCTGACTCTTTCCAAGACCAGGATCTCCGACGATCAAGACATGAGATTCGCCTCTAAACGTTTCGCTTTTAGTGCCACCAAACAGGGACAAAAGAAGACCTGCTTTTACTATCTCATGACCATATATGGTGGGACATAGAGAGTGCACCAAGAATTTGAATAGGTTTTCTTGAGAATGTATTTCCTGAATGAATATACCAAATACAATCAGACGAGAGGAACTAAAAGGCACTAAATCGCTCATACAATATTAAGAATGAAATGTTAGAATTTTCATATAGCTTGATAAAATGAAGGCTTAATTACAACTCAAAAAAATATATAAATAAAATATAATTATTTCTATATATTACATTGATGGGGTTTTACCTGTATGGAATAACAGTCACTGACATTGAATGTCATTCCTTCAGATGAAACATCTCTTCTAGCCTGCTTCTTATCATTGCAGATTGACACAGCTTCTAGGTATATATTGAAAATAGTGTGCTGTTTATTACAGCCATTATTGCTGTTCGAGTCTCGTACCTAAAGTGTCATAGTTCAGCAATTAGGTATTACAAAAAAAATGAATAGAAATACCTTCACAATACCTGTTACAGTTACATCATCTCCCGGAATGCAACATTTCACTAAATCTTCAGTGAGCTCACAATCTAAAGATCGTGGAATTCTAGCACGATCACACTAGAAAAAAAACAATACATGTAATGGATTCTTATAGGGAATTATTGTGATTGTATCATTCTAGCAATATTTAACTTGGGAGATAGAGCTCCCATACTGATTCCTACTTAATAATTAAAAACGTATAGCTATTGATTGCACTTTGTTTTTTTATTCCTTCATATATTACCTGTTCAATCCCCATTAACTCCTGTATTTTCATGCTCTGCCTAGTAATGATTCTATTGAAAGGTGAAGTATGCAATGGTATGAAGTTCTTTTGGCTATGGCAGCCTCTTGTTGAGCATTTTATAGGAAGTGTATATGCACCGTCAGTTTGCTTCACCATCTGTGTACCACAACATGAACTACATTGGAAGGCTAGATATTGACAAACTAATTTCACTTGGCCAGCTTTTATCACAGTTCCTTTTACTGTAACAAGTTTGCTGTAATAGTTTACCTTCAGATCTTTCAGTTGTAAAAGAGGTTCAACATTTGTGATTCTAGCTTGAATAATTGGTACTTCCACATAAATATCTGTATCTTTTTGTTGATCATGTTCTGAAAGATATTCATTTATGATGAACTGATTCATAGCTAAACCAAGACACTTCATACAGTATTCACAGTTATTTATCACACTGTTGCTGAAGTTCGGCCAGTCAACTGATAGTTGTTCATCTTCCAAAAGAATCTTCAAATCAATCGTGAAAAATTTGTTACTTGTTATCTCTTCAATTGAGAATATAAGCTGATGGTTTTCTATGAAGTTAAGTAAGCATTGTAGGTGTTTGAGGAGCTTTTCCACATCAGTAGCTGCAAAATTAATTTAGATTCACATTAATTGCCAAGTAAAAGAGCATATAACTCACTGCCTTCAGGAAAGTATGCCCTAAAACACTGAAATCCATAATCAGGAAGGTTATCTATTATGATTATCTCGTCAAATGTCTTGTTTTGATCTACTGGTTGTTTTTTTCTTGTGAACCATGGTTTGGACATACTTATACTGCCGTTCTGCAAACAATTATATTTATAAAATTAACTGCAAGAAACAGCAATGAAAATCATAACCACGTACTCCCAGATCAGAGCCCGCGAAACTGAATATAAATATTCGAATATTCAAAAATTAGTTATAGGTTATACAATACAGCAGGGTTGCCGGTCCCATCCTAATGTAAAATTATATACAGTGTACATTTTTTTTTATTTGTGGTATATGCTTGAAAAAGCTGTAGAAAACTGTACATTTTTTAATATAGAACATATAATCTACAGCTCTTTCTCATGGTGTATTATTTATAAATTAAAGCGGATTTTACGCGCTCATGAGGAACTCTAAGCATTCCGATTTCCCTATACACAAAACCTAAACAGGTGCTTGTAAAATGATCGTTTTTTTAACTGTAGATTTGCATTCTGCAAAAAGAACTAATACGTAATTCGCTTGTACCACTGACGATAGATGTTCTATCGTCGTTGCTAAAGCTAGATGGTCTGTGGTCCGCTAGACTACGTGAACGTCATTAGTATTCTTTGTGCAGTTTCTTAAAAATGTTCTGTTTTATAGTTTGTCAGTTTTTTAAATCGATTTTTAGAAGGGTAGAGTAGGGCATGGATGTGGATATTGATGGTCGTTGATATTGATCAATGATTATTGATGTTTTGAATAAAATCGATATATTTGCGTCCGTTGTTCAACCGTTTCAACGTGTTGTGTTATGTGTTTCCTTTATTTGATGTTCTAAGGTTTTTCTCAGATTTGGTATATTATTTCTTAACTAAAATTCCTTTCTAACAAATGCCAATAAATACACAGCATGTTCATTTAAATCTGTGCTATTTAGGAAGGTAACGAATAAATGTAAAGGCTGACAAAAAACAATTAAAATCAATATCTTTTTTCAGGTATAATTACACTGAAATGAATTCAGGTGTAGGAAGTATAGAGAAAGATAGACGAGATGTTGATGATAATGATTTATCCAGCTACCCAAAAACTTGTTATACATTACAACAGTGTTTTCGTGATATTATCAATGGGAAAAGTTTGGAATTAGATATCAAAACATTGGAACACTTTATACGAAGAAACTTGAGAGTGTACCACTACAATGGTTTAAATCAAAAACTAAAATCCTTGTTACCTCACATGTTAGTAGTTTACATCAAATCATGGCCAGGCTGGCAAAACCTTAAAAACTACATTAAAAATGAAATAAGCTTTGAGGATTGGTTTAATAAATTTGAGAACTATTTATTCTATAAAGTCAATTATATCATAAAATCTGAATTTGATAGGGCTGTTCTTTCATTGAAAAACTCTCAGCCTATAAATGATAGTATAGTGATTAAAATTGATAATGCTACACAAACTGAGAAAAAGAATACTAAGGACACTTCTCCATGCATGATACAAATTGAAGGACCTGCAAAACTAATAAACTCAATAGTGTTTTGTGATGCTGGTGATGGTAAGTATAATTTAATCAGAAGACACAACACCATGTTTCAATTTACAGTTGCCTTCTATCTTATTACAAGTAAAAGGTTTTGCCTCCAATAAATGCTGTCATTTGCTCATTGAGTCATATAAAGTATTGCTAAAGCCTCACTGAAAGGCAGAAAGCATATCACTTTTCATATAAAAACTGAAACAGATTATTCATTCTTTTACAGATAATATTACATTACGAGAATACAAAGCAAACACTCCATGGCCTGAGATGTTGTCACCACGACAAATTTTGAATTGGCCTTATGTGGAAGTGGAATTCAAGACAAAAGAATTACATTTTAAAAGGACAAACACACATTTGTTCCATAGATTTCTCACACTTAGTACAGATAAATCTTGTATCAAAAGTGAAAAAAACATCATTGAAGAAGCTGATATAATCAATCCAAAACTTCCTAGGCATGCTTATAAACTGGGTACTATGGAAAAGTTTTGTTCTTCATATCTTAATACACTGAAACAACGGCAGTCAACATTGGTGAGATGTGGAATCATCACTACTATTGTATAAGATTCAAGAGACAATTTTATTATATTATCTAGTTATATAGTTTTTTCATTTGATGCTAGTGAAAAATGATTGATTTCCTAGTTTTATTTCAGATGTGGTCTGATTTGTATTGGCAGGAGGTTGAGCAGTTACTAGATGAACTTTTGCAAGATATTTCTCACATGAATGTCAATAATAGTATAGCTTCTAATACATCAGTTGTTTTTAACCTCTTCAGCAGTCCATATGCCAGAAATAGAATTTTCAGAAGAAGGTAATGGTTCAACAAAGCTTAGTATATTGTTTAATATTTTTTATGGTACAATTTTTAATTGCTTTATCATTATATACCTAGATTTCAGTATAGATTCCCAAAGAACTTTGAACATGTTGGTGTAGTATTAACTTTTTAGAATAGCGAGCTGGTAAGCCTAATTAAACTCTAATGATCCATAGTTATGAACTCATTTTAAGCTCAATGGCTGCTCATCAGCATGACATTTTAGTGCGACAGGTGTGACTCCTGTTGGCACCAGGATTTTTTCATTTTTACTCATTTTTCCATTATTAGACAGCCCTTCATGTTTGTCAATATTTTTCAGAGACGATTCGCCTTGCTATACTGAATGGTTCAACCCAAGGGTGTGTCTCTCCCTCTACGAGTTTTCTGGGATTAGCTACAATAAGGAATATTCGACCTTCCATCATAATGAATTGGAAAGCTCGCAAGATTGGGAACTATTACGAATGTACATACCCCAAATTAAATATAGTTGTTTGTACTGTAATAAGTCTTATATGAGTCGGAATGATATTTGGCAACATCTTAAAACTTTACATTCCAATGAACAACCATTTCTCTGTTTGAAATGTAAGAAAGAATATGTGGTCAGTGAACTGGTTAAAACCAGGTGGGCACATCATTGTTGCTAATGTCTATTAAATAAGTTTTTAACAGTAGACATGTTGACTTTGATAATAATACAAGAAATTGTATAAACCATGAGATTTGATGTCAATATAATTGGCAATAGAGCTGTTTTGCAAAAATCTGTAATGTAAATTCTGAACCTTTTGGTGATATGTTTACATAAAATATCGCTGTTACACGAAAAACTTTTTAACGCATTATTTAGAAAATCTGCAACAATTTGATTCTGTATCAATATGTTTCTGTATTGTTACAGATTTTATATATTTTTTATATATCGTCACACACCATTCATAGAAAATTTTCATACAAACTGAACAAGAACAGTTGGAAAACACATGTGAATGATAATAAACATGTTGTACAGATTGATTTGTATTATTTATGATCTCTGCATTCCTATAAAAAGACGTACCAAAAACAATGTACGTTCTTCTAATGGCTCAAGGTGTCGAGCTTCTAAAAGTCGTTCTTCAGGAGAACCTCAGCATTGTTGGATAAGCTGACTCTATGTTGATAGAATGGACATTTGTTCTATCGCAGTACTTCTAGAGTGTGATAGGCTTTCTGCTTTTGCGAGACTTTCAGTTAATTGTAAGTAGTTTCAATTACTAGACAGTTATAAGTCGAAGATTTTTCTTTTCCATCATCGCACATTGAACATTTCAAACCACCGTCACTAGCCTAGGACTATGCTAAGAACGCTACAAAGAGGGATTGCAAGTGCGCCAATTTATCCTCCAGATGTCATTAATTAATTTTGAGTTACAGGGATTTGTCAAGTGCATCAATCATATTGCAAATTAACATTAAACATATATTTTATTCACAAAATTCTATTTCCTTGTACATTATTCTTATTATTAATAGCAATTTTTGACTGCTTTTTGGCTTCTTCCTTGAATGCTAAACTATTAGCTTTCTTTTCCACCCTTCTCTCCTTTCTATACTCCTTCAACTGTTTTTTCCTTTCCTTTTTCTCATCTGGAGTCTCGTCCTTGGGTCGTATTGACAGTACTGATAGCTGAGATATTATCGACTGCCCACCATGAGACTTGGCATCCATACTTTTGTAGCCACCATTTTCCTCATTCAGCTTGTTCAATGCTTGTGCTGTCAGTTTGTTTGCGCCCAGAATGTTTTTTGGGATACCCGTCCTTTTGTCTATTTGGATCTTCTCATTCTGGAATGAAGTGAAGGATTTATTATTAGAAAAACTTAATAAGAATTTACACTCACCCTTGGTTCACAGATCAGCTTGGGATGGTTATATAAATTTGAATATGTGCTTAGAATACTTTCACAGTCCCATTTATCCTTCTCAACAACTGGAATTTTGTCAAACTCTTCCTCTTCTTCAGAGTCAGCTTCAAGTTGTTCTTTGATTTTGTTAGCCAATGTATGTTTGTCAATCTGCTCCCGTTTTTGTGTCTTTTCAAATTCTTCGGCATATTGTAATAGTATATCTGAGGTTTCAGGAACATGTCCTTCAATTTCTTCACAATCTAGTGCTCCTATTTCATTTTCCTCATAATCAGCATACATCTAAATGAATAATGAGATATTTTACATGATTACTGATCTGATCTTTCTGAATTCAACAGCTTTATGTTCATAGTTAAATTATGATTTACAAACACATCTCAAACTAATTTCGAAATATGTCTCAAACACTACTCATGAGGCGGCATTAGTTTCTTTTCAGAATGACATTTACATAACATTAAAATTCTAGAAATATCATTCAATATTAGATCTTCCTTACCCTTTCAAACCTATCATCCAGCAAGCTCAATTGATCATTCCTTCTTATAACTGAACTGGTCATTGAATAATTTGTAAATCTTGACTTTGTTTCTTCTGCTCCAAAGGATTTTTGAGAGTCCACTTCGTCTCTATCCTCATCATCAAAATTAGAATCAAGTTCATTTTCCTCATTTTCATCAAATTCGTGATCAGATGCAATACCATTTGCCAATTCTATGAAATTATCTTCTAACTGATTTTCTGGATCTTCATAGTCAAAATCGTCATCCATTGCAGCAACTAAGTCTGGATCTAAATGCAGCTGGAGACCTGATTGAGTATATAGTTTTTTTAATACTTATTTAAAAATTTATGTAGATGTTACAAGGTTGTGACCTATCAGATACACAAGAAGCACAAAGAACATAAGAAATGCATAATCTTACCCCTCCCACCATATTTACGAACAAAAAAAAGTGGACTGATGTTTTTCAAGTTCATGCTCTCAGCAGATGTTTCATAAATTCAGAACCAGAACTGCTGGATAATGCTTGGAGGTATAGTTTCTGATTTCTAGTTATTAATATTAGTATCGATTGATTTAGTAGCAAACTCATCCATTTTACCTGTTGTTGGTGGAGCTTTGGCCAACATGCCCACATCATCTTCAACTTTAGAAGGGAAGACAGTACTAGGCAGCTTTGCCTTAGCTTTAGCAATTCTAGATAATTCCTCTTCAACATAGTCAGGCCATTCCAATGTATGGTCTTTTGTATCTTTTAAATATTCTAGGTAATTGCAGTCATCATCATAATAAATCCCATACTTGTGTTGTTCATCAATACGATTTTCTCTATCTTTCTTAGTTTCTTTATTTTCTATGGGGACAAGAACTCTTTGAGGAGCATCTTCATCAGCGATTAGAGGATCCTGTTGACTTCTGTGAACTAGTTGGAAGGTGACCGCCTTCTTCTTGTCGATCTTCTTTAGTTTCGGCTACAATGTACTAGGTTTTGAAAAATGTATTGGTGGTGGAAATGATACTCACCATTATTCCTTTTTAACTCTTTTCCATAAAAAATACCTGATAAAAAAATGTTATGATAGATATCTTTAGAACGTGTTTCGTTTCGTCTCTTATGTGACAACTCTCAAGTGACAGGTCGTAACCTCTGAAAGTGACATTTATTACTTTTATGAGTTTCACGCACGGAATCAAAGAATGCGGAATCACAGAGCAGCTCGGAGCTAGGAATGTATCTTCAAGGAATGTGAACCGATTGACAGAGATAGAAGAGACCATTCGACAGTCTCACTCACTAGAGACCGATTTGACAGCAACAGCTGATTATCAAGTATATTTTGAATTCGTTTTCTACAAACAATACTATGGATAGCGTCAACAAATTCAATTGTATGGTAGTAATGTTCAGTAAGCTTTTTGTCATTAGCTAATACAAAAATGTAGGATCATAACATATAAACTCAACATTGACTAATGACCTGTTGCTGTCAAATCTGATAGAAGGTGCCTCAAGCACAAAACAGGTATACTCTGTCTCTACAATGCTTCCCTCTATCCTATATATATACTCTATCCTATATATATATTGTTCTGTGGTATAGAGAAGAGGTTATGTTTGTATTTTCCCTTTGGGCCCGTACACATTTTTGCCGGGAATGTAATTGTGATTTTTTTTGTATTTATTTTTGGAGGACTAATTTTATAAAAAATGAGTTGTTTCACGTGAGTAACTTTCAGTTGTGGTCCATTACAGTAATGATATTGGACTTTTTTTGTAGACCAAACTCAAGAGTACTACCAGGAAAGCAGTCACCAGTTTTGGAGAGAACATTACTTATAAATCAAAAACGTCGTAATATTCGCAGGAGTTTGGTATGGGGATCGATGAATTTTATTTTAATGTCCTTAATCTTGTATGACTTGTAAGTATTCGATAATAATCCTCGACAGTCTCCCTTGATTTTGTATTGTACAATATGATATGCTGACTACAAAACTATATGAAAAACGAACTATTGTTGATTGTATTCCTAATGTGTTGAGAATATCGGTTAAGTATACTGGCCAGGAGGCAGTGAATCAAACTGGATGCAATTTTATTGGGAAAGTATTGTTCCTCCATTGTCACTCAGTTCTTTTTATTTACTTTTCAGGTCTTACTCCTGCCCTTTGTATGTAAACTATTACCATTATGCAGAGTATGCTCTTGTAGTTATATTAATGATAAACATTTTCTACCACATTGCAAATTTTGTGAAGTATTCATATGGAAATGCAGAGCCAGTGACCATAACTTCAGAACAGCAACGATTTCTAGGCATAACAGATTCAGGTATGTTCTAGCTTGAAAAAACAAGAATTAATTCTGTCCAAGTTTCTGAATGATTCAAGGATTAGTTTAAAGGTAGACACTTTCTACTTTTTACTGAACTCATGTTTATATGTGTATTCTTGTTTCAGATCCAAACTACAAGGTTTTAGACACACCTAGATCACCAAAGACCCCTAGCTACTATAGCACTCCCACAAATATGAGTTCACTGAGCTGGCTGTCCCAGAATGATAGTAAGAAAAACAATTTTTTTTAGTAAGCCACAATGCACTCCTCAAAAAAAACCTTGGCAATCATGCATATTGTGATCTGAAGTAGTCAGTATTTCTTGACCTGCATAAATTATCAATATTTAGCTACTATTAACCCCTCTATTACACATCTATTCATACACTATAAACATAAGTGTGTCACCCTAATTGATTAATCTGTATGTCTTCATTCAAAGGTATGAA
Source organism: Bruchidius siliquastri (assembly GCA_949316355.1). Taxonomy (NCBI): domain Eukaryota; kingdom Metazoa; phylum Arthropoda; class Insecta; order Coleoptera; family Chrysomelidae; genus Bruchidius; species Bruchidius siliquastri. The sequence continues at coordinate 26,210,573 of OX438536.1, forward strand.
TTTATCAACATCTGCCGCTTCGTGGACATACGCGAGAGGATCGCCCCATGTATCTCTTCATGAAAAATCGTCCCCTTCTTTTGCCAAGTCACCCCAATTGAACAATATCTTTCATCCAACTCCTGCTGACTACATAACTCATGAGGATGGATTGAACAAATATTTGAAGGAATATGAAGAGGCAGAAAAGATTACCAAGATAGTGGACAAGTCTCAGAAGTCTGCTAATTTACTGAGCTCATTCTGGAGCCACCCTGTTACCAAAACAGCTAAGGACGTTTCGTCTTTTTTAAAGAAGTGCCAATATCAAATATCTACACAATCACCAAGTGAGTAAAAATCCAACCTATTTTTTTTATAGATAATCTCTCGCAAAGGTGGAAAGTCTATCGCCTTACAGAAACACTAATAGAGAACAAATGTCCATTTACATTGACTTTAACTGATTGTTTTTTATTCATTATTAATTTTGGTGCATTTTAAGAAAAACAGTGGATGCTCTTGCGCTTTAAACTAACTACATTCTTTCTTGTAGATTGTAGACACTCTTGGTGAAGATTTTCCAACAATTTCACAAATTATAAAATTGTGTGTTAAGTACACAATATGTTTATCTACATTATTTCTTGTTTCAGCCAAGCTTACATCAGGCAGCCCGAGTAGTAAAGATGACAAAACCATGAGTCCTTCACAAATGGGTGCATTGGGAGTCTGGACTAGAATCAATGTGGATAGTGTTGCATTAACGCAGTGGAACAAAAATCTCAGAACAGTATGTGCTTTGTTTAAATATTTCATATTACATATCACAATATCTGCATTAAGAAGACACTGTCTACTTTTCAGATAAAAATTGTGTAATTGAACACATTGACTACCTGATCATTGATACAATTTTCATGTCTTCATTCCAGTGGATCTCTCAAACGATACTAGAACGGCTTGTGGGCGAATTCGACCAGATAGACGACTCTTTGGAGAAGCATGGTTTGTCAGATATAAAAGTTGGTAGGGTTGGCTTAGAGAGGCTTAGAAAGACTGCACACATGGTTCCTGTTTCCCAGTATATACCCTCGCTAGGAACCTTGCTACCATTTCTTGAAGTGACAACCAATCAAGAATATTTAGTGAAGAGGATACGGGAGCTGGCAAGGGGAGGCTGTATGAGTGAATTCAAGTGGAATGGTGGTGGTAGCTATAATGGGAAACCATGGGAAGAACCATTACCAACTGATTGTAAGGTAGGGTATTTTTTACTATGGTAATGACATACCTTTTTAGAGTAGCCTGACTATGTCATTTTAGCAAAGCTAATATTAATATTTGTCATATCTTGTCAGGATGGTCTATGTGATCCTTTGGCAGGAACCAGGTATTGTCAGTGAACAGAAGAAAGGATGGAACAGTGCAAACATAAATAAGATGATCAGGTGGAGAGAGAAATGGCTTTTCTTTTCAATTTGATTTTTTGAATAAGTTATTTTGAGGCTAGTGTAGTAAAAATGTGATTTTGGGTATTCTAAACACGCGATTCATTGTTCACAGTGCAAGGGTTGCAATGCAATTCCACTTGACTAACATTGTTGCGCCTGTTGTTTGTCGTACTCTCTTAAGTAAGGGATGTCGAGGTCTCTGTGAAGAGTCTCATTTGAAAGTATGAGACAGAATAAACGCAGAACGACTTTTAAGGGTTCCCTAAAACGTTGGTGCAATCGGCCATAAGTCTCCATCATATTTGAAATTGCATAAATTCCAGATTGTGATGCACTTGCTAGCAACATACTTGGATACCCAACTGATGCCTTCACCCAATATGCCAGACACGAAAGCTTTCAGTGGATACTACTACATCAAAATGACAGATAAAATGCCACAGTTGAAACCAAATAGTTTGTTTATACAAGAGGTGTCCGAGAAACCCCCGCATTATCGAGTTGTAGTCGGAGAAAAAGTATACGAAATGGTGAAGGTGAGTTATTTTGTGAAATGTTTTCAACATTAACCACCAAAAAGTATTAATTGATTAATATATTGAAAATAAAGCTCTTCAGGAGTAACTCCACTATATGATTCCACAAAAATTCATTTTTATATTGATTGATTTGATACATGTTTTAAACCTTCTACAATATAAGGAAAACATTTCTTTTTACTTGAAAGATTTCTTTAAAATATCGGTTCAACTCTTTGTATTGTTATTGTTTCTTACAATATTTAAAATATTCGCAAGGAATGTATAGTTTGTTCTATGAAATCCTATTTTTTACAGGGATACAATAACCTGTTTCACAGTATACTGTTTTTTCTCTACCACGTTAACAAAATGGAGCAAGGAATGTTAGGAAGGGTGAATTTAGGAAGAGCCGGTTTGAATATGTTGTGGATCATAGACCAGTGATTGTATAAAAGCTACAAAGATAAGCGTAACTGTTTTTTATTTTTTATATAAAAAGGAATTATTACAATGATAATTATTTGAAATAAGAAAATTCAAATAAAAATAGTTAAACAGATTATAAGTGGTCTCATTTTATAGCCCTTCTGCATGCGTGTACAAACTAGCGGCGAACACAATATCTCTTTTAATGGCGGTCGAGGCTTCCTCCATCTTCATTTGCAACTCTGGATTTCCTATGATAACTCTTGCTGCGTCTCTGATATCGCAAATCGTTTCGTTCAACTGTTGGATACAGCGCACGATTATGCCTTCTTGTACTTCAGTCAATTGCATTATCTCTGCAAACGGCTGGAAATAATAATAATAATAAACGTCTTTATTATACAATATCTGTATAGTTGGCCTTGTGGATAGTCACACTTAACCATTCTAAATATATGTGCAGAGTAATATCATTTTTCAGCGGAAATCTGAATCATATAGTTGAAAATTGATGTTTCAAATCATAATTTAGTGTATTAAAATGTTTAATTACATTGAATGAATAAAATCTCCGAAAGATGGCTGTATGGTGATTGGGTATTGTCAGTGAATTCTGAATTGATCTTGTGTTTTCATTGTGAACAAGAACAAGAATAATAATTTCAGTAAATGTGACACATGCTCACTGAAAGGACTGTCGTTTTCTTTTAGTGCAAAATAAAATTGATTTTGACTTGCCTGGATTGAAGTGGAGATTACGACAAACTGAACAACTGAAATGTATTGTTTTTATGACTTTTGACATACCAGCTGTATATATTAGGAAAAGTACAGGACCAAGAATAGATCCTTGAGGACTCCTGATTCTATCGGTTTTATAACATGACTTTCACTTGAAATGACACAAGAAAAGATTGATTAATCGATAATGTGGACTTCCATCGTCTTGAAAATTTGCTATTTTCATACCTTATTGTTCGCCCATTCATAAACAACATGTACCAATCCGAAATTCAGGTCTTCTTGAAATTCATCGGTCTGAATAGCCAACGCCAACTCTTTATGTAGTATTTCTTGGTGCACATCCGTCAATTCCTTGATGCCCTTATGGAATATAACGCTAAACTATAGCAATTGAGCTACACGTATTTTTTCAATTTTATATTATAAATAGAATATCTTCTTTGAACATATAAGTAGCCGTTCTTACCCGTCTCAGATCTGAAGGTAGACTGTCAAAGTCTATGGGTTCGTTCCTAGATTTCACCCTGTATACCAAAGCTGACAGCAACGCCGCGACTTCCGGCGCAGATAGTTTCGTCAGAATATTTCTCACTACCAATTCGGTGATGAGCAATTCGTTCATTCCTATTTCACAAGCAAACCTTCCTTTAAGTTGCACTGAAATATATAATATAATTATTATTTTAGTTGCACCAGGAATATGATGTCATCACAACACATTTTCATAAATAAACAGGAAAGTATAAGACGTGTTTAACTACGTACACATTGAGAATAAACAAAGTTCGCTTCCAGAATGCCCAAGATGGCAACGTCGCACTGCGGGCAACGTGGATACCCTTTATTTATCTTGCAGCTAAAGCGACGTTGCCGTTTCCCATACATCAGGAATACTCGAGTACTTTGGTACTTACCTCGATTTTGATCATCAACATAGCATAATTGCCTCAATAATTCTATCCTGTTTTCATAGTCAGGATAGAGCGAAAGACTAGCATTTGAAAGTTGGAACTCCAGGTTCTTCTTACGCTCCTCCAAGAACTTCCTCTCGAATACGTTCAAAAACTGTTGCTCAAAATTGGGAATTTGAGTGCTGGGCAAATGGTCGATGAGCTTGTCTTTTAACTCGTATATCTTCTTCAAATGATGATACAGTCCCTGTTCGTTCACCTTCAAATCAACGATCAAATGCCAGAAATCAAGTTTATTATCGTTGTTATTCGCTAACATGGTGAGTTTGTGCAACTCCTTTACAACTTCTACACAGGTTTGTCCTGGAGGATTGTCTTTGAATCGTTCCATTTGCCTTTTTTCCACATCTTGGATTATCAAGTCTGGATTCGTCTTCAGAGTTTTCGCAGAAATTTCGAAAATGTCTACCTACATTACAGAGACCAATCAATATACTGATTATTTGGATTGGTGGTTGGTTAGTTGTAAGCTTCGAGAAATTAACATCAACAATAACATGTCCTGGTACGTTCATGTTATCGACTAGGTCAGCGTCCTTGTTTAGAAATATCAACAAGAACTGAGTAAACTTATCAAAAATGAGTGGGTACCAAGCCATTCAGGAATTATTGGCAATGAAAAGGCAGATGAGCTTGAAAGAAAGGGATCATCTTTCTTAATCCTCAGCCCAGAACCAGACTTGGAGGTTCCTAAAAACACAGTAACAAACCAAGTCAAGGAATGGGTTAATTTCGGCACAAGGAATACTTGGACTTGATGATTGGATGCAGGGATGGAAAACAATTCATCAAGGCACTATACTCAAAAACGGCTAGAGGACTAATTTCTAAACAGGAATCACCTCTATAGAATTACAGCTTCACAATGGACACTTTAACTGCAGATAATGTAGACTACACACAGAGTCAGAGTCTCCTGCAGGAAAACTAGTACAAGGTTCAAGACTCCTACAATGGGTGTTGTAAGTAATAAACGTATGGTGAAAGGCTAGTAAGAAAAACTAAGAAATTAATATATATCATACCGCAGATATTGTGAGAATTTCATGCCCAGGACTTCCTAATGGCTGGAAAAGTTTATCTCGAGCTAATCCAAGCATATAGTACCACAAATCTTCTTTAGGCGTTTCCTCTTTGCATGTCAAAGAGTCGTTTAAGACTAGCACCTTGTACTGCAGCTGTTTAGATCGATTTTGACATAGCAAAAGGGCTAGCTTGTTGATGTGGCTTTTATGGGTTACAACTAGAATTCTTCCTGGTGTGAGGACTTTCTGGATTTTTGGAGAGCAGAATACGGTGTTCTGAAATTTGAAAACACATAAAGACAACCTAAATCACCAGGATTGTATGCTAGCTCTAATATTGGAATCTGCTCATCATAATGTAATATTGTATCATATTTGTATCATATTATGAAAAACTCACCATTATTTCCTGCCTTTTTTGCAGGTATATACTAGCGCTTTCATAGAACTTCACCAGAGGCTGTAAATAGCTACTGATCTGTTGCCTACTAATCTCTTCTAACTCTTGATTAACTATTTCAAGGTCTTTTTTCAAGTCAACCATTCCTTTTTGATGTTCAGATTCTCTAAAACTCCGAAGCATCATGCCCTCTACGCTGAGGCTTTCAACTCTGAGTAAACTCAAAACCTGGAACAGCAAGAAATCTATATAATGTAATTCAGTACAACCCTTTGAAAATATCTTGAGAAATATGCACAACAAAAATACACTTTATGTATCGTTTACCTTTGACGAAATAAGACATTTTTCATAACACCTACCATACTATAAGTGAGACGGAACTGACTAACAAGGGAACTTGGCTTTCCAAGCATCATCTTTTTGAGGTTATCTTCATGTGGGATGATACCCAACTTGCACAGAATTATAACGGTGCCCTCTTTATCGAGTCCTCTTCTTCCAGCTCTACCAGCCATTTGGATATATTCTGCCGGTTCCAAGTCTCTCATTTCTTTGCCATCGTGTTTTCTGATCGAATCAAATACCACTGTTCTAGCTGGCATATTTACTCCCATAGCAAACGTCTCTGTAGCAAATAGTAGCTGAAATGATTGACTATCAGAACTATTGACTTTTGATCAATATGGGTATATTTCATAAATGGAACCGAACAGAAATGCACGCATCGGCGTCGTAGGCAAGAAACACCGATCGATCAAAGACTATAACACGACTCTGCAAAACGGCAGCTATAAAACATGCAATCATACCTTAATAAGTCCTCTTTGAAATAACATTTCAACTATCTCTTTTATTATCGGTAATATGCCGCTGTGGTGTACCCCGATGCCTCTGGTCAAAATATCCCTCATAGTGACGATCTGCGGAATATTTTGGTCAGGTTCCTTCAAACACCTTATGCATTTGTTGAAGAACATGGAAATGTGGCCTTTCTCTTTCTGCGAGGTAAGATCTAGGTTTGTCAAATTCGTCGCGTTGTTGTCACACTTTTGCCTGGAAAATGTGAAAGCTACCACCGGTAATAGGTCGTTTTTCTTGAGATGACTCACTAATCCTGACCACAGCACCTTGTCTTGAGCAGGGGTCATTTTCTGGTATATGTTTTTCTCTTTTTCGGTTACCGATTCCTTTGCCTTGATGTATCTGAAACATTGAGAATTCCTGCCTGCAGATTTTTGAAAGAGCAAATGTTATTTATGCCAAATAAACTGGTACAGTTTCAAGAATATTACTTATCTCCTTGCCTTATGCCACCCATGCTGGGTCCTTTTAACATATCATTTTGACTTACCCACTCATCAACCACCTATCTGCATCTAATATCTTGAACCTGTTATCTCTGGAGCCGCCCCCTTTGCCTGTATACAAGTAATGTTCAAGCGGCACAGGCCTTTTATATGTAGTCACTACGTAAACTTTCCTCTGGTGTGTTCTTCCTAACCAGTCGGCAAACTCAAGAGTGTTGGGCACAGTAGCACTGAGTAGAATCACGCACACATGGGCAGGTAGCATAATTAGCACCTGTTCCCATACATGACCTCGTTCTCTATCGTTTATATAGTGTACCTGAAGGAATAATCAGGAGTTATTGACGCTAAAACCAAGTTGTTCCTCATATCAAAATATAGAGCCGTTTTAAATTTGACGCCTTAAAAGGAATGTCACAACAACCAGAGTCGTTATCAGCAGGTTCTACTGTATATTGCATATCAAGACAGTATGAAAGCTTTGTCTACCTACCTCATCGAAAATAACATACTCTAAATCTCTTGTAATGTCACTTCCACAGTACAGCATTGATCTCAAAATTTCTGTGGTCATAATCAAACATGAAGCAGTTTGGTTGATTTGAAAGTCGCCAGTTATTAATCCAACATCTTTGAACGTCGCCTTGAAATCTCTATATTTCTGATTCGAAAGCGCTTTTATTGGTGAAGTGTATATTGTCCTTGTCATATGCCTCTGGGACAGTGCGATGGCATACTCTGCTACAACAGTTTTTCCTGCTGACGTGTGCGCTGCTACAAATACATGGTTATGCTGCTCCAGCTGTAGAATCGCCAGTTTCTGAAATATATCCAGTTCAAAAGGAAACTTGATAGCCATGTTGGGAATGCGCTCTTCAAAGTCTGTGACTGGTTTTGTGGCATCAAGCAAAACAGCCCATTCACCACCTTTGAGGGTGTTTTGAGGCTGAGCCGTACTGATGTTCAGCACTGGTGATTCTTTGAGTATTTCTTCTTCTTCTGGCAAATTGCTGTTTTGGGCCCTTGTAGTTTTATCATCTTTTTCGATTTTTTCCTTGGCCGCAAAAGCCCCTAAAAATATGAAATTATACTAAAATAGACATATTAATTCTGTATTTCTCAAGCTAAAATCTCGAAAGATATCAGAATTTTATCATCTTCAGTTATTCTTAAAGCTGAAGGTGCTGGCTTTCTTGCATTTTCACGAGTCTGTGATAGTTTCAAACATTCAAAATCCATCGAAAATCTACTATGTTATAAGTTGTTAGGTATATAACACGAGTTCCAGAAGGCGTATGCGGAAAAGAAATAACGTTATACGCGTTGTGTTGAAGCACAAGGTTGCTTTTTCGAGGACTATCAAGGATTTGTACCAATTAGTTTAACAAAAAAAATAAAAATCTAAATTGATTCAGTCCTAATACTTCTCAATCCTACCCTGTATATGTGATCATCTATCTCTAAGTACAGAGTATTATCAGGCTGAAAAGTTTCTGGATAGTAGTTGTTTAATGTGAGATCTGCCTCTCCTCCAACCTTCCACTCTCAATTTTTAATTTCCTCAATAAATTTTGGAAAATGGATCAGGGACATTGGAAATATCCATAAACAAAGTTTATGCATATTTAATTGTTCTAAGCCCATTGATATAATAATTTTTAGTTGATGGATGTTCCTTCCATTTTCTGGTACAAAATCATATCTAGCATTGGTTGGTTTTGTACTTAATCATTATATTATTTACAGTATAACTGACCAGTTACTGGCATCAATAGAATAATTAATCACATATCTAAAAACAAGTGCAAACCTAGAATGTCCTGTTCCTGCTGAACAATCTCTAGGAGATTTATAACATTAGGGGTGTCACCTGGAAGTGTTGATTTCTTTTGGCTTGTTTCTGTTAATAAAGTTCTACCATCTTCTGCAAATACTAGACCTCGGTCAAACCCTGGAGGTACTATAAGCAATTCTGAAAAAGGGATATCATTGAAGTAATTCAAATAACAGTCTGAAGTGATATATTTTTAAAGCAGCCAAGGCAAATTCAAATAAAATATTATCCATTCACTTTCACTTGCTTCTTACATAGTTAATAAAATAGTCTTTTTCACTGTGAACAGATAAGTGATAAATGGTTCAGGTGGAATTGATAATATAGGAAATGAATGGATAAGTTTCAGTAGGCAGATTGATGGAAAAATTGGTTACCATCATTTTTTTGTTGATCTTTACTAGTTTCTTGTTGTTCTGGCATTGGGAAACTTGCAGGCCAAAAGGGAACAAAAGATGCATTTCCCCGAGTGGCCTCATTTGGTGGTGCGGGATCTCTATTCAATGACATAGAATTCTTTGCTGTTGCACCTGCAGATAGAATGGGCACCTCCCTAAATCCAATAATCTCTCCCGTATTTGGGTTTCTATTCACCTATAAAAAATTCAGAAATTAGAGAACTTTGAAGTACCTGAACAATAAGAGTATCCTGAAATTTTTTTACACCACATGAATGAAGTGGTGAACCTAGTTATTTTTGTGCAATGAAAACATTTTAGAATTCCAGTTTGATCCAAATATGTATGTTGCTAGACATGTAAATTGTAGATGTAGATGATAATTGTGACACATCACTAAAAGAAAGAGTATTATTTGTGAAACTGTGTAAAAACTACACAACTTTTTATCTACATGTTGCTAGACAGGTAACAAATAGGCTTCGGTTTTTATAGACAAGGTGCGTCCCTAGTCAAGAACACTGTTAACACAGTTTAAAGAAACCTAAAAAAAAGTATGGTGTAAAGAGTGAATTGATACTTTTTTGTCATTCAGTGTATTGTTTTTGATTTAGATAAATGATTTTACCTTAAGAGTGGTACACAATGGAGAGCCCTCATAGTGCAAAAGCTCAATAGGATTTGGCTTTCTAGGCCAAAATTCCTGGTTTTTCTCATATTGGTGAATAGGAAGATTTTCTGGACATAGAAGGAACTTTTTCAGTTCATCTTCGACATTTAGCAATAACGATGTACTGTCCATTATTTATTTCGTTTTAATCTAATATATACATTGTTTTCTGAATACAGAACTCAAATACAAAATACAATATTAAAATTTAAATTTCAAATCAGGTTTATATAACCTATATTCTGATAGCATTATTTGACATTTGACCAATTGACGTCGATCCTTTTCATTGGATATACGCGATGCGCATTCGTCTTTTCTGGTGAAAGTAGTAATGCCAACCTTAAGAGATCATACATAGACATGATGGAAATAATTCATAATTTGATTAATTTCCGGGATGAACGTATTAGGTCTTTTTCTAGGTGAATATGAATACCTGCCAAAGTTCTGTATTGAAAATAATGAAATACTGATGCAGTAATCCTATATTCAAATTTGAAGAACACTGCCCTAGTTATTTTTCATCATCCTGTTGTATAACCTGTCAAAGTTTAGTTGAATGGCCGCTGAGAACGGCCGGTAGAATTTTTGTGCAGAAGATAAGAAGGTGAACGTTCTGGCTGAAGGTTTTCGAAATTCATCACATTTTGAACACAAGTAAGATTCATTTCCTCTAGTATGCCTTCGAATAGTGTTTGCTTATTAGCAACAAGATGTGCCCCTAAAGTTTCCGCCTTTTTTGACCATTAAAGGATCACGGAAATGTCACAATGCACTTGCACCCGAAATATCTACCCTTGCATTTGAATTTATTATAATCCACATACGTAGTTATGCTATAGTCATTGAAATTACGTACCGGCAAATGAAAAAATAAGTATAGTGTGGGCGTTTATTTTTAGATACACGAGTTGATGGTATTGTGTGCTCCAATCTTGTAACGGCATATTGTATGCAAAAACCAATGATTTTTGTTTCGGAATCAGATAATTATTAAATTTGAATTTAAACTTCTAGTATTACATAAAGATGAAGTCTTAACAGTTGCATGTTCTATTTTGAAGATGGCTTAACACACTTTCTTGTCCCCCACTTAAATATCTCCTTTTTGATATAGTGGATTGGTGACTAATGGTATTCCATCAAACAGTTGTAATCATTTTCTAATTCAAGAGATTCTGAGTGTCGGAAAGTATTTTCCTAATTGGTAATTGTTTATCCTTTTCTGTTGTATACTTTCACAGGACCAAACTTAGATTAGAAAACATTTTGAGTTGGGCATTTCTGATAACCTGATAACTTTGTATAATTTGTATTATTAGGACATTATTATGGAGAAATTGTGGTCATTAGCAAACTGATGTTGGTGTTTGTGATAAAATATAAGCCCACAAAATTGCATAGGTATTTGAAATTTGCATTCAGATGTAAAACAGCAAAAAAATCACTTCCAGTATGTACAAAACTCGAGTATATTCATCACTTTCTACCAATAATTGTTTCTGCTCAAGATACATGGAATCGCATATCAGATGTGGTAACTGAAGGCAGGGTCTGTAGAGGTGATCATGCTGGCAAGATAAATGCATTAGAAAGTAGTAAATATAAACGCTTTTTTACAGATATGGCGGTAAATGTTTATGCTACAAATGTAACAACTGAAAATCTGTCTCGTCATGATATGCTGGCATGGGTTAACGAATGCTTGCAAAGCAATTTTGGAAAAATCGAAGAACTTTGTACAGGAGCAGCATATTGCCAGTTTATGGATATGCTCTTTCCTGGATCAGTCCAGCTGAAAAGGGTCAAGTTTCGGACGAATCTGGAACATGAATATATACAGAATTTCAAGATATTGCAAGCTGGCTTCAAGAAAATGAATGTTGATAAGGTGAGTCCTAAGTAATATCATATTGAAAAGAAATCAGTTCATTACTTTATTATGCAAAATTTATTAAGTTCACTGTGATATGTCTTAGATATAGCAGATGAAGCTATGTGCATATATGGAATTAGAAATGTATTACTATATGTTTTTCAGATAATAAGCATTTTGACAGTTTTTCTAATTCAGTTTTTAAAGGTAATGGTAATATTATAACATTTATTTGCCACATTGTAACTTAAATATTCATAAAAATTTGTTGTGTTAGGTGAGTTTGAGTTTGATTTGATGAACAAGATATGTTGAACTCATACAAAAGCTAGGTTATTTGCAGTGGTTGCAGTTCTCAAAAAAGTATCTCCTCAATGTTGGGACCATAATAAATTATTTCAGTATATAGTTTTATACTTTTTGTTTTCAGGAAGTTACTACAATTATATTATATAATTTATATAATTAGGTAGATAGGAAGTGAGGCTGGGGGGGGGGGGGGGGAAAGTATGGACTGCTATACAACCTTGATTTTTGGAGAGCATAAGACAAAGTAATCCAAATCATAGGTTAGGAACCCCTGCAACTATCACTTTGTTGCTTATTTAATAGCAAAAAGGTCACTAGTCCTATTTTTTGGACCCAAACAATAGGTTTTTTACTTTTTTGAGAGGTTATCCATATTAAAACTATGGGTTTATGGTAATCACTCCTGACCTGCCTCCCGTTTTTAGGCTTTGCTGGCAGTTAAAACTCTGTATTGAGAATCCGATGTCATCTCTGGCCATAGTCGGATGAATTTCTCATGGTTTCTTGATTCAGATATGTGAGTTTTATTAAAATGATTATACAAGAACTCTTTCTACTGAGGCTTTTAATGTGAAACACATTTTACTTTCAAAACATATTATTTATATTTTTTCAAACTATTCTTCTCCACCATCGATGCATTTTGCAATCCTGAAAACCATTCTTGAAAATATTTTCTTCAATCTTCTAGCCGTAGTTTTAAAGGCTTTTTCGGCTGATGTAAAACGTAAACGTCGTAATTTATCCTTTACCGGCGCAAATAAGGAATCATTACGTGTTTGGTTTGGATTATACGACGAATGTCTGATGTCACGTACACCAAATCGGACGATCCAAGGTCAAAACGATGTAGTGTTTTCCCTGGCATTTCCCACTTTCGTCTCTGGTATCATCTGTCTGATCGGAAACTACCCCCTTTTTTTCCCTAACCTCACATCTGCCCAGAATGTTCAGGTGTTCGTTTAACAGTGGCCGTGATTGTAGATAATACCGGTCGACAAACTGATAAAAGGACGTTTCCAAGATAATTTCGAGTTCCTGCAATGGTTCAAGAAGTTCTTCGACGCGAATTACGACGGTCGCGACTACGACGCCCTGGACGCGAGAGGCGGCATCCTGCTGGGTTCGGCGGCGAACAACAACAGCGGGGCGGGGTTGGTGCCCGCCCACCACCACCCCACCCATCATGCGGTGCCCGCCCCCAAACCGCCCGCCTCCAACATTCACCAGAGGGAACGGCAGGGTATTGACTGACGATTGTTTATACCATCGAGTGTGTAGCGGAAGCTCTCATATCTTTTGTCATGATCATGGTCATTCGAATGATAGATGTCAGAACATTTGTAAATCATGATAAAGGATGTAAGAATCCGTTTTACTCGAAATATTTGCACACTCAATACTAGCTGTGCTTTTATAGATCGTCTTTGGTTTTTTGCTGTTCCCGTTTCTCTGTTTATTTTCTTGTGCAGTGCTTATGTAGGTTATCCCTTGAAGGTTGAACAGAACTAAATATATACTGAAATGAAATCTAGTTAATCATAATTTTTCAGCGAAGATATTCAGCTAGATGTATGGGGTCGTCATAAAGTAAGGGGTGTACCTTAAAGGCCTATCATAAATTATGCTAATAGCAAAAAATAAATAAAATCTAATCGCTTTAATTCTTTAATAATTGGATTTGAGGGTACGTTCTGCACTATGCATCAGACCTGCTATATACATGCATGTTTCGTCTAGTCTAGACTGATCAGTATAGCCTGGCGGTCTAACCCAGTCAGGGGTGTGATAGCAACATCAATACTCATCTCTAATCGTCGCGCACGGTGGCGCGGCCCATCGACAACCTACGAAGTCAAGGTCCTACCACTTGGGCTGCCTTGAAGTGGCGACAGATGTCTCTTACGACATCTGTCAATAAGGGTGAACTGACTTTTTTCAGTTTACAGTAAATCAGTTCACCCTTGACAGATGTCGTAAGGGACAAGGCAGTCCAAGTGTTAGGACGTTGACTTTGTCAGTTTCCAATGGGCTGCGCCACCCTGCGCGATACTTCGAGATGAGCTATGGAATTATTCACAAAATTTGGTATTTAGAACAGATTGCTGCAATTCAACCAGCAGTGTTAAATTGCACAAATTGGAGAAACGGCTGGATGACATCGAAAATTTGCGTTAACCACTATCTGACATAAAAATTCTATTATCTAAGCAAATGAATTTCTGTCGCATTTTGCTGTTTGCATAATTTTTTTCAATATATACATAATAAGCTGAAATATATCCCTTACTTCATGATAACTTTGTACTGCTGGAAAAATAACGAGATAAGATACTGTCTGTACATTTGGAATGTAATCAATCATACATTGAACCGAGTGAGGTTCATTTTGTTCTAAGAACAGTAAACGCTACATAAATACATAATATATAAAAAAAGCATCATGACATTGAGTAAATATGATATATTGGCGATACATTTTTACTGAAAATTATTGAATTGGCTGGTGAAAACAATTACATTTACAATATTATCATTGAGTATATAGAAACTGTTGAAACCTGTATGTTGTTTGGTCACCGTGAAAAGATGGGGATACTTACATGTACATTGTGCATCATTCCATCTTCTGTGGAGTTTTGTCATGGAACTGTTCGCAAAATAAATTCAAAGCTACGATGATTACTGTTGTCAGCTACATATTTTCATCGACCAATGTCTGATTTCCTGTAATCATCATAGCTCTCGATCGACTGCATGTCTTCTAAAAGTATGGTTGTTGAGGTGGTATCATTTTATGCCTATGCCCCGCATCGCTTCATCTTTATTATTTGTTAATATAGGTATACGAGACATACGATTATCATGCTGTTATTTTTATATTCACGTTTATTTCTGTGATGATGGTATATTCGTCAGTAATCGGATTTTCATCTAACAATCCGAAACCATTCAAATTGCATGCTTTGATACAGTAAAATACTGTATATCAAATTTAAAATGTTTGACCATAGAGTGACATGAAAAGCCTGCTAGGAGATAGATGTCAAACGCGTTGTATACAGCGATTTCATTGGTAAGCGTAAAGGTCAAGTCATAAGTCCTCAGCGATCAAAAATCAGTATAGTTATATATTTGAGGATGTTGCTTCCAGATACGACCATTTAAAAGCCTAAGGAGTCCTGGAGTGTCCATTAGGAACAAGAAATAAAATCCAATACGGGCTTCCCTTAGGTCGGAGACTAAAATGAAAAATGAATTCGTGTCCTAGAATTATTCAGGAAACGAGTTTTCATCCATTGAAGTCCACCGAGTTTTTTTCCGTTCGGTAGAGTGTAGACTGTAAACGGTTTTTCACTGAGAAATCGGGATAGAATACCGGCATTTCAAAATCGTAAAGAATCTCAATTTGTATGTCACCATTCCACAATTCTGTTAATATCCTCATGCTACCTTCAGGCGTTTTTTACATTCCAAATGGACTCTGAAAATAGAACTTTTTTGTACCTGAATCCGTTGCACTGCTAAACGACTATACCATCATCATCACCGCATAACATTCCCACTACCCTTCGTACAATCCACACTAAATTACCATCACATGTGTATGGCACCCAAACGCAGATAGTGCCCATCGACCGGCTGGTGAAGGGTCGCTTCCAGGACAACTTCGAGTTCCTGCAATGGTTCAAGAAGTTCTTCGACGCCAACTACCGCGGCACGGAGTACGACGCTTTGGCGTGCCGGGGCGGAGAGACGCTCGGCAACGGTGGGGCGAACGCGCCTCGAGGAGGCGGTGCCGGTGGAGGAGGCGGTCCTAAGCGGATGTTGGCGCGGATGTCGCCGGGCGAGCACGGCGGTGGCGGACACGCCCCCACCCCCCTCCAGAAGACCAATAAGCCGATCGGCAGGGCGAGTACGTTACAGCGGAGCGGTGAGAGCGTGGCGAGAGGGCCGACAACGGGTTGAACGGTGGCTGTCAGACGCGTCGTTTTTGCTTTGAGTAGTGTAGTTAGGCGCATGGTACAGGCTGGTGAATCGGATCTCATGACACTTACAGAATCAACGTGGCATTAGAAAAAGTTACCTTCATCTCGGAATATTTATCTTCTATTTTGTAATTTCTGAATGTGCGTTTACGAGAAACAGTTCATTTCTTTCCGTTTCAAAAACACCAGAGTGACGCGGCTCTCTTAAATACATGATGCAACAAAATTTCGTGTTTCATGAGATTGTTTCACTGGTGTGTCTTGCGCCAGGAACAGTGAAATAAAAATATATTTTATGCAAAAAACGTAGAGAACCAAATTCACTATGAATGTCTCTTCATCAAATAAGTTTTTAATGATAATATGCATTGACTTAGCATATCAAAAACGGCCTTAAAATTACGGCACAATGGGTAACCTATTATTTTTTTCAATAAAATTATTTACATTGCTGTTCCTTGCAATACAAAGTTGCTTTTTACGATAGTGGATTCAGAACAACATATCTGGTACAACAATCAAAGTGCGCATAAACCTAAACGAAAAAAAGCTTGTTGATTTGATTATCCCAATGTATGTGTCTTTTTGGTAATATTTGAATTATACAATTAATATTACATAGTTACTGTGTGTTGGGCACATTAAAAAAAAAGATATACTATTTTCCAAGTAAGAACATTTTTAAAAACATGTATCGATGTTCAATTATGAAAATATATATTAAGTCAACTGCATTTCGCACTGTTATGATTTTACATTATATATCATATCATTGAAGTTTTCTACAAGGTGTGGTTGTATAAGGTACAACGATTTTCGTTAACAGACATATTCCTCAAGGTTCATAATTATAAGTACCTACTTGAAGGAGGCACTTAGAGACCTAGACTAGTTAGACCATAATATTTGAAGATTCTTGACTGCAATGACCATAGTCGTTTCTCTATAGCATAATATACAAAAAATACATAATTATTCATCTATAAATACCAGATGTGTTTGTTGTATTCTTAATATGATTGGAACACCAACAAACGCCCTTAGTCAAGTATCCAACACTCAATGATGTACTCGTAAAGACAGGGAGGAACTGGAATCATCATTCACAGTGACAAGTAAGATCGATCAGAAATAATTATAGAAAGGTAGTTTGGTATTTCTTAGGACCGTTTTTTAAATACCTGCCATAAATCAAAATTGATTCTCTTTCAAGCAATGACATAGAATGTACAAAACTCGCCATAAATAATGACTATGAAACAACTCATTTCTTGAAGTTTATTTTGGCAATTTATTGAATTTGTTAAATCTACAAAATACCTGGTATAGTGTTAGCATCTTGACGCCGTGAGATGCCAATGGGCATATAATTATTCTATTCCATATTAAACATCGTAACTTTTTCAGCTATGTACTGTACAAATACTAGTTAGGTGTTCCAATATCTTACAGCAACAATTTGGAAGCTGTTAGCATATACTCGTATCTAACCGCGGCAGCCACCGCCGATCAACCTACTAACTCTGCATGTAAATACACACTCCATTCACACTAATTTCATTTTTGTTGCTTTTTGTATGTATCGCTTCTGCATGTGCATTGTGTGTGTATCAGTTTGGATGATTCTATGTTTACAAAAACGGTATTTTTAGTGCCCAAAGTAAATGCAGTCAAGCCCCAAGCTTCCAAACCGTTGTCCAATCGAATGGCCGGAGATGGAGGTAAAATGGAGGAGATAACAAATCAACTACAAGAATGTAAGGTAAGATATATTTAGACTGCTCTTTTGCTGAGGTTGTTTTGTCTTTCTTCAGTCTTCCTTATATAGCGTTATTGGTGATATGGTGTATGTATAACACTCGCAGCATTCGCCGGTAGTAAATCATCATTTATAATTGCTATGAACGTAATATTCGTTGTGTTTTGTATGTTTGCATTTAAATCAAGTTATATTTCAGTTGACAATCGATGGGTTAGAAAAAGAGAGAGATTTTTACTTCGGAAAACTTCGAGACATTGAGGTTATGTGTCAAGAAAATGAGGATGAGAATCCCATCATCCAGAAAATATTAGAAGTCTTATATGCAACTGAGGTAAGTTTGTCATTATGATCTTGATAAAGGATTTTATATCTTTTGGTAGAGGATGAATCAATAAATGTTTATTTGTCATACATTCACACTCTCACAGCGCTTCTGGAGCGTGATAGACTTTCAGCAGTTGTAAGAGGTGATCTAAACTGACTGCGATTAACCACCTAGAGCGCAGCTCGATTTTTATCCAGCTCATTGTTATGTCGTATTTTTTAAAATTGAAAATTTTGAAATTCTATACTAATTAACTTTTTTTCTTTTCTAGGAAGGCTTTGCTCCTCCGGATGAGGTGGAAGGCGGTGTGGGTGATGAAGACGAATATTAATGTAAATTCTGTTAAGACAACTTTAAGTTATTAAAAAAAAGAAATTGGCAACAACGGTTTAATTATCATAATTCAGTTAAGTTTACTCAGATATTTTTATACGTGTGTTGCTTCAATGTGTGAGACGAGTTGTTAACTGTTCGGTTCCATGTCTAGTACTACTTTTTACTGTTATTTTTTTTACTCTTGCTCTATATACACGAAACTATTTCAGTAAGATGTCTGTTTAACTCCTGGTGCTAATTCATATTTAATTACAAATCACTAAGACACAAACAATAACATTACAAAAAGTGGATCCAATTTATTCTATCTTCGTCGCTTGTTTCCATCCATCACATCAAGTAAATCAGTTTCATGGAGTTATTTATGATTG
This sequence comes from Bruchidius siliquastri, assembly GCA_949316355.1. Classification (NCBI taxonomy): domain Eukaryota; kingdom Metazoa; phylum Arthropoda; class Insecta; order Coleoptera; family Chrysomelidae; genus Bruchidius; species Bruchidius siliquastri. Next base: position 26,229,276 of record OX438536.1, read on the forward strand.
AATATCATAATTGCAAAAAAATCAGCAACATATATTCTTCAGGTTTTTTATTGGATGAGAAACGTATTGGTGATTTCTATTTAATCTTGTATTGCATTGTGCAGAATCAGAAGTTTTTTTTATCCAAATACACATGGTGACAAAATATATATTTTATGATGTATTATTTCAACATTACATACACACATTTTGAGTGAACATTTTAGCTCAAAATATTACTTATTTTTGATTGTACCTAACAATATATTTCCGGTTAAGAGCAATCGTCATTCTAAAGCGTTTTCCGGGATAACAACTCATTTGTTCTTCAAGTTTTTTCCGCTTGTTTTTTAAGAGGGGACTCTACCTAAAACAAAAGGCGTTCAGCATGGCTCTCCAATATTTCGTTTCCAGCGTTCATTTTTCCAGATAGTGGAACAATTTTTTTACAAACGATAGAGAAAGGTTGGTTCTAATTTTAGATCTGGTCGCGAGGGTGCTCATATTGGCGGTGCCACAATATTTCGTTTGAAGCTTTTGATTTTGGACATATTGAAAATATTTTTTGAGCTAATTATACAGAAAAGATGGCTCAATGTCAATGTCAAAAAGATTGAAACAAGTGACTCAAAGGATATTCTACAAAATCCCCTGCTGTTGTTAGCAAGATACATTTTTCTCTACTTGACATTGGTACATCAATTATAATTATCAAATTCATTAACAGATCTTAAAACGTTAAAAATCATGACTGATTTTCAAGAAAAGCTAGGCGAAAGTCGAAAAGTTGTTGATTTGTCCGTGTATGTTTCTCTTTGGCGTTCGTTCTGAAAATAATATTATTTTGGAAAATGAAAAATGGCGAGCTATTGCTGTCAAAGGTCTATTTGAAGCCATACCTTTTGTTCATGCATTTTCAAAAGTTAGGTTTTTAGTTCAACTTGAAGAATGGTCGGTTGGAAATAGCCATGATAGACAAATTTACTGTAAGTGTAAATTATTGGCAAACTATACAACACTACTAAAATACTATTTTGGCTCGCCTTTCCGGAAAATTGACCAATGTGCGATTGCTAGGTAATTCAAAATAGAAAAAAGTAAGTAGAGTACCGCTGGTAGGGATTGAACGATTGAAGGCGAATAAGAATTTATCTCGCTGTCACTGGACCACCTAGCGTCTCATTTTGGGTGATTCATGGTTGAATAGGTGAGGAAAAGCATAATAAGGATAAATCAGAGGTCGTTTCGACCGAATATTTGTAAGAAACTCGTTAGAAAAATGTTTGTTTATATGCAAATATACTGGAATATCGAAAGGAAAGCAAGCTCCCAAGGACATTGTTTTTTGTCTTTTGGAGGATCTAACGTTTTTTTAACCGATGCCAAATTCAAGGTGAGTTTGTCATCTGCAGACGATTGCTCTTAATATTCCTGGATCATGAATTATAATGTATTATTTTTCAACTTGTTTCAATCCCTTCATGTTGGAAAATAGCGATTTATGCGATTAAATATGAAATTACTGTTCCCATGTTAGCTCAATTCTGCGAGAATCAAAGTCTGCCGAAGTTACTTTTTAAATTAAGAGTGTAACGTCTCGTGGTACATACGCTTGTGTACTAAGTATAGATGTTTATTAAATGTTTGCTTTGAATTATTGATGTTTTATTCATACTGATATTCTATAATGCTGAATGACTAGTGGTCTATAGTCTAGAGATGCCAGAGTTGACATTTTCAACCCCTTGAAGAGTCCATATCGTGGAGTTTGTAGGCTATACACTAGAGCTGTCAGACACAAAAATGGCAGAGGATCTAAGGAGAAAAAAGGAAACGGGATGTAAAAGTGAAGGAAAACAGTCGGGGAAATCATTGAATAATTTGATATAGTCAACTTTGTCCGGCTCCCATTTTGAAGCACGTTGCCGGGGGGGGGGGGGGTTACCATCTTTCACGCCGCTCTTGAAGGGCCTGATTGTCCTGCTTTTGATATTAAAACTACGTTCATAGAAAAAATTCGCTGACGTTCATTCAAAGTTATCCGTCTTTTCGGAAATTCCGGGGTGGTCCCTGAAAAGACTATTAAAACTATCCCCCTCATCAGTTTGCTTCTCCAATTTAGCGCTTCTGAATACGTAGGTATATATTTTTATCTTGTATCGTCATGCCTGTTGAGAAAAAATGCAGTCCCAGTGAAAATCTAAACAATCGGATTCCCCGAGAAGAAATTGTATAAGCGTTGGGAGAGCAAAGTATAAAAACAACAATCCCTCGGATGTGCATATGTCTCTTTTTATGGGGGCACTAATAATACCTCCCCCCCCCCAGCTTCACCTCTCGAGATGTGAAAGTGGAGGAAAACATCATTGGATATTTTGATAAATCCATCTTTGATCGGGTCCCAACGCGAGGCACGTTTTGATAGGCCTGATTGTCATTCTTTTGAAATTGGGAATATCTATTGGAGCATATATAATTGGCTAATCAGATAAACTTTTAATTATATATTTCAATTCAAAATTTTAAATGTCCTCAATGATTTTCGTAATTTTCCTATTTGAATAAATACACTTTATTTTAATAACTATTAAATAACATTGACTTTGCACGATGCACAACACGTCATAAGAAAGTACGAACTATTTTGAATTCATATATTTTATTGATGCTTTGTTCTCCAACATTCCTCGGAAATCATATAAATTTTGTGAGTATGTGGTTGTGTCTCAACACCACTACTTGAAACACTAACCTTATTTGACATAAAAATATTCGGGCCAATGCTGACCAATGGAATACAATGTATGGCTATTTACATTCTTTGGTCATCGTAAAATATTTATGCGATTTTTCTTAACCCACAACTTTGAGTTGTCCACAATAAACATTGAATATCTTCATATGTATGAGGAAGTCGAGACAGTCTGACCAGTGGTTTTGTTACCGCATTCACATATTTGCATTTGTAGTTGTGAAATGCTTCTTTCAAGTAATAAAATATATGGTTTTGAGATAATTAAGATGTTAAGGTTTTGAGAGAAATGGAGGCTGTTTTTTATAATTGTAAAATAGTATTTTGGGATATTGCAATAGGCATCTAAACAAGTTTGTCAGTGTTTTTACTTCCCACGTGAATAGGGACATTTTTTAATACTCCTCATAAACAATAATGCATAATGGACTTTTAATGTAACTTCAAACGAAAGAGCTGGCAACAGCGACCACTGTCATAAGAAAAGCAGGAATTAAAGAGCTGTTGGATTGTGGACCTTACGCATAACGTGTTTACGGTCTACAAAATGAGTGAAATAAATCCTTGGCCACTTTAAAATTGCATTCTGTTTTAACAGGCTGTTCAACTATTATGACTGTATGAACAATTGAATTGATGTTGAGGTAGTTTGGAAAAAGATTCATGAAACATTATTATTCATATTTTCATTAAATAATTATAGTTGGACTTCATAAAGGTAGTAAAACGAACGAGGAGATAGCTCATGAAAGTTTACGTTTACAGTTACAGCATTGATTACCACAGTCGTAATCACAAATGAATTGGAAGGATAATTAAAATAAACGCGTTAATGGAAGTTGCTCGACCCAAATTTGCAGTTTGTCACAGCGCGAGGATTTTCAGTTTCAAGGGAGTGACAATACAATAGTCACCGTACATTAGCAAAGGTGTTTCTGTAAATTAAATATTTTCATATAATATCTCGCAACTAATTTGGATTAATTTTAGTATAATTATTGTATAAGATATGATACTGCTCAAGTAGCTACATAAATTTGCGTCAAGTATCTTGATGGGAGAATTATCAGTTTATTAATACATATTTGGTTCTCATTTTGGAATGAAATGTTATAATTGAAATAGAAAAATATTGAAACCATTTTTTTCATAATAACAAAATTCCTAAAATCTTCAAGTTTTCAAGAATATCCATAATTTCCGATTTCACCAAAACTTACTTCAAGTGCTAATAAAACCCAATCTAAATGTTCGATAAACTCATACAAACTGTACTTGAAATACAAAGAGATACATTTTTTAAGAGTCTAGATTGTACTTTTGTCATTATTCATGAAAAATGTATAGAAAATACCTTCTGCAAACGTCAAAAAGGATTTGAAACTCCCAACCCCATTCCCTATCCACCATTTTTTACCCCTCTGAAAAAAATGCTAGTGTATATTGGCATGAAAAGCGAAAAACTAGTGTTGCATGCCAGTAAACGTATCAAAAATTGTGCTTGTAAAAATTGTGAAAATGTACACAAACTTCATACCCTGCTACCCCCCAAGATTGAGGTCTAGATACGCCCCTTTATGTACGAGGGTCATGCTGAAAGTCTTTAGATATTCCTAATCTCTAGAAGTTTGAACACGCAGCTATTTTGTCTAAGGTTGTGAGTGTTTACACGGAAAGGCAGCGTTTGAATCGTTCAGTAGTTGCATTGTCACGGTCTCGAATGCCGAATTTTAACGTGAAAATGAAACCGGGTAGTCGCGATTTTCGAGCCATGATTTTGTATGACTATAAAAAGGGACTAAAACAAGCGGAATGTCACGAAAGTTTAGTGAGTTGCTTTGGAGACTCTGCCCCTTCTAGGGCTACAGATTTTAATTGGTTTGCTGAGTTTAAAAGTGGCCGGGTCTCACTCGATGATGAACCTCGCACAGGTCGACCGCCCACTGCTGTTACTCCGGAAACTGTAGAAGCTGTGCAAAATATGGTAAAAATAGATCGACATATAACCGACACCGAGATTGAGGCTTCTCTGGGCATTGGATCCGCAGCGGTACGAACAATAATTCATGATCACCTTCGCCTAAAGAAGCGGTGTTCCAGATGGGTGCCACATCTGTTGACCACTGAGCAAAAAGCAACAAGAGTTGATTGGGCTAAGTTTATGCTTGAAACATTTGATAATGGGCACAGTGAAAACACTTTTAATATCGTAACCGGAGACGAAACATGGGTAATATCATTATGATCACGAAACTAAACAGCAGTCATTAGTTTGGTGCTTTGACGGTGAGTAGCCTCCAACGAAAATTCGTCGTTCCAAGAGTGTTGGAAAGAAAATAGTCGCATCTTTTATTTCTAAAAGTATATGCATCACAACGGTAGCCTTGTAAAATCCAAGGACAGTTACTTCTGAATGTCATATAACCAAATGTGTTCCTGTAGTGTTCCAAGAACTATGCAAGAGCCGTCCAAAGACTGGTCTGCAGGGTATTTAATGGCACCATAAAAACGCACCCGCCCACATCGCCGCAAGAACACTAGATTTTGCTGAACAGGGTTTCAAACTGTTGCCTCACCCACCTTATTCTCCGGACCTAGCTCCGAAGAAGAGAAAATCGCTGCATTTGAGGAGGAAATTAGCAACCTTCCAAAAAAACGTTGGTTACAAGAATTTGACAAGTGGTTTTACCGAATATTTAGATGTATTGAGGTAGGGGGAGAATATGTTGAAAAAAACAGAATAAAGTTTTTAAAACTTTCAGCGTGACCCTCGTATATTGTCAAAAATAATGAATCAATTTGTTTAAATTCTCTGAAAAGGGCCCACGAAAAATAAAAATTACCCACTAGCTAACTACGCCACTGCTTCTGGTACGAGTCGCGGGGTAACACCAATGTGCACTTCGCTTTCAAGCCGGTCACAAAATAGCATTGAAGTGATCACAACGCAAAACATGCAGTGCCCAAAGTGCGCTTCCAGTTTCTGAGAGCATTAAAATTCCTCCCGTGACCGAACAACAACGCTCCGTCGATGTCGATGGGCAGTTCGGCCACTTTCTTATACGCTGTACCAAAAATTGTATGGCCAAAAAGCGTGTGGCCCATGATGGGCAGATTGAAACCAGGACACGGCGTGCTCGTACCATAGGATCGTCTTCGAAGAGACGGAAACCCCGAACGAGCAAAAAATATAGAGCGAAAAACCTGGCCAATCGACTTAACATAATTAAATGCTTTAGAAACGGTGGTAAAGAAATGGGGTTATGTACGTTGACGGTGTACTTCACAAGGAATGCTATCAATTTAGAAAGGAGGATTTTGATCTGAGTTGATGACGTGACTCTCCCTTAAGTCCAGGCCGCACATTGAGGCCAGATTCATGATCAGTGCCCATAAATTACCCAAGAATCGATTATTCGTCTTATTTGGAAAAAGTCGACTTACGATTTTTGAACGTCAGTTTTGATGTCTACGTTGAGGCGGAAAACAGTTTCACCTCTCAATAGACTCTGCCTAATGTAAAAATGTTCGCTGCCTCCAAAGGTTTTCTCAGATGTTTGTTACGAGGTTCCGTTCTCCGAGAAAAAAATATTTTCTGAGAAAAGGCATATTCGAAGGAGGTTCAAAATTGATTTTTTTTGACAAAAGGAAAAAACTCGTTTCTGGGTAATTTTGAGGCGCTGATCACGAATATGGCTACCTTTTCCGGGCCAGATCTGAGGGGGCTCGAGAAGCTACCAAAGTGGTTGCTCCGCCTTCAAACCGGCACTATTACAGACAGACAGACTGACGGACATGATGGACATGTATTCTATGATGTACGAGGGTCACGCTGAAAGTTTTTAGATATTCATAATCTATATGAGTTTAAACAAGTTTGAGCACGCAGATATTTTGTCTAAAGTTGTAAGTGCTACACGCAAAGGCAGCGTTTGAATGGTTCAGTAGTTGCCTTGCTACGGTCTCGAATGCATCTAAGTGTTGGCCGAATTTTAACGTGAAAATGGAACCAGGTAGTCGCGATTTTCGAGCCATGTTTTTGTATGACTATAAAAAGGGACTTAAACGAGCGGAATGTCACGAAAGTTTAGTTAGTTGCTTTGGGGACTCTACCCCTTCTAGGGCTACAGTTTTTAATTGGTTTGCTGAGTTTAAAAGGGGCCAGGTCTCACTCGATGATGAACCTCGCACAGGTCGACCGCCCACTGCTGTTACTCCGGAAACTGTAGAAGCTGTTTGTGTGTGGTAAAAAAAGATCGAAATATAACCTATACCGAGATTGAGGCTTCTCTGGGGATTGGATCCGCAGCGGCCGAACAATCATTCATGATCACCTTCGCCTAAGGAAGCGGTGTTCCAGATGGGTGCCACATTTGTTGACCAGTGAGCAAAAAGCAACAAGAGTTGATTGGGCTAAGTTTATGCTTGAAAAACTTGATAATGGGCACAGTAAAAAGACTTTTAATATCGTAACCGGAAACGAAACATGTTTATATCATTATGATCTCGAAACTAAACAGCAGTCATTAGTTTGGTGCTTTGAAAGTGAGCAGCTTCCAACGAAAATTCGTCGTTCCAAGAGCGTTGGATTGATAATGGTCGCATCTTTCAAAATCAAAGGACAGTTACTTCTGAATGGCCAAATGACCAAATGTGTTCCTGTAGTCTTCCAAGAACTATGCAAGAGCCGTCCAAAGACTGATCTGCGGGATATTCAATGGCACCACGACAACGCATCCGCCCACGGCGCCGCTAGAACACTCGATTTTTTTTTCTGAACAAGGTGTCAAACTGTTGCCTCACCCACCTTATTCTCCGGACCTAGCTCCGTGAGACTTCCTATTCTCTAAGATCAAATAAAAGTTACGAGGTCGCCATTTTTCCACCGATGAAGAGGCAATCGCTGCATTTGGGGAGGAAATTAGCATCCTTTCAAAAAAACGTTGGTCACAAGAATTTGACAACTGGTTTAACCGAATGCGTGAATGTATCGAGGCAGGGGGAGAATATGTTGAAAAAAAAGAATAACGTTTTTAAAAAAAAAACGTAGTTTTTCTGTATCTAAAAACTTTCAGCGTGACCCTTGCATTTGTGTTGGAACATAAGAAAACACAATATCTTGGAGTTTTGTTATCCGCCAGCCGGTGCAAATAGCGCGCCACTGCGTCCGCGTCTTACTTTTATCGCTGTTATCAACGCGGGTTGACCGCGTCGCGTAGTGGTCAGCCCCAACCCATCCTGGGCACAGAAGTCTGGTTGGTACACGGTCGACAGACCGCGAATTTCAACTGTTTGTACGGTACGCGCAGGTGACCAGATTTTTCTGCTCAGCCGTTTTCGTGCAAGACGCTCGTACGCGGCAGGGTGGTTCTTCTTCTACTTCTCCGTCTGTGGCAATCTTGATCGTCGGCCGTGAAGTTGTACAATAATTGTTTGTCAAGCAAACTGCATGTTAAATTCCTGGATAATTGATGCACTTGCAGTTGGTGGCGAAATTTTGATTATTACGCGCCAACAATTTCGTTGTATATATAAAAGTAGTGTTTTCGGAATCAAAAGTGAAAATGACTGTCCGCGAGCTGGAGATATGAGGGCAGTTTTTCGTAGTGGTTTATGAGCATTTGAAGTGTCTGAGTGAGTATTGTTGATAATAATTTTCATGTTTTATATTGGGCTAAGCAGATATTTTGCAGATGGTCTTTCTTGACGAAACATCATTCAGATAAAAAAAATTGTTCAGTGTTGCGTTTGGATTTATATTTGAAATGATTCTGACCGTTCGACGACGATTTATAAATGTAAAAACGCATACGCGTCATTGTAAGAAAAAGGGTTTCATTTGTGAAAATGTGTGTTAAGTACTTACATAATTATTTTATCGACATTTGTGTTATTGTGATTGTGCAAAATATTGATTAATTTGTATGGAATAATCGTGCTGAAATTTTGCTACCTATACTGCTAATTGGAATTCTTGACGTTAAGAATTTAAAAAATATTCAAAAAATAAATTAACTATAATCTCAAAAATTTACAAAAATTTTTGGTTTTAAAAATTTCCACGATTTCCAATATTTACAAAACTAATTTCAAGTGAAAATAAAATCAGGATTTGGATCGTAACTAAAAAAGTTTCCATAATTTCCAACTTACTTGAAGTCGACTATCAACTCTAAAATATAATCGAAATCCTCATCAAACTTACAGCACGTGAAATTGTAATGAAACAAATATCGGAAATCTAAATCTTCTATAATACCAAAAACTCCCAAAATTTTGATTTTCAGCAGTTTTCAAAACTCTTCAAAATGGGATACCACTATAAGTGAATTACAAAATCCACCTACTCCACCCCAGTTTTAAAAGGCCGAATAGAACTGACCTTATTAGTCATGATCTCTATTCATTGAAAATGCAATGATCGATAGGCAAAGTTGCTAACGGAAAAAATTACTCTAATTTGGAAATAAAAACTAAATATGCCCTAAACTCGGTTATATAAAAAAAAATAGCCTACAGATAGTCTAACGAAAATGTGTATGAAACACCAAGAAAATACATTATCTCGAATTCGAGGTTTTCCAAACAACTATTAATAGATAGTAAATGCCAAGGGGCAACGCCACTCTGTGGGACACTTGGAGATAAATGTTGATAGAAATAGTATTATTGGAAATATGACGACCTACCACTAAAGTGAGTATCTCCTGGGATCTATATTTAGCACTGTATACCCTACAAACATGAGTAGAAAGATAATGATGAATTATTATAACAAATGGTTCAAGAGATAGTCATGCCGGACGCCTACAAGACAGTTAAGTGCAATGTTTTTTATTGGTCATTTTGGCTTTTTAAGGAAACCTGAATTCAGATCTATGATAACATGTAACCGCTGTAATAAAACCTTCAGTGACGTATAGCTTTGAACTTGGGCAAGATCCTACAATAATAAGGTACATACATAGTGTCTACTCTTAGAGTTTATTTAGTTTTAGTAGGTATTCAGATCATTGTTTTCGCTATTGAAGCAGATTCTCCAAAGCAACTCACTAAACTTTCGTGACATTCCGCTTGTTTAAGTGCCTTTTTATAGTCATACAAAATCATGTCTCGAAAATCGCGACTACCCGGTTCAATTTTCACGTTAAAATTCGGCCAACACTTAGATGCATTCGAGACCGTGGCAAGGCAACAACTGAACGACTCAAACGCTGCCTTTGCGTGTAAGCACTTACAACTTTAAACAAAATAGCTGCGTGCTCAAACTTGTTTAAACTTGTCTAGATTAGGAATATCTAAAGACCTTCAGCGTGACCCTCGTACTTTAAACTTATGAAACTCACAAACAGGTTAATTTGACAACTGTCACTACCAACACTAATAAACAAAAGTCACATCGCCTACTAGATAGGCTCAGCTGAAAGCGAGAAACTGCCCTCTTATACTTCAATACTCATTCAATTCAATAGCTTTTGAAGAAGTCAAAAAACTGTTAGTCCTTTCTCCATTAATGTAAACATTGCCTGTGTGATTATCTAGTAGTAGTCAAAATTAATATTACCAATGGCCCAACTTCAAAATATTGATCATGGTACAACTGTAAATAATTACAACGTCGGAAAAAATGTCACAGCCAATTTACTGTCCTTTGTTTATATCGCCCGCTCGACTGGACTCTTAATCACAATCATTAAAATATGTACATATGCGTATTTGATGAACGTCTTACACGAATATTTGTAACATGATCCACATTTACTTGAAACGATGCGTTAAATAATAATACAAGTTCCAAAATGGCAGATTCAATTGATGAACAAAAAGTTAATTTTACCATTTCGTAGTCCAGCCAGTTTACGTATAATATTTTCGCGGACACTTCTGTCGTATCTGACAATAAGAAGCTAATTAGTCAGTGACAGTTTTGAGTTAATTTGGAAGATTCCTAACTGCCAAACCTTTTATTTGGACGTGCTGCCCTTGTCTAAGGTATTTTTGACGGAAAAGGAATTCAAAACTGTTTAATCAATTGTTCCACCTTAAATCAGAAGGGAGTATACGCAAAAGTGGTATGCACTAGTGAGACCACAATATTATACCACCAGTGGCTTCATAGGTGGTTTTTGTAACGCATAATTTCAAACTGATCAAACCCAATGCCAATCCCCCATTACCTATAGTAAAGTGTACTCAGACGTTGATCCTATTAACATAAAGGGAAAATGCTTAACTTAATTAAAACATTTATTGAAGGTAGAAGTCAAATTGTGAAGCTAGACAATATTAGGAGTGAAATAAAATCAAACACTCATGGAGTTCCGCGAGGCTCAGTCCTGGGGCCGCTGTTGTACTCCCTATATGTCTTAAGCTTGAAAACAGTTAATCTTAAAGCACGCTATTTCACATTTGCAGATGATACTGCTCTAGTTTATACAGGTGCAAATGAGAATGAGTTGTGTATGGAGATCAACAGTGACCTCCAGAATTATGTTGATTGGTTATACTGCAATAAATTAAAAATAAATATAAACAAAACAAAATATATGATATTTAAGCAGAAGAACAAACAATTGCAAAATGTAAATATATGTATCAACAATACACCTTTAGAACAAGTGTGCAAAATTAAATATCTTGGACTAATTGTAGAGGATGAATTGAGCTGGACTGAACATATAACCAAAGTAAATGATAAAATCTTACATATGATCTTTATAGTATTTAAATGCAGAACTTAACCAAAAAAACTAACGACTTGATCTACAATGCTTTTTTCTTATCCCACTTTAGATATTTACTCCCTATATGTGGAACTTGTAGTCAAACCAATTTTCAGAAGATGCAGGTATTGCAAAATAAAGTACTAAAGGTACTATATAATTATGATAGTTTAACTAACTCAAGTAAATTATACAAAGAACTTAATACTTTCAATCTTAACTCTCTGTTGCAATTTGAACAATCTAAATTAATATTTAAAGTACTCAATAAACAACATAAATCAAATACAATCTTAATATTAACTAATCAAGTTCACAATTATTAGATCAGAAATATGAATAACATTTATCGAATAAATACAAGAACTCACTTAGGTCTTTACAATCCTATAGTTAATGCATCAAAAACTTTTAATAATTTATCAAGAGACATTAAGACTACAACAGATTTCAGGTACTTTGTAAAAAAATTGAAAAACTGGTTAATGAGTGTACAAATACAAGCTAATTGTTACCCTTACTGTTAATTTTGTTCATGTTTTGTTTTTCTCGAGGCCAGTGCTTTAAGCACTGTTTAGAGTTATGTGTAAAAAATTGTCAACTATTGTAAAATTGTTTATTTTTCTTAATAAAGATTTATTTCAAAAAAAAAAAGAAGATAGCTGGTTTGCAACTTTTACCTTAGTTTTTTGATGAAACCCTTTAGTTTTGCTACCATATTATTCCATGGAAAGTAAATAAATTGAAAATGTGGAGAAAAATTACAAATAATTTTGTTAGGTAATAATCAATAAAGATGTTACATTTATATACAGATAATCATCGGAGTTTTGGAGATAAATTATTCTCGCACTCACCGATTCACTTGTATTCACATAATAACTATGCGCTTCTTGCTTCCGAAAGAAAGTCTTCAACAGATACGCTGAAATATTTTGCTTTCAGTAAAAGTGTATTACGATGGCAATGTTTAAAAAATTCCAATGACTTGTCATCAATATTGATTAACTGTCGTACATATCCTGCTTACAAATACGATTATTATTAGTATTCTTCTCAACCACTTCCATTTCTTTGTCGATAAGAGTATGGAACATTTTACCGCGACTTCGTGTGCTAATTCCATATTGAAACTAGGGTAAATCGTTGATTGAATTTCAATTTAACATGTTATATAGTAGGGCAGCCCAATATGGGAATTTGGAATTCACTCAAGCGCATCATACAGGGCCGGATTCAGAGGTGTGGAGGCCCTGGGGCAACAAGGAAGAGGAGGCCCCTGATTATTCCATTATTCCGATTGTCCCCTCGTATTTTTTAGCCTATTTTTTATAATGTTCATTTGTGAAGTGCAATTTGACACCATCAAAACCAAGTACATTCGCAGTGTGATTTCGATTTTAGGAAAGTAGCTCGGAAATTTTGATTTTCATGTATTTGATATTAGAACAGCTCCTTAGATAGGTCTTTTTTATAGTCTGTTTTGTATAAGTTTATCAAAGATACAAATTGAACCAACTCATTACCAAGACCAGGTTCTAAATCGTCTTTATAAAATTGGTAAAACCCAATTCATCTGCTGCAGCATAGAAATTTTGAAAATTAAAATTACAAGATAAGTTTTGAAATCGTAATATGAGGTACCCCATCGTTCTGCAAGATTTTTGTTTTAATAAATACAATTTATGTGGGGGCCTCTCTCTTGTGGAGGCCTCGGGCAGTTGCCTCGATTGCCCTCCCTTGAATCCGGCCCTGGCAACATATTAAACATATGTGGCATATCTTGCTGCCTGTTCAGTTTTTGTATAGATAACCTCACGCAAGGGCAGATAGCCTATCGCGCTTCATGAGCACTGCGCGAGGAAAATTTTCTATTCACTTTGACCTTGAAACGCTGATGACATTTCTATTGTCAGTTTTATGTGCGTCAATTGATGCTATTTAATTGATCATGAATAAGTTTCCGATTAATCACCGTGTTTATGTGATTAAAATGTTTATAGCAAGTTAATCAGTTGAACAAGTTAAAAGGCAGTTTCGTCGCGAGTTTAATGTTTCAGTCCAAGAGGTTCGTAGCAGATCCCAACAAACGTAGGAAGCTATGGCTATTGAACCGGAAGAGGGATTCACTCCACTTGCTAGTAGGGATCTTCACAGGTCACTGCAGATTGAACAGACACCTGACAATCATAGGAGTGGTCAAAGACCCAATCTGTCAGAAGTGCTGGAGGAGGACGAGACCTCGTTCCACTTCCTGGGTGAGTGTGCCGTATACAGCGGCCTTAGTGTTGACAAGGAAGAATGCTACTTGGCGGAATGGTCAACATCATGACCTTTATTAAAAGGTCTGGACGGTTCGACACTAGGGAGTTACCATGTCTGCCATAGTTCTAGTGATGGTCTTCGGGGTCGGCAAAAAGGTCCAAAGGTGGCCTACTTGCAAGGCTTTGCTTCCCCATTACTACTAGTTAATATTTCAGGACAAGGAAGAATTCCAACCCGGCAAACAATATCGAGATGGGTTACAGACTGCGATAATAAAGCTCAAAGTTTGGAGGTGGTGTACAAACATTAGAAACCCCCGAAGTAATCGACGCTGTTAGACAAACAATTCAAAGAAATCCGCAGCAATCAGAATTGAGACATTTAGAAGCTCTGCAGATTTTTGAATGAAGCTCACTAAGAGTTCTGTATTCAGATTTGTACTGCTATCGTATAGTGAGTTCTGCAGGCAGTTTTTGCAAATCCATTAAAATGATGGTAATCAATGAAAAAAATATCGATGACACGGAAGGTTCATATACTGAGACGCGGAGAATCCACAACACTTTCACGAAAAACCATTGCAGAGTCAAGGCTTTGTGCAGTGTTTCCGCGTTTGATATCGTAAAATCCAAAAAAACGCAGTAATGGTTACCGTTAATTTTGAACGTTATGTGCAGTTTTTATGGCCAGAATTACAGAGATGTAGACAAAATCAGCAATATGGTGCTACGGCGCACACGTCATGACAAACCGGAATGGTGTTGTAGAACTTGTTTTCTGCTCACTCGATCTCGACAAGTCCTTACAAGTTATGTTTCCGAAACTCGATATCAAGTGAGCAGAAAACAGGTTCTGCAACAAGGGTCCATCACACTTCTTGACCCCTCCGAATTTTTTCTTGTGGGGTTATCTGAAGCAAAAAGTCTGTGCGAGACAAGGCGTCCGCAAACACTAGAAGACCTTAAGCTCTACATTTACTAAGAAATACTGAATATCAATCCAGAATTGCTAGAACGTGTAATTGAAATTTTTCGAAAAAGGTTGTAGTACTCTATAGATGCTCAAAAAGGACATTTGACAGATATAAAATTGCACCTAACAAAGTTGTTAGACTTCTTTCAATTGAATAATTTTTGTCATTCAAAGAGATTGAAAATAATTAATACCTGTTGCATAACCCTGTAGAATCGTCAGAATTAAGGTCGGTTTCGAAGATGCTTATAACTGAATCTTAGCATAAAAATACATAAATGATTTACGATGAATGATTAAAAATAAAGTAATAGTTTTAAGTTGCAGTAACCTGGTAATTATTAAGGCGCAAGCACTTGTTATAAAAAATCACGCTCTGTAACTGCATATAAGCAACTGAAGAATGGTACGATGGTAATATCTAATTTGGTGTGCAAATTATACAGACGCAACAGGAAAATTGCTACTATAACGTTGCGATAACATCTCTTAATGAATTGTTGAAAAACTTCGTTTCATTAATAAATAGAATAAACCTGTTTTTATTTGTACAAACAAGTAATGTTGTCTAGTAAAATTACGTTTTTTGGATACATTGTTTTTTTATAGATAGCCTCAAGCTAAGGCAGATAGCTTCATAAGAGCTGCGTGCTTTTCCTTACCTCATGTCACAACGCCACAATGTCGAGGTCCTCCAAAAAACGACTTTTGGAAAAGACTCGTTCGAGGCGTTGGAACATCTTCTGAGCGTTTAACCACACTGCATTTGTAGATCCCCGTTCCACAATTGTCTCAATGTCCTCATTAATCTGAACAACATGCTGTCCACGCCGTAGTTTTTTTTGGGTTGAGAAGAGAATGCTTTTACGCGCGAAGGCGGGACACCACCAGTGCAACCCTCATTGATGAGGAAACTAATATCCATCCACCAACACAAATAAGGATATGGACTGATTCCACTAGAATTAAAATCAGTCATCTTCATGCATTTTTATTCGAATGTTTACGTAGTAATATCAAATATAGTAGACCATCCTGCCAGTCCCACTTACCTGATTAGACCATACTGTTAGACCATTCAAAAAAATCACAAGTACCAGTTCAGACTGTTTGAAATGCAAGTGATGGTTTCAAACGTGCATTAAAGCAATTACACTTACTTGATATGCATACGTAATGCTAGTGAATACAGATACATAATATTTCTTTTGACGAAAGAAATGTCGCTGAGCAATCATTTATTTATTACAAATACGGTTTGCTACTAAAGGTGAGTTTACATTGGGCGAATGATTAAGGATACATTCTCGAATACGAATATTGGAATATATCATACGATTATGATGCATACATGTAATTTTTAGCTAGCAGCAAAAGTAGGTTAGAAATTACTATGTAAATTCAATTTTCAAGCCGAATAAGATTTTTTTTTTCAAATATTTATCATAAAACAATGACACGATTTTTTTAATGTATGCCACTGACCAACCACGCATGAATATAACCTTAAATTGACTTACCCATGAAGCGACATTGCTCGGTTCAAAACAGGTGATTTAATACAAAACTTGCACTGGCGACCCATATTTATAATGCAACAAGATTAGTGGTAGCAGCAAAGTAAATGATCACCTTGTATGTAATCTTTCGGAACAGCATCACTGCATATCAAAATATGAATGACAAATTCATGTTATCCAAAATGTTCTATATAATAATAATTATAATAAAATCGGCTTTAATAAAGAGGCAATTTGCACAAAGTACAATGATACCTTACAGTGGGTGTTATGGAGGCGAAGTTCGGCTAAAGCTACTCTTACACTTAACCTCCAATACACAGAATATGGATAGTGTAAGCGAGCATATATAAAAATTTGGATATATAAGAACAAATGTCGATTTCCAGGTATTATCAATGTTATAAACTTTCACAGGCAAATACGAAAAACAGCGTTTAAAAAGGGCAGTTTGGTGATATGAGATAGAGAGACTATGTTGATCCCTAAAGCTCCTACTAGAAGTATCACGACGGAATACAAGCTCCTCTTTGTAGCCAGGTTCAGATTTCTTCAAAATATGATGGACAAAAACTGTAAAATGGAATCTAATGAGATCAGCCATTATAGTTTATTCGAGTGTGGGAATGAGTTCCGAAACGTGATTAACTTTCCTTGAACGAAAAATCAACCGCACACAACTGTTTTGGACAACTTGCATTCTGTTTTTAGCTTGTAGGTTAAGAAAATAAATCCGCCGACATTTGGCAACCACCTTTTGATAGAGCTGATTGCTTTTAAATGTAAACAGTAGTACTTTTCTCTATCAAGTAATCTAACATACTAACTTATAATCAATTCGAAGTTCAATATAGTGTTTTTTGATAGATCATCACTCGTGTAGTTCCCTTGTCGTGTACTTACTGATATCTCCTCGTAACCAACTACTTTGCATGAAAACTATTCAGTTTTGTTTTAAACTAGTGTAAAACAACCTTAGATCTCCAATGACTTTAAATGGAATCATATCACATGAATATTTTACTCATTTTGCATTGCCAATTAGTCCGCATCTGGGACTATACAACTAGAGGTACCAGTTTTCGAAAATTATTCT
Source organism: Bruchidius siliquastri (assembly GCA_949316355.1). Lineage (NCBI taxonomy): Eukaryota > Metazoa > Arthropoda > Insecta > Coleoptera > Chrysomelidae > Bruchidius > Bruchidius siliquastri. The sequence goes on from OX438536.1 coordinate 26,246,583, forward strand.
GCAACACCTGAGGCTTTGCCTGACCCCGATTTTTATTACCAAATGGGCGTTTTTATCCGCGTATGTGCTAAAAAAAATTAATCCAGATTAGTACCTGGATGATTGATTATCACACCATATTGGCGTTGTTAAAAAGAATCACCCATTAAGTGAATCAGCTTGCTCAGAGACGTATCGTGGTATACAATTTTCTCACGATTCCTATTAGCTTCACCTGAATGTATGTATATTTGTTTGTTACAGAATCTTCGAACGCTATTTTCACCCAATTCAAAACGTCAGATAAAGTTTAAATACCCAGATATACAATAAATTTTATGCAGTAATTTCCATTCCACACTGAGAACGCCGGTTCTCGTCCGATATCCGCAGCTAAGCACCGTAGGGCACTGTTAGTATTTGGATGGGTGACCGCTTTTTAACACGCCTTTTCATTAGCTCCACCTGTATGTATGAAAGTTTGGAACGGCATTTTCAAACGCTATTTTCATCTACTTCAAAACGTCAGATTAATTTTAAATTTTGCACGCTTATTTATTTTTATAAAGCAATATGTTTAGTTTAGTATTGTTTTTGAAGCGTTTAAAATGATAATACGAATGACATTTTATATTTTATTAGTTTGATCTACGTATATAGAGAGACAGACTCTTTGAAATATAACGATACAGGACTAATCTAAAGCGTCGTAAATGGAGAGAATACCCTTCAGACCCGTTAATCGAGATCCATTGAAGAGCAAGTCTGATTCCAGCAGCCAAGTAATTGCGGCATAAACTCGTCAATGAATAAATAATAGTGTGAAAAAAAACACGTTCTTATAGCAGATCGAACTAAAGAATAAAATGAAAAATAAATAATAGTTTCAAAAAACTGAAACACATGGTTTTATAGTTAATCGGACTAAATAGTAAAAAATAATTCTTAATTTAAGAATAAAATCAGTAACGAGGAAATTCCTCCTATTTCAAGGCGAAACACAATTTTCTTTTCCATTTTTTGATTCATCCGATGTAAAATTTTCTGTTAAATCAAATCGTGTGCTCTGATTTGCGCTATAAAGTTTTGTTCTCCGGAAAAAAATATTAGAAAAATGGGGGGCGAGGGCAAAAATTTATTATCTTCAAACAGGTCAAAAACTCGTTTTCTACATAATTCTGGAGTGCTTATAAAAAATCTGCGACGGATGGGAAGAGGGGCCGGAGGAGGAACCAGGAAGAATATTTTACTGCTTGCCCCGCCTGCAAATGGACACTTTACGAAATCTTAGGCATATTTAATGGTCGCAATCCTCCCTAGCTGAACCGTACGCCTCTGACGTACAAATCGGTATCAGATGATATACAAATAACTGATTATTAATAAATTATTCATGATAACCCAATTATCTCCATGATATAAGAAATGGATGCTAAACGGGGAATTAAATCGATCAATTAGGTTGAGATACGGACTCGTCATCACCATTTTTTTGATAGATATACAAGAACTAGGATGCAAAACACCTGCCCAACGACAATTAAAAATAGTTTTATCATCTTCGTTGTACTTAGCTATTTGATTTATGCATAAATAGTTAATGGCGGGAGGCAGCCCACAGACTATGCAATTTTTATGTTAGTTGTGCAACTCGAATTTAAACATTCGTCCAAACGCAAATTGCATATAGTCCAGTGCAATTAGGTTTCATTATTGCAATCTTGATGATTGTAATGACGGTAATTTGAAAAACATTTGGAATAAAAATGCATATGAAACTTGCAAATAAAGAATTCGTATGAGAATTAAGAAATTAATTTCAAATAAATAAATTTAAAATAAATTATTATTCGAATAAATTGGGATTTGTTTTCAAAATAAGAAAAAGTTTTTGGAAAAAATTAATTTTAATCCGTTGTAAGGCTAAAAGATAAACCGCTCTGAAACGTAAAAAATAATTTTTAATTATTAATATTTGGTTCAACACCTATAGCATATCCACTAACCCAATATAATGAAATACTTTTTAAGTCAAAAATAAAAACAAAGCAATTAACAAAAATATATTTTAATGTAAAACAAATATAGATATCAACTTGTAAAAATGTTTTATTGGTATCTATTCATAAAACAAAGAGTCAGTTTAAAAATATAGTAAAAATTATATTTTTCCAATAAAATAATTTATTTGTTTTATTTCCATCACTATTATTTTTATCATTTTAATCAACGGACCTTCTAACATTATTGAATGAAATCTTGAACATTAAAAAATATTTTTTACTTTACAGCGCGGTTTTTAAAACACAATTTATTTCTTCACTTCGACTTGTAATTCTTTTAGTTAATTTATAAGTATTTTATTAGCTGCTTTGTTTTTATTGTCATATAGCTTGATAAGCATCGTAAGCCTCAATATGGGTTGAATCTCAGTATCGTGGCCACATTATGAAGATTTACAGTTTGAAAAGTTCTCAACAAAATCATCCCAAATTCCACTCATTTCCTAGTGTCGCCCTCTATGGGAACGCCCATTGGTAACTTACAAAGTCAAAGGTCCTATACTGACGAGTCTAGGCTAAAGACGAAACATGCATGTCTATAGCAGATCTGATGCATAGTGGAGAGCATACACTTAATCCCAAATTCATATATTGCACAATAAAGACGTTTATTATTATTATTATTATTATATAATTATGCAGTAATTATTACGAGTTATGTACATATGTATGTACTATATACAAACATTTATATCTTTTTGCTGCACTGACTGGTCTGAAAATCCTGAATCAGCGCCAGCCAGCATTGTAACAGTTATGTTAGTAGAAATGTGAGAGAATCGAGAACTTACGTATGGTGGCTTAGAATGCTCGTTGTTTTTTAATCTGAATCAGGAAAACGGTTGCATTGCTACACTGCACTGACCGGACTTGTGTATTCAGAGTTCCTAGAAGCACGTGGTCAATGCAAATAAAAAATATTAGGTACTAGACAACATCGACTTCCAAGAAAATATTAAAATTTTGGTAGGAGAACATCGTGACAAACTGCTGAACTTTATTAATATTATTCGTCGTTACTTTTCCAGCTCATAGGTTCTCAACGTGGACGATAAAACTGTTGTCAGCATGTAGATTGTAGATGCTCTTACTTGGTGAAACTCTTCCATCATGCAAAAAAAGATTGTGTTATTAACTCACAGTTTCACAAATAAAACTTTTTCTTCTAGTGACGCGTTTCGATTCATCATCTTCGGACTGTCAGATTTGACTGCTTACAAGGCTACCCAGATTACTTGCCAATTAACTAACTAGATCCTATCATGGATACAAAACAAGAGCTCTCAAATCTAGCATACTATTTAAAAAAAAAGGAAGGCACAAAAAATTGAATCTCAAAATCGGCGGTGGGCAAAACAAGGATGTCTATGGTCTAGAATGCGGTAAAGCTCTTTTTCTCCCCCCGATTGAGTGTAACAAATTTTCCTATCCTTGTAGGCTAAAGTTTCAAGTTCATCTTTATACATTTTCCACAAATTTTTAACAAGTGAAAATACATTTCGATAAAAGCCGAAACTCAAATCAACCGATTGATTACGAAAATATTTGCCAATAATCAACTCCGGCTTGGCGGATGTATTTTGTTTTTCATCCATTCAGGACACTCCATGTCTGGCTGTTATGAATGCCGTCTTGAATACCGTTCGGCGAGTCACATCCTAACCTAAAAACCACAATGCTCTTCCGTGGTTGCGAACTGATGGATGGGACATCATCGTGATTCTGACGACACGGTTGTGTGACGAGTGCCCCGCTTAAAGGTACCACTGGGTCAAGGCTATACGGAACCCGTTCCGGGGATTGAATTGCCAATTAACAGCAGCGAGTTTAAGGTGCGTTGGCTTCACATCGACAGGTTGCATTTTATGAAGAGGTCGTCTTCTCGCGGGCTTAAATAATGCATTGATGTATTACGAGGGCCGTTCTGTTTCTGCCGTACCCTTTTTCGAAACATTTTTTTATTCGACCATAGTTTATTTCATTTATGAACAAGTCAACCGCTACTCCTGCAGATGTAAAACGTAACCTCCCCAATGTATCTTTAACCCGCTGAAATATGAAGTCAGCGCTAGGTCTGGACCATACGGCGAATGACTCATCATTTCTGTGTTTAGGACATTCGAATGCTCATTTATTGGAGCAGTAGCTCGAACGCCATACGTCTGACCTCACAAACGACCTACACAGTCTAGACAACAACTTTTATTGGAGACGACTCAGTCTCAAAGACCCTAAATAGTAGTATACCAATCTTCCACCCCCTGTGATGATGTACAGCAATTTGGACGAACCACTGAGAACAAAGCTTAGAGGCTTCAAAATGTTTATGTAAAATAGTATATTTTTGACTTAGGAGCTCGAAAAATGTCTTTCAAGGAAAGTCGACCACATTGAAGTGTCACGCTGTACGGTTGGGAACGAACACCATGCACTCGATCGATTCTCTCAATACATTCTACGCGGTTTAAGTCATACTTGAAATTGCGTAAAATCACAGCCTGGTAATGCTCCCTTTCATCCCTTATTGGCGAAAGAATTACTGTTAAATTATGTACTTACCAACTAGCAGGTATATCTGACGACCGTCACTACATAAACTTGTGAACAACTAGATTAAAATGTCAGACAAAGGTTGTTTCAACGATATTCATCGCCTACTAGATAGGCTGAGCAGAAAGACGAGTGCAATGATTCACACTTAAACAGGAACCCATGCGAAAGGGTTTTTAATATTTCGTATTCAGCGCGCATTTTTCAAGATAATGGAACGATATTTTCAAAAATGATAGAGAAAGGTTGGTTCTATGCTGGTGCGAGGCCCTTGTGGTAATTTTTGATACAAAAATCAAGATATTGTTACATGAATATTGACATTTTAGAAGGACATAGAAGGATCTTTAGGATTTCATGGATGGATCGAATAACAAATGCAGATGTTATGAAACGCATAGTCAGGAAAAAAGTCATTATAATGGAGAGATGTAAATTTGAATATTTGGAGCATATCATGGGAGGAAAAAATATGAACTTCTACAGTTGATTCTCCAATGCACCAACCAGACAAAACGCAGTATTGGAAGAAGCAAAATCTCATGGTGGTGAAACTTGAAAGGGTGATTAGTTTAGGTTGCCAACATTCGACTTGGGGATGGCGCTTGAAGACCATGCGGATTAGCAAGTAAACATTTATCACCCCCTGTATGTGTTATATATACAGCCTGCTACAACACATTTATATTGGAATCCAATCAATTTTAGATGGATTGTAACCCGGTCTTTCCCAAAAAAAGCAATCATGTTGGAACGCTTTGTCGGAAGCTTGCATTTTATGGAACCATCAAGTGTTAAATGCTGTTCAAATCTAGGTTTACTGCACCAAATTACTTATGATCAGGAGTCAGAGATACCCAATTAGTGTTCGTAACGCTGTTATGAAGCAAGTTTCATTTGAGAAAATATTACTTTTTTATGTGTTTTTTATATCGATGTACTTGTTTTTTGCTGTTCTGTTATTGAACCCAGCAGTAGGTATGTTAAGAACCCTGGTGAATATGTAATTCATAACGTCTTGAAATCGTGTAATATTTCAAGAGGAGCAAACATATTGAAAAAGGAGTTCATGGGAAAAAGCCTGTGACCTCACGGAATTTGCAAAATGTATACCATCTAATGTGGCATATTTTCCATGGGATTTGTATTACAGTTCTAAGAAGGAAATCATTTTGATACCTAGTTGCTATTGAGCGCATCGACTTAGTCAGATCTACATATATATTGGACATCATATGCTATATGGCTTCATCAGTAAAGAGTGCTTTGCTGAAAAGATGGTGTCAAGTAGATTCACGCTGTACCACACAAAGGTTTCAGTTTGGAAATAAAGATTTGAATCGAATCTTTGAACTGGTAATCTTTTATTTCCCTAAATAAAATCTTGGAAGTACTGAAAGACTGATATCATTGCACATGAAATACAGAGTCAACTTACTTGACGCTTAGCTGTTAAATGCAGTTGTGGAAACAGAAGCACGGCAGAGAGTTAGGGTGAACGTGGCAACCTGGCAAAAGCCGGGAGCATTTATCTGTCTATATTATATTACACTTCCAACGCAGTGTGGCCGGCGTGAAGCAATATTACGTCCTCCCGATTCGTAGGATCTGTCGTTATGTCTGTCGGTTGATCTGACGGTCTATCTGTCAGTGATTTTTTCTACTATAACTCATTTATAGATTAATTGTAAATGCTTGGAAATAATATTATTTTATCATTTTGGGTCTATCATTTTGATATAAGAATAATTTAGATTGCTTGGGAGGCATAGTTACTTCCGTTTGTTTCATTCCTATTTTCTCGATACCCATCGAAAAATAGCAAGGAGAATTAGATCACACAGATTAATTTTTTGATAGTTAGGACTGTAACTTAGATGGTCTGTAGCTACATTTAGAGATTTGGGGGCCATTAATAAGAATATAATATCTCAAACTAAGGCTGATGACACTAATTACAACAACACTATTTTGTACTTCCATAATCTGGGATTTTTTTTGAGATTCACAAGATTTAGATTGTGGATACCACATCAATCAAAACGCCGTCAAACGCAAAAAGTATCCACAACAGTAATAATATCCTCTTGAAGTTTAACACTTCTCTTTCTTTGTCTTTCCACCAGGAAGAGAAACATCAAGGCGAATCCAATATTCTTGTGAGTGATGAAACAAATCATCACTTTCAATCTGAAGCTAAATGTTTTGGAGATCCAGTTTCATGACACTGACTAACTTTTCAGATCGGCGATCACCATGGACGACAAAGCGTTTAGAACAGTAACGTTGCACATCAAGATAGCATTCATATTCCTGAACATGGCGCTGACGATGTCGCTGTGCAAAGAGGAGGCAAAATCGAGACAAAAGAGGATACTTTGGATAACGGAGGATGGACGACTAGCGTTGCCACCTGGTACCACCCTGGTGATGACGCCATCGCTTTCCATGCCGTTCGTGAGATACCCGCCCGAAGGGTTCTTTTCTAACCTTACCATCAGCTTACCATTCACTAGTAAGTTGACACTCTAAAATAATTTAAGTTTAAAAAATACGTTTTCAGAGCAAACAGCACTAAAAACTTTGTTCAACAGCATTAGAAAGCATACTAACTCGATATACTTTAAATGATTTTTAATTAGTTTAAAATGAGAATAAAATGATTATGAAATAAATTAAAAGTAAAAAAACGCTTTTAAAAACAAGATTTTATTAAAATGCGATAAATAGAATAAAACAAAAGTTTTTTCAATTTTAATGTTTTTTTACTTTCTAGATATCGTTGGACAGCTCTGTAAAAAACCCAGTACCTACACCAAAATTTCAGACCTTTTTTTTGCTCTCATTTTTACTCTCAGCAAGTCCTTTCATTTGTTACTCATATTGTAGGAAAACATAAAAAACTTACATACATTGCAAGTTAAATGAAATCTGTAAAAATGTATTTTATTGTATTGTATTCGCCATTAAGATTCTTTTGTTTATTTTATTTGTACCCTACGCTTATTGAAAATCATTTGATTATATCAAGTACGACTACGATTGTATTGGAATATAATCAACAATCATCATGGCAATGATGTACTACGAATATGTTACTCAAACGAGGTAGTGCCATTGGTACTGCCCATTTTTCATACAAATAGGTTCCGTCTAGTTTACCAGATTGTTGCATATTCTAACTATATAAAGGAAATGTAATAAAGCCAAGCCCGCGCGACCTGATATAACGAATGCGGCACATCTAAGGTACAAAAACGTAATAATTCACATCACACATTCGGCATAACGCATTTATATACATTTATGTGAAGACTGCCTACTTACGCTATACCAGTGACAGAGATGAAGAGAACTATCTCATAAGCACAAGTTACTATGCACATACATTTGATTGGAATTTTACTTTCCACGCCAAAAGACTCAAATTTTTATGTGTTTTCTTGATGTTTCTGTCGGTCTGTCTGTCTGTCTACCGCAAGCCTTGCCCCCCCCCCTCCTATAACTCGGACAGTACTTTTCAAATTTTGATGAAATTGACGTCAGAAAATCGGTGTGGCAGAAAATGAATAAAATCAGGCTGAAATTTGGTTTTTAGACGTTCTTGATAATTTTTTGAAAGTGGGAGGATCTCAAAAATTGTGGTGGGGGTGGAAACCATGAAGTGATCTGTAATAAAAGTCGCTAATTTGAACAGAATAAATTATCCCGCTTTTTAAAAGAAAGTAGAAACTACAGCCTAAAATACCGTATAACTTTTAAAAGAAATGTATATAGCTTACATTTACATAGTTGAAACATTCGAATTCTATTTTGAACGTACTGTCAATGCACAGGAAAAGTGACGTAAGTCAAAACTCATACTCATTCAGGGAAACAGTTTTAAATATTCAGCATTTTTTTCTACTTAGTTTTATTCTTTATTAACTTATACAGGTTATTTCAATTGTCTAAGTTTATTAAAGCGATTACTTTACTTTAAGTACAAAAACAGATATTCGTAAAGTTGGGTCACTATTTTCGATGAATGGGTTGCAAACATAACCTCTTTTTGTCTTGAAACTATCTTTTCGCAGTCGTTACCTATTTGGCAAAATCGTGGGTTTGCCCTTCGGGTATTTTAAGGGGCTGAATGTCCTTGTACGATATTTAGCTGACATAGGTCCCATTTTTCTGCACAATTTGTACGATTTCGAAAACAAAAAAATGGCAACGCTGATCCCTTTCCAGTCGATTTCAACAAGCTTGGGCTGACCGACAACGAGAACCCCTACGGCGTGGTTCCGCCCCTACTGGCTCGTTCCATGGGGAGGGCCGCGGGCAACATGCTAGCAGATTACATCGGGGGGCTTCTGGCCAGGCGCACCGCTAGGTCTGCTCCTCCGTCGCGGCGAGAAGAGGAAAAGCGGATGCCGCATCCTGACGCCTTCCACGGCGGGGAAAGGGCGGTACTCTACGTCGCGCTCGAAGATATGCTCGACAACTTTGGGATGAATGGCCGTGCATGCTTGTTGAGGGCCATCTGCGAGGTGCACGCAAACAGGGTGGAGAGATTCGGACTCGTCGGAGAGGTGCTCAAGCTTTTCTTTAGGTAGGTCGTAACAGTGGCGTATACAACGAGGGGGTAACAGGGTTAATAACCCCTGTTTATTAATTTATAGTCGTCTAGTTAGAAGCGCTGAAATCAGGTGATGTTAATCGAAACTTGTAAAAGTTGTTGTTTCATTTCTTCTTCCTGAAATGACGAAGACCCCACTGTTTTACTTGCTGTTTATCTTCTCTTTCTTAATGGTGAAAGCATACACAAACTTCATGTCCTGTCAAGTCCCCTTAAGACTGAGGTCTAGATTCGCCCTTGGGTCCATTTTAGGCGTTTCAGACTTCCAGGTGGAAGTAGAAGACCCTGAGAAAATTAAGGGGCGTCGAGATGGCACAGAGTGAGTGGAATTAGATGAAAATTGGACTGAAAAATCCCATTCTTCCACATCTAGAGAGAATGTGGGTATCACTGCGGTTTGAAATGTAAGATTAACTTTGAAAGTATGTTTGTAAAAGTCATTATAAGTTAGGGATAATTACGTCTATTCAAGGTATATATCAATAACTACACATGACTGCATTATAAATAGCTGAATAAGGATAACAAATAATTACGGAAGTGATATTTATTCCTCAAAAAACAGCGTCAAGTAGGTTGACTCTGTATTTCACGTGTAGTTATATCAATTTACTAAATATTCTTGTCGGATTTCAGAACTGATAATCCACTTAAAGAAAGTTGAATATATGATTTTATTGGAATTTGAAAGATCATTCGTTCCAAAATCCGATTCAAATCTCTATTTACGAAGCGATATTGCGTGGGTGGTACAGAGTGAACATACTTGACGTCGTTTTTTGCATGAACTACAGAAAAATTAATCAGAATTTTGATTTGATTGCATCAATTTTCAGTGCCAGCAAATCACCCTATGCAGACATATTGAATGAATACGTTGAAGCTGAAAATATGGGTAGCGGAAGAAATGGGGAATCTCGAGAATGTTGGCCATACGTCAAAGACTGCCCAAAGTCGTTATTCCTTCCAAGACACAATCCCTACAGGTATGCAGCATATTTCGAAATTTTGTTATAAAACCTTAGTAAGTAATTTGTATTATAATTTATTATACAAGCCTTTCCACTGAACCTATCTAGTAGGCGATGACATTCTTGCAATAGCTTTTATCTAGCATTTGAATCTAGTTGTTTACAACTTTAGTTAGTGTCAAAGATTGTACATTATTATTTTTCAAGTGCTATCTCCGTGTTGAAGGTAGGCAACCAACCTGGCTGTTTTCAGTTTGGAAGCGGCCACAAGTTCCGTAAATTTCTTCTTCTGCCTATAGTATTTTATCTCTGGATTTTGCCTTGAATAATCAACAGTAGAAGTTGGGCTGACATTTAATGAATTTTTCCCAGATATCATCATAAATCTTTTATTTTTAATATCAAACGACAAACGAATACTCAATTTCTCTCCAAATTAAAAACTCATATGTAGAATGCTCCAAAAAAACAATGCTGGCCTGTATCTTATATCCAACAGTATGAAACTTTGATTCTCTTTTCAGTGACTCAGAAGAAAATGACATTTCCGATGAACAAGGAAGTTCCAATGTTGCCTACAGTCCAACTATGAACATGTAGTTCCCAAACATAGTCAGTGTGCACTGATGCTGGTGTTACAGTGATACAAATAAAACGGGTGTGATCTTCTACTAAGTCAACAAATATAAGATACTTTTTAATTATGGGAAGAATGCTCAACTTGTAAATAGTAGAAGAGTAAGGATAACAGTTTATTGAAGGCAGCTGCACACGAGATTGTTTGAACGTTTGCAAAACAGTGAAGGGGTACTAATTGATTAATTAACGTTTTTAGGAGAAGCACTTTCAGGTACTTCCAGCTTAGACTATTTAAATTAAATGAAGAAAAGGGCCGAAAATATATGTTTTTCAAAGGAAGGAAAACAAAACCTGCTGCGTACTACATTTGATTTGTTTCATACACACTTTGTAGAGAACCGCGTAAACAAATCGTCTGTTTCAACTATATTCATATTTATGAATAATAAGATGCCATAAGATAACAAATTTGAGAAGTTTCCTTTTTTATCGATCAGAAGTCTTATTAATGCCTTTCTCGTTCCCGATAAATTGTGCAGCTACCTTCACTGAATATAAAAAAAAACGTAAATGATTAAAAAATGAATACAGCACAAAGATATTTATTTTATTTATTTATAAATTATTGTAGATTACAATATATATTTGTACATTGTTTTAAAAGAATATATAGATTTAATTTCTTATAATATGTAAGCGAACTGTAAAGTTATATTTTTAAACACCTTTTAAAATTTTTTATACTACATAACTAAAATACATATTTCCTTAATTATGGCAATAATTTCACAAACCCTACTATTATTACATGCCCTTCAAAACATTGAAAATGAGTATTAATAAATAACAGGTGAGTGCAAACGAATAAATACAATATCTCATAACTAAAAATAGATAAGTTTTTATATATATCAAAACAGTAAAATTCAATCCATATACTTTATATACAGCCAATTTACGGGAGAATCTGTAGATGTTCCTTAAAACCGCCTCGATTTCAAGGGAGCCTTATTCAGCTGAGGCTTCCTTAAAGAATTCTTAAGGAGAAGGTTGACTGGTTTCTACCTTAAGGTGGCCTTAACGTTAATTCATTTGTCTTGCGGTTTATTCAGACATTGCATTGCACTTTTGTTATTATAATAGTGATTCATAGTTAATTTATTAATATTATAGTTATTTTTTCTCTCATTTATTACCTCCAGAATATGGGGGTTTATGCTTAAAAGAAATTTTTTTCAAGGAATTCACTTAAAAATATTTACTATGTGGGTATAGATCCTCTAAGCGTGTAGCCAGTATCATTTTGCCACTTATTAATTAAAACAATCACAAAACAACTTATAAAATCAGTGACGAGTATAAACGTAAAGCCAAACCACAAAACAATAAATACAGCATATATGTAAATGTATAAAATACAGAAACTATTTTTTCAGAGATAGTGAATTATACCATCTTTTGTTTATTTTCTACATTGTCAGATTCATCATCTTCCTTTTATAAGTGCCTCAAACGACTATAAATTGGGAATTGTAAGCTATGCTTGGGTAAGGTATCCTTATTGTTGTCTTGAGATGAGGACCATAAATAAGACGCTTAGTAAATTATTCTTGTGATGAAAAATCAAAATATCCAGCCAAATATATTATTCATGTAGATTGTAGATACTCTTACTTTGTGAAACAGTTTAATCATGCAGATAAAATAACTGTACTTAATAGACAATTTCACAAATAAAACTCTTCATTTCAGTGACGCGTTTCGATTTATATTTAAATCATCGTCCGACTGTCTTGGCGACTGCATTTGCACTAGTGTTAAAGGAAACCCTTACAAAACCTTAACCATCACCATCAAAATGTCATCAAGATATGTCATGTGATAAACTATTTTATTTCTTAAGATATTGCACGGTTTAAGATATTTTATTCCTTAGGCTATTTAATTCTTAATACATTCTACGACTCGAGATATTTAAAAAGTTTCACACTTGAAATATCTTTAGTCGTAGAATGTAAGGACATTCTATTCATTCAGTTTTATTTGTGAATCTGTTTGTTATGTACACAAATATGTTCTTGCTTTTTTTTAATTATTAATTTCAGATTTCTATTTGCTCAACTGTAGCTTTAACATAGCTCACCAGTCCTACAAGTTGCAGCATAGTAATCATAGTACAAGTTATCACATAGAATTACATTTTTTCAAAATAATTTTATGAGGCATTCAATATATCACTCTAAAATGTAGGAGATTTACCTTAGTTGGTATGTTTCTTGCTTCTATTGGACTAAAATAAATCACAGCCCAAGACAACTCAACAAAAGTCAGATAGATAGAAATCTTCTCTATATACAGATAGAAAAACACACAAACCTTTTGAAAATTAAGTGATATGTTCAACATTATTTTTTCAGAATAGATGGATATCCTTAGATACTATATTGAAAAATAATAATTGCTTAAATATAAGGCACCTTATGCGGAACATAACAAGAGAGATTCAGTGTGAGTACTTTAGTTAGTATAATCTAACATACATATTAAAAGGCAAATGCACACATTACCAACACATGTCATAGAAATATCTATTCTAGTATTTTGAACAGACCTGTACAAATTATTTCAATATGTCAGATGTCTAAAAACCTCATGAACAGATTATAGTGTATCAGAGCATTCTGGTGAAATATGTATTTGGTAACACTGACACTAACCAGAATGCCATTACTCAGGAAATATACTGATATAAAGACTGGCATATTGGATAACAAGTAAAGGTGATGTGTTCATAACTCAAAACAGTTTCTCACTGGAAATTTTTTGTACAACTGCACCTTGGAACAGCTCTGCTATCTCCTAACCGCACCGTATTCTCACTGTCATCATCAAATAGGCCGCTATCATGTCGTCGCTGAGAAGTGATCCAATATTAGTTCTACTTTTAAATTATGAAAATGTGTAATATGGTAAGAAGTAATTCATAGTATCTCTATTCTTTGCAAACTGCAAAGTCTCTGCTATTTTTTTAAATATTGACGCAAAATATACATCTCAACAAATAACAAATTATTTCCATGTAAACAGCATTAAAATATCTACATCACACTTCCAAAGTGATTTCTACTATAGAAATGTTTCATTTGGAGTAATATGTGGTTTCCTCACCTTTAACTCTGTTGCTAGATACATAAATGCTTCTTCAATGTTAGAATTTGTTTTAGCACTGGATTCTAAGAAAAATAGGACCTCTGGTAAATATTGACACATAGCCTCTGCTTCCTCAAATTCTACTTCCCTCAGGGTTTCTAAATCAGCCTTATTTCCAACTAATGCTATCAGTACTGCGTTACCAGAGTACCTCCTAACTTCCTCAATCCATCTGGTAACAGAAAGGAATGAGGATCGTTTTGTAATGTCATAAACTATTATCACACCATTAGCAGATCTGTAATAACTCTGAGTAATTGTTCTGAAACGTTCTTGGCCTGCTGTGTCCCATATTTGTAGCTGTAATAAATATTTGATACATATAGTTTGAGCTCGTGGAAAGAATATTATTCTAATGAATATTACCTTTACTTTTTTACCATCTACAATGACTGTTTTCATAGAAAAATCCACGCCAATCGTGTTTCCATGTCTTTCAATGAAAGTACCGTTTTTAAACCGTTGCACTACGCAAGTTTTTCCTGTGCCACAGTCTCCTATAAGCACTATTTTAAACAAAAAATCGAACGTTTCTTCGGTTGAAATAGTCATTAATGTGGTTGGATTTCTTGTAGACATTATTTCAATTTTATAAAGTATCTTCTAACATAATTAAAATAGTATTCCTAAAAATAAACATTACCCACAATAATAAACGAAAATAACCTCATTTGACACTTCGATTGACAGGTTGACATATCTATTTCTCTGTTGTGGTCCGTGGAGTTTATAAATGTAAGTGTCAACGACATGGATGTCAAATGTCGAACGTAGATAACATCACGCAAAGACAGCCTATCGCACTTCACAAGCGCTGCGAACGGATAACCTTAAAACGCTGTAGATTGTAACCATCGGGGAACAAAGTCCCCAGTAACTCATTCCACTACGTCGAGGTTCTCCAGTAGAACGACTTATAGAAAAGGCTTGTTCGAGGCGTTGTAAGCTCGATCTGGTGAGGATGCGCCAGTTGGGCTTCTGTGATGTTTGTAGTACTGACGACTTCTGGTGTTATTATGCGAGACAGCTCGGTCGAACATTTGCCATGATAATATCTAGAGAATAGGGACAGATCAGCTACCCTTCTTCGATGTGGACTGTGGAGTTTCTTTGGGGAGTCAGGCGCATCGACTAGACGTATTGCTCATTTATTAATTGTATCTAGAAGATCCAGGGAGTGCTTTAGAGCGCATCCTCGGACATGCTAGCAGTACTCCAGCGATGATCTGATTTGGGCCTTGTATAGTAGCAGTAGCTGTTCCGGATAATACAAATTCCTTAGGAGAGTTGCTGGTATTTGGCTTGGACCACTAGTTTTCCTGGAGTTTTTCTATAATGCGTATTATATCTACACTGATGGTAGTTGGTGGAGTACCTCTTAAGAAGTTTATTTTAGAGTTGGCAGCAAAAACCAACACCTGTCTGCTTTTTCTTTCTCGGAGTTGATGCGATGGACCAATCCGCTCTCGTTAGTGGTGATATGTACGAGTAGCAAAAGTTCTGGCTAAGAGCCAGCATAAGCTCGTCATCCGCGTAGGCTTGTGTATAAAGACCAGCTGTGCTGAGCTTCTCAAGGAGGCCATCCATGACCATGCACCAGGGGGAAGAGATAGGCAGCTGCCTTGCAGACAGCCCCCACCCACCCCCACCTCTCCTAGAGAACCGCTAACTCTCTTATCCCTGAGGGCTGATTTAACCCAAAAGACAATTGATGGTGGACCTTCATAGCCTGCAGGAAACTGTAGATATTCGACGTACACGTCTGTTCCTTGTACATCAAATAAAACTCTCATCTACACTAATGCGTGTAACGGCGACTCGGTGGAGCGGCTTTGGCTGTAGTCATGCTGATTGTGGCTTATAGGGTATTCCGCAAGGGCTCCACCAAATATGTCAAATGGTATTTATTTTACTGAATACCTGTTTCTTCTGATAACTACTACTTGGCTATAGTTATCGTAGAACATAATTGTCGACACTCATTCAATGACGTCAAAAGTGTAATTAGTAGACATTTATTTGACTTAAGAATTAATAATCTACTTAGTTTTTTTTGGATTTCGGAAATCTATCATTTGCTTACAACAAAGGTTTCCTCCATTTTAATATATTTTGTTCCCCTCGCGGTTTTTATTTTCACTGATCGAAATCGAGCATTTTGAGCACAATTGACAGACTACATAATGTTGCACTATATAATGGAGTAATTATTACATTTTTACTTTCCATACAGACTACCATATCGTTGGTTTTAAAAATACTAACATTCGAATAAGTGAGCATGCAAAATCCGTTGAAACAAGCTATTACGCTTCTCTATCTTGGAAAGAAGTTCTGCATCAGCCTCTATTGTATTAGCCTTATCTTGCTAGGAGTAATTCATTGCAAATAATAATGTCTTCTACATCCATTTCTTGTATTCTAGATGGATGAGACGTCGAGTTTGATCATGTCCTGTCAAGATCATGTTGCCAGCCTTGCTGGGTTGACGTCCCAGAAGCTGGGAGTTTTCTTCCAATCCAGAAAATTGTATTCACCAAAACAGCTACTGCTACTCTACAAGACTCAGATCTGACGATCGCTGGAGTACTGCTTGCATGTATGGGAAGCACTTACACCCTGAAGCTTCTAGTCACAATACAGAAACGAAAAATACAGGGTCCTGCATCGGTTTCGCATCACCGACTTTAAAAATTGCTGAAAAATACGAATAGTGCGTAATTATCACATTTAAACTAGGAACTTATTAAGTAAGATGTGGATGTCTTGTTGACCAAGTTTGGTTGATCTAAATTGTGTTCGAAAATGACTGCCAAACTTTTCAAATTTTAAAAGAGTTTTTCTTTCTCATTTTAAATATAAGCCCCCCTCTCCATTCATTGCATTAGATGCGGAATTAAGAAATAAAACTTTTTTCTAAATACATTCCTATCAAAATTCCTAACGCATTAAAAGTTATTCGCCAAAAACTACTTGTTTCGCCTATTTCAATAACAATTTTAACGAATAAAAATTAAAGGCGGTTAGTACAAGTATGAGATGAATCAGAAAAAACTATAGGATTTTCAGAAGCTGCATTACATATTGTGCGTTTCAATGTCAATAGAGATCCTAATCAAGCACTTCTCACTGCGCCATATCTCACGAAATCTAAAAAAAACATTCAAGATCAAAGTCCAACTTCAAGTTTCTAAGAAGCACATATATCTAGTTAATAGCATAATAGCGTGAAATACCTCACGGCTTATTAAACTCAAATAAAAACTATAATCCTTCACTTTCTTTTAGTCCAAAGTCCAATTTAGTAGGTGTTACAGCACCTCTACCGAAATAACCGGCCCGCCACTGGCCACAGCTGTTCAGCTGGACGTATACGTCTATCAAACACATAACCTTATTCATCTATCTCTATCTACGCTATACATCGAACATTGTCGGAGTAACAAAACGTATGCGCATCCCAATGTGCGCACCTCAAGTCTGTTTAGCTGTGTATATTTTGGATCGAACTCATTTACTCATTTGTCTCATAGCTTTCGCGATTTTCAGTCGCAGAGAAAAGCGGTTACCGTAAAATGTACAATAGGTTTTTGTGTAAGCTGTCGCGATTGTCGGTCAACAGAACCCAAAGACTTCAAAATAGCTCTAGTCAGCCTCTTTAGTTACCGTTAAGACTGCTAGAAAATTTTCAACAAAAATATCAAACAACAAACAAAATGTGGTGTTTAATCAGCCAGCCAAATTCTGTCGTGTTCGAGGTGCGAGTTGAGCCCAAATCTATCGGCCAGGAATGCCTCGAAAAGGTAAGAGGTCGCATTTATTCAGGTTAATGACATTTTACCCAATTATATACAAAGGAAATTGAAGAGAAGTTTCCTAAACCTATTGCCAACGACTACTAGACCTATTGTCTGGTCCAGGTGGTTGACTGAGTCTTCCTGAATCTGAACTATCGAAAACACAATATACAAAACATTTTCCTTTGTGTTGATCTGGGTGGAAACGTGAAACTTGTTTCAGTTTCACAGTGTGCAATTACTTGCGGTTAAAACTTTTATACCTTTGTCGTTGATGGCTGAGATGCTGAAACAAGGAAGTTACACTGTTATATTTTTAGAACTAGGCTAAGTGGAGGATGTTTATTTTGTGTATGATTATATTAAAAAAAAAGGTGAACACCCTCTCTACTGCTAACCAAGTTCCTCACATTTCATGCTTTATATCTGAGGACAGCCATTTTTGTGAACAATAACAAAATAAAAATCTACTTCAACAGGTAGTTGCCAGTTTAACTTAACAAAAAACATTCGCTTCTAGTTCTTAGAGTCTCAAACCTTCACATAGTTTCTACTTGATTTGTCGCCAATATAATGAATGGTCTGTGCTCCTGCAATACACTTAAACATTATAAAATTTCAAACCATATTCCATATTCCAGTTGCTTATTTAGCATTAGCATTATTATTACAGATGAGTGGGTGAACCTTGCCCTTGGTATATTTAGTTATTTTATTGAGCTCTTGTTGGACAAGACATATAGGATCGACATAAAGCAACGGGTATACGTTTAAGGATATAATTTTAAGAAATCAGGCTGGTAGCAAAAAGTACATGGAATCTAGTAGCTTCAATAATCGGGTTTTTTGAGACTTTGCGAATTTTGCCATTCCATGGAAACAAAACGAGCACAAAGTAATTGAAAACATCATCTTTTTGTAGCATATTTCTAACCAGCTGAAAGGTTGTTTTTCAAGATCGTGTTATAAGCAGACATTTTGTAAACTCATGGCCTTCAAGATTGCCTGATCTTGAAATTCGCTTTAGGATGTTTTGACGAAATGCTGTATAATTTTGAGAAGCAGAGTTGATTGTATTTTGATAAAATAATAAAATATCGAACATTGGCGTTGAGCATTGTAGTAAGAGATCCTATTCTTTAAGAAAACAAATTTCGACCGATTTAAAAAGCTATAGGTACAACAGGAATGACAGGAAAAATCGTTAGAACTACATATTTCAAATACTATCATACTGTTGTACAGTTTGACTGACCTCCCGTGTTATCAGTTATCACTCACACTCGAAAAATACAGTTCATGAACTCATTTTTCCAATGTATACACATCTTTATCTGAATTGAATGATGTTTATTGCAGCTGGACGTTGATTTACTCATTCCATGTAAAATTGTGTTTGCAGATGAAAAATTGAATAAATTATCTGCTGACAAATCCTTTTTGTCGCTGAAATGCAAATCATGCTCCAAATGCCCGACTTTGGTAATATAAGTTAATATGCAAATTAGCATATTGTTTTTTAGAAACAATGGAAAACGTTATCCTGGAGTAAATTCAGACCATATTTATTTTGGGACTTTTTGTCTCGTTTGCCTAGAATGTATAACACACCATAAGTGTATTTATTCTCAAAAGGAATGATCAGTTAGCCTCAGTACTGTGAACTCTTGTTGACGCAAGTTCAGTAAATAGGAAGAACAGGTCATTAGTTGAGCAATTTAGGTAGACTTTGTACCATTACATCATTATAGAGATTGAATTGGTATACCTCATTGTAACAATCAGAGAAATTAAAGTGTATTGGAAAGGCAATTTACATAATAAATTACTAACTAATGTGTACCGGTAAATTTTCAGTGACGTACGTTGAAAATCTCTGTTCATTATTTTACAATTAACTATATCTCAAGTACTTGGAATGGCTTATGTATATCATCAATCGAAAATCTTGTGACAAATACGGGGCACGTCCTCATTTCTCTTGGGATTTTTAAGCGTGTATATTTTGAAGGAAATATTTCAAGGATAACGGAAACAGATAACCTAGAATTTCCACAAGCAGGAGTAACAAAAATCGTCAATAAAGATCAGCTTGTGCAGCTGCAGTGAATCATGTATCCCTACTCCGCAACTGTTTCTCCATTTCACTCTTTCTCTATCTCTCGCACCGTCCACCTACTGTACTCCAATTCCTCATTCGAGATAATATACTTTCCGTCACCCATCACGCGGTTACAGCTGATCACAGCTCTGGCCTGTTTGTTCAGTTTCAAGTTCTGTGAATTATTGTAATGCGCTCAATAAATAGAAAACCTAATCGATTTTAAAAACGTATCCTGTGAATTATCACTGATCAATATTAATCTCATCGAGGTGTCCTATGAGATAACTCACTTAGACATCTCTGTTATATTAACCCTCAAAAACCAGGTGCTCGATTAATTCTCATAAGTTATAGGTATAAATTACTGCTCCGCGCCGCCTATGATTTCTCCCGTAGATTGTAAACACAAAGTAGGCACGTTTGCAGCGTGCTTCGGGTCCAAAGTCCATTCGCAGGTATGGGTCCAAAGTCCAATGTACAATTGTTTTCTCATCATCCGCGGCATGCTTGATAACAACTCCACTCTTGCTATACACTAGGTAAATATATGATATTGTGCAAGATAAGCCGTAATCCTTTAATAGTACTTGAATGTGGACTTTGAACCCAGCAATTTTCAGCACAATACATCATGCAAATATGAAAGGAAAATCCTCTTATTGCAACAGCAGCTTGAAAATTCAGGGTCAAAAGTTTATGGATGACATAACGCTTTAATCACTGGCAAAAAAATGAAGATTTCACCGTATTTCAATCGCTCACCCTTGATTTTTGACTTACATCAGTTGTTTTTTTTAATGAAAAATCCTCCATATCATCTTGGAAAGTAATAATTAAGGCTAACTGCAAACGTTCGTCGATCCCTGATCTCAATATAGGATCTTGACGTAGGTACGTATTCATGCCCGGAAACCATGCTCGTTGCTAATTTCATTTGTGTTGGTTGCCAGACAGAACGTTTAACCCTGTGATTTGCATTGATCGATGGGTCAATAATGGCGATCCTTTAATTTTATTGCGGAACAGGAAATTTCCTGTGAATCGGAACTGATTGGATAATTATCTTTCCATATCGAACAATCACTCAAAACGACCTAGTCCTTTGGACTTTTGAATGACATATTTGATTAGTCATGGATTAGGGTTTAATAGCTTTGTAATTTCATTTGTGTGTTCTATGTGGACGCCAGGATCATGTAGGCTAGTTACTAGTTTCAAGGAAGCCTTATTGATAGAATGCAAGGCTTACTTAAAATCTCCTTGAGGATAAGGAACCTTAATATACAGTTAGTAGTGGTTGTAAAGAAAATGCTTCGAACTGTATGTGCGAATTATTTTTTCAACTGCAATAATTTTGATTAGCGATTTCATCATTGTAGAAAATTATCGCGAATTCAGATAGTACAAGGTTATCGTAAAGTAAGGGATATATTTTAGCATACTATGTATTTTTAAGATATTAAGTTAACAACAGGATGTGAATGAAATTCTATTGCTTAATGGGAATTTTTTAAAATTTAGCAGTGGTTTATGTCGTCTACAATCACCAACTTTTGTCTAGTGATTTGTCATTCTGCATTTCTGGTGTAATTGAATTATTGAGAAACAGAAGTTTTTTGTAATTTGTGGCTAAATTTCTGAAACCATTTTCACCGAACAAAGTTCGTTATCTTCGCTTTTATGTTGGGCAATTTTTTTATGGATATTTCGTGTACGAGTTCATCCCAGATAAGAAAAATAAGTTTTATTATTGGTATGAACCACGTTTTTAACATGTGTTCAAAAAATATTATCTTAGAGACTATTTAAATTTAGCATGGTAAATATAAAAATACCTCTATTTCAAATTATTTAATTAGTCTGTACGTTTTGACGCCAAAATTATTGTTCTAAACGTGATTATTCGGACTTGCACTATATTTGCTGCATAACTATTTAGGTTTCTATAAATAAATTATTAACAGTTTTATCTGAAAAATTTATTTGAGTAAATTACATCGATAAGGAATAATGATTCTATTTTGAAATCGAATATAATATTGGATTGTGTTTTTGACTTACGTTTAAACTGCAAATCATTCATATTGCAGTAACAATAGTTTTTGTTACTAAAACCATATTCGTAGTGACATTGCAAAAACAAATGAGATTTGACGTCGGTTGACTACACCTACTTTTTGGCTAGTAATTCAATTACATCACAATAAATGTCATGCATATACCCACCTAACTATACAATTTGTACTTAGAATGCATAGATCTAAAATATAATTATTTTTGTATCCAGAATACAGATGTCAATTTTATATTCCTTGTTGAATTAAAAATAATGGACCTAGCTACCTAACGCACGGTCACATCAGAAACACAACGCTGTAGAAGCAGCCGAAACGTTCGTCACATTTTCATTCAATCAATAAGCTGAGGGAGTCACAATATGGATCATTATGGGCCTAAAACAATGCTCCACTAACGTTTAAAGAAAAATCGCATTTTGCCATTAAAAATTCAACATTTCTTTTTCCTTGTTTTTTTATAAACTGTACAGAATAGTAACAACATATGTGGCCAAGACGAATCAAGGTGTCACTGATTATTATTGAAGCATTCGTCTGAGCGTCAGCGAAATCTCAGCTCAAAGTCCGTTCCAACTGTTACAAATCACATGAAAAGAAATTCCTAGTGAGTCAAGTAGGCAGATAGTTATTTTGTTCGGTCAAAGTCCAACAGGCTTCCCGGGCTGTGTTCGCGTGGCGACCAGCTCTCTGATCTAGCCGGCCAAGGAGACAGTTGCTTTGTCGACCACATTGCCAGATCTATTTGTTGCAACCGCTTTTCAAATATCTGGGTCATATAAGTCCTGTTTTTGATGGGGTTGAGAAATAGGGCGGTCATTGTTGTTTAGTTTAATATATGAATTTTATCTCGATTCATACACTGCTAGTTGACATATATGGTTTTTTCAACAGAGATAATTTTGTCCAGTTAAAACGCCATGAATATTTTGAATTGCTTTACTTGATTAGGTACTATCAAAAATGTTGGGATTTGAAATTCAGGTTCTTCATGACACAGATATTGTTACTCACTGTTTCTTAATAACGAAACCAATATCTTACATCCAAATTTTTGCCTTGCTCAGAACCTACTGCTTTGTCTTGCGTAACA
This sequence comes from Bruchidius siliquastri, assembly GCA_949316355.1. Taxonomy (NCBI): domain Eukaryota; kingdom Metazoa; phylum Arthropoda; class Insecta; order Coleoptera; family Chrysomelidae; genus Bruchidius; species Bruchidius siliquastri. The sequence continues at coordinate 26,269,622 of OX438536.1, forward strand.
TGAGCAATAACAAATGTATTCGTGACAATATTTGTTTAGTTATAGCAGATAAAACTACTTATTACTATTGAACATGCAGAATCTTATCGCGGATTATGTACTCATAATGTTTTATATCTCTTACAATAGACTTTAGGTCAAATGTTACGATAGTACCTTGTTTCAATTTAAAGTCAAGTTGTCAAGTATGTTATAATAATGAACCTCTGGGGGGTAGAGAACAGATTTGTTGATATGGAGGAAAAATTCCATTATCGATTCTAATTTTAAATTTACAGTGATGATTAAATCAGTTTTGATTAGAATTCATTTAGTCAGCTTAAAAGTTATTAATGAAGCTGTAAGATGCAGGCCCGGATTGATCCATGTTTGTACGTTCAAAACCCTTGGGAGCGGGGAAGGACCGACTAGTTTAGTTTTCATCAAGCTAGGCATATAAAATACTTGAAAACCGTTTGATTAATAATTGCTAAGTTGTTATTCTCCTAGGAAGGTAAGCAATAATCTTAAAATTGAGTATGTTATAATGCATAATATCTGAAAAGAAATATATCTATAGTTCTGTAGCTATAAACAAGGGATACCAAGAACTTTACTCTTTATAATTATTGTTTATAATACTCGCCTGCCAAAGAGAAAGGAGCAAGGTTCGGCAACACTGGAACAAAATCACGCAGATATTCGTGATCAAGCGAGGTTTCTTGCTAAAAGGAGAACACGGACCCGAGTGGACTTTGTACCTGTACATTGTCATCGTCTCAGGGGCATTACACGGTGGGGGGAACAGGGTGTTGTGTAATTACGCTATACTGCATCTCGTTAAATAGCTTATATGAATCGAGTCACGTACCATATACTAGCATCTGTCTGTGTAATAAAATTCTTATTCACCGTTATAATTGAATCCTGTGATGATATAATTCCTTATGGTGAATTTATAGGTACCTAAGTACCTAAACAGAAACCCGTTGTCAGTGTGAATACGGAATGTGTTTATAAAGAGTAATATTAGCATTTAAATTTACAAGAGTTCCTTGAAAATAGTGATTTATTGTAATGGAACACCGTAGAAAGGGGACTGGTATTATTCATATTCCTGATTATCATTTACATTCAATCTAAAAATAATACACCTATAAAAAATAATAAATAATGTGTTGTTGCGAATCGCGGCATTATTTTTTATGTATATTTCAAAACACGTAAAATGTTTATCGCAGAATCGGATAATCTCGGTGGAAAATGTTTGACGCAATATCGATTTTCTGCATTCTAATTTGCGAAATTTTGGTGCATATCGATCATTTAAATGTTTCCTATAAACAAAATGATGGCCACTGTTTGAAGGTCAAAAATCGATTTTCGTTCTAAAGGGAGCTCTCGGTTTGCATAGTGTTTGGAAATTGAAAAATAGTGGATGGCAATGCTTTATTTAGTTTCATAGGAATTATCAAAAAAAATATATAGATGAAACAGCTGCTTCTTGCAAGCGATCAAAAGGAACGGCAGAGAGTCAGCTCCGGAATTTTGCTGTTCTTCAAGAACTCCACAATTTGCTCAAATGTTACTATTTATTATAGAATACAACGCATTTTATAGAACGCACCTTCGCAGAAACGTGTTTGTTCAACGTTTCCTGGGTGCGATAAATATTAATTTAAGTGCTTTTCTATTTACAGTAGTTTTATGGCCTAATTTTTCATTTGTTTATACAGGCAAATGCCACAATTCTCCGTGAATACTGCGTAGTACTATAAAGCTCATTGTACCTTTGTATAAATAGTAACAATTAAAACAAATTTTATGTACATATGTGTTTTGCATGTTAATAAGTGGTCGAACAAATAGTTCACATTGAAAACAATAGGATTATGCATTTTTTATGCAAAAATTATCATTCACTGTTTAATTTCGGTTTGACACATTTTGCAAGGATTTTGTTAATAGAACAATATTATTGCGGTTCTGTAGCGTAATAATCGTTTTATAGAGGTTTTCCATGATAATATGTTGTATGAAGTGTATATTTAGATAAACATACACTACACTTTTGATTTATCTATTTCTAAAAAGTCTAGGTTAAATGTCAGCGGATTATTTTAATATTTTTTTGAATGATTGCAATATAGTAGCATTTATGATGTAATATGATAAGAAAAGAAAATTTGGAATATTCGGGAACATAGATAAAATGTTGAAACAACTTGATAACAACTACATTACTAACAAAAAATAAAAACGAAGATCCAAATCAGATTTTTATTAAAATGCTTACAGTCCGGGCCGCGAAAAACCTTTCAAAAGTGAACAAAATGAACAGGTTTGAACGAATCGCTATTCATACACGTTTTTGCGGATACCTCAGACCTTTTTGACAGCAAAAGCTTCATTAATATGATTTACTTATTGTTTTAAATTATATGTTCAAAACTTGACAATCATGTTTACTGTAAATCATTTAAGCAATATTAAATACCTATACTTGAAGTGTAATAGAATTCCTACAACTTTTCCATAGAATTTTTCCATCTTGCAAGTCCTTACAGGATTTCCTCATACTTTGCTTATGAATTTCAAATAGAAAAGCCTTCAAATATTCGTTCTGTAAAAGTATTATACATGAAGATTGATGGAACAACAACTCTTAGTTACAGAATAGTGTGATTAAATTATTCGAGTTATATTTTTTGATAATGATCGATTCCTTGAGACTAAAGTATGTCCCTTACTCCATGATTGCCGCATATTTATATAAAGGATCGGCATACAGAGTTTTTGTCATCAAGTTCAAACTCGTTATGCCAAAAACATGTGAGACATTCTGTCTTTGCATGATAATTTAAATACCTGAATAATCAGCGAGCTAAAACGTGATGCATTTTAGAAATTTTGCCAACATTTTTCCGGTATGTCTGACGTGTACGATATCCATATATAATCTTATGGCTTATTTTTAGGAAGGGTAATTTTCCAAGCTAAATATAGGGGTTTTATAGATCGCGAGGAGAAAATGTATTGATTATGTTAATGTTAATGCCGTTAATGGTACACTTAACGTATCTAGACTTATTATGTGCGATATCTGAGGAACTACCTAAACAAAACAAAATTCAGATTAAAATCAAATATATTTTTATATACCAATAGATAACAAAATGTCAAAGTACGAGTTAATTATTCCAAGGTTGCTTATTGGAAGTAAACAAGTGAAAATACTTCGTTTGATATAATTTTCAAAATCCCCTATTAGTGAGTGATGGAGAAAAAAACAATAACTCAAGGTTGAACTCTAGTATATATTGGCGGCAACCATTTTTAATCTTCTAATTTGTAATTCTAAATTATTGTAATATATATTGCAAATTCGAAAACAGGGGACTAAAATAGCTACACATATTCATTTCAAGAGATCAGACTATACATCAACATTTTGGTGTGTCTTGGTTCTTATCATTCTTATCCCTACAAATAATTGGATCAACTTGAAATCTTGACTTAGTGGAATACTATTTATTTGCTATTTATTATTATTATATTAAAACCATTTGTTTTTCCCACAAGATGTATGATATATTTTCCACGCACATGGATATTCTCCTATGTATAATCTTCTAAAGGGTCTTAAGAAGGTGTCTGATTAGACTGATTGTTCGGTATTTCTCACATCCTTTGGCTCCTTCATTTTTTGAGATCGCGATAATCTCCGATTTCACTTTCATCTAAGAAGTAGTATTTAACTCAATATTAAACCTGGTCAGTAACCACTATGCGTCGCTTATTATGATATCTTCAATTTTTCATATTGCAGAAATACTATTTTTTGTCTATTCTCTTTGATTGATATATTACATTAATATATCTTTAAAAAACCTTTTTTGTTGCAGGTGTGCGAATACCTAGGCATCTCGAATGAATCTGACTACTTCGGTTTGAAGTACCAAAATAACAAAGGTGAAGAACTATGGTTGAATTTGAGGAACCCCATAGATAGACAAGTTCACTGCCATGGACCTGGCAATCCTCATCGTTTTGCTTTACGGGTCAAGTTTTGGGTGCCTCCCCATCTTTTGCTCCAGGAAACAACCAGGTGAGAAAAATCACATTATTAGGAGCTGCTTCCAGTGTAAAAATATAATTAGACTTTAGTGTTTGAGGTTGAGTAGACAATAGATGCAGTTGTAGATCCTTACTTGCTCGCCTTGTCATTATAAAATAATAAGGTATATGAATGAACAAAACTACAAAATTTAGTTTAGATCCACGGTAATGAATGACATGGTTCTTCGTGATTTATATTTCATAAACATCAAGGAAACAGAAAACATAAAATCACATGGAGTGGAATGTGAAAAGTATATGATTCATGGAACTTTACCATATAGAATACACTAATGACTATTCTTAATTGATGGTTTAATGACCCGTTTTTTTGTTAACCTAATACATCAATTAATTCGATGGTATAGACATTAGTGGAGCATATCATTACCTGCTAGATACCATGAATTAGCCGATGAACATGCATGGCTCAAAGTCCAGAAAGCAATAATGATCTAATGATGTTCTGAATAGTTGCAATTTAGATCCTGTATAATCAAAGGTCCGTATAATTTTTGCGCATCCATAATTTTTACAATTTCAATTCTAGTAAACACGTGGTTCGCATGCAACTCATCCTATTGTATGCAAACAGCAAGGACATGGACAATCTAAATGTGCGATGTGTGATTTTTATTTCTTGATACACTGGCAATATTCCAATTCACACTATAGCGGAGTGATCATAGACCACTACAAAAATAACAGAAAATATGATATTTCGTTCCAAAATGAACAAATTTAAGGTGACAGATATAAATTTCCAAATGCTAATCTTGTTTGTTTTATTTGTTTCTCGCAATTCCTTAGAGATTAGGATGTGTTCTAATGTTTTTCTGGTTGATATGCTAGATCAGGATCGTCATGGAAATATTAAATTATAGTTTAAGGAAAAACGAAAAAACACTGAAAAGTAAAAATTAATTAATGGGCCCAAAACACCCTCACGTGTTGAATTTTTGTAGAACGGTCTATCAGTGGGATTTCCAATTGCCATTTGCATAGGTATACTTCTATCAGTAAACAGTTTTGTATTCTCAATTATTCAATGCCTTATTCAAATTGCGCGCCACGGCAGTGGTCTGTCAGCTGTCATCTGTCGATGTGTGACATTGGTGCTGTGCATCGGCACAGAATAGAGAAGACTTTGTGAACTTATGCCTTTATGTGACTTATGAACCGCCAATAAAGTTAGTTCAAAACGAAAAGCCAGCCATACAATTATAATATTGTTTTAATTATTTGCAGACACCAGTTCTACCTGCATGCCAAATGCGATCTTCTCGAAAAGCGTCTACTCGCTAGCGAATGGGATTCCGTTCCCCGCTTGATAGCTCTCATCGCTCAAGCCGAATCCGGCGATTATGAACCCTCCAGACCTCCCCACACCATCTATATGCAGGCCTCCTCCATCGGAGCTGAGGACGACACTCAAAAACCGTCCGATCTGCTCCAGAGAATCATCGCCGAGCACAAAAAGTATAAGGGGATGAAGAAATGCACAGCGGAATATTGGTTGCTCAAAGACGTGTCCGAGTTTGAGGCTTACGGCGAAGAAATATTCACCGCAAAGACAGGTGAGAAATTGGGGCACCTTTGCGATGGGTTTTTAAAAAGGCTCATAAATTTAATTCTATAAACTTCGGAACCAAATATAGCTCACAATAATAGAGAAAACCAATAAACCGGATAATAGTATTTTATTACAACATATTTCAGATGACTAATTTGATAAAAGAAATGGGTGTATTGTGTGCTATTTTTTTCGGGCTATATTTAGTAGATTTATCATACACACCATTGTTTCAAAATCGTACATATTCAATTTACATATTGAAATGGTGCATAAGCGTTGACTTTTGTTCATGCTTGTCCAAAGGTCACTCATTATCTTAGAAAAGTAATCAACATTATATATATTTTACGCTATGTACTAGTATAGCTAGATATTCCAATATTATTTTACATAATTCGAAATATTTCTCCAATAATACAAATGATATAATGTTAGATAATGATGAATGAATAATAATGACTTCGTGAGTTGCCAATGGGCAGCGCCACCGTGCGCAACACTTGATAAACTCTAAAAAGATCAACATCTTGATGATGATGATAATGCAGGGTTTGATTGCATACCAAATGAACCCGGTTAACCAACATTTTAAGTTCTCATTCTCGTATAAAAGAGTATATGATTCTTTTCAGGGGGTGGCGCTATGTTAGGAGTAGGACCACACGGTATCACCATCTACAAAAAGGACCAACCGAAACAGTTGATTTCATTCACAAATATTCTCAGTGCTTCTTCGCATAGGCGCACCTTCAAGCTCGAATACCTGATTGAGGACAGCAAAGATTCTGTTCTTGAAACCAAGTTGGATTCTAGTCATGTGGCGAGCAGTTTGTACAGGTAGGTTATACAGACAACGAAATTCTAATTTATATAAATAATAATAGTGGTAAACATCTTCATTTACTACATTGTCCCACAGTAAAATTCAACCGAACTGTACTTTGTTGCAGGGCTCTAACTGAGAAGCATGCCTTCTACAGTTGTGAAACAGTCCGGACTGCAGTGACGTCTCAGTTCATCAGAGATTTAAAAGGGACCATCGTATCGATCTTCAACGAGGATTCTACACTAGGAAAGAAATACGTGTTCGACATCCGTAGGACGTGTAGGGAGGTGTACGACAATGCCAGAAGGGCTTTGTACCTTGAAAACGGGCTGCAGATACCAAAAGTGGAAAGCGCGGAAGACTCACAGGACGGAGGGAATTTTAAGGTGTGTGCCATATTTTGCTTAATATATATTTTTTGAATTATTCAATGAAGTATATGAACTAACGCTACATTGATAGCGTCTATGATTCTTGAGGTAGTTATTTCACTATCCACGTTAGTAGATCGTTCTTCTATCTTTCTTCAATGTTGGTTGATTCTAAATGACTTAGAAGTCAATTAAGCTCACTCCAAGTAAATATTCTTTACGAAAAACACCAGCAACTGTCACAGCGAGATCGAGGCTATGTTGGCCTGAACGCTGAAAGTATGGAGCGAGTGAGACAGAAAGAACGGAGAAGCAATGTTGCCGCGCTGTCTGACGTTCAACAAATGAACGATCTAGTAGTAACGTGACCATTGGGAGAATTACCTCAACTGAATGTTTTGACTTTGATGTATCTTTATGTATTGTTAAGACACGTCCATTCAAACGTTTTCTTTTGTTCCAGGACTCCGACGAGAAACTTCACAGACTGATGGACGCTTTGACTTGCAAGATCTGCATGGACAATCAGATCGACGTGGTTTTCCTGCCCTGTGCTCACGTGGTTGCTTGCACTTCTTGCGCTTCCAGGGTAGACAAATGCCCATTGTGTCGTTCAGAATTCACGCAGGCACAGAAGTTGTACTTACCTAGCGAATTCCGACAAGAGTTGTGCTCTTAGACTAGGCTGTATGTTTGTGTGTATGTCTGTTGTTGATAGGGTGGGTATATTTTTACAGTTCACTTTGAGGTCAAGAGAGATAGCGTTGCAGTCATTTATAATTAGTAGTTATCTCTCGCCTGATTATTGAAGGAGCAAACAATATTAAGCAGTTAATGAAATTGACAATATATTTTAGATTAAGTAAAAGGTTCAGATGTTAATTCTGATTTGTTTTAGAGGCTCCCTGAAAATACTATGACTAAGTTTCGTAACGTGAGGATATGCGCCACCCTAAGAACCATGTGATATTCACGTGGATTATAATATTTGACCTATAACTATTATTTTCTTGAGAAGTAGTAGTTGTGTGAAAGATGATTTTCATAAAATTCTTCATTGGTTTCTGTTTTCAGATTGTTTTTGTTTGAATCGGACGAATCTCACATTGAGATTTAGTTAGAGACATTTCCATTTTGATTTCGTATGATACTTTCAGAGGATTGTACTGAATTATAGTCATTATATCAATGCAAAATATCTATAAGTATATAAGTAAGATGTTTAGTACTATACATGTAAAACATTGTACAATTAGTATTAATATTGTGATAATGATTATTTTGTGATAATTTTGCATAATGCATTTATTATTTAGAAAAATTCAGATTTTGATTTCTTTTATCAGAGTAATATGTGTTCCATGCAAATGGTAAATATTTTGATTCTAAATAATAAATGAAAGTGTACCTAGTTGTGAACACTATTGGATCATTTCTATTTGTATATTTGAGAGATTTTGGGTACCTGTTGCTGAATACATTTTACTGAGTATGTGGGTATATATAGTTTGGAATATTAATTTTACTATGAAGGGTTTTTTCTCAGAAAAAATAAGTTTTATTACAGTCATTTGAGTAGCTATTTTGATGATGTTAATAATTGCTTCAGTTTGCGTTTAAACTTAGATTATTATGTATCTAGCAACTTGTACCCAAAATAATTGACCACTGTTATTTTGTAAATGTAGAGCAGTTCAATTTTTACTTGAAAAAATCTAGTAAGTATATGCTATACTTATAATAAAACAATATTTTAATTTTGACCAGCTGTCTTTATTTATTTATTTATTTATACGTCATCCGATAGATAAAATCCATTTACAGGATGAGATAAATGTAAGAGAAAATACATTGCAAACGTAAAACCAAACATACGAAATATTACAGAGACAGAGCAATAAAAAAAGTATGAAAACTGTGTACGACAAATTGCTACGAACAAAACACACAGTATATACATATAAGTTCAAATGAAGTATTGAATGAGTGTAAAAGTTCAAGTTGACAAAACATGCTACTTAAAGAAAAAATAGATCGATGTCTTTTGAGTTACAAGAGAGGCAGATGGTATACAACGGTGAAAACTTCAAAGAATCAAAATAAAATGTATTGTGCCTAGAATTCAGTCTAGGAACACAAAAATTGAGCTTTTGCAGAAGTGGTGTGCAATCAGTTATGTTGTTCAACAGATGTCTAAGAAATCTAATACCAAAATTTTCACGTCTATCAGCCAAACTAGATACTGAAAATTCCCTGAGCAAGTCCTCGTGCGGGAAACCATACGGCGGATAAATGCCAGTCAATTTAAAATGTAAGTATTCGAGAAAACGTCTCTGTATTGCTTCCAATTGTATAATATATTTTTGATGGTGAGACCAGACAGTTGGAGCATATTCAAGGGAAGATCGAACTAAAGAAAAATAGAGCACTTTAAGTGCATGTATGTTATTAAAATTTTTGCAATTGCGGAAAATAAAACCAAGTGCTCTATTTGCCTTAGTGGTAATATTATTCATGTGCATGCTGAAACTAAGTTTCTTGTTAAAAGTAACTCCAAGATCCTTTATTTTTTGAGGCCTCGTTAGCCTGACATTATTAATTGTATAATTATATTCAAGATGATTTTCTCTATTACCAAAGCTGACAATAAAGCACTTTTCAGTATTTAACGTAAGCTTATTTCTCTCACACCACACGTATAATTTCACCAGGTCATCCTGTAGCATCTGACAATCATTCACTTCCCAAATTTTACACAGTAACTTCGCATCATCGGCGTAAAGTATGCAACTTACATCCATATTCACAGAGATATCGTTTATGAACAATAAAAAAAGTAGTGGTCCCAGCACGGACCCCTGTGGCTATCTATGGCTTCAGCTATAAATTGAGTTGTTATAACTAGGTTTGTAACACTCGAACGCCCTTTGACAAACCCATGCTGCTGTATAGGAAGACAGTTTTTAACTTGAGGGAAAATTTCGGTATCAATTAGATACTCAAATAGTTTGCAGGAATTACATATGATTGTTATTGTATCCAAAGGCGAATCTATTTGATGATCGTTATATGACATTGAGGCCGGTATCCTCGAAATACCCCTTTTTAGGTTGATAAATGACCAGAACCTTTTTGGATTGTTTTTTATTTCTTTTTGAATATAATTGCAAAACCTCTCAAAGGCACTGTTGATATCTGCTTTTATTTTTGCTGTAAGGTATCTGAATTCATTTAGATATTCGTTTCTGCCACATTTGTTATAGATTTTCAGCACATGTTCCTTCCTTCTGATATTTTTTATTATATCACCAATGAACCACGTCGGAAAATTAAGATTATTTGTATTTGGGGACACACATATTGAAGATACACTCTAAGGTAGAATAGAACTGGTTACAGGCCTCATCGATATCATCAATGATTTCTATTTATGATGATTTATTTAATATATAAAACTATAGGAATGATGAAAACTCATAATGAAACTACAATTAAGTTACAATTTTTTATTGTTTGTCATGCTAGAAACAATGTTTACGTCACGTTACTAAAATTTTATTTATCACAGAATAAGTGAACACCACTTTCACTTGCTTAACTAAAAACACCCGTAAATAAACATAACAGTTCAGTTTTAAATTCGATTTTAGTTATACAAGTTTACAGTAATAAAAGTAATTAAATGGAAGCATTAAATACATAATACTAGTTTCAATAAAAATAAAAAGGTATAAAATCCACCCTATTCCATCACAGCTAATCAATTATGTATCAATAAAATTAAGATATTTTCAGCATCCCAAATGTTACTCGAACAACCATCAAACGAAAAACATATTTTGGTCATAATCATACCTTCAGTAACAACCAACAATGTAATTATTTGAGTCAAATCAGTAAATTAAGCAAATAGAATTCATTTTTGAATGCTTACATTGATAGCTACGTTTTTTTTAGATGTATTCAACCATTGATTTATTGAAAAACCTGGTATATTGGAGTTTGGTGGCTGAAAGCAGTTCTAAGGAGAACACATTCTACTTGTAGATTACCACAAAATGTTTTGTGGAAAAACAAAAGTGTGTAATAAGTGGTGTATTTAACAAAGATATATCAAATAAGTAAAATAACAAACAAACTGAACTTTTAAAACTACAGTCATAGACATTTTTCATTGCCTGACCTTTTTATTTGTGGAGTTTTGTGTGGAATACCACAACACCCATTATAATCTTTGATTTGAAATTATACATACTAAAGACGTCAAACATCGTATCTGTCTTCGTCTATTCACATCATACTAATTTGACTCGCCTAAATCACAAACATAACAAAACAGAATAAAAACGGAACCGACTTGCACTTCCCTCCAAGCTTATGTTACCGAAAAGCATTAATAATATTAGTTAGTTGGTCGATCAGCCTTTGCAATTGTTTCCTCTCTCGTTCGTTTTTGAATAGGACTGTGTTTAGTTCGCGCTGTTTCTTCTCCAGGGACTTCACCTCATTCTGTTTCTTCAGTGTTTCCTCCATCAGTTTCGAACACTGCTCCTTCAATTGTACTATATCCAAGCTTCTTTCTGAAACAGACATTTAAAATGAGCTAAAATAATACTAAATGTATGCTCCAGTAAGGGTGTGATAGCAACATTTATCAGCAGTTTCGCGCAGAGTGGCGCTGCCAGTTGGCATCTATTCATGAAAAACCATGTCACTGATTTTTGTAGATCCCTCTGTCTGTCGCTCGGTCTGTCCGGTAATCCTTGACCCTCTAGGATCCGGGAAATACCTTTTCGCAGGGCCCTAATTTTTAAAAAAGATTTTCAGGGTCTAAATATTAGGTTGTGGTGTTGGGAGGAGGGAGACAGTTCCAAAATAATAGTTTAAATGACTCCCATAATTGGGAAAACGGGAAAAAATATATCACAGTTGTCAGAAAATATTGACACTTACTATGATACTACTCTAAATTCACTAACCTTCAGCATATATCTTGTACGACTCAACAACTTCTACCATTCCAGGCCACCTGAACTTGCTATCTTCCTTCATCACCCTCAGATTTTCTTTCTCACCGATTGCCTCATTGGGGAAAATAATACCGTTACACTTTTGGTTCTCAATGAGGATCATCGTCAGAGGAAGGCAATTGAACGGCGCATTGTCCTTGACTGGTTCTTTCTTCGTCTTGAATGTGTGCACCAAAGGTAGCTTCAGAATAGTGTCTTTGATCATGGTACCAGCGCTTTGAGCATTCAAAATTGCCTTACTATGCACCCTCTCACAATACTTCGTCAAGGATGATTCGCAGTTTCTTCTCAGCCTTTCTTGAACGATTTCCTTCCAAATCTTTTCGTATTCGACTTTTCTATCAGGGCTGACAGTCGCGAGACCTAGCAGCTGGAGGAAGGTTTTCTTAGCCTTAGAATTCTGCACGATGTTCATCAATGGGGGGGTTTTAGAAGGCACTGGCAGGTTCAGATGTTGTATGTCTACTGTCTCAGTTTCTTTTAGTACGGTGGGAGATAGCCATTTCCTCCTATCCAGTTTTCCGAATTCTAGACCTATAAATGATAGAAAACATTTATGAGGACACAATACAAACTCGAGATATTGTATTTTCTTGATGTTTCCTGACACGACAAAACAAGTCATTCAATTCCGTCCGTTTGTCTGTATTCTGCCCGGTTTCCTTCGGCCCTACTACAGGATACGATCAAAAAGTTGTAGGACTGGGCGGTTGAATCACCTGGGCTTGAAAACCTTCTGAAGGACGCCTACGGGGATGTTGCCATGAGTCGCTCAATAGTGCGAGTAGAAAAAGCCAGAATGAACAAGCCAAAGGTCAAATAAACGCTCATCTGCTTTTTGACCCGTCGTGGTGTGGTTCACAGGGAGAAAAATTCTCATTTTTTGAAGGTAATGTGTGAATAATCATCTATGTCTAACAAGAACGGCGAATTACCGGATACAAAAATTTATAGAATATAAAACAAACCCAAGTTTGCATACAGTGAAACAACTAACATACTTACAATTTCTGACAGTGTGCGTAGTTATACGAAACTGTTTGAGGAATTGCAGTTTCGTGGGGCTCAAGTCAGGTTTGCTAGGCGGGCCAGACTTTATGGTTAAATCAATCCCATACTCTTCTTCACTGTCTGTACTGCTCTCGCAACTACTGCCACTGCTCGAACAATCGGAATAGTCTAACACAGTAACGCCGTACTCTTTAGTCACTTTCTCTCTCCGCATCCCGGCCACTTTTTTATTCTCTTCATCTTTCTTTTTCTTTATCGCTTTCTTGCGCATGGTTGCCAGGTCGATCTTGCTCAATTTTTGTTTTTTAACTGGCGGCGCCCCTTGCACGGCAACATTCGGGATATTAAGTACGGTAAACTGGTTCTCGCCAATCTTCGACCTGTGGTACGATTCTGAAACGATTTATAGAACAGTCAAGTTTAAATACATACTAAGCAATTGTTGTTTGAAACTTGTAGACAAGGTTGATTTATGAAAAGTTTGATTTCGGACTTCCATTGTCTATAAAATTTTGAGTATCACGACGTTTCGATTGATGTGCTATCTTCAATGGTCTTCAGGTGAACTGGCGAACACGTTCCTTTCATGCCTATTTATACCCCGTCCGGTGACGTGTCGTTGTGCGCGGTCTGTTCTGATTGGTTCCCGATGCGCGGTATTCCGGTCTGCTGACGTGGCTGTTTGTCGGTCATTGTTTGTTGTCTGGTCCAGTCGTAGTCTATTGATCTTCTTTATGAGTGGCTGCCAGATTGGTTTAATGTCTACGCTGGGTTTGCTGTACACTTTGCTGTTGTTGGTGATGAATGCCGCCTCCTTGAATTTCCTTCGATACCTATGCGGTTCCTTGGCAATGACCTTAGCGTCGTCCCAAGCTATTTTATGGTGCTCCGTCCATGCGTGGTCAGCTATTCCAGATTTTCCTGTCTCTGCTCGCCGGGTGTTGAGACGATGTTCTTTGATTCTTACTTCCAGTAGCCTTTTTGTTTCTCCAACATAGATTTTACCACATTGACATGGTATCCTTTGTCTCTTGAGATTCATTCCTGGGCTTAGTTTTTGTTAGGATAATTCTGAGGGTGGCAGTCCTAGAGAATCTCGTTTGGATCTCTTATCGCTGACCTATTCTTTTGATTCCATCTGATATTCCTTTGACGTAAGGCAGAATGAGTAAGTGCTGAGATTCTTCGTGTTTAATTCTTCTACTGTTGGTATTTTCCTGTATTGTTACTTCCACTAGCTTCCTTGGGTATCCGTTGTTTAATAGATCTTGTTTAATGATATTGAGCTCTCTTTGTAGTCCCTCTTGTGTGTTACAAATATTCCTAGCTCGGTCGACTAAAGTCCGGATGACGCCTTTCTTCGTGGCTGTTGGGTTCAATCGAAACGTCGTGATACTCAAAATTTTATAGACAATGGAAGTCCGAAATCAAACTTTTCATACTAAGCAATGTCATGAAACATTCTTGTCACATATGCGATTACTTACTCTTTTTGGTCGGTTTCGGTGCAACTGCAACTTTCGTATGCGTCTTGGTCGTTTCGTAATGTTGTAGACAAGCAGTCTGAGGAACGCTGGCGTTATGGCAAGGATAGTTCGGTGACGGTATCGGCAACTGAGGACTGTGAACGTCCGGAACGCCTCTCGCTTCCTCTACCGGTGGTGTGAACGCATGCTTGACTTCGTTGCTCTTGTCGCCGTAAGAGTAGCTACAGACGGACGTGTTGACGGTGGATGTTGAGGTTGTTGTCAAGCTGGCTGCCGGTGATGATAATTCGCTACTCGTGCACACCGGAGTCGAGTTTCTGAACTAAATAAAAACGGATTTCATTATACATTGAGGGTAAAAGAATTATTGGACATGCATCGGGTATTAACGAAAGAGAGCATTCGAAAAACATGCAAGTACGAAAGAGACGAATTGTGGAACCGCGATTTGGCAATATAGAGGCATTTTCGTTCCGGCTAACAGTCAAGTTAGGCTTGCCAAAAATATATTGCAAGCAATGACGCATTCCAATATAGTAAAAATTTAGTAGATTTCATGTTATTGAAATGGATCGTATGATGTTGTAACATGTACATGCGATGATATGAGTGTTGTTTTTTAAGTGACATTGCCTGACAATTACAAATTTTGTCACAAACGGTAAAATTCAAATGTCAAAAAATACCGATTTGACAATTTTCCGCTAAAAACGAATACAAATGTGGAATGAAAACTTACGGCAACTTGAAATTTCTTCCGGGCCTCGTGAACTCTATCCAGCTGTGCAGTGGTCGGTGTCCTGATAGTTGAAATCGATGGTACTGCCACAATCGTCGGCTCTGTATGTTCAGTCTCTTCTTTTGTGTTGTTATGATGGTTATTCACAATGCTGTCGATGTCGAATGTGGTGAAATGCCTGCTGATAGTGCTGATGGATGACGGTGGTTGTTGTACCACTGGCGCTGCTGGTGTCGCCGCTGTCGCAACAGGTCTGTCGGTCGCTAATACGGGTGGTACGGTAGGCTTCCTGGCTGGAGCAAGTTATTGCATACTGTGAAACACTTCTAATATACAAAAATTAAAGAAGTGTCTCCAAAGAGCGGTGCTCTGATGGGACGCTCATTGACATCTTACGAAAGGTGAAATGATTTACAGCAAACTCCCTTGTTCTTCGTAAACACTATTCACAATGTACCGTTATCTCGACTCATACACATCAGAAGCTGACAACTGATATCAAGTGTATGCTCTCCACTATGCATCAGACCTGCTATAGACATGCATGATTCGTCTTTAGCCTAGACTCGTCAGTATAGCATGGAGATCTAACTGTAGAGAGCAAACGGGTGCTTTATAAGTAATCCAGTAAAGGGTGTGATAGCAACATTACTCATCAGTGTCGCCTTCTATGGGATGTCGCTGTAAATCAGTTAACTCCTTGTTAACACATGTCGTAAGGGACATCTGTTGCCGCTTCAAGGCAGGCCAGGTGTTATGACCTTTGGCTTCGTAAGATGTCAATGGGCGTCTCCATAGAGGGCGACACTTAGATGAGAGTTGATGTTGCTATCACACACTTCTGGGTCACGTATATACCACCCGATTGCTAGTAAGACCGCCAAGCTATACTGAAGAGTCTAGGCTAAAGACGAAACGTGCATGTCTATCCTTTGCAAATGTTGGTGTAATCGTCCATTAGTTCTCCAAAAACGGATTTTTCCTGAACCTACCAAAACCCACAGCAGCTTCACTGATGACAGTCCTAGCGGGTGGTCAGGCAGTCTCTCCGCCGCTTTCTATTCGTTGCGGTGATTGGTGGTGTTGTAAGTGCTGCTGTTGATGCTGTGACTGATGTTGCAGCTGTTGCGTGTGCGCCTCTTCCATCTGGGATCGTTGCGAGGGGGAGCGAGGAGGTTCGGACATGGGTGGAACTGTCATCGGTATGGGGGAGGCGGACACCGCCGGACTCCTGGGCTGTTTGTTGGGAGTGGGAGGCTTCGGTGAACAGCGCGGCTGGTTCTGACTAGACGAGGTCAACGACGGCAACGGTGGAGCCAGGTTCATCGCGTTTATCATAGGACCTGGAAGGACAAACAAATCATTACAATGCGAAATCTCGAATGGTAGAAGTTTCCCTTGGAAAGATCAGACAGTAGTCTGTATTTTGTCATCGTCGGTGTGTGTCGCTTACCAGAAGGTTGCATGACAGGACTCTGCCGTTGGCTGAGGTTAAGTGAGAAGTTTGACGGAGAGGCATTGACGCTAGGCGAATGCCGCTGTAGGGACGGGCTAGACCTCGGCACACTGTAGCCGGATGGAGGTTGACCAGGGGGCGTACTAGGTGTCAAAAAGGCCGACGACGAGGGAGGAGCACCCAGTGGGCTCTGCCGCGAACTTACTGGCGCTGCAGAAGATGGTAGGCCAACTGGAGGCGGTAACATTCCTAGAAAAACAGATGTTTATTACTACTTGGACCTTAGATTAAAAGGCGTTTTGCATCACATTACAATATTTCTTGTCTGGCGATGATTTTTCAAGATAATGGAACGATTTTTTTTTTGGAAAATGATAGATAAAGGTTGATTGTACGCTGATGCGAAGCCCATGTTTAATTTTTCATACAAAATTCAGGATTTACAGATGTACAGATGTATAAAGATCACACATATCACACTTTACCTGTCGGTTGTAGTACAGGTAGAACTAAAGGTGGCTGACTAGCACTTAAAGCATGATGCGGTGACATTCTAGACTGCACTTTCTCGCGTTCTCTGTGTGCCCTCTCCTTCTCCCGATGTAACTGTAAATCCCGTTCCAACATCTCCCTCTGTTCCTCCTCTTTTCTTAGAACAGCCAAACGTCGATGTTGTTCTTCTTCCAATTTAATTCTGAAGGTTAATTTAGGATAAATTACTGATTTTACTAAACGCCTAGTTTCGTTATCGGAGATATTCCGATCATCAAATGCAGTTCATTTTAACGCTCACGCACAGAAGACTCAAGACAACAACCCTGACAAAAAATGCCTTAGCAAGTGGTTATCTATAGGGTAGGATCCAAAAGTAGTAGGACTGCTTGACGGGTTAACACAACGCCCCAAGTATGTATAATGTTCCGAAAATATAACGATTCAACAGAAAAGTATCCTCACCTTTCGTGCATATACAATGGCATCGCAGTTCCAGGTAGCATGTAAGGTAAATAAGGGTGGCCGATAGGCGGCCACGGAGGCCGTATCATACTCATACGTTCGTAATACAAGGGATCGTCTATTAAAGGTAATGTAGGATATGGTCCGTAAGGCGAATAGGGCAGTTCCATTCCTACAGGTAGATGAGGTATCCTGAAAAAAAACAGAACGAGTTTATACTGATAATATGTTGACATTTACATTGAAAAAATGGTGTGGAGTACGATGACACTGTACTTCCCACACAAATGTGAAAAAATCGATGCTCATAGTTGGCTCCATCATGCAAATAAAATAATTGTGTATTTAACACACAGTTTCACAAATAAAACGCTGTCTTACAGTGACGCATTTTCGATTTATATTTAAATCATCGTCTGACTGACAGTCCGGGTCCTAAACTGAGTTTACAAGATTCCTAGGAAGTATGACAACATTGTTTCACTTCTCTACTAGCGTATTTCAATGTTGAAGTGTTTATCGTTTTTTATATCATTGGTCACGACGTTTCGAAAAATGAATAGACAATGGAAGTCCGAAACGCCAAACTTTGAAGAATTAATCTATTTATCGATAAAAGTGTATAAGAAATACAAACCTCTCCTCAGGTCGGTAAGGTTGAAATCCGCTCCTACTTAGATCTGATATGGAACTCGCTGGATACCTATCGACGTGATTTGTTGGCAGTCGAGGTTCGAAGGAACGTAACGAAGAAGGTCCGCTTGTCGCAAACGCCGGTACCTCCTGGCTTTGTTTGGATTTCTCAGACATTGGAACGCCGCCTGAACAGTGAAACAAAAATTATAAATTATTGTTGCATATTTTGACACGTTTCATGCATATTCCAGGTTTTTTTATTGCATATAATCCAGTCTGTACTTGTTATACTAACCCATGTCCCTCCTGTCCTGTCCAGACGCGGCGCCAGCAAGGGACGAATGCTCTACCGTTCCGGGAACTGTCTGCTGCGCCAGATTCCGCAGGGCGGCCGCGAAAGAATGCGAATACTGTCCTGGCGAGGTGCCCGGACCGGGCCCAGGCACCGAATGGGCGGTCGTAGTACGTGGGGGCGGCTTCGAGCTACTGCCACCGTTCGCCGACGCCACTGATGACTTCGGACTCCCCGATACGGCTGAAACACAATTGTTAATTAAGTTTCGCTATTATCGTAATGCTTCCTAGCAGTGCTGCACATCAGATCCGGATCCAAATTTGTTAAAATGCACAATCTGGATCCAGATATAATATTCGTATCCACAATCCGAATCGAACATCAGACATACGTATCACAGATCGTGCAAAGAGAAAATGCCTTCCTTCGGAAAATATACAAATTAAGTTGTTGTTTATGTTATACTCAGATAAGAACTGTTTATCTATAAAAGCCATATGTTGGATGATCCCGGGATTCATTCGCCTCTTGCCTCTTAGACAATAAAGTTCTTTTCAAAAAGACTGATTTTTGTCTGGCCGGTATAACTTAGTTATAACAACTGGACATAATCCAGAAACCGCTTGATACATCAAAGAAGGATGGCTGAGAAAAATGTGCTGCCGAGCTGTCTCGCATAACACCAAGAATCGTCAGTACAGCAAACATTAGAAGGACCCAACGGCCCGATCCTCACCAGATCGAACTTCCAGTGCTCCTAAAGAACCTTTTATAAAAGTCGTTCTTTTGCAGAACCTCGGCCATGTGGGATGAGCTTCCAGGGAATTCATTGCCCGAAGGTTACAATTTACAGAGTTTTAAGGTCAATGTGAACAGACATTTGACCTCTCGCAGCGCTTGTGGAGCGCGATAGACTGTCTGCCTTTGCGAAAGGTTAACTGTGAAATGAACATTTAATGCAAATAGTGCCATAAGAAATAAAAATCGAATTGCCCGAAAACATATTAACAGTTTAGCGATTCTATAAAACATTGATTTACCGTTGGGAACCCGAAAATACTGTGGTTGAGGCGCGTGCAATGCAGTCGGCGTTCTGTACTTCAAATCCATCTTTTTCGATGCCACATTAAATGATTCTGTCTTGAAACTAAACACAACAACGCACTATACCGATGCACAAAAGTGGTACATCACCAAGATATCAAAAGTGAGAGCAGAATATCAGGAGCGAGTCTTTAATTCTATATCCGTCAGATGTGATACGATGAGTATTTGTATTTTGGGCGTGTGATACTACGAAAAACGCGTTTATTGACAAGCGTCGCGGCGTCGACGACCGGCCGTCGCGGCATTGCCAAAAACGCCGGTGCAATTCCAGGCCGGAGAGCTCGATTGGTGAAGACGCGTAAACTACTTAAGATGTGGATGAGAGTATTGACGATCTACAAAGACTAGTGAATAGAGTGAGGAATACGGTTTGTGGCTTCATATTAAAAAGACAAGATGGCGATCTCTAAGAAAAATCCAATAAATGTTAGCCTAACTATATACGGAAGAAATGTGGAGAGTTAGAGCAGTATGGCCACGTTGGAGCCATGGTGAACTGCACAAATGAATACACTAAGGAAAGAAGAAGTATAGAGAAATCTCGATTCAACTTCATTAAAGTCAACAAAGTTTTTCGCAGTGTGAAGATCTAGGTAGAGCATTGAAACATAGCTTATCTGAATGTTATGTTTTCTCAACTCTCATTTATTTAGCGGAAGCACGGTTTATAAATGCTGCAATTATTGAAAAATATCGAATCATTTGAAACATGGGTTATAGAAGGATTCTCAGAATATCATAGATGGATTGAGAAAGAAATTCAGAAGTTCTGAAACGCATAGGAAGGAAAAGAGATATTAATTCGAATATGTGGACTATATCGTGAGAGGAAAAAATATGAACTTCTACAGTTGATTGTTTGAAAAAAAATCCTGGGACAACACAGTATGGACAGAAGAACTGATAAAAATAAATTTCAAAATATTCAAAACTTCCTATATGTAGATTCGTCAAGCCAATCATAATTTTAGGGTGTAGTGTCAAAAATAGTGAAATATACCATACTTAATTTTTTCGCGTGTAGTACTTCGTTATAATAAAACGCGCGAAGAATGAGAAGTACTGACTCAATCAACTTGGATAATATTTCTAATCATTGCTTCGCCTATGGATATCCTTATATATCACTCCGGCCTGAACATACAGATGTTCCTTGCAAACGGCACTTTCACACTGGGCATACTCTGTTAAAAGGGGATAAAAATGAAAGACTTTCACATAGGGTGACAATAGGGATCGAGGGGGACTGGAATATCGAGTTTTTAACTATCGCGTGCAAAAGAAGTAACGTCTTCAGATGCGTAGGTACTTGAACTAGAAACCGAAAATATGAATATAATACCGCCGGTCACGGCATAAAATTGATGTATGAAATCGTCGTTACAATATGGACAGTAATTACCATTGCTTGTGAAATAGAACGGTCAAATTGTAATTGTTTATAGATCTTCGCATCGAACTAATAATTAGAAACATAAGAAAGTAAAACTTGTCGCCAGTGGGGATCGAACCCACAACCTCCTGCATTCTAGGCAGGCGGTTTAAACCATGTGTGGCTAAAATGCATGAGGTGGGCGGCTGGACCACCACTAGCGAGAATTTTTCCTTTCTAATTTTGGCGACTATTAGTTGAGTTCCTCTTACGGAAACATGCAACTCGGTAATGTTTTCTAATAGATATCTTCACGCAGTCAGAAAGCTTAAATAAAATACAATGTATGCGGCATAAAAAACATTTCTACCCCAACTAATACCAAGCATAATTTTGTTTGTGGGATTTTGTAAAGTAATCCTATAAAAGATAAATCCATATATATCAATATTAATAAAACAAACTCACCAGGTCCAGTTTCAGTTTTCACGGAGCCTGTTTTTCGATCCATAATTTTAGGTGAGCAATTTTTTCTATTTGGTTTTGGTACGAGGGTGGGAGGGACCTGAAAAAATATCAATTCATTAACACACAGCACTAAAATAATTCTATGGAAATATGGTGGCAACCTCTAACAAAGGCAGAAAACCGATCACGCTCCAGAAGCGCTGTGAGAATATGAATGTACAAATTAATGATGGACATGCTTCTAAGCACCTTTGATATCAAAAGTAGGAAAATAATACTTACAACCTTATCACTTCTCTGCCCACTTGGCAGTCTAGCGACAGTGGCTTCTGGGCTATCTTCAGGAGGCGGTGGCTGAGTTATCCAGTTGTACTGTCGTTTATCTAGTGGTAGACCCCACCTTTCATATTCTAAGCTTTGCGTTCTCAAGGTTTCGTAGCAATCTAGACAGACGACGGCGTAGTCGCCATTTTCCAGGAGCAACGAATGTTCCGGTTGGGGATGGAAACGAAGGAAGGGAAAATCCTAGAGAAGAAAGGACAAGTACTGCTTGTGTCTCATATAAACAGATTCTACTTGTTCAACAGCGACTTTACATTGGAGAAGTTTTGAGGCTCTAGGATCAAAAATGCCGGACACTTGTATATGTAAGAACGTCCCATCATTTATTATTAGATTCCTTGTTGTATGTTTGGTTTAATATACGTTCATTAATCGGCCTAAGAACAATATGTATACTTACTTTAATTAAAAGTGCTCTAACTCTCTTTCTGTAAGTAGTAATGCCGCAAACGTAACATCTATAATCATGTGTATTGTACTCTCTCCTATCAGCAGGTGGTGCGTTAGCAGGTTGTGCTTCATATCTGATTCAAAGAAATACGTTATGAATTACTTCAAGTATATATGCTATTCTTTATAGTCGAAATCGCCCAGTGCCTGATTTTTTTCATCCACAATGCGTTATGGGTACGTTAGTTTACCCACGAGACGTTTGAAAATATTTTTTGTGAGCTGTGTGTAAGGCGGATGAACCAGAACGCGTTGTGGCCCGCCCACGATTGTTCGTGCGCGTTTGTTTTGCTTTGTGGAGCATTTCGTTTGCTCACATCGCGTTCTGGCTATCAAGTTTTACCCCGAATGCGTTTTGGATTGAACAGTGAGTATGAATTTGAAGAAATTTATTTGAGCATATCAATTAACATGAATAGGTTATGTTATAAGACATTCTATTTTGAAAGCAACAAGCATAGAAAACTAGAATTACGGCAACAAGAACTTATTGTTCTATGTAATTGCTTAAAATGTTTGACCACTCAAAAATCATCGGGCATCATTTTGGGCGTAACTTCGCCGCCGTGCACCGATTTTCTGAACTTACAAAAATGAGAGAGTTTTTCGTGATGTACATGTCGTGAAAAATAAAAGATCCAAGGTACCCTATTTTTTCGCGATTACAATACTTCACCCGCCTATGCATCATACGGTTATCAGACAAATGAATACACCACGATATCTTGTGATATCTGTCGGTATTATGAATTACTTCATATAACGCATCATACATACGATACCTAATTAAGTTGAAAATGTTTATAACAATTACCTTCGCCACTGGTTCACAAGACTATGGTAACAAAATGTGCAAACTAACGCCGATCCATCTTCCCGCAGCTGTTCTGCGTTCGGGTGACTATTGTGGCGTATAAGGGCGGGAAAATAAGGTGCGTTTCGACCTGGAAACATTTACGGTTCAACAGAAATACAAATTGATACAAAATGTATTTTTGCAGTGTTGTGATGAAGGTACAACGTATATTTATCTATTTCAAATAAAAAATGGGTTCTGTAGTCGAAAATAAATACAAGAATCACATTATTCTGTTCTCCAGATTCTACGAGTTTTATATGAAACCCCAACTGCTTGATCAATTCAGATTATAGCTATAATCCCCTTGATTAAAACACCATTAGAATTTTGTCAAGATATATGTAGTTAAGATTATATGCCAATACTATCAAACAATTCACAGTTAATAGATACATTTCGCAAGATATTCGTGAAATACAAAATATTAGTAAGGTAAATGAATCACGTTGGGTCACTGATTACCATTTCTTGAATATTGTTTATCGAATAGTAGACTTACCTTGTGGTTTACTGTAAACTACTCTGGCTAAAGTCAGTTCTGAATGAAATCCACATAGAAAACAGTATATACTACTGCCACCAGATCCTGGGTTACTATTACTGCAGGCAGTCCTATCACTATTTGTGCTGGGAGGTGTGGGGATGCCTCTATCTCCGTTTGCTGATGCCGGTGCGGGAATATCATACCTTTCAATGAAAAACATATTTAGCTATATTTCTACCGGAAAAGCTGATACTAATTTTAAGACAAATTTAAAATTATACTTTTGTACTTTGTACCTTGATAACAGCAGCAGCATTAGTGTTAGTACGACACATTATATTGAAAAAACTAGTGTCCTACAAAGCCAAATGAGGAGAGTCTTAATTTCCACGAAACAAGGGATTCAATTGAGAAAAAATTGTTTTTATACTAGCAATTTGAAAATGTATAATTTTGGAGATTAAACTTAATGCTAACTTTGGAAAAATTCCACATATAGAAAAATAAATTTAGGTGAACTATCACTATCTATGTTAACAGCACAAGGAAAAATATTAAAACAAGAGTCAATGTCTTTGCCTAATATATTGTTTACTAAATAAGATATATACACTGAAATTATATAAACAGTTTCAAGATATGAATTGAAGGATATTAGGATATAATTAGTTGGTTTGAAAGAGTCATAAACAATAGCTCAGTCAAATATTGAAGCTATGATTGGGTTTTAGAAGATAGACTATAACAACAATCAAACTTATTGGCATGACAATGTATGAAACGAGGTATAACTGTAGCTAATTCAACTGGATTTACCCTTCGAAAATGAATAAATATTAAAAATCCATTTCACTTCAATATCAAGTCAAGGTAATGTGATACTTGGTCGAAAAATCTGTCAAATATTATTCTTTCGTCTAGACGTACTACGCAATTGCAACTCAACGTACCTCCTTCGTTCCAAAGGTACTCTTTCTGTTTCCAGAGCCTCCCATTGCTTTGTCAGGTGGTCAACGCACCTTGCACAGCTGAGAACCCTACCATGAGAGTCCATACAGCTGTTCTCTGACGTTCTAGCAACCCTGGCTAAACACGGAAAGTGCATGGCATGGGAATTAACCCCTTCTGGCGAAGTGCTAACCTGTAACATGACAACAAATTATCATCGAGCCAAACTTGTGATGACAATAAAAATACTCTGATCTACTGAAGGCATTTCCTGCCCTTCCAACTCAACGATTTTGCGCCAATGGCTCGAGCCCCGGTTACCCTGCCCTAGCTACGAAACTACACTGAAGAACCGCTAGGCAATAAATCAAACTCCAATACTAAACCAGACTCAATGAAAAAGAAACATTTTACTCACCCATTCCATTTGAGACCTTGGAAAAAGCCCAGAACAAATGAAACAACGGTAACTTTGTCCACCAGAAGAGGTGGTGGTATGGCCATTTTGGTCCGGTTGAAGAGGCGACGTTGGTCTTGATGTGATTTGCTGGAACAATACAAAAAAAAATCTGTTAGGCTAGAATGTTAATAACTGTAAATAAGTCACAGTTGGTAGCATTACTAAGTACCAGGTTACTGTGATGGCAACATCGCAATGTATGTACCTTGACCATGAGTTGTACATGACGTTGCCAGATGGTTCATCGTTATATCATTTTTATCACGCATTTGCATGTTTAGTAAATTTCTTACGCAATTATAGATTACCAAATATCGAATTTTGTTCCGCGCAAAAGTTAAATCAAGTATGAATCCATTGGTAATACACAGTCTTTTAAAACGAATAATTTTATAATCTTTCAGTTGAGGTAAGATGCATAGTAATCAGGGGCGCAGAAAAAACTATCAACGTCTATATAATTTACATTATCTGTAAGACAGAAATGTTGGAAAAAAATAATATCAGAACAGCTTTTAAGATAAAGAATCCTTTTTTGCCACACAAAGAAAAAAAATGAATACGGGATAACCACGACGGAGACACTAGAAATGATTAAAAATGCCTCCGGGGATGAGGCCAACTAAAGGAGGAACCTCAAAATCAGCACGCAGTAAACACGTTTGGGAAACGGGCCATAGAATGGAGGCAAGTTGCTATACAACACAAAGACGATAATAATTTTAAAAGGAATGTCAAAGAATCTGCCTTCATAAAGTTGAACAATGATTGTATTTCTAACTCCTCAATAAACTGTGACCCAGTTTGGTTCAATATGCTCTACAGACATACTAGTCAATGTTCTTCAAACCTCAGTAAAGATATTAATTCATTTCAATGTGGTTTCAATTAGCGATCAGTAGAAAATATAATGCGACTTTACCACTGATGTAAGGATATCGGAAAATTGCATAACCACAACTCTGAGGTCAAACAAAATATATATACTCTCTATAACCTCTACAATGATCATATTATCAATATTATGAGGAACAGTACTTCATCATACCTTCAGCTGAGTTTTCTTCTTAGTTCTTGCCAACTTTCGAATGTGTACCTTCTTCAGAACTATCCTTAATTTCATAGCTCCTGCTATTGCTACTCAAACACGTAATCGACCAAGTTGAACGCAAAATAATTATAATGATTTAACACGAAGTTGTTATTCATCTACTGAGCTAGTTTCAATGCTAATCAAACTGGTAATATTCCGCTGGTAAACTGATAACAATCTTTACAAGTACTTTCACACAAAAACCATGGACAACATCCGTTTGCTTAGTCCAACAATACACTACAATTCCGTCAATTCGTCTATAGGCACTCACAGTTGCATTCGCTGGACGGTGAAACTGTGACCTATCTGACAATGTTGCAATGCGAATTATTTTCAAAGTTCCATAAGCAAACGCGGGTTATCAGCGTAGCTTAACCCCGTGACTGTAGTTCAAAAGTCAACCAAAACAAAAACACACACCTACTGGATATTTATAAATTAATCTGTATCGCGAAGGATTCGAGTTGGCTGTAGATATTCAGAGATAAACGTCGGAGAGATAACATAACTGGAATTATGTGGCTTTGACCACTTTCCCCAAATAACACTACGTATTATGTATTCTATCATTTTTACGTGTAATCTAGTATGAGTATATACAAAGAGATAAAAATAGAATTCCCGAGGATTATTTTCCTTATTGTTTCAGAAATATGAAAGATGTTTGTGTAATTGGAGCGACCTCGCGTTTGAGCTTAATGAAACAATAGATAGGTTAAGATTTATACGACAAATTCAGTTATCAATGAGGTTGTTGACTGAAAAAAGTTTCCGAGTTATGACCGTGAAATGGTTCTTTTTAGTCCATAACACAATCCTGCAGTACTGGAATAGAAATACAGTCAAATTTTCATTGCTGATTAACTTCTACTTTTTGACATCAAGTGAAAAATCGGCGTTAACACGCTTCGTCACGCAGATGATTCAAAATGAGTACAACTCAGTAAACACAGTTCATTCAATGGCAATGTCGAACACAAGAAATTTAAACGGTTTCCTGGTGGTGAGAACCGTACTTGTGTAAAGTTTAAAAAAATATTCAGGGTAATATATTCCAACGACTGGCAGAGAAGTAGTGATGCTCAAATTACTACAGGAACGTTTCCTGGCGATCTTGCCACTGTTCTCAAATGATTGAGTAACAATTTACTGGCTCAACAATTGTTTTGTCTATACTGATGAATATTGCTTCAGTAAAATGATGGTTTTACTTACCTTGGCGCCTTGTTGTCTACTTTCTAATGCAGCTTGTTTTTTCTTCCCGGTAACACCACCTGTAGGAATATCATAAGGTCTGTACCTAACATCTGAACTGGCACTGTTAGCTGTACTAGGTCTTGATATGGAACCACTGTTGTGAAACTGAAAGGAAAATTAAACACAAATTTGAGTTTTTTTTATAGATGACCTCTCGCAAAGGCTGAAAGTCCCTGAAAGCTCGTTCCACAACGACAAGGTTCTCCAATCTATGGGTCTTCTGTGTGTTAAATCGAACTCCATTTGTAGATCTGCATTCTACAACTCTCTAAATGTCCTCATTAATCTGAAGATCATGCTGCCCCCACAGAAGTAAGGTATCTCAGAATGATAGTGGTTTGCCCTATTCCATGCAGTTCATTGATGTACAGCAATTTTATGTTCAGGTAATTTTTCATGCGATTTGTTAATTGTTTCCGAGACAAAATAATGACTTACATCCTTGATAATGCTACCCTCGCCACCAGCGCTGCCACCTGCTGATACGTTATTCATCAGTGCATCACCTCCAAATACTTTATGCTTTTGCGGGATCGACTTATAACAGATCGAACATACTTGCACCATTCCCTGAGGACTGATCGGACTGGCTCCAGTCGGCGGTTTCAGAGTTTCGATGAATGGGAAGTAAGGTTCTTTCTCCACATTCGGGCAACAGTACAGCAACCTGACAAAAAGAAAATAGCAAGATGACTTATTTTGTCCGCTAACCCATATATCATACCTATGGTCAAAGTATATGATTGGAGAATATTATTTCATATTTTTCCATCCTATTACACTGAATTATATTTGTTATGATCATAGCTATGATATACTGTAAACAAGTTGTTACTTTTAGGGCTTTCATAAGTCAAATAATTACAATGTCTTTACAAAACGTAACAACAAAAAAAGTGATTCTGGGTCAACCCACGGATTGTAATACACAAAAAGTTGCATTACTAATAATTTTTTCAAACAGTTTCAGTCGGAAAGATCTCAAACACTATGAATATTATTTGAGAATACATGAAATTAGTTTCAGTTGTGTATTATCAGAACTGGCATGGCTTATTTCAAAGGAAAATACACATATGAGAAATGGTATAAGTGCGGAAGACTGTCTTATATGATAACATCAACACTCATATCTAAGCGTCGCGCAGGGTGGCGCTGCACTATGTCAGGCGGTCCAAGTGTTAGGACCTAGATTTCGTAAGATGCCAATGGGAGCGCCACTATGCGCGATGCTTGGAGATCAGTGAATAGGGAAGTTACATTGAGAATGAAAGTTCTATTACCTTATACTGCTAGATGGATACTCCAAAGCGCAAGTGTAACAAACGAATGTGGTAGTATCTAGTGTGGAGCTCTGCCTTTTCCTCAGAGTATAATTGCGTTCAGCATGTGGGACACCTTGTGTTTGGAAAACTTGCCATTGTTTGACGAGATGTTGTTGACAATCTATGCATGCTTGTACTCTACCTGAATAAGGTAAGAAAGTCTAGTAAATATACAATTGAGATAATAGAAACTTTTACATAATAAGCATAAACTTTACAGATGGTTCAATCGTTCAATGTACAGTTGTATGAAATTGTAGCAAGAAAACAATGGTAAATAAAAGTTATAACACCAGATACATGATATACAGTATCTTCAAGCTACAATGACTATCAAACATATGGGATCATAATGGAGCATACTTCTGCAAATTTTTATATAATCATTAGAAATCAAGCTAGTAGCAAAAATACATAGAATTTAGTTGTATCAATAATTTAATTTAATGTGGTTTTACAGCTAAATTTATCATTGAGGAGATACATAATGGGAAAGCCACATTTGTAACATACTGGTAATTATGATTTTTATGCAGGATGTAGCTCCCTATATATTTTCGGACCAGTTAAATGATTGCGAGCTGCTGTTTTTCTAGATCGTGTGATGAGCAACGATGGTGTAAATGCAAGGCCCTCAAGATCACCCGATCTTACCCCAGCATTATTTTGTTATAACTACATAAGCTGAAACACATATGCGTTTATGATTACTTTGTATTTGTCTTGGGGAATCATCAACAAACAACCATTCTGAGATGATAAACCTTCCTAAAGATTTGCTATTAATGCTTTAACAATCTTTCATACTTATAAAAAACCTATGGAAAAAAATTATCTTGATTCCTACAGACGGGTTTTTGCAATGCGTGTCTGTGTTTATTCTTTTTTCAATGATAAAGAATGTCAACCTATAGTGCTAGTAAGACTGAAGCGGAGAATACTTCAAAAAAGGCTGAATAGACACACTGATTAGACACAATTTTTGAGCAATAAATATCAAACTTGCAAATCTTTTGAATATGGAGTATGGAAGACAAGTCTTACCCTGCGAATCAATTGGTCTACTCCTACTTGGCCGCGGATGCTCGATGAGACTGGGAAAGAACGGCTTGCCAGAACCGTCTGCACTCTGCTTGCTAAACACGTAATCCAGACTGCCCCGTTTGAACTCGTCTCCGCAAACATAGCACACCTCTGTCACAGAGTTCTTATCGGGCATGCTCAGGTCCAGGATGTCGGTGCCGGTGGAGGAATTTGAACTTTGGCTGTGCTGATAGACGGGCAGAGACTGGATGGGGGCTGAGACTGCGACAGAGGTAGGATTGGTTGGATGCGTCAGGTCCAAAGCACTCTCAGACATGTCCGACGATGGTGGTAACTCGGCGCAGATGCTATGGGATGGCACCTTGTAAAACAAATTCAAATGATTAGATTGCTTTATCAAAAATCCATATGTATGTTATATGAAGCCATGGTTCTACAAGAAAAATGGTATCAGGTGGCTTTAAAGTGCACATCCATGCAATAGAACAGTCAGTTTTAGAATTCTGTCAAGTTTAGAAAACCAGGAACCAGATATTGTCAGTGGAAAGGTCATGCAATGGTATAGACATTTTTGTAACAATTCCAAAACCAGAAAGCCAATGAATATTTCTGACATTTTGCATTGATTCCGAATTAATTTCTCACCTGCTGAGTTCTCAGGTTATCCCCAACTACAATCTTCCCCTTAATCACATCATCTCTTCGACCAGTACTCACTCCAACTCCTTCATTGTTCAGTCCCAAGACTTGAGCAGCATATTCGCCCTGCAAGCCCATATCAGCGCCAGTGTATGGGCCATTGTCTACTCTCTTTAACCAATACAGTCGCTCCGAGTGTGGACGCGAGGTCAGCTCATACGATTCCCATTGTTGAAGGAGTAATGTATAGCAGAGGTAGCAGGATGGTACAATGCTGTCTGAACGTGGAACATAGCCTATAAGAAAAATGGATAATAGTAGGTTGACTCTGTAATTCCCGCACAATGCTAACGAACAAACATCACATCAAAATAAGTCTTATGAAAAGGAGTAAGGAATAATAAAAATTATCATTCATATCATTTTGGTTATTTTTTTTTACTTAGTGTGTAAGAACAATGTGTAGTTGAGGAATTCAACTAAGAGATCATTAAATTACCTAAAGGTGGTTCATGAGACTCCAAAAATGGAAAATATGGTTCTTTTGGTTTTCCTGGAATAGGTTTTGTATTCAGATAGTAAGACAATGAATGAGTACGGTTGCTACAAACAAAGCAAATTTCTGCACCAGATGGATATTTTGAAAGGTCAGATGTTTCGGATTTCACTTGGATTTTGTCCATTGTCTGCATGATATACCTGAAATAAAGAATTTTAGATTATAATCACAAGTTCAATGCAATAATCAAACAATTCAAGTAGGATTGTTATTTCATTTGTAAAAAACAGAAGCTATAAATGCTATATTATATATTAAGATTTTAGAGTTTTAAATAATATGATACCACTGGTATGAAAATGAACAATGAAGAATTAAAATTTTCTGTGCCACTGAACTGAATTCGAATTTTCTTGGTCTTATTCTTAGGAGTAAAGCATATTTTCAAAAAGTTGGAATACCAATTGTTTATACAATATGTTTTTATTTACAGTTTGAATACTTTCTGGATACCTGTATATGTGGCATATTATATACAAATTTGGAATTTGAATACATTTTGAAACATATTTAATGAATAATAGTATGAAATAATCCAGTAGGTGTGCCTGATCATACAAAATATGATTCAAAAAGTACTTGCCTAATCCTGAAGTCTGTGCTACTAACATTTCATTGTTAACATTTGAAGCAGCTGTAAAATTTACTATTTACAAAAATTATAGGTCACTGATCAATAGTGAAAGATTGAATTTCACACCTTTTTGCAGGATAATTCATTCGCTATCATTCACTATACTGAAAAGTTAGACGTATGTACAAGTTTCGCAACAATCTACACTTTCTTCTGAATCTCACAAGCTGCAAATCCCAGGATATAATTTCAAAATGGCACTATTTACACAGATAAAAATCGTCCAAAATCAGATAACCTTGAATTTTACACATGGGAACACTTTAGATTAGCACGTTTATGGTGGATTTATCTTATAAATGCAATAAAATCAGAGTTGACTTCCGTGCGAAAACATCAGATGTTCTTATCTTCGACAGAATGTTGGCCACTTAAAACTAGCATTGCACAAAGTTACGGGGACGTAAGGAACCGAGAAGAGGTGTTTGACAGTCCCCAGTCACACGGTTTGATAAATAATGCTCAAAAAGCCAACAGGATTAATTAAAAATGCACATTTCAGAAAACTGCTAAATACCACGGATATCTCTGAAAAAATTGGCCATTTTGGAAAAATTTCCAACAATGCAATACGATATCTTGTTGCCAACATTGCAAATCTAATGGTTATAAGTCACTGAACAGTGCAACCACGTTAAATCGACCTGCTTCCTCTTTTATCTATAAATAAATATTTTTTATTGATTAGCTCACCTACTCGTGATATATTAATCTGACATACAAGGATACTACTTATGCTTGTACATAGCAGTATCATAGAATGAAATAATCATCCTTGAATCTTCGAATCTCGGCCTGCACTGGCATTGAACACCGCGATAAAATCCCTATGCACGATTGCGAATGACAAAATTACAAAACGGTCACGTTTTCAACATTCAACTTTCTACTTTTTGCACAATAAATCATGATCAGCTAACGCTTTTTGATTGCTACGTTCTTATGCCTACGGTGAACTTAACTATAATGTTTTGGATAACGTTCATATTTATATGAATAAAATACAGCTTAATTTCAAAATGAGTAGTACGTGACCAAGTAACTGATGTCTGAACTAGCAATCTAGTTCTATATTCTATAGATCGATTGTCAAAGCACAGAACACTTGAATGTCAAACCGATCGTTTTCGTCTGGTTTGTGCACAGAGTTGTCAGGGAATATAATAATTTTGACACCTCCTATGGTTCTTTATTTTCTGCGTTCTGTGTAGTCAGAAAGTGCTTGTAACTTTCCCACAGCTACCCCCTTTTAAAACGCCAGGAAAATCATATGTGGTGAATTAATAGCCAACGAAAAGTAAGCATATTCTAGTTAGAAGTAAAACTAATCGAAACGAAAGTGGCTATTTCAAATATTACTCTAAAAACTATATTAGGAGATTAAGAAAATTGTTCATCTGTTATTGTTTTTTTCGTAATCCTTATTTGTTTTTAGCAATTACAAACTCAAGAAATGGGAGATATCACTGAAGAGAAGACTCAGGAACGAGTTTATGGTGGTTGTGAAGGTCCTGATGCAATGTATGTGAAACTTATATCTTCTGATGGTCATGAGTTCATTGTTAAGAGAGAACATGCTCTCACCTCTGGAACCATCAAAGCTATGCTTAGCGGACCTGGACAGTTTGCAGAAAATGAAGCTAACGAAGTAAACTTCAGGGAAATTCCGTGAGTTTTATTATGAATCGTATTTTTTTCTTATAACAACTGATCAGTTGTAAATCTGATGTAAAGCTATTATATTTTGTTTCAGATCACATGTTTTACAGAAAGTATGCATGTATTTCACTTACAAAGTGCGCTACACAAATAGTTCCACTGAAATTCCTGAATTTCCCATTGCTCCGGAAATCGCCTTAGAACTTCTTATGGCAGCCAACTTTTTAGACTGTTAGAGTATAATTTGGATTTAAATGCTTATTTTAACTATTAACTAGCTAGATTATTTTAATTTAAACATAGCATTAATTTGGTTTGTGAATATCCACGCAAATGACTCATGTGTGAATGCAATAAAAATATTGTTAGTGGATGAATTGATTTTTCTTATATGCTGTTATTAAATGGAATAAATGAGCCTGTGTTTGATTTTTATTATTTAAAATACATAAAACATCAATATAAATATACAGTAAATTTTCTGAAAACAATTTCATAAAAAGAGTACAACATAATTATATAGCCTCTTGATATTTTTTAACAGTCATTGAGTTGAATAATAGTCTTGTTACTTTAAAAACAACCAGTTAGCACCATTACAACTTGTAATTAAATGGAAGGATACATGTTATCTAAATGTAACAATAGTACTACCAATGGATCTGGTACTTTGCATATGCCCAATTGCTATTTCAACATCATGTGGTTGGTAAACCTTATCAACTACAGTTTGAAGGTATCCATCTTCTACATATTCTGCCAATTTGTCCAAGGTGACATAACAAAGGTGAGTTTCATCAAAGTAGTTGAATGGCAATCCCAACATAGACTGAAAATTGAGAAGCATTAGGTATTTTCTAAATTCAAACTCGGCAATTGGACACAACTTGAATATGTTCATATTTAGATGCCAAAACTATTTTGGTATTTCACTACACTAGTAAATTCTAGACTGTTTGATATATAAGGGGAAACAACAATTAAATAGTATGCATCAATCTTACTTACCATTAATTTATATTTAAGTTTAATGTACAAAGAAAGCAGAAATCCACTACCAGCTCTACAACAGTCCGATAATAACGGTGGAGGTAACGTGGATATTATTGTGCCATCAGTCTTGAGGAATTTTGAGAAATATTTATTTTCTAAGTCACATTCGCTATTCGTTTTTATTATTATGTCGTATAATTCATCTTTTACTTCTAATTGCTTTATGAGAGATGGATTCGATCTTTGTAGACTATTATCTGGAAAAACAAAAGTATAATGGTATCAATGATTATACAACATATGTTAATCTGACCAGTCCAATTCAAAAAAAAACCTACTCTACAAGGCTCAACTATCCTCTAGTACTTTTAACAGATTTCAAAAAAGGAGGAAGTTCTCAATTCATTTTATTTTAGTATTTGAAACGATATACTAGCTGATTTTTCCTCGTTTTATCAAAATCCAGTTCTGATGATGGGTTCCAGTTAGTTTTTTATAATTTTTTTCATTTATGATATAGCAAATAATCAGCATCCTTGTAGTTTGACCTAAACTGCATTACCTTCTGTGAAAGATGTGTCATTGATAGTTTCAGATTCTTCAAGAACAATGATATCAGTTGCACCCAAAGCTCTAACAACCGGTATTGCTCTCTTATAGCAAGTTGTTGTGATGTCAGCCTTCCAATGACTTAGTAGTTGTATAAGAACACAACCAACTGGTGAACAACCACCTTGTATTAGGATCCTGGAACAATAAAATACTTGAGATAAAAAGAACTGAAAGAATCCAGTGGCTGAGGCATCCACAAGTACAAATATTGATAGAAAGTATTTCCTTCAATAACACACTTGCTTGTAAGTGCAAAAAAATGATCAGATCTAAGGTGTTACCCTGTAAGATTCTGATTTTATTCATTGTACTGATCAACTTGACTCAATCTTTTTCTAAAACGATACTGTATTAGCAATTTTTGTTTACATATTCACTAAAAACTGTGATACAGTTCTATGAATTCCGTCAAAACCGAGCTTACAAGACAAGTTGTAACTTGGCAAAATACAAAATGTTCTAAAAATAAAGAACAGAGCTCACCTTTTTTTCCTAGCATTTGCAGACTCTATCCCTGCCTCTCCAAGAGCAGATAATGCTAAACTCCCAGAATAAGGCAAACTACAAGCACTTTCATATCCAATATTCTTTGGTTTCCTACCGACCCATTTTTCAGGTA
This sequence comes from Bruchidius siliquastri, assembly GCA_949316355.1. NCBI lineage: Eukaryota > Metazoa > Arthropoda > Insecta > Coleoptera > Chrysomelidae > Bruchidius > Bruchidius siliquastri. The sequence continues at coordinate 26,305,031 of OX438536.1, forward strand.
CTGATAAAGTTTGACACATTGTGCCTTGAGACCAAAATGGTACTGTCACCCATACCTCGTCCCCTACCTCCAGCCTCTGTACTTTGTTGCCTATATCTGTTATGATTCCTGTACAATCTCTACCTAACGTTACTGGAAGATCACTTTTTGATTGCTGGAAAATTGAATATGATTGAAATAAAGGTTATGATTTTTCATCAAATGGCCATTAATGAGATGAAAGTATATATTACATTTGCTGTTCTGAGCAACCACTGGGTAGGACATACAAGGATCCCAATGGGGCCTTAGTGCAGTGATCCTCACAGATTAACCTTCCTCCAAATGAATATTTTGCATTTATGGTTGTCGTTTTTGTTTGTACCTTATATATTCGCTGAAGAATCCTCCTCAAAGTCCTACCATATCCACTGCAAATCTGTGCATCGATATACTGAACAGACGCTGCCTTCACATTCACAAGTACTTCGTTTTCACCACACATATTGGGAGCAATTGCATCTTCTACTACTGTTATTGACTAAAAATTTATAGCAATCAATCTTATGGTTAGAACAATCATTGGACTTAAGCTAGGACCACATGTCAAGAGAATTCCATGACTCTGAAATATTTGGCTTAATCATCGCAAATTATTGAAATATGAGCATTGTATTATCAAGCCCAATTATTTTAGAATTCTGAAATTCTACACTATGGAGACCTCAGCCTTACCTGTGTACCTAAGTAATTTGTACACTGGACAGCTTGCATGTATCGTACAATTGGTTCTTTTTTTCTATATGACAATCCTATCATCAGTCCTAACGAGCCGCCAATCAACAATCCAGCACATGCAAAAAATAAATCTCTCCGTGTCCCTAGAATAAAGTTAGAAACCCTACAGATCATGACCTCAAATATATACAGAATAAGTGAGCAAAGATACTGTAGTTGCTTAAGTCACTTTTGAATGATGTATCAGAAGTAAGAATGCTAATTTTAACTGTAGGACTTTCAGTCATTGTGATAGTTTATATTTCTAAGTATTATAATTGATTTAACATGTATTTTCTGAAGAAAAGAAGCAGATTCCCACTAATAACTAACAACTGGATAAAAGAGGAGAGGGAAGAAGTTGAAAAACCCTTTCACTTTCCACACCAAGATGTGTAGGACAAGAAGTACTGTGTATATCTAGATTTGATAGGGTTACCAACACTGCCTAGAGTCGAGCCACGAGTTTTCATGAGGAGGGGAGGGAGAAATAATACAGATATGTAATACCTCTTCTCATTTGCATATAAGATAAATGATTTAATTTTCAATTAATAGTTCATAACTATTAATTATTTTATGTTTAAAATATACAGTATAAGTGTGTGGTTATCGAGCATGTGTGAGCTATATTAAATAAGCAATGATCAACAGGATTGACAAAGTTTTATGTCACTCTTATTCTAATTGTACATTGGATTTTAGAAACACACACAAAACACCTCCCTGAATTAACACCAGTTCTTGATATTAAAATTTCAGATATCTTGGTAGAAAATCGGACGATAGTATCTTCGAAAATAGTATAAATATGCAAATAAGGTAATTGTTTAGTTTCCTGATCAAATAGCATATACTCTTAGCTATTGTTCAATTAATTGTACTTTTTCTAGATAATCAACTTACATTCTTTTCCAAAAACACTCAACAATGCCAGATATAATTCCTGAGGATCTGCATAATATAGTATGTTACTCTTTATTTCTTTGGCAGTATTGATAATTTTAAGGATTATATCACTCAATTTATGTTTCGTTTCCTCCAATACAGCATTATGCCATAACTGTTGAATAACTAATCTTCCTTTATCTACATACAAAACAAAAACATCCTTAGCTCTGCTTGCAAATATACTGGCTTGTATCTAGAAGAAAAAATAATATTTCTGAAGTATTCATTTCTCGGAATTATCAAAACATGATACAATTATAATATGAAAAACCATAATGATGAATCTCAAGACTACAGACACTATGAAGGTATTAGATAGTGTTCCAATAATATCATCAACGTGAGTCACCTGTAAATTTTCTAGTTTTTGTGAGCTCCTGAAAGCGATTTCATCCATTTTAAAGGGCAATCTTGAAAATTACATAACTTGAATGAAGGCCACTATACAAGCCTGACTATTTCTATGGAAGATGCCAGATAATTGCCCTAAAATGGCAGTAAAAGTTTATGCAGTTATGTTATCCAAACATGTTTAAAAAATATAGAAAATTGGAAACTAAAATTTGACTGAAAATCTTATAAAACTTGAAAACACCTTGGTAACGTCAGTGTCAAAAATGACACTACAGAAAAACATATTCTCCGTGACATTCACCACCGAGTTGTGACTTATAATAGAACGTTGTCCACAAGTATAGATTTTGTCCCCAATTGAACCTCGCGCCTCATCCTGAGCACTTTGGCGACGCATTTGACAGCTACGAATAGTGATGGGAATACTAGATTGCTATTGTAGTCATTATTCGGATGATCGTTATTAAAAATGAGAACTTTTCGAGTAATTGATGAATATATTTCAGTTTGTTGTGTATATCTTGTATAAAGAAATTAAATATCATGTAGTTATGCATCTTAAAATTACATTTAGAAATGAGAGATGCAACCAATGCGGAGTAAATAGTGTGAGCAAAGGGCACCCATTATGAGATACCTACATCAAAATAATTCTTTGCACTTCAGAGAAATGATTAACTTTTAATCTGCGGCCTTACATGTTTTAAACTCTAGTTATATGGAATTCAAAATACGAAATTGTTTACTCTTAAAAATTTGTTATTTGATCAGACCATGCAAAATTTCAGATAGAAAATGGAAAAATATTTCAAAAGTTTCCAACTTCACTTATATCTATTTAAAATTAATTCTCCCAAGCCATGCTCAACTGGTATCAACATAATATAAGAGCGAGGTTATCAAGATGAGAGAATCATGTGGATTGTAGATGCTCTTACTTGGTGAAACTGCAAGATGAGAGGAGTTTGAGAGTTATAGTCAAAAGCATGAGGAAACAAAAAATACTTTATTTAAACATATCTACTTGAATAAACTTTAAAAACAAATGTGAAATATGTATAAACAACTATTACATAGCATAAACATAATAGCTGGACTAACTAAAAACCCAGATTCTATCAATATTTGAATTGAAAGAGCATGGATTTGCGTCAGTTTCAGAAATACCACATGTTTGTAAGTAGTACATAAAAGGTGTAAAAAACTAAAGCTATATAATTATTAGTACAGAAGCTACCACTAAAACAGTTTAGAAAAAAAATGCAAGGCGAAACATTTCGTGACGTATTCTGGTTGAACGGGAGTATAACAAAGGACAGACACATACATAGAACTAATACAGGCTCTACTTATGTCATGGAAATTCACAAAATCATCATTTAAATCAGTCAGAGTGCTTTTATAAGCCATATAATTTTGTAATCTTTAAGCTCAATAGAGTATATCATATTGCCTCAAATAATTTTACATATAAATATATTTTTAGATATAACAGAGCATATATGTCATATTTCAATTTTCCGTTTTCAAACAAGTATGAATTACTCTAAATAAGCAGCACTTATTGTCAATAAATGTATTGTATAGCAAAGATTCAGCCAAATAGAGGAGGATAAACGACTATTCAAAATACAAAAAAATATGGTATCCTGGTCAACCTTGTTGCTCTAAAATCTATTATGTTTATATTATTCTTCGAAGGAAAGCACTTTTTGTTTGGAAATCATTGTTTTCATTAGTCGTTTATCCCGTCCAAAAGGAGTATAGTTTATATGCCGGTCCTTTTTCCTAATAATTATTCACAGCTTGTATTATTAGGAAGGAAAAATGCTGCAAATGATAGAAATATTTTTATTGAAATATCTTATCGACTGTAAGCAATTTCAAATGTATAATGCGCTGATCATTATAAACATATCTGGAATGTGTTAAATCTAAAGTTCCCTCTGAACACATCTGATTTTTCTGTTGAGATTCGTTACTTTAACAGCACCTTCAGCTGTGGTTTGTTTTCTTTCAGGATTGGTCACAAAAAAAACTTATATCTACACACTTAACTTATAATACGTACATATATATAAAACATATTAGCATTTAAAAAAAAGTGAATTTTATGTGTCTTACACAAAAAACATATAGTTACATATATAAAAGTGTGGTGACCATTTACCAAACATATAATATATATACGCAAGTGATGATAAATTATATACAAAAAATTAAATAGCATTCTGAAGCCTCGAGTATAATTTCGAAAATAAAACAAAACTTGAAAATAAAAGCAAAATACACATCATCATGAAGCTTCAATTAGAATAATTGTATTTGTTGGTAAAACCAAGCAAAGCTGCCTCACTCTTCTTACTGCATACGTCGTTTTTCTGTAAATAAAATTGTCCTTTTTAATATGAATCATGAACCTAGACAATGTTATAGTTTTTAGGGTAGTGATCAATAGAATTCTGAATAACGCGCAAAGATTCAGAACGCACACACAAATTTAGTACAGCTAAATTAAAGGTACGATGTACGGTGAAATTGTACTTAATAAGTTGTTAGCTATCGCAATCTTTTTTCATTCAAATCCTTTTTGTCGTTGGAAAGTTACCTGTTTCATAACCCTGTATGATGATACAAAAACAACTTACATTTATTATTGAGGCTGAGAAGTTTGCTGTTGGATTTCGATCTTCTCCACAGTCATATCTGGATTCATAGCCGTAGCTTCTTGAATGGCTTCAGCTAAAGCTCTATCATGGTCGATTGGATCACCATCTGATTGGATTGTGATCTTCTGTTCCACTCTCGTTTCCACCACTCCATCTCTTTCAGTTTTGTACTGCAACGCAGATACATTATGAGGGATATAAATCAAAACCATTTTTCATCGAAGCTGGAATATATACCTTACTTATGATAACCTTGAATCATGAGCGAATTTTACTGACGTTTCGGTTGCCTCGGAATCCTTTCAAGTACAAATCATGGGAGACTTTAGATTATCTTTTTCGAAGTTTTGCAAAATTCGATATTCTAATGTATGTGTAACTTACTGTAATGGTTTCTACGGTTCTAGTCTTAGAGCTGATAGTCTGGGAGCTAACAATCTCTCCTGTCGCGCTGTAAGACCCGTCATCTGAGGCGAGATTGACTTTCCTAGATTCCGTAGCTACCACTGGAACATTTGTGGTAGAATGAACAACTGTAGGATCCCCACGGTATATCACGGATTCTGTCTGTACGATTCCCTCTCCTGGTATGTCATCCTGCATAACAATGGAAAATATCATTGAAATAAAGCGTTCAAATACGTTTCTGGAAATATATATTTTATCCAAATAATTGTTGTTTGAAACTTGTAGACAAGGTGGATCTATGAAAAGTTTGATTTCGGACTTCCATTGTCTATAAAATTTTGAGTATCACGACGTTTCGATTGATATGCTATCTTCAATCGTCTTCAGGTGAACTGGCGAACACGTTCCTTTCACGCCTATTTATACCCCGTCCGGTGACGTGGCTGTTTGTCGGTCATTGTTTGTTGTCTGGTCCAGTCGTAGTCTATTGATCTTCTTTATGAGTGGCTGTCAGATTGGTTTCATGTCTACGCTGGGTTTGCTGTACACTTTGCTGTTGTTGGTGATGAATGCCGCCCCAAATTCTTCTTCCTCTTCTTCGAATTATTCTTGTCTGATAATTTTATATTGGAAAGTGAGATAATTAGAGTACGTTTCATCTAAAGATACAAAAAGCTGAAATTCTTTTAAGCAGAATTGACTTTTGTGTAATTTTAACTAAGTACTATTTTGTTACTTGTCTGGAAAAATCTTCACCACATTTTTCGTATAACATATTTATACTAACAAAAAGAAATGAGCCAAAAAATATTTTTTTTGGGACATTTAAAATTTTGAATAGATAAATCAGTATTATTAATTTTTTCAGCACTTAAAAATTAGTCCCTGCCTATCTTTTGGTATATTTTGCGAGTAAATCAAATGTAACCGAACATCTAGTAATCTAGTATCAGCTGAAAATATATAGTATAAATTCAATTTAGTAAAAATTTCTCATGGCTACAAATAAAAATGACTAAATTATACTGTGTATAAAGGTATATATACATAAACCAAGATAATACAATCTTGGTAATACAATAAAAGAGATGCAAATGCTTTTGTACAAAAAAAATACAGTCATGCTTAATCTGAGTGGTAACCATGACGCAAAGCAGAATTCTAACTAACGTCACACTTCTAAATAACAAAACATTGCAGGCATATCAACATGCTTACTTACTTCTGCCGGAACAACTTATCCTACTCTCAACTCAAAAATAAAATTTGTTTGCTAAATGCATCAGTTTCACTATATTCGAAACATTTGTTCAACAATACAACTAGACACCTGAAATGATCAATGATTGTTTGACCATCGCATATATCGCATTTAGGTTGACACGATATGTATATTTTTTCTGCCATTCTTAGGTATATCCTACACTCGACTGCGCTTCCATCCATCAGGAAACAGCCCTTCCAGCATGTAAAATCAATGCGTAAGAAAAAAAACAGAAATAGCAGCGTTGTCACGCGCACTCATTCTAACACTTGTGTTTCATCTTTTTCTCAAACACTGATTCTACATGCTAAACGAAAGTCTGCCAGAAAGAACCTTATCTTCAATGTATGCAAAAAAACTCCTATCAAATATCGTTTCATCTTTCGAAATATTGCTGCAATGTTAGTTTTATAAATTAACGAACGTGAAACAGGTGAAACTTCCGATATAAAAAAAATAACATGACAAATAGATTTTGAGTTTATAATGATATAAATTAGATAATGTGATGAGGCGAGTGAATATTTACCTTGTAGATGGGGCTGTTGTAGTATGGGTGATTTGGATCTTCGGGAGGATCAATGGGGGTGCCTGAATCACCTGAGCTAGTCGAACTTACGCTTTCTCGTCTGCCCAGCTATAAGCCATGCATGTTATACAAGGGTTAGAACATATGGATATATGCTTGATGCACGTGTTACACATTACAAGATATACATACTATTGAATTTGATATTAAATACAAAAATGTTCGTATGAAGTATTGGATTTGGATAGTTATAGTCTGGTAGCGGACAGAGATTCCAATTTCTATTCTTATGTGTTTACGGATGCTGATTTCAAAAGTTGTGTTTCGGCACTGTTTGAGAGTTAGTCAAGAAAACGTGAAGAAATGGCATGTCTGTCCGCTACTGAAGATAGTATGACAAACGACTTTTTGATTCTAAAGCTTGTACTTCATCACACAGGATCTTATCAATCGTACAAGTTTTACAGAAAATATGACAAGAAATTGATATGACAAATGAAATGAACTTTCATACATCTTTGGAACCATACATATTTTCACAAAAGGATATTCTATAACATTAATTGATGAAGTAGAGATAATCCAGTCCTAACGTTACGGCTGCCGCAACGGCTTTATCAGAGTACAAAATAATAAAATTTTAATTTTCCATCTTTTGTACTGCGATAAAAACTGCCGAAACGTTAGTGAAGCTATTTACTGAATCGCATGAGGTTTTAAATGGCAAGCAGTAGAAATGAGTTGAACCAAATATACCCCCCCCCCAACCCTGAAAAAAAAAAGAAAATATCGACGCCCTTGACTGGATAAACATATGAATGATAAAAATAAGGAGGTCATGTAAAGGGGAGCTCACATACGATTACAAGTACACAGTGTGAAATGAAGTCGCAAGCATGTTATGTTTATTCAGGATTTTTGAAAATAGGCGGTGTAGCATTTTCTCTAAACTTGCTAAAGTTTCAAATATATTAGCATCTTTATCTAAATATCAACTACCCTTCATTACATCAAAACGAAGTCATTTCAACAATAATCTCGCCTAAGAACGCAAGGTTGCCAGGTTTAGGTAAATTTCCCCAGATCTAGATATTCCTTTGTCAATCAAGTGATTTAGGGTAAACGTACAATTCTAAAAAGTTTTAGTTTGGTCTTCAGATATGCCAAGAGGCCCGAAGTTCGATTTTACCCAGAATTTTCTTCTACTCCGATCTAAAAAAAGCTTGTGGCAACCCTGATCGTTGGCTTGAAAACTATTTTTTATATGAGCATTCCTGTAATGTATGTAATGGATAAACGTTGTTTTCAAACACTTTCTCCCATTTATTTTTATCAATTATATGCATATTAAAGATATTATACCCCAAAAAATATTTATGAAATCTGGTGATGTTTGCCTGATCTAGGAATTCTTTGAACATCTTTCTAGATATATTCATTTTTCTGAACTGGCAACATAGTATTGTTACGACTTCATCCAAACGTGTGCACAAACGAGTCCCTTCTAGATGGCAAAATCAAACAATAATAAAAAAACAAAAACAAAAAAAACCGAACCTGATCTCCGCTAACCACCGTACTGGTAGTCTTGACCTCCTGAGTGACCGTGCGTTGTTCCTGCCTGGTGGCGCTCTTCGTTGTCGATCGAGCCACCGTCTTCTCCTCCAGTTGCTGCGTCTTGGCGTTCGTCTCAAGATCTTCGTGCGTCATTGCCGTACGTGTGGTGACAGCGCGAGCGGTCACGAACGGAGAGTCTTTAGGGGCGTCGGCCTGTCGTACGCGATTGGTGAGGGGAAGGGAGAAAGAAACGTAATGAAAAAACTAAACAGAACGGATGCGGGGTTCAGAGGTATGACATTGGCACAACATAGGGTCGACTTTATGAAAAATAAATAGATGAGACTGAAGATGCGGTATCACAAACCGCATCGCCACTGGGTCTGACTTGATAAGTTTGGTTATTCGTTACTTGCATCATTTGATAGCATTGTAGTGGACGAATGAAGGGTTGGACCGTCCGATCGCGACGAACGAATACTTGGTAACGAATACTTCTGTAACTGCTAGTAACAAATACATCCGGATATTCGTAAAGTCATTACGTTCACAGCTCTACAATTATTATATACTTGGCTTATCTGGACGATGAAAATAACACACAACTTTTAGAGATATAAAAAGAGCCTCTATGATCCAGAGTCTTCAATAGTTTTATTTCAATACTATGCAAATCAAGAACAAATACATGGAGTCCCAAGATTCTGTGGTCAAAGAGCTACTGTACGTCAACGAGTTCAAAATAATTCGGTTAAGCCTAACTTACTAATATTTTTTAATTTGTCAAAAACTGTGGGCGTTTTATGAAACTTGGTATCTTGATTAAAGATAAACTGTTAACCTACAGTAAGTTTGGCTCAACCGTCGTCAACTCACAGTAGCTCTATGTCCACCAAATTTTGGGACACCCTGTATAACGAAAAAATTATTATAAAACATCTTCAGTCTCATATAAAAAAAAAACGAACGAACAGTTCAAGGATAAATGAAAAATGTGAAAGGATACACAACATTTCAATGTAAAGACAATGAGGCAATGAATGAAAGAACCAAAAGTAATATTGCAATTGCATAGAACTGCAAAAGAAAAAAATCTGTTAGTATCTGTACTGGAACAATAGCCAATGGACTGATTTTAAAGTTACAATAAAGATACTGTTAGTTTCAGTTTTTTTCTTTCACAGTTATTAGCAATCAAACTTCATGGATCTCACAACAGCTTTCCATAACTATGTTATTCAGTTTATATAACTTTAAAACCACTCACTTTATTGGAAAAACAAGATTATTTTTTTAATATTATTAAGCGTATATGGATTGAATAGTATTACAAACCTGGTTAAGACTATCAATAAAGCCTCACTATATCTAAGACAGTCGACGTTCTCAAAATATATTCGAAAAGTCGAACATTCTTTTACGTTCTCACGAGTTCCTACATCAATTTATTTGATGCACAGGGCGAATTGAAATGTTGAATTTTCTCGACCATTCACCAGGACAGCAAAAATTGAAATATCATAAATTTACTTAAGACGTTCTCCGTATCAAAATTTTCCAACTTTCACCCAATGCGAATTGTTTTCGAAAATGTCTGAAACCTTCCTAGAGAAATTGAAAAAAAATGAACCATTTTATTGAAATGCCAAGTGTTGCAGAGGGGTGTGTTTTTCACACCCAATTTACGCCTGTTAGAAAGTTTCTTATTTAAATATTGTCCTGGATCTTTTTCATACACCGGGTTACCGCCATTTGATCAAATTTGATCCGGATTGGTCCATTTAAACATGTGTGAACTTTGAGCGGGATATGTTTTTTAGTGTGTAGCCACCGTATTCGCCAGATTTGGCTCCCTGTGAATTTTCCTGTTTTCGAAACTCAAATATCCGTTCCGGGGAACGCGCCAGGATTAGATCGACGTCATAAAAAGTAAAAGTTCGATATCACACTATTGCAGATAGATATAGCAGTGAAAAAATATAATATATAGAGAAATTATAAATAGACTCACCTTATTAATCTGCGTGGAAACTTTCACCTCTCCAGTCCTACCGTCTTCCACCCTCTCTTCAATATTCTGAGTCAGTCCGTCCTTGTCTTTTGTCACAACCTGCTTGGTGGTGGTCTTCACGATTACGGGTGTGCTGGTGGTCACCTTCTTGCCCTTCGGTATATTCAGGTTCGTCATATCTCCAAGATTCTCGCTCGCATACTCATTGAGGTCGTCATCGCTGGACTCGTCCTCGCCCTTGGTGTACGTTTTCACTTTGACCTTGGTGTCCTTGAGATCGGTGAAGTGACTAGCGTCGATTTGGGCATAGTTGAGGATGGGTTTGCCGGTAACAGGATCCGTCCTGGCAGTCTTCGGGTCGATATCTCCAGTTTGAGGGTCGATGTGGCCCCATTCCGTGTGGATCTTACCCGTCACAGGGTCTATTTCGCCGGACAACGTCAACACTTGGGTCACTTTAGTATTGGCACTCTTCACTACGGGATCGTTGGGATCCACTTGGACGATTTTGCCGGTTTTGGGATCGACCATGCTATAAATGTATACGGTATGGGTGGTGACGTTGATAATCCTGCCTGTTTTTTCATCGAATTGACAATCCTTGGGATCTATTTCCTTCACCTTACCCGTAGGATCATTCTGGGTGATCAGGTACACTTTTATTATGACGAGCTTCCCCGTTTTGGGATCGATCTTGCCATACTTGGTGTAGATTTGGCCAGTTTTGGGGTCGATTTCGGAAGCAGAATAAATCGGAGCTCCAGATTCGTCTGTTTGCGATGTCTTGGTGAATACCTGGTGGGTTTCCGGATCGACTTTGGTGCTGCTGGGATCCACTTTGCTGATTTTGGAAATGGTACCGGTTTTCGGATCAATTCTACCATACACAGTGATGACATATCCAGTAACGGGGTCTACATGACCTGTAGAATACACATCCTCCTTAGAAATCGGGTCATGGTGGTCGAAGGCCCAAACTTGATTCGTCTTTGGATCTACTTTGATATTCTTCGCGTCTCTAGGCACAATTTCACCTTTTTCGTTGATCTCGGGATTAGAGATCAATATAGCCACCAGTCTAGCAAAGTTCGGATCTGGTTTACCAGTTTTAGGATTGACATACCCTCCTTTGAAAATGATCTGTCCTGTAGTTGGATCTACAGTTCCTTGTTTAATTTCTACCCGACCAGTTTTGGGATCCATATACGTCAACGTACCTTTAACTGGATCGATTTGGCCGTGTTTGCTGTCTATCTTGTGGGTGGACGGATTGTATAGACCGTTCGAAACTTCGGGTACAACGTGTTTGGTGTCGATGATGTTCTTCTTCGGATCCAATTTGCCTATGAACGTTACTATCTGTACTTCAGGCTCTACCTCAGTGCCGAATTTGATCACTTGGCAAAGATCCGGGTTCACAGTATCTGTCTTGGGATCTTTCACGCCTGTTGTTACCAGTACGTTGCCTTCTGCGTCCAGCTGTATCGGTCTACTTTCAGTTTTGCCAGTTTTGGGATCTTTGGTGATCAACAGCATCTTTTTGATGTTGATGACGCCATACTTGGTCTCAACGTCTCCTGTAGCAGATACTTTCTTTGCCTTCGAATTCTCCATCTGACCATTATTCAGGTCGACACTGCCTGTTATGGGGTCTTTCTTAGCTGTTATGGTGGTTATTTCGATGATAGGGTCGTTTTGACCAGCTATACTTATGATCTGACCCAGAGAACTTTCAGCTTTCCCTGTTTTTGGATCGATCACACCTGTAAGTAGAATTTGTCCATTTGTTTCATTCACCTGTGCAGCTTTCGCTTCCACCTTGCCAGATTTGGGATCGTTAATGATGACTTTGCCACTCTTGGGATCAATGAGGCCGTATTTGGATTCTATCAAACCTGTCTCTGGATTCAGCAAAGCAGTCGATTGTTCCACCTGACCTTTGTCGGTGTCCATTTTACCCGTTTTCGGGTCGATCTTCGTTGTTATGACAGTGATCTTTATGATACGCTTTCTGGGTATAGGAGCTGCAGAAGGATCCTGCACTTGTTTCAAACCGACGACTGAAAACACTTGTCCCAGACTGGAATCCATCTTTCCAGTTTTCGGATCGATTACAGGGCCACCGTTGACAATGATCTGACCTGTAGATCCATCAACTTTACCTTGAATCAGCTCCGTCTTGCCTGTGCTGGTGTCCTTGGTCAGCAAGGTGCCGGTTGTGGGATCCAGTTGACCGTATTTGGTTTCTATAAGTCCATGTTTTGGATCTACTATTCCTGATAGATGCTCCACCTGGCCATGTTCCACATCGACCGCGCCTGATTTAGGATCTTTTTTGCCTGTGATAACCATGATTTTGACGATCCTATGTTTGGCTATGGGGTGAAGAACTCCCGTGATGATTTCCTTAACCGGAGTAGTGGGTTTCACAGGGGATGCTGCCCTTACAGGAGAAATCACCTGTTTCGGCTTCTCTGGCGTAGTTTGTAGTTCCCTTTCGCAAGGTTGCTGAGATGCTATGGGATCGATTGTAGGTTCCGTAATGTGCACAGACATCGCTCTGCCTAGATCTTTGTCGATCTTTCCTGATTTCGGGCTGACGAATCCTCCCTTGAATATCAACTCCCCAGTATTGGATTCAATATGGCCTTGTCTGACATCCGGTTTGCCGGTCTTGGGGTCGAATACAGTCAGTGTTTCGGTTACAGGATCCAAGTGACCGTATTTGGTATAGATTTTATTTCTATCAGGATCGTACAGACCTGGGGTGGTGTCCGGTATAACATTCTTAGAATCGATGGTGTTTCTTTTGTTATCGACTTTGCCTACGAAAGTCCTGATCTGGATTTCGGGATCAACCTCCGTTCCAACTTGTACGACTTGCACCATATTAGGATCGACTTTACCAGTTTTAGGATCGACCACTCCCGAAGGGATGATAATGTTATCGTCTTTGTCCACTTGGATAGGCCTTTCATTCATCTGACCGGTTTTGGGATCTCTCGTAGTTATCCTCATGAATTTTAGGTTTATTGTACCGATTTTGGTGACGATTTCACCAGTTTCTGGTATAATTTTACCGTTAGAAGATTCCTGTCTACCGTTAGCTATGTCTATAGCACCGGTTTTGGGATCTTTAGTAGCGGTGATGCAAGTTACCACTACAGCAGGGTGTTGTGGGTCCACAACGTTCACCACTTGAGACAGATTGGGGTCGACTTTCCCCGTCTTCACGTCAACCACATTGTCGTTGATGTAAATCTGCCCGGTGCTCTCGTCCAATTTGATGGGTGTAACGTTCGATTTACCGGTTCGATCTTTGGTGATGACTTTCTTATTCTGAGGATCGATCTTTCCGTATTTGGATTCTATGATGCCACTGACAGGATCCACTATCGCTGTCAATTTTTCAACAGTGCCTTTCTCCGTGTCTATTCGGCCCGTGGTGGGGTCTTTTTTGCTTGTGATCACCAGTATCTTGACGACCCTCTTTTTAGGGATCGGATGCGATGGTAGCAGATTCTTAACGGGCGCTGCATCTTTTGTAGTGCCATAAGTGGAGATGGTGATAACTTGACCCATTGTGGTATCTTTCTTGCCGGTTCTTGGATCGATTATAGGACCGGTGAGGATCTGTAACTGGCCTGTAGTGGGGTCGATTTGCCCCTGCACCGTTTCTTGTTTCCCTGTACTCGGATCTGTGATGGTAACGGTACCTTTTCTCGGATCTATGAATCCGTATTTGGAGTCGATCTCTCCCGTCGGATGCAGTATGCCTGCGGATTGGTCCACATGGCCATTTTCAAGGTCCAAGTGGTTCGTTTTGGGATCTCGTCTAGCTGTAATGACCAATAGTTTGACTACCTTGTTCTTATCGCCTAGTTTAGCATCGGTGGGTGCTTTGACAGGACTAACAGGAGTAGCTGCCTTCTTAGCGTCTTTGGATGATCTTGGCACGCTTCTAGCTGTTGGATCAGCTTGCAGATGGGCTACATCGATTTTGATCGTCCTGCCAAAGTCTTTGTCCACTTTGCCTGTCTTTGGATTAACCACCCCTTTGAAAATCAGCTCGCCGGTATTGGGATCGTGCAGACCATGTTTATTTTCCGTCTTTCCTGATTTTGGATCAATAAAGGTGAGGGTTTCGTGTACCAGATCCAATACACCATATTTTGTGTAGACTTTCTTTGTGTCGGGGTCGAACATTCCAGCAGATTTTTCCGGAGGCGAAACGGTTTTGGGGTCGAAGCCTTTCTTGTCCATCTTGCCACATGTAGAGAATACGGAAACCTCGGGGTCTATCTCCGATTCTATCTGGAGGATTTGGCTGAGATCTTCTGCTCTGCTGCCTGTCCTCGGGTCTATAGCACCGTTCAGTACGATGACATTTTCATTGGCGTCGAACTGAATGGGGAACTCGTCCACTTTGCCAGTTTTGGGGTCGCGATTCGTGATCGTTTTCCGGTGTACATCGACAGTTCCGTATTTGGTGACTATAAGACCGTTCTTCGGGTCAATTTTACCGTTGGTGGTTTCCTTATGAGCCCTAGTGGGATCCAGCTGGCCAGTTTTAGGATCTTTTTTCGCCGTAACTGCCGTCACAGGCACCACAGAATCCCCTTGCTCTGATATTTTGATTAATTGACCAAGACTGTGATCAATTTTGTTCGTCTTTGGATCAATGACGCCTTGTTTGACGATTATATGTCCAAGATTATCGTCCACTTCTATCGGGTAAACTTCCGACTTGCCAGATTTGGGGTCCTTGACTATATATTTGGTATGGATCAGGTCAATGATACCATACTTGGTTTCGATAAGGCCTTTGGCAGGCTCCAATATAGCTTCCAAGGTTTCAGTGGTGCCCTTTTCCGCTTCCACTCTACCCGATTTAGGGTCTTTCTTGGCTGTGGTAACTGTGATTTTGATTATACGATTCTTCGGCGGCACTAACAGCTTGTTCCCCGACTTTGGTTGCTGTTCCGCAATGGCAATAATCTGACCCAAAGTGTTACTCTTCTTACCAGTCTTCGGATCAATCACAGATCCCGACGTTATGACGATCTGCTTCGTCTGAGGATTGATGTGACCTTGTACGACTTCCTTCTGACCGTTGGAAGGATCCGTTATTATGACAGTGCCGTTGGAAGGATCTATGAGACCATATTTGCAGTCGATCAGACCAGTTTCGATGTTCTGCTGCCCGATACACTTATCAGCAGTGCTCGTTGATGTGTCGATGTGCCCCGTCTTTGGATCCCTGTTACCGGTGATGACGAACAGCTTTACAGGTCGGGTCTTCTTCGCTCCAGCGGCTGACGCGGGAAGTTGCGTCGCCTCCGGCGGCGCTTGGTGCAGGTACTGCTCTCCAGCCAAGAACGCGGCTGTATCAGCTTTAGGATCTTTGAAAGGTTTCTTCAGTTTATCGACATCTCCAGGGGCGTAGTTGAACGCCGTGGCCGTGGCTCGTTTCGTGGACGGTGACTGCTGGTTTTCGGGGCTGCTCTTGGGACTGGAGGGGGACTCCTGGTTCTCGTAACTGAAGCCCTGCTGTCTCCTAGGCGTAACCTGCTCGTCTGTTGGCTCGTAATCGTATTCGCGCGTGTACCCGGGGAGCTGCGGGGAACCAACTGGAGGTCCGCCCTTTTCTGACTCTTTCGCAGCGAGTTTTTCCTTTTCTTTCTTGCCTTTCGGCGATTTTTCTCGCTTAGAACCAAATAGGAAGGCGGGACTCTACCGAGCGAAGCAGAAACATGCATACATTATTACATGCAAAACACGTATACTACACTTAAATGGGACTATCGACTCTACGTTCAAATCTTATAATGGACAAGTACGGAAAATATGCAACAAATTACAACTTCAAGTTCTACGCTTTCAATTCAAGAGCATTTACCAATTTACCAACACTTTTTTCTGGTACTTCTAATTTCTAAATCAGGCTATTTGTGGTACTACTATGATTCGGCAGTTCTAGTATATTTATAAAGAGAGATTTTTACTGAAGTTTTCCGGTAGAAATCATGGAAAATTCCAATTAATATGAATTCATATTGTTTGAGAGGTATGTTATTATCTTATTCACCAATCGATTAATCAACTCAATGCGGGTGTTCCTCAGGGATCAGTCCTTTCTAAAGCTCGTCTTGCTGCACATCAAGAAAGACGAAGAATATACCTATCGAACAACATAATTCTTATCATTTGATTTACCCGTTTCAAGAGTATTTACTGCTAATTAAAAGTGATGTTATCAAACACATCATAGTCTTTTTTTCAACGATCCAAAAATATCCATTTAGATCCAAATGGATCAATGAATAATTTGGCTAATTACAACGTTCTACCAGAGCTGTCGAATGGTGTACTTGGCTGTCAAGCTACAATTAACCCACCTTTGACCTCTCTTTCTTCGGCGACTTGTCCTCTTCGGCAATCGAATCGTCGATACCGTTCTGTTCTGGGGCGTTCGCGTCCCGATTCTCTTTATCCTTGTCCTTCTTGTCTTTTTTACCGAATAAACCTCCAGCTGGCAGCACTGCTACGCCGCCTATCGGCTTCTACGAGAAACGAATGGGATAAAACAACTATATTTCGATAGAATGTGAAGGAAGCACAAGCCATACGAAAGCCAAATTGTACGAAACACAACAAACTCAATATATGAACAGTGCTACTTGAATAGGTGGTGTAATATATGAATGAGTGAATTTATTGGGATCTCATTTGATTATGTATTTGAGGGGTTATCCTAGTGTAAAACTAAATGAATAAAAATCTGGTGACATCGTGAAAAAATGATAAGTTTCACTGCTGCAGAGAAACTTCTAGTCTTTTTTCAAAACTTCGTCATTATGTCAAAGTTCAATATTTTTCAATAATTCCTAGTTTTTCCATGTTTCAGACACTCTATCAGTCTTAAGCAGCAGTTGAAGGACACTTTTTTCATGATATCACCAGGTGGCACATAAGCCGTTTAACTTTGAATATTTTCAAACAATTGGTTCAGTACTTTTTATTTATAACATTCCCAAAAAACTACCTAAATTTTGAAGTTTTACAGAAGGATAGCCCATTAATTACCTCAAGTCTTTTTAGACTCATTACTGTTTCGAAAACATGTACACAGATTTGATTCACATAGCATCAAAATTTTAAATAATTTATATCAGCAAGTTTTAATAGCACGGTTTCATATATTTGTAAGGATTCTAGAAAATGTTGACTGCCAGAGTACGAAACTACAAATTTAATTTTTCTTTTCTTCTACAGTATTCTACTTGCACAACATATTTTTTTGTTTCACTAGCAGCTTCACAACACCAAGCAAGTTATTACCTCACCTATTGTAGTAAAAAAAACATACATATAGGTTAGGAAGTATGACACCAACAATAGTTTTTTCAGTGGAACAGGAAATGTGGGACTAAGTTCAAATACAGATTTCACCAAACTAAGACACTCTGGAAAACCCTCGATGATAAACTATTACTTACGAATCATTTTAGGAGTATAAATAAGATTTGTTACAAACACCAAACGGTTGAACTCCAACTATACTACATTTTTAAATAATATACCTTTGATTTTAAATTCTTAGTAATAAGTCTAATTCATAAATATGTCAAACTCTACAACTTTACTACTTCCTAATACTTTCAATACCCGATACTCCAAAGTCTAGAACATCAACAGCGTTTCAAGGTCAAAGTGTAGAGACATGTATCATCTCGCAGCGCCTCTGGAGCGCGATAGACTTTCAGCCTTTGCGAGACGTCATCAATAAAAAAGGTAGATTTGCTAGATAGTCGGCATAAATCAAAGCAATGAAGATTTTATACATGCTTCAAGGTCAAATAATGTGAATAGACAATTAGACATATATCCTTTCGCAGCACTTCTGGAGCCTGGAGGCTTTGCTATGAAAAAATCTGATGTCTCAACCAATCTAATCTGTACTTTGAAGGAGTATTTTCAAACGTTGTACAATGATTACAAATAGGTTTCAAATATAATATTATGAGACATATTGAGATGTTACAACCGATAAGTGTTTGGGCGTAATCTTGTCTATACTCCTAAGGAAACAACAGGCATGTTGCTGATAACATAACAAGGATAAGCTTCAACTCAATTTACTCAATAAAACTACAGAAAAAATACACTGTAAGGCAGACCAAAAGACAAGAAGGCAGCATCACGACCCAAACCTGGCACTTTTTGAATTTCAGGTGAATTACGATTTGTGTATTGCTAGGTTTGAATCGTTGGTAGTGATAATAATGAAGTAAACACCTTCTGGTTTTTGTCGGCCACGTATTCTCCCTCTACTGAACTGGCTGAACTTCCCGACATAACTGATCCAGAACTTCGCTTCCAAGCAAGCTATTCAACGTATTTATATGTTAATCATTGTTATTTATTCAGTTAGTTGTACATTTATCCAGCATTAATACTGCAGTACTAGTTTTATATACGAGTAGTATACCATACATTAATTATCCCAAACATTTATAATTATACAGGTTTGTTAGACAATGAATTGTAGTTTAAAAACACTGAAAAAAACGCTTTCATTGTTGATCGAATTAAAGTAAATAATAAGTCTTAATATAAGAATAAAATGAGAAAATAATGTATTCATTGATGAATTTATCCTTGTACTTGTATTTGGAGCCGCATATACGTGGCTGCTAGAATTAGACTTGCTCTTTAATGGATCTTAATTAACGGGTCTGAAGGGTATTATCTCCGTTTACGGAGCCTCGGATGAGTCCCGTATCGTTATATTTCAAATATTCTGTCTCTATAGATACAGGTCAAACTAATAAAAGTATTCCAATAATAAATATCAAATTAAAATCGTATTATCACGTTTTGAACGAAGAAAAACTGGTAAAAACGTTAATTATAATGTTAGTTCGTATCATCATTGAAAGTATTGCTTTATAAATATAAATAATGTGACAGACTCATTAAACTATTGTTTTGTCATCGGTTTGATAAGTGGGCAAAATTTAAAATTAATCTGACGTTTTGGAGTGGGAACAAATAGCGTTCAAAGATTTGCTACAAACATACATACATACATACACGTGAAGCTAATGAAAAACGTGTTGACCGGGAAATGATTGTACCCTATAACAAGGTGACATTCGCAGGTTACGTTTTTAGATTAGAAATGTTGGGAAACGATACGATGGTTATTCCAGAACAAATTTACAAGGCAAGATAAAATTTGTACTTTGAAAAGGCAGCCGAAACGTCAGTAAACGTATTGATTAGTCCGTATGTGGTTTCAATCAACGGCCAGTGGGAAAAATATAAAGAACCAGAGAGATACAACCACACGATCAGTTTCAGAAGTTACTTTGTATCAGCATTGCAACCCTCATCATCAAAAACAATTGTACTTGAATAATAGCGTTGCTTTTATTTTATTCCATGTATTTAGATTAAATTACCAACAATTATATATGAAAGCGCATCCACCTTTGTATTTACGAACATGTATTATTCAGACTGCGCCTTAAAAAGTGTTATCACCGCGGAATGATAATGCATGAATCTGTATGACAAAAACACGTAAATAACGGCCACACCTTTTCCTGTGGGGCTGCCCTGTTAATAACATGTTACTTCACCTCTTTTCCCATTTCATTCATACACCATGAAAAACGCTGTAATCTTCCTAATTGCTCGTGTGTACATTTTTTATATCAATATAAAAAATTACTGTTTTCATTCAGAACTGACATTTGTACACAAAATATAATGTATATAATAGATCATATAGATTATTACCTAGATGTGAAATTTTAGTATTTTAGAGTAACGGAAAATTTTAGGAAGAGGTTGCAGTACTGCATAGACGTTCAAGGATGATATTAACCAGACGTAATATTGTTTGTACTTTAAGAGATCTTTAAAAACATGTAGGTGATACCTGTAGCAGAACCCTTAACATTTGCATAAGGAGCAATCAACTTTCCTTTACACTCTGCTGTTGATATAACATATTATGACACCCTTGTAATATGATTGTACATTATTTATCTAGAATGATACATGAAGGACATAGATGGCAATCATTCGATTCAACTGTGATTTTGTACAGAATATATGAACAAAAAATATACGTGTTACTGTAATAGTATCAATAGCATGTAAGGTAGAGTTCATATTATAGATTAAGCAGCATCAACATACAGCTTATGTTACTTGATAATAATTGAAAATGCCGACAAATTGAAAATGCACATACCCTTTCTTTATCTTTCTTTTCCTTTGGAGACTTGGTTTTGGCTGGACTGGTATTGTCAATATCAGGAATATGGTCGGGTGGATGAGGCATTGTATGTCTCTTGTTTGCCTCATTATAGTTTTCTTCAGCCTTTATACCTCCCAAAGCTGTGAAATTCAATTAGATTATCAAATGCTTATGTTCTAATTAAGACGTAAGGATGAAGAGACTCTGTTATCCTTGGGGATGATCAATGTTATTATGGTTCCAAAAAAAAAATGTATTTTGAAAAAAGCTGTTGGAGCAGCCGAAACGATAGTAGAGTTATTTTTTCAGTCAACATCATCAATAACATGTTCTAGCACGAGCATGTTGCCACCTCGTTAGGTCGGCGATCTAGAAACTGGTGGTTCTCTTCCGCTCCAGAAAATTGCATTCATTGGAACAGCTACTGCTTTTCTATAAGACACGCTCTGAATAAATTTTCCGGTTAGTTTGAATCACGATAAATCGTTTAACTGATAAAGTTAGGACAACATAGAAAAGATACTAACGATCCATGCTTCTTGAGGTCAATCGTTTTCCGGTTAAAGATCTTTCGAACTGAGGTGCTGGTCTTTCGATCGGCGTTTTCTTCGTTTCGTAGTGGGTTCTACCCGAGTATCGGAATTTGGAGCCTAATTTCGGGAATAAGGAGGATTTCTGGATCGTTTCCGGTGACATCAACCTATAATTATTAATAGAAAAGAATCAATATTATGTAGTTTGCTCATCAAACTAATGGAACACTTCAAATGCGTTCAACTTAGTGGAACGATCTCGCCATGGCTATTTCTGATGGATTGAAAGCATTTTGATCAAAGTGAATTGTCATAACGATAGCATGACTAAAAAGTACACACTAAATTTTTATAGTTAAACAGAAAAAAATATTTTTAATGTGTTTTCAATATTACCTGAAGAATGTGTGATGTTCGACACAAGTTTTCCATAACTTTTTCGCTGCTCGATGATTGGCCAACTTAAAACCAATGGTGGATTCAAACTGTTCAAATTCACCTGGACGTATCTTGATGTAGAAATTGTGACGTTTGTAACTGATTTTCAAAATCTTCGGCCAGGCAAAACGGTTTATTCTAAGTCGATCTCTGTATACAAGCAGACCAGATGCGCACACACCTACAACGGATAAATATTACATCAATTGTATAAACATAAATAAAAGCTTCTGAATATTTTTGTTGCTAGTATTGATGTTCATTTGAATAATTCATTTATATATTCGTATGTATAATCTGTTATTTTGATTTCACTGCTACATTCAGAAGATTGAATTTCAAAATTTGATATGAAAATCAAACAGTTTTTACCTAACATAATATCAACACCCTCTGAATCCTTAGCAGGATGCAAATCCACGCCGTACATTGCCAATTTTTTTGCATTTTCCAAGTAGTGTAGCTCAGCTTCAGCAGGATTTTGACCCCTGAAAAGGAAAAAATCTGTAGAGTTCATTTTTTTTTGGCTGAGTGATTCTTAGATTCTTAGTGTTGCTCTCAGGAAAACATTATCCATAAGAATCAACATCCATACATCGCCTATAAACAAGGATGATTCAGCGGCGCCGACTTATCCACCGTCGGGCAGCGTGAGTCACCGCGATCGGCAGCACTGTCAGTTACTAGTCTGAGCAGAATCGGAAGAAAAAGTTCTTTTCCCTGAAGACGATTAAGGATATCACATCAATCGAAACGTTGTAAAACGCAAATGAAATCTCAACATAGGGGAAGTCCTAAGTGGTGTTAATAACTTCTTATTTCCTTGAGTGAAGGTTAAGGTAAGGGCCGAAAAAGAGATTGAGGTCTTTAAAAGTGGCTATAAGAAGATTGCAGAAAATGTAGTTAATAATGGTTTTTGCGGATGCAAAAATGCATTGAATGTGAAGGAGAAAAATTATTAATAAATGTTTTCTATAAATAAGAAGTTTTTTCTACTTTACTAGCCATAGCAGAAAGAGGAAACTCCTCGTATTTAATAATAATAATAATAATAAAGGTCTTTTATCCTTGATTAAATATAACAAAATTATGCAAATAAAATATAACTATTCACATAGACTTAGTGGGTGCAAAAATAAATATAATAAACCAAAAATAAGATATTTTTAACTTGTCACAATAGAACTAATGAGATCAAAATTAAAACGAGGACTTATATCAACATACTTGTGCGTCCTATGCAGCTCCATGACCTTCTCCTCCAGATCGGCCGTCTGGTTGGGAGCAAACTTGAAGTCCTTCAGGTAATTTTTACCCATGGTGTCGGGATCGTAGTCGCCCAATTCGGACTGCACCAAATAGGATCCCAGTAGGGCGTGGGTGACGAAGGAGCAGGGCAAACGATTGCTCAAAATGTCGTTGCGGATCTGGAGGCAAAGATGATAGCGGGTGATGTCCTCCTGAAGTTGAGACGGATCGGGAGGGTAGAATTTCACCTCGAAGTTCACCTTCCATGGTTCGGCTGAAAAGATAAGCGAGGATCAATTGAAGATCATTATGGAGAGTATTCGTCATTTAACGACTATTTTGAGGCTACTTTACCTTTCATAAACTTTGTAATTCGTTTTTCTAAATCCAGCCAGTTCCTTGGATCGTGTCTGTCGGGGTAGGTTAATCCAAAGTAGTCCTTCTCTATCAAATTTATAGCTTCGCATACTCTGTCCAACAGCTCTCTACCTTTAGCTTTTCTCTGAAAAAAATAAATAAATAGATATTGTATTTTGGTCTTCCAGAGTACATGATTTTGAATGTCACCATGTCACTATGTTTGAATTTTATAAAAAGTATGAATATGTGTTGTGTTTTGGTCTTCCAGAGTACATGATTTTGAATGTCACCATGTTTTAATTTTTTTATAGTTAACCTCACGCAAAGGCAGACAGCCTATCGCGCTTCATGAGCACTGAGCAAGGACAAACGTCTGTTCACATTGATCTTAAAACGCTTTAGATTGAAACCGAGTTTCCGCTGGCTTATTCCAAAACACCGAGGTTCTCCAAAAGAACGACTCTTGATAGAGAATTGTTGGTTGTATTACGCAAACATCTACCATGATACTATCCATTGGATAGGGACAGACCAGCCACTCTCCTTCAATGCTCCAGACTGTGGAGGTCGGTTGTGAGCTCTGAAACATCCTCTAGACCCATTGCTCTTTCTCAATTGTGTGTAGGAGCTTCAGGGAGTGCTTCAACAGTAACTGTTCTGGAGAATATAATTTCCTGAAGCGGGAGAACCCCCAGTTTCTGGGACGCCGACCTAGCGAGGTCAGCAACATGATCGTACCATGACATGTTATTGTTGATGTTGTCAAGGGTTGTTGTCTGAGTATTCTGCGCGTTGAGCTGATTGCGATTGATTTACTATCTGCCTGAACTTAACAGTTCAGCTGGAGACGATTGAAGATAGTGAAATCAATCGAAACGTTGTGACACTCAAAAATTATATAAACATGGAAGTTCGAAACACATCTTTCAAATCATCTCAGATGTCTACAAATTTGAACCAATAGTTTTTAAATAGAATAATGTTATAAAATTCTGTTACTCTGATGATTCTAGCTTCAATATTTGCTGAAAAATGCAGATTGGACTTTTAGATATGAAACTACTAGTGTTCCCCTATAGATTTCACATAAAATCACGCTTTGATAACAATGAATTGACTTCTATTGGTTATATCGATTTTTTTCCACAATATTAGCTATCAAATGTTTTTCAAAATTTCGAAAAAATATTTTGCTAAAGAGATATCTATTTGTTTATAACAAACACAATGATGATAAAGCAGAGGTTTTGCAACAAGTTTTGCTCTAGTAAAATTCTTTAAACCTACCTAGTACACTATGAAATCAGCCATAAAAAAGTACACATTTTATCAACAAATTAATATAGTAAAAACGATTTGACTATATTGCTCTCGGTTTCTATTGCCTTTTCTATACCACTAGACCCGTCTTTTTCAGTGGTAAGAATATCCAGTCATAGAAATGATTTCCCCTAAAATGCAACCCTTCCATATGCCATGGTTTAAGAACCCTATAATTATTCACCCTACTGCACGGGATGCGGAGATAAGCGCTATCCGAGTTCTTCCCAAACGTGAAAAAAAAACATGCAGACATAGAAAGGAAATCGATGACCACTTACGTCGATAGCGACGTCTAATACGGAGCCATCCAGCATCGTAACTTGTGCCAGAGCTGTGCCACCCCCAACAGTCTTGTTGGCGGCGGGCTTCGAATTGTGATCTCCTTCGATTGCCATCTTCTTATCTTCAGGCATCCTCGCCAATCAAACTGGAATAGAAAAATCGGCGTCAAGTAGGTGGACTCTGTATTTTCCATGAAATCGTGTCAGTTACGCTAAAATGAGGATTTGTGTCCTGTACCGGAGCGGATGGGGGGAGATGAGGAACCACCCCTTCATTGGCGTTGATTTTTTCGAAGCAGGGTGCGAAACCCGTAAAAATAAAATATATTTTTAAAATTATACCAATTTTCGGCAAAATATCTGGCAACCCTGTCTGCTGTTGTACGCCACAAAGTGGTTTGAAACTCCTAAAAAACGATTTAAAACAATACAGCTGACTTGACGCATGATGCACCAAATTTCAAGAAAACCAACTCGTTCCACTTTCATTAGGTTGAACTGTATTTATAGACAGAATCTTTGAAATATAACGATACGGGACTGATACGAGGCTTCGTACACTGAGAGAATACCCTGCATACCCGTTAATTGAGATCCATTGAAGAGCAAGTCTGTGTCCAGCAATTCCGACTCCAAATGTCAAAGTACGAGGATAAATTCACTAATGGATAAATGATACTTCAAAAAACGAAACAAAAACACGCTTCTATAGTAGATCGACTACTAGACATTTTATCAACTCCAGCGCCATTAAATCGAGCTTCCAAAAATGTTGTTTTATTTTGAAGTATAGTAACTTACTAGTATCTTGTTTCAATTAAAATTAGAATGGCAGTTTTTAATTTCAAGTTAGACAGTATCAAAATTCCCAAATAAAACGACATGACAGACAGACTAATAATAATGAATGTATTCTGATCATGTGCACTTTAAAAACGACTTAAGATCTGATAGTACTTATTTTAATTAAAAAATAGATCAACCCTCTTGAAAGATAACCCCAACACCAATCGAAATTCTCAATTCAAGTCGAAAATAAAATAGATTCATAAAGTGAAAAGTGATAATCCTCACTGTCGACACCACGTCGCATGTGAGGAACTTTTCCTGGGTATTCACTTTCAGGACCATAAAATTACGGAAATCGATATACTAGTCGCGAAGCAGGACGAAGAGCAAGTTGATACGGAGCGTGCTGACCTAAAATAGGAAAATGATAAACATGGGGAAAGAAAAATTTATTTTTTGAACCGGCCAATGAGATTTTAGATACACGCCACGCCTTGAATAAGAATGATGTCATTATATGACGTTGATACTGTATTTGTTATTGTACAGTGTAGGTACGTTTTGGTATGCATAATTGGATTACATGTTAGTAACCTCAAACTCATATCCGAAAAGGGAATAACTGAAATTCTGATTTAACAAAGTGCATAATAGCAAGTAATAGAATGGTGTTAAGATTATATTGTGGAAATGAAAAAAATTACGATTAGTATGCCAATGAAGTTAAGAAAAATAGAAAATGTCGTCAAGTAGGTTTACACCACTTACTATACAAACATAATATATATGTTTATAGACGGTGGTTGACATTGCACTCCCTCCAGAATATCAGTTTAGAAACATGGATTTGGATTAAAGATTTTGTATGTAATGCTACTTTATTTTAGGCAATTGTGGCAATGCCACTAGACTGCTGAACTTCATTCTACATTGCAGTTAAAAAAAATGAAATATAAAACACGAAATGTTATAATCTAAAAAATTCACAAAAGTTTAGTTTTTCAGTAGTTCTGTGATTTCCGATAAATCCAAAATCTTATTTCAAGTGGATTAACTGTTCTATAGTAGTAGTTGTTGCTAAAACAAAAGTGGAAAGCCTAACGTCATGGGATGCCCATTTGCAGGTGAGGTAAGCACTAAAATGGGGTCTGTCTCCCTGGCTACCCCGGGAGGAGGCCAGATTCGTGATATGCGCCCCAAAACTACCCAGCAAATGAGTTTTTGACCTCTTTGGAAAAAATATTTCTGAGACCTCCCTTCGCATATTTATTTACTCAGAAAATATTTTTCCTGGACAATGAAACATCATAAATTTTAATAAAATAAATAAAATAAAGTGGATGATCGGAAAACGTAAAAAATCTAAAGCAAAAAAATTTTCAAGTGAACAGATACACTTCCTAAAAAAAAGCTGTGTAATAAACATGTTTTGATCACTATGTTTTGAATTAATGTTCAAAACATAACAATCCTGCCATAAATCTACCCACCATGACAAAATGCATCAAGCACCACCATAGCAGGATACATAGCTAAAGACTTAGGGTTGAGTATGCCAATTTCCAGACAGTCTCACACTTCGGGCGGAAAATACCGGTGGACATAAGAAATATATATCAAACAAGCATTTATGCCTGAGAATATCAAGATAGTTTAATCAAATGAGATTGGTAAATCCAGCTCCTTGGAAAACATTCATCCATTGTCTTACTAATAATAGCAGTAATTTCACATTTTTGCAATATGCGTGAAATAAACAAGATTAGTAAATTGAAGTAGAGAATGAAATGATATCATTATATCAAGTGTGAAACGACTAAATGTAATAGATTTAAATTTAGCTTGACATTGTACCGTGCTACCGCCTATAAACAATCCTGATGGTTCAAATGAATGCCAAGGCACGTTCATTTATGATTCTTTTATAAATTAAAGTCACTCTCTCCTGGGTATTAACTGTTTTCATTACCTTCAATGAGCCTTACAATTGATAGAAGAATTCAAGTGACTCACGCGAAATATCAGGATTTGGATGAGTTTAAAAATAAATATGAGTTAAATTATTGATAAAAAGGCTATGCTATTTACATATTTTGAAATAAGAAGCGATACCGAACGCGTTAAATATGAGCAAATGTTTGGGAATTCTAAATTTATTCTAACGAATACAAGAAAAAAACTGGAAATTATCTGAAAGAATGCAGGTGTATTAAAAACAAGTTAACAATATCAATTAAACTAACCGCAACTGAATGCATTACTTGACCTATATTCGGTTCCGATGCAAAATATTTTGATAAATTGATATAAAACATAACTTTACTTTAAAAGTTTCTTATGAGCTCGATTATTTTTAGGTTTCTATAAACGTAGGTGGGTTTGGTGTGTAAATGACACATAATAACGGGACTTTTAAATACGTACGCCCAAATATTCATTCAATAAACGAGAAGAAATTGAGGTCATTGTTTTAAAAATCCAATATATCAATAAATATCATCAAAATCAATAAACATTCGTTGAAAAACCACCTGCTCCATTAATTTCGGAGGTGTAATTTGGGTGTTTTGAAAGGAAAACGAGTGGCATTTCCTTGCGCATCTTGGGTGTTTTTGTTTTGGCAAAGGAATACAAATATTTTGTCAATATGCTAGTAACATAATT
The DNA here is from genome assembly GCA_949316355.1 of Bruchidius siliquastri. Lineage (NCBI taxonomy): Eukaryota > Metazoa > Arthropoda > Insecta > Coleoptera > Chrysomelidae > Bruchidius > Bruchidius siliquastri. The sequence goes on from OX438536.1 coordinate 26,333,439, forward strand.
CTCATTGGGCACGTACCTTATCAGCAGCAGATGTGCTCCATAAATTTTTTATGTGGATTTTTTATGGAATCGGCACACACATTCACAGCTAACTGGGATGGGCCACACACCATAAACAACAAACGACAAACGGATACAATCTTGCAATGCGAGCATCGACAGACGGTAGACGGTTAACGACGTTAACGTCCCTATATTTTATTAGCGATTATGATTGTAATGCTACATAATATCAGTAAGATTGTTCGGAAAATGAGTGATTTATGAGGTAAATTCAATAGAAGAAGAAAGAATTAAATGGCTAGCTGAAAATAGTACACAAGAAAGCGGAACTACTTTTTATGGCCTCGGGAGCTCCGCGTATGCAGACAACACAAATCAAGCTCACAAATAAGGTAGAATGCGATGATGCCACGTTGTCCAAACAAAAATGTGAAGGTTTGCTATTTTTCTCATTGCAGTTTTTGCGTTCAACTATTCAGTATTTACTTCAGTTACCTCCAGTTTCGATAATGGTGAACCGGCTATTTTCCCATCCTCGTTTTGTTGAGCATATACATAGGGTCGTTTTATCGTAGAAGCATAAGAAGAATGTGGGGAACATAGTAAGAATAAAGGGTAAATTAAGCAAATAGAAGCGACTAGAGTAAAAAAACTGGGAAATTGGACTCAGAAAGATTTTTTAATCTTCAGGTTTTTCTGGGGGGCGTGTTATATCTACAACGGAGGCGCAAAATACGGACGCCACAGTTCCTATATACACGACACTGAGGGGCGCAACATTCCAAAGGGATTCTTTCGGTAATCTGGCTAATACTACACTGCATATACATACAATTTCACTCATTCTTATCTGTCCAGTAATATTTTACCTTCCTATAACTAGGAATACCTACCATTAGGATTTTGATATAAAGTTACTGCAAGGAAGACGAAATAGATTTATAGTTTCTGAAAATCGACACCTTCGCGTAATTTATCGAAAAATCAAACAAGCAAAGTTGTAGCAGTATACGCCTCCTGACATGTTTTCAGATCCCAGAAAATATCGGGCATCTGGCAACACCGTTATGAGAGAATCCCGGAGAAAGGGCTGTGTCGCCAAATGTCAAGTTATTTTTGGAACTGCAGAAAATTTTCGAACGTATTTTCAGACAAAAAACCATACATTCATTTTGTTCCAACAATAGTTGTGTATCACTGTATAGATAGATTATTGACATTTATGTTTGATAGCTTTTCAAACAAGTATGCGTGTACGATGACTGATGAGGCAGAAATGAAGTTGGTCAGTTTGACAGCATTCAGCAATATGGCAACAGCACACATCAAATTACGTCAGACATATACATAGTGATTGAGTCACACCCGTTAGAAATATTTAAGATTTTTTATTTAAAAACCTGTATAATGCTATCATTTATTTTCACAACATTTACTTTAAATCAGAATTGATGATATGCTTCATCTGTAGGAATGATGGCTTTTACTCTAAAATCGAAAAAAACTGTCTTATAAAAACAGTTATCGGCAGCAAATCCAAAATACTTTTGGAATAATTTAGACACATATGTATTTTATTTTATATTTCCTATTAATAAATGAGCATATATAATAATCGTTCGGCAGCAGGCAGACATTTTTTGTTAGCCGACTCATTTTTAAATGACGTCATAGTGGAGAATAAAACTTCATTCTGAGTGATATCCCCCAATCAAAAAAAGCTATCTACACACTATTGGCTTACCAGAACAGTGGTCGAAATTCTAAATAAAACACGAAGCTTAAAACAATCTTTTATACCTTTATTGATAAATATAAATAAAAATTCGATAAGACAGACTTGCAGTTATAGGAATGTTTCGCTATTTTTGCTTAAACAAGGATACAAAATATAAAGAATAACTCGCATACGAATAAATGAGTATTTTTAACTTATAAGGTAAACATACATATAACAAAATATAATTTTATTGTACATATAGACACAAAATATAGGGATGCTGTTTTCACATAGGTTACAATTAATTTGATATGTGTCAAAAATTCTATATTACACATATCTTGAATGACATTTTACTAATGTTTATATACAATTTGTACACGTTTTGTACTTGAGAAAGCAATTCCGCCATCAAAGACTAATACACAAGCATGTAACAGACTTTTTTCTGCTATTTCTACAATGAATGATTAAGAGTATATAAAAAAATAAGAAAATGGCTTTTTTACGAATTTTCTCAATCCACTCTAAACAGTCGAGTGATACGGCATAAATTAATAGGACTATTATACATCTACAGCATAAAGCTTCCTACTAAATTCTATGACAAAAACATTAAAAATTAAATTTCTATTGACGTGATAGCGTAAAATATTGGAAAAAAATGAACAGTGGCACAAACATTCCCATTCATATTGATAGATTTTAACAATAGTACTGTATTCTAATTTCAAATGCAATAACCTAGATTCCAATATGCCCATTAGTTATTTCATAATTAAATTACCAATTAATAATAAAAAATAGCAAGCATTTTCACAAGTCGCTTACAATAACCGACCACTGGACACCTAGTATTTTTTTAAACATACTTCAAGGGTCAAAATATCATGTGGAATGATATTATTATACAACAGAAGACAGAAAATTCGTGATATGATTCACCAAAATACTAACAAAATAACTCCTCACGAATACCGATAAATCCATATACCTACGAGATGGCGAAAAAACATGATTCGGAATTTTAGAGAGAAACCTCACCACAAAATGGGTCGATATTTTGTCCCGTCATTTAAAAAACCCTTTTTGATATAAACCTATGTGAAAACTTGTAGTGGCATAGTTAGAACATGTATTTTAATAATCCTCGTGATAAATTTAGAGATGACGGTCCTTAGAACTTCAAGAGATTATGAAGCTCGTCACAAAACAAATATGAAGCAATCTATTCTTTTTATCTAGAAATTTGTAATAGCTACTGTGCTACTGTCAATATAGTTGATACTAAGCTGAATATACTAAATGTTTAGCAATTTGAAGCAACTAAATATTTTCTTGACATATATAGCAACATAATCTTCCTCGTCTTTGATAGCTAAGGGTTTTTTTGACGTGGTATACACCAATTACCCGAGAGTAGGACCAACGAAAAATAACAATATCTGAATAGTACCACAGATAGTACCCTACAAAAATCTGAGAGCTCTGTTTGATACATTTTGGTTCAACATTAACAATTAAAATGAGGAACCAAACATTACTAAGTGAAAAATGTAGACTGCCTCTGTTTTATATAATTTTTTTTCATTCAAACTTCTTTTATCATGTAGACATTGTAGACTGTGGATGCTTTCACGAATAAAAGTCGTGAATTTGTGCTAAACGACTTTATCTGTGAAACATAGTGTATCTCAACAAACTTCTTTTATGGTTTATATTATACAGTCGACATGATCCACATATGACCTTAAACATGTTCTAACTGTGCCAGGTTGGGTCATTCGAAAAACAAGAACATTTTTATAGTCCAGTCACTAGATGAGTACACTCTGTAAAAGGTAAGGGAAAGCTGAAATTGCATAGATTATAATGACAGGACAGTGTGATCATGCCTCTTATCGTTTTGGTCTCTATAACACTATATATTCACGAGTTTCAACTAAATATTTGAAGCATGGCTATTAGTACTCTCCAGTTGGCTATGCGATCAAAACGAAAATGGGAAATGATTATAAATGAATCAAATATTTGCTTGGACTGCAGAATAAGGAATTATATTAAAATCCAGTTTTAACGACAGTCATGGGATAGTCAATTTCTTTACGCTATAACAAGGTGACGTTATTGGCAAGGTTTTCAGAAAATGGAAATGGTGTGGAATGATATTGCGAAATTTGAAATATTGACATATTTTTAGTATGTCTAACCAAGTCTAACATGGTACATAAAAATTCTAAGTGCTTCGTCGATTTCAATATTTTCGCACAGTCGATTTTTTGCGTTCACCTTCCCTTCCACAAAACCCTTCATCATTTTGCCCTAATTTTTCTCAATTGTACGAATCGCAGAATTAATTACATTTGGAGTTATTGAAGCTCAAACAGTTCTTCCTTGCACAATTGGTATTAAAAGAAGGGTAGTTTGAAATTTGACGCTAAAGAGGAGTGTCGTAATAATGAAAGAAGTTATAACCAAGTTCTACTGTATGTGTATGTATTTTTATTGTTAAGAGTTAATCCTTCTTAATATTTGTATATATTTCTGGTATTTTGTTTATGACTTCAACTGTACAAAAATAAGCAACTGAGGCTAAAAGCCAAATAACAAAAGCCACTTTTTAGTGACGTCGCCAATTCTTCTGTCCTCAGTAACACTTTGACAATCAATTGACAAGATTTTATTACACTCCCATTCATGGCAACAATCTTGACGTGAGCAAAAAAGCTCCTGAATAATACTCAATACAGAGGTAAACAACTGACTTTTTTTTGGCATTTGCAGCAATGTTATACAAATTAACTACTACTCCCATGTTTGTATTTCTAGTTTGCACCTATTTACAGTTTGAGAATTAAGCTGCGCAAAATATAATGCACATAACACTCCATATCTGATGCAAATAAGTACAGGAAAAAAATATTCTGCAACTGTTATTTCGAGCACCAGCACTGCTCTGGATTGGCAAGATGGTAGAATTACTGTTACCAAGGATCAGTCATAAGTTCTAGGACCACAAATATGCTAAGTTTCAGCACTCTCAAACCCTCTGAAGATAGGTTATGTTACTGCTTGTTTCATATAGATCTTTAACCGTTAGGACACCAGTGTTTTGAGGAATTTCCAAAGCTTGTATGAGGTAAACTTAGAAGAATGCTGTCAAAACACAAGTCTCTTGGAAGACTTTTTTTTTAGCAAATATTGCCTCTGACATTTTCCAAATTAATCCCAAAATTATTATCTTCTACACCTACCTTTGTCCACCGCAAGTATCCTAGCAGATGAAGACCTTTAAGTCTTTCAACAAAACATCATAATTTGTCTAACAATAATCGCAATGTATTATTCTAAAGAGTTCAATGTCAATAACTGCTTGAGAACCTTCGTTTGAGAAGTCTCCCGTATTTCCCCTGCCAGAAACATTTCATCTACTACTGTGTACACCTTGTAAAAATTGAAGACCAAATCTAACTCGCACACATTGTGGAAGTATTCGTTGAGCACCTCGACGAAGTTGTGTATAGCTTCAAGGTAGTACAGGTTATTGTCATTCACGTCGACGCATATACAGAAATACAGACCAGCATACCGACGGTAAACTATCTTGAAGTTGCGAAACTGCAATAGAAATTCTTATTCAAATTGGTGCTTCACATTGTATGCAAGAAAATAACCAGTCCACTTATCATTTAGCCAGCCTATTCAATACTTATTTTTGAGAGCAAGTCAAATCGAGAGGTTGGCTGTATTCCAAAATAAATTTACTTTGCATTATTGATGCTATTTTGCTTATTATTTTGTAAACAAACTGAACCTGTTTACGAAGTGGGCGAGATTTACCTCCACGAAGTTTGTGTGCTTTGCATCTCTCACTGTTACTACAGCATGTACCTCTTCAATAAGTTTTTGCTTTTCGTCGTCGTCGAAATTCATATACCATTTTGCTAATCTCGTTTTTCCTGCTCTATTCTGTATCAATATGAATCGAATCTGAAAAAGAATACATTGATTAGACCGTGTTCTGGAGGCGTTACATTCCTGGAAAAGCTTTCGTTTCACAATTGACCAGGTGAAAAATGTATTGCATTTTCTTGTCGAAATAGAGTAAATCACCAACCATTTTTCTCGGTGTTGCAGTCAGATATTAGTTAATAAGCCAATTGAAAAAGAAACTGGGAATATTAAAATCTAGACCGCCTAGCCTAGATGTCTATGCAACTTTTGACATTTAATAATTGTGACGTTTTTCGAAGTTGTCAAGTTCGTCATGTATAACATACCAACAGTGATGCCAATATCAATTAATTGATATATCTAGAAAAACATTTCCCATGTCGTGCCTCTTCGTTGTCAAACTTCAACGCATCCAAGCTACGAAAAACCGAAAACTGTAGGTTTTTTAAGAGCGATCCAGACACAATGTCTTATCGAACGTCTTATCGATTCAGACAAGTCGTATCAAGTAAAACGGCGTGTGTGGACCACAAAACGTACGTCTTGCATGATCGAAATAAGGTTGTACGATAAATCGAAAATCTGAAGTGCGAGGCATCATTTTATGAAACTTGATTCGACAAGTTGGAGCGTGTGGACAAACTTCCGTTTTATCGGACACTGTTTTAGTACATTTTCGTAGTACGTATCGCACTGCTTGTTGCTTTCTCTTTGCGTATTTAAATATATTTTGCATTTGAAAAGTTAATAGCAATATGTCTGATCTTCGTCAGTGCTCTCGACAGTTTTTAAGAGAATTCATTGAACTCCATCGTAGTTTTCCTTGCTTGTGGCAAGTTAAAAGTGCCGAGTATAGTGATCGGAATAAGAAGTCACAGGCATATGAAATATAACTAAGTCTCTCATGAACTGAAATGGCTTCTCTCATGCAGGTGTTTTGCCTTCTTATGTAAGGAGTAACAGATTTAAACAAATGGTTGTAAGTTTCAGTATCCATCCTCATGTCATTACGCCAATCATCCGGTTCAAGTTCACGTAATAGTCTGACATGAGAAAATGCATGTCTTTTTAACAACCATTTCCTCGACCATCTTAATCTTAGACTTTTTTGTTTATTTCTGCTTTTTATTGCAATGCAAATGGCATAGAGCGACCAAAGAAGCGCTTCGTCCATTACCGAAAACGTCGCGAAACTAACATTTGACCGATTAGTTGGAAACGTGTTTACGCGCTATCTTTTGTACTTTTTGTCGAACGATTTGCATGAAGGTTCTATCGTTCGATAAGACGTTGTGTCTGGACCCGCCTTGATTAAGATGGTCGAGGAAATGGTTGTTAAAAAGACATGCATTTTCTCATGTTAGACTATTACGTGAACTTAAACCGGATGATTGGCGTAATTACATGAGGATGGATACTGAAACTTACAACCATTTGTTTAAATCTGTTACTCCTTACATAAGAAGGCAAAACACCTGCATGAGAGAAGCCATTTCAGTTCATGAGAGACTTAGTTATATTTCATATGCCTGTGACTTATTATTCCGATCACTATACTCAGCACTTTTAACTTGCCAGCTTGCCACAAGCAAGGAAAACTACGATGGAGTTCAATGAATTCTCTTAAAAACTGTCGAGAGCACTGACGAAGATCAGACATATTGCTATTAACTTTTCAAATGCAAAATATATTTAAATACGCATAGAGAAAGCAACAAGCAGTGCGATACGTACTACGAAAATGTACTAAAACAGTGTCCGATAAAACGGAAGTTTGTCCACACGCTCCAACTTGTCGAATCAAGTTTCATAAAATGATGCCTCGCACTTCAGATTTTCGATTTATCGTACAACCTTATTGCGATCATGCCAGACGTACGTTTTGTGGTCCACACGCGCCGTTTTACTTGATACGACTTGTCTGAATCGATAAGACGTTCGATAAGACATTGTGTCTGGACCGCTCTTAAGGAATATCCTCAAATTACATACAGAGTGAAATTACAGAATTTCACACACACGGGCAACACTGCAATACAGTAAAAAAGCCCAAGACACACAACAACGAGTAGACACGGAAACGTTGCATAGAATAATGTATAAAAAAAACAGGTGGGCCATCATATTATCTATCAAGAGTGGCACCATTTGCGTCAATTTCCAATTTTGACATTTCTTCAACTGCAAAACGTGTGCGGTGTGTCGTGTGTGGTTTGCAACCAGTGACAAATCACTGGAAAATGAGTGAAAACGTAGAAATAAACGGAGAAAATCGTGTAGACGAAAAGGCATGATAATATTATTAACATATACTTTAAAATGCTAAAAGTTTTATGTTTCGCTCGATCTTCTGCCCCCGTATTGCAGCGTTCATATGCAACGTTGGTGTGTAGTTTGATATACCTGTAACGTGTTCTGTTTCACCTGATACTCAAGAATGATGCAATGTTGAATTCAATTGATTATACGATGACCAATTATCAACAAAAAATAATAAACCATGCTTCCAGTTTAAATGGATAACATCAAATTTTATATTGCTTTCTTTTGTGAACAGGCAAAAATGAAGAAAAACAAGCAGGCCTCTCAAGCTGGTGGCGACTCCAAGTCTACAGCGAAAGAACTTAACCCACCTCCTACTTATATAGCTGAAAGATTAGCCCTGTGGAATAAGTTGAAGGCACAGTATGATGCTGAACTGGCTAGCAAACCTGAAAAGCCTATCAAAGTAACACTGCCTGATGGTAAAGTTGTTGAAGCTGTTGCATGGAAAACAACAGCTTATGATATTGCAAAAGGCATAAGGTAGGACATATCTACAGGCTTTTTGTTTTCCCCTTTAGAATACATTTGACATAGTTATTACTAACTATTCACTCAAAAAGCTTTGGCTTGATTTTTTATATTTTATTTTAGCCAAGGATTGGCAGACAATGCAGTCATATCTAAAGTAAATGGAGCACTTTGGGACTTGGACCGACCTTTAGAAGGAGACTGTAAGCTTGAGTTATTGAAATTTGATCATCCTGATGCTCAGCAGGTTTTCTGGCATTCCACTGCTCATATGTTAGGTGAAGCTTTAGAGAGAATTTATGGAGGATGTTTATGTTATGGTCCACCAATAGAAAATGGTTTTTATTATGACATGTTCTTAGATGATATTGGGGTAAGTCGTTCAGTTTGATGTGCAATATATTATAATATGTAGTAGTTACCGTTTTTTCAATGTAAAATAGTTGTATAAACTTTTATTCTTTTAGATACTTTCACTTGAAAATATTAGATGAAAATAGGAAAACCATTGTATGATCATCTACTTGTCAAAAAGAAATCTAGACATTGCCTGCTCATTTATTCAAACAGGTTATGCCAATATTTTTATAAGAAATACACTAAATCATGCTATTTCAAAACGAAACTGTGTCTATGGAAAGTGCAGTTTTAGAAACTGAGTTTCTTAAAAATTATGTAAACCTCTTTCAGATTTCTCAGACAGATTTTCCTGTAGTTGAAAACCTCATGAAAAATATCTCGAAAGAGAAACAGCCATTCGAAAGGTTGGAAATGAAAAAGGAAGATCTGCTCGAAATGTTCAAATACAACCCATTCAAAGTGAGGATTTTGAACGAAAAAGTAGATACTCCAACTACCACAGTGTACAGATGTGGACCGCTTATAGATTTATGTAGAGGGCCCCATGTGAGACATACTGGAAAAATTAAGGCTCTGAAAGTAACAAAGGTAAATTATTGATTGTTTATTGTGTATATAATTAGGAAAAAGAAATTGTGTGATTTTAATCCAAGATACAAAAACTTTTCAAGTAACACATGAAAATTTAATTATTATCATTTTTGAATGCGTTCAGAGTTCATCCACCTACTGGGAGGGCAAAGCTGAAGCGGAAACATTGCAAAGAGTATATGGAATAAGTTTTCCTGACCCCAAGCAGTTGAAAGAATGGCAACATATTCAAGAAGAAGCAGCAAAAAGGGATCACCGAAAAATTGGAAAAGTGAGTTTCAATATCTTTAGTATATGTTTTGAAAATGCTAGACTTTGCTATTATACCACAGCTTACAAGTATTGAGTTTTTTTTTTTAATAATATCACAAAGTTTCTATTGCATATTATGTTTCTGAATTAACCTTTTATAATAACGAAAAAATTGATTGTTTTAGGAACAAGAATTATTTTTCTTCCATGAGCTGTCACCAGGATCTTGCTTTTTCCAGCCTAGAGGCGCTCACATTTATAATACTTTAATAGATTTCATAAAAAAGGAATATCGGAAACGCGGCTTCCAAGAAGTTGTCACTCCGAATATTTTCAATGCCAAGCTTTGGCAGACATCTGGTCATTGGGCACATTATTCTGTGAGTTCTTATTGAATTTTTAATTAGGTCTGTCTATATTAAAAAATCTGTTATTTCAGGAAAATATGTTCTCGTTTGATGTAGAGAAAGACACATTTGCCCTGAAGCCTATGAACTGTCCAGGTCATTGGTAAGTATGAATTGATAGATAAAAAGTCCTATGATTTCTGCAAAAATTATCAGCAGTTGATGAAAAACCTGTTTTGTGTTAAAACTTTGTCACAGTTTCCTCAAAAAACATAGCAAGTTTGGAGGTATATCAATGTTTTGACATATGTTATGACAAGGCATGATCCCCTATGTAAAATATTATTTCTTGGAGTGATCTATTAACGGTTGTACTAGTTATTAGATTTTTCGAGAGCAACACCCAGTCTTTTTGTGCATCACAGCAACATTTTGTTTTGTATGTGTATCTAACTTTTCTTTCCTTTCCAGTCTTATTTTTGACAATCGAGTACGCTCATGGAGAGAACTGCCATTGCGCTTAGCAGACTTTGGTGTACTGCATCGTAATGAATTGTCAGGAGCGCTGACAGGATTGACAAGAGTGAGGAGGTTTCAGCAGGATGATGCTCACATATTTTGTGCAACAGAGCAGGTATATAAAACTACTTTTTTATTGCACTTAAACACAATAAAAACCTGGACTGGTATTACTGTTACCTTTTTTTTATAGATAACCTCTCACAAAGGTATATAGACAATATCAATTCATATTGAGCTTAAAAGAAGTTGATTATATTTCTCTCCAATAGGTCAAACAGGAGATGGCTGGCTGTTTGGACTTTTTGAAACGAGTGTATGGTGTATTTGGATTCAAATTCGACCTTTGTTTGTCCACTAGACCTGAAAAGTACATGGGAGAGATCGCTATGTGGGACAGTGCTGAAGAGGTATGAACATTGGACTTTAAAAAATGCATCAACAGTTCTATTGAATGATACTGGATCCTTTTGCGCAACAACCACAAACACTGAACAGCTTTACCACTTGTTATGTTAGCATCTTCAGGGGAAGATTAAAACTAAAATATTACATCTAGTTGTCTTATGCTGCTACTTGCCTGTGATTGGGCACTTTTCCTTTTTAATTTCATTGTTTATTTTCTTTGTTATATCTAGGCTTTGACAAGCATTCAGTTTATTCAAGTTTACAACACCACAAACTAATTTTATATTGTTTTTGTGTTGTTGTGAATGTCTCAATTCATTCCGTGTCTTTAATCTCCTTTTCCAGTGGATACAAAACTGTAATCATGCAGTACGATATGCATTTTTTTCAGGCACTCAAAGAAAGTTTAGATGCATTTGGACAGTCGTGGAGATTGAACCCTGGCGATGGGGCTTTCTATGGTCCAAAAATCGATATTACAATCCAAGATGCTCTCAAGCGGTCACATCAATGTGCTACTATCCAATTAGATTTCCAGTTACCTATCAGATTTAATCTGTCTTATGTTAGGTAAGTTATAAGAGTATCTGTGATGACATACGGTAAAACATCATGAATTGGAGGACAGTTTATATCAGATTTTCATATTAGTTCATACTAATAACCACCAAAATTTGGACGTACATATAATAGTGATGCACATCTTCATTTATAACACAATTACATTGTACTAAAACAAAAGGTGAGACCTATATGGCGAATTTTAACGTTTATTACTACTACTACACTTAACCATATAGGTCAGAAATTTATTCATATTTACAAAAAATATTACGAACGGTAACTGGTTTTGAAGTTATCAATAACTCCTGTATAATAAAATTCAACGTTACAATTTGTTTGACAGTGAAACAGGTGAAAAGAAACGACCTGTGATCATCCACCGAGCAGTGTACGGTTCTGTTGAGCGGATGATCGCCATCCTAACGGAATCATTTGCTGGCAAATGGCCATTCTGGTTGTCTCCAAGACAAGTAATGATCATCCCAGTTGGACCGATGTTTGATGATTATGCGGAGCAGGTCAAGCAGAAATTGTATGATGCCGGTTTTATGGTGGAGGTCGATACTGATCCTGGTGATACTATGAATAAGAAGATCAGAAACGCACAGTTGGCGCAGTTTAACTTTATCTTAGGTAATTGAAATATTCTATTGTTAGTAAACCATGTATTACATTTCCAACAAATATTCTCTGTATATTTTTTAAATTGATCAATTAGAAGATACTGTATTCTGCTAGCTGAAATGTCATTGTTTTTGATGTTTATCATCATGATAAACACAGATGTGGTATGCTATATTCTCGAGTTGTGCACTTCACTATAGATCCTCGATCCCGTTTCCTGTTCGGACTTTGACCCTTCTGTGTACCAGATTCAGGTTGTTACTTAAATTCTCCTTGATCTCCAGTTATAGTTTCAATTCCTTTTGAATAACAATCTCGCAATTATGTGGGCCTTTCTTGCATCCCGTACTATTCATCAATTTGATTGCTAGGAGTTACTTTAATATTCATTTTTTGCAGTTGTTGGAGAAAAGGAGAAAAATGGCAACACAGTCAACGTAAGAACACGAGACAACATAGTACATGGAGAGTGTTCAGTTGATTCTCTTATCGAAAAATTGGATGGCTTCAGAGAAAACTACACCAAAAGTGAAAATGAATTCTGAATCACCGAGTTACTAGATTATTTATTTTCGTCCATTTTTACATTTCTAGATGCATTTAAAATATTTATATTTATTGCAATCATGTTAATTTTAGCTGTTTATGATTAAAGCTGATTAAGAGCCAAGGTGCTGTGTATTTTTCTATCATTTTCATAGTTTAATAGTAAAAGAGTTGATAGCTTAGAGCCGAGATAAAAAAATCCATAGTTACATCAATACTCATGCCCAAGTGTCGCGCACGGTGGCGCTGGCCATCGGCATCTTATGAAGGCCTTTCCTTCCTTCATAAAAACTTTACGATTTATTTGTCACTGCTTTAATGGATGTGCTAGTCAGTTCTTCCCTACCACAATGTTACTAAAATAATAAGTAACCATGGAAAAGCATCAATATCTTTATTCTGGTTTTGTTAATAATCGATTTGCGAGGAACAGTAATCCATAAATGATGGCTGAAATGGAGATGCAAAGGTAAAAGTTAGAACCGCAAAAGAACTGGAAAAATACGTGCATGGATAGTTGGTCACACCTCCATCTTGATCTTGTTTCAGCTTTTCTGAAAGAAAATGAAATGTTTACAAGAATAGTTTTCGCGGATGCTGCAAAAATGCGTCGACTATAGAGAATATTTTCAAAAATTATAAATGAATGTTATTTGGAAAAAAATGTCTTGCTTTACTAGGCTCAGCAGAAAGTAAGAGCCCTCGTATCTGATTAAATGCACTTAACATACCTCCAGGATCATAGTTTCAAAGCAACTATTTATTTGTAAAAATTAAAAAGCATTTGTAGATTAATCACCTTCATAATTATCTGGAAACTTATTAAAATGTGTGCAGATGATTTATATTCATGGAGTTTAGAGTTCGACTTCTATTGCAAATTTATAGAAATTATAGTATCCAAATGGATCTTGTATGAATATACTATACTCTCATCTTCATTTTGTTGTAAGTTTCCTAAAATATATTTGAATTAGGAAGATTGGGGTATTTGTTAGACAAACTTACCATAGTTTTGAGAATTCTTTGTAAAATTACGGTGCTTTTTGAGATTAATATTAAGATTCCTCGATGGATTGCTGAAAATTTAGACATGTTTGTATCTTTCAGTTTTGATGACAGTATTTCGACATAATTACACACCTCTTTCCTCTAATGCTGTTTATGTTATATACAGTGTGTTTTGTAAATGTTTTATGTACAAATTGATTATGGTAATCAATATTAGTCTTTTCTTCTGATTTCTTATAACTGCACATAAAATCAAATGTGCTTCTATAAAAAGGGGGTTAATTGTGAAACTTTGTATTGAATACACAAATTTTTATGAGTTTAAGAAGTTACTTCTATGCTCATTTGATGTTATTTGAATATTATGAAAACCAGCCTTCTAACATGCTTCAAAGTCCATTCACCTTTACTGTTGATTGTAACCATATAGTAAAGGTCTTATATATCATCTACCTACAGAAGTAAAATACAAACATGTACTTAAAATATATTTTCTATTTGAACCTCACAAAACATGTTTTTTGTGACATTTTAAAACAAATGCCTAGGCATCTGCGATGGTAACCTCCACCTCTACACCAGGCTCAATGTTTATGGATGTGATCTGCTTGACGATCTCAGATGGTGAGTGCAAGTCGATGACACGTTTATGGATACGCATCTGGAAGCGATCCCACGTCTTTGAACCTTCACCACACGGAGTTTTACGGGTGGTTATGCGGAGTATCTTAGTTGGCATTCGGACTGGTCCCTAGAAATTAACCTCATAAAATGACTTGTTCACAATATGAAATGTGATTAACTCACCTTAACTTTCAATTTCTGCTTCTTCGCGGCCTCGATCAAGTCGGAGCACACCTTCTCCAGTGAACGAACATTGCGAGAAGTCAGAGTTATCCTGATGTGATGGATGGGAGCGGTGTCCTGGCCGGGTTTTTCAGGGTTACCTTCTTTAACAGATGCCTGAAAACATAGAATTATGACTGTATTTGTGTATCAAATCGTTTTTGGCAAGATGGACATGTGGCGAACATAACCTCAAATTACATTTCTATATAATGGGCTATTTGCCATAGTAAGGATTATTATAGTGAAAAAGGCATAGAAAATAGACTACTTACCATGATAAATTAGTATTTCCTGGTCGAGATAATCAATTTCTTCGCAAAATTGACCAGCGCTGAACCAGAATCAACTGACAGCACGGAGAACGCGGAAGAAAAGATTTTTTATAGAGTTGGGGTACTCGAGAATAAAAATCGAATGAGCTCGATCCTTCAAACTATTCGAAAGAAACATGTCTGTGACGTGGACTAACGAACTCATTGAAGCTCTAATTGGTTTATATCAGGGTAAAAGTGTTCCGTGGGACTCAAAAATCCAAATTATACAAATATAAATAAGAAAAAGGATGCATGGAGAACCATCAGTGATATTATGTTTCTACACGAACTTGAACTGCAAAGGAAAGTAAAAAAAAGACGACAAAGTCGGTAGCCAAAAATCTTATACTCGGAAAAGTATTCGATACCTGAAAGTACTCGCTTCTCCACAACACTAGTTTTCCTTAGCTTTTTGACAGTGGGCGTTTCACTTTTCAACTACTAGTAGAGATGTATTCGATACTTCCAATATTCGATTACTTGTGGTTACGATACTATTCCTATAATATTGAAGGATGAGGATAGAACTAGCGACGAAAACGTTTTCGGATTGTGTCCTTTAAGGCGATATTACATTTACGAAAGTACCGTCGCGACGGTACTTTCGAATTATTTTCGTGTTATTTTCGCACTTGTACGACGGCAACCCTGCTTTCACGACGATGAAATTAAAATCGCGTCCTGCGCGATTTTACCTCGAATATACAATGGCGACAGTATTTTCGCAAATGTAATCGTTGTAACTAGTCGCAACTTGATAATGGCAATGGCAGGCGATCCCGATGCCATTTTCTCAACTGCATGAAAATAATATCAGGCTAGACTCACGACAGCACTTTCAACGTTTCAACACATGTTTCCGAACGACGAAAATACTTACGCGAAAATAATCAGTTTCGCGACAGTACTTTCGTAAATGTAATATCGCCTTTAGAGACTGCTTCGGGCATGCCCATATATGCTAGCTGTGTAAAAGCGATATTCTGAACTGGGACTTGTAGACTGGCAGTACCAAATAAATACAATGACTGTTGGGAAGAAAGAAATCGGCAATAAAATATATAAAAATTATAGTTTAATGACCATTCAAATTAATTTTTCCAAAGTTTAACACTCAATATAAACAATATCTATACATACAGAACAAAAAAAAAAAACATTTCCATACACATATATTTGGCATGTGAGTCGTATGTAACGTAACTGCCTTGTTGCTTTTATGAACAAATACAATTTTTTTGATACAGTTGAATTCACACTTCTTACAATATGTAATACAAATCTTATGTATGAACTCAACAGTGATACAACTTCTGAGGTTGTCTATCTGAATAATCTCATACTTTTATGGGCCGCTCATTAAAATTAGAAAAACTAATTTGTTTTACTTTGATGATGACAGTCGAGGCAGCCGAAATGTAAGCCATGTTCGCCCAACAAGGGCGGATACGAGGGAGAGGCAATACCATAGTTTAAAAAATAGAACATAATCCATATGTAACTATAACTATAATACTGTTTGACCACCCTGAATGAATTTTTGAATGCGCGCCTGGGTTATTATAATGGCATTGCAAATGAGAAAGCCGAAAACAAGCATTCACTGCCAATATGTTTGAGTTTACTGGTCGACGGAATATGGTACAACTTCGATCAAGTAGTCAGGATAGTTCAATTCATCCAAGGATTCGTCTGAACACCATATATATGGTCGGAAACTTATCTGCTTATACCTCCCAACGGATTTGCTGAGCCATTCAATATCAATGGTCACTACTTTGTACTGCTCGAGCCATCCTGAAATCGAAATTATCATTAGAATACGCTATTTTAATATTTCGCATTGATATTTCTTCACAAAGGCCGTAATGTCATCAGATAATGCTTCATACATACTAAAAGAAACTCTACAATACTTCCAAATTTATGTTTAACGCAAATTCTGTAGATATTGCAATTATTATCATTTCTCTCTCTGAAAACGCTAGTAGATGAAACTTCACACCAACTTCATTATACACTTACTGTCATAAATTTCAAAATCCTGTGTTGCTCTTCCTTCAGTGATGATTAATTTGATGCATCCAGGTTCGTTTTTTAGTAGATCCGGACTGCTCACTACCGTACCTCCTAACAACTTTATTATATCCTCAATATCCTGACGAGTTGTAGAGAATAGAGGCTCGGTGATGTAGAATTTGAAATTCCTGAGCAGAGGCTCTATCAACCGAGTTAGTCTAGCATTTCTGGGGCCTTGCCCCCCCGTATCATCAAGAGCTTCATAGGGTTCCTACAACATAGATTGATAAACATGTCATATCGGGTAGTACCATACTGGATGCAAGAAAGGACCACATAATTCCTAGATATGCATTCAAAAAGAACTTCGAGACTATAATTTGAGAACCAAAAGAACTTAAGAAACAAAACCTGCACGGCGATATAGCCTTTCTCCAAAGCTCCAACACAGATGACGGCACCCTTGTTCCTATATGGAACCAAGTAAACCACTGCACTCCATAGAGATGTTACGTCGAAGAGAATAACATGTTACTCAGATTAATCAGAACATCGAAATGATTGCCGTAAGGGGATCCACAAATGGAGTCCAGTTTAACGCAGAGAAGACTTGGAGAAAAAAGTCACATGCTGGCAGCCTTAGAGATGGAGGGACATTCAGTACTTCAATCATCATCATTCTGGATAGAATCCAAAAACGAGTAATACGTCTAGTGGATCAGCCTAAGAATGAGCTTGCAAAACAAAGTTAGGAACCAAGTCAAGCAATGGGCCAGGCCAAACAGGAATCAGCTTTATATACTGAACGCATCACAAAGATACTGTGACCTGAATAAGAGCCTGAACAGAATTAAAAAAATTAAGAAACTATTATGTGTTGCTTTTTCAAACATCTCCTTAACAATAATAACAATACAATGTACTATTCACATTTATTTGATACATTATCAGGTCAAGTTGGAAAACGCTAATTTCAGCGACACTTCTATTATGTACTGTGTGTATTATTATTATAACAGCTTACCTCAGAGACTATACTATTTGTATCAAGGCACTTCTGTACCCAATCGAACTTCAGCACCCAAATTCCAGACGCGATGGCTGCCATGAATTTCACTGTATAATCCTTAGCACAACCGCTCTTGTCAACACTCACAATCAGATGAGTTACACTTTTATCAAACGTCGAAGTGTGAGTAGCCAATTTCTTGCTGGTCATCTGAGATATGCACATCACTTTATCCTTGCTGAGACGCGTGAATGATATACACGGCTTTTTTCGAGCGACATTCGCATCCTTATCTGTCTGACTTGTATGCTTCGAATTGCTATTGATGCCTTCAATTGCAGTGATGTCAAGTGCGCTATTTTTGGGTGACTGCGATGGTCTGACGTAGTTCCACATGCTTTTTTGCCTCGGAGTGCTGGTGAGAATATTGCGCTTCGTGATACATGAAGATGCCTGGCTCACAGTGTATTCTTTTATCGGAGACAATCCCAGCGTATATCCCGAGACCATGTGAGAAGCTTTCGGTGTGCTGTGTATCATTTTTTTCTGAGCAATCGTGTTAGGTTCTTCCTCCTGATGATTGTCCTCACATAAAAACTCAGATGCTAAGGAACGTTTGCTTTTCCTGGATGGAGAAGGGATATGTATCGAATTGTCAGGCTTCAAAGTTTCATCAGTTGCCATTTCATCGAATGTGCCATCTTGGAATGCAGGCGGAGGCGGAAGTGCCGGGAAATCCAAACCTTCATCTTCACCTTCTATGTTGTGAGATCCAGCTCCCCACTCTGATGCAGGAGACCTGCGAACATAGATGTAGCTATTACAAAAACTGGAATCGAGTATCAGTTTAGGAATAAAGATCAAGATTTTGGATCAACTCATACAGGAAAGTACCAGCACTATATCTTAAATCACCCAGTAGGTACGGAGAAATGGGGTTATACGAAAACTTGTGAAATAGAGCGAGGAATATCTACAATACAGAATCGGGCCTGGAACATGAGCTGATGGATATCCGAGAGGGTTAATGGAAGATCATACACAGAGAGCCACAGAAGTTCATGGAGGCAGCTTTCATCGCTAGCAACAACAATGAACAACATCGATATACTTCATATAAACAAGGATGATTCAGCGGCGCTTACTCACCATCCGCCGAGCAGCGTGAGTCACCGTGTGGTAAAGCGCGACGACATAAATAATGTATAAAAACAGCATCGGAACAAACAGTCGATCTGTTCACCTGAAGACGATTGAGTATACCACATAAATCGAAACGTTGTGACACGCAAAAAATCTCCATACAATGGAAATGTGTAACAGTGTTACGGAAACATCCACATTATATAAAAATGTCAAACAATCATAAGTACAAGTGTTTTGAAGCAAAAATTACCTATTTTGTGGAGTGCTTTCAACAACATCTTCGTCTTCAGAAAACAAATCATCGTCCACTTTTGGTCGTTTAACTATAACATTCGTTAAAATTTTTATTTTAGATTTGCCATCATTCTTTTCACCTTCACTAAAATGGATATTCGCGAACTGCTCATCAAAACTATCCTCTAATTCCTGACAGACTTCCATTGGCTCTATGATATCAAATTCTCTATCTGTTTGCGATACATGTGGAGGAGTGCAATGGGTAGATTGATCCAGACTATTCACCCTATCTAAGCCTTTCATTTTTGGCTTTTTCGGAGAACGTCCAAAAGACTCGCTTCCAGAAATTATATCGGAAGAATACCCTGGAAACTGTTCTTTAAACTCTTCTAACTTCAACGTACTGATGCTTTTCGTTGGCGATATAATTTTTTCCATCGGTCGATGGTTATTTTTCTCAGCCAGTTGGGCTTGTTTGGTCAACCTTTCTACATTTTCGCTGACCTTAGCAATGATTTCGTCATATTCATCAAGATATTTTGTTGGCCGTTTGATTTTGAAATTGTGATTTTTTTCTCCGCGCTCTCTGCTTTCCAAAAGATCTCTATTTGGATTACTAGTATTTTTTGCTGGTTCCCAGCATGCATTTCCAATGTTATGAGGTGGATGACTATGAACACTTTTATTCACTTCTGGTGAAGATTTCTGGAAGAGTAGAGAGTAGAGTATATAAATAAGATTGTTGTATAAATTTTTTTTAGATTGGATCAAAAGTTATTTACAATACTTGAAACATTTATCCTCCCACAGCACTTATTCAACAGCTTTATGTGTGGTTACCTATGAAAATTATATCTACACTTGCTGATAACATATTGCAAATGAAATAGATTGCAATGAGTTTCAATTATAAACTGCTAAATCATATCCTTGGTCTTAGATTATGTAGTAATTAGTGGACACTTACATTCATTGATTCTCGTTGTTGTGTGGCCTCTCTGTCTAAGGTATTATCGAATTCCACAGATAAAACGTCATTAATAAATCTATTTCGTTTCTTTTTTGGTTTCATCATTTCTTCCGTTTCAGTTTCGTCCCTAGGCCTTTTTTGATTGGAATGTGTTGCATCAAAACATGATATTTCGAACACTGCTGAAACAAATGTGAATCAATGCTGCTATCCACTGATGTAAAGATTATCCAACAGATTGTTTTCATGTATTAGTTGTTTAATACCACCTAATAAAAAAATGAGTCGAATAACAATTATTTTTTATTAACGATATTATTTTTTATATATTAAATCATACTATACCTTCTTTACCAGTAGATGGTAACTGATCCTTCTTGATACTTGGAACATCTTTGGATACTTTTGAATGGTCCAATTCCTTTTCAGGAATATCACACTTACTGTTTGATGTAACATTCCTATTCACTACTGTCTCAAAACTCCTATCAAGTTTGATTGAAGGATTTTTAAATACTTCAAGTGTATTAAAAACTACATTATCAAAACTATTTGTAAACAGTTCGTTCCCAACATTCTTAGTCACATCATTTTTTTGAGACTTATTTGGTGATGTGTTTGGTGAACTTCTATCCAATATTTGAGTTCTTTGTACAGATTTATCTGAAATATCTTTGAAGCTATTCTCACAATTTGAAGGTTCTGTTTGTAAACCAACATCTTGTTTGCTTATTTCCTTTGTTTGAACTGAGCAAATATTTGTTGAAACCCCCTCTGTTTGCACTGATTCATCACAAGTTTGGAACTCGGTTTCCACAAAGACATCCTTTTTAGATACTTGACTTGTTTGAACTGATGTATTAACAACATCAATTTGCTTTAGTCTGCCGACATAAGCTTTAATTTGATCTATTGCAAGCATAGCACAGTGGGAATCAACTTCCTTTGAACACATTTGTATATATTCGTTTATATAGTTAAGCAATTTATTAGTGGATTCACGTAGTATGTCTGGAACATTAGAGCTTGTCATTTTTTGAGTTGGTAAATCATAGTCATTAAGATACTCATCATATTCATTGTTTGGATTTGTTGTGTCATCTTTACCATGTAATGCTATCAGATTTCTTGTGTCAGGGGCATCAGTCAAAATATTTACATTCTCATGGTTGGATGAAGCATTCACATGGTGAGTGTTTTTGTCAACAATGGTTGAGCTTGTGGCTTCAGTATCATCTTCCTGATTATTATTCAGCTTACTGATAGAATCTGGATTTTGATGGAGTATGTATGAGGGACTTTTTTCAGATTTATTACAGGTATTTCCATCAGTGCCATTTTCTTGAAGCATTTTGTCTTTCTCATTTACTAAAATACCAGTATTGGAAGAATCACCATGAACATTGGAAAACAATCTCGATTCATTTTCAGCCGGCGTGATACTTTTAACATGGATCTGATTATTGTTCAATGTATTCACTGATGGTCTACCACACACTGACTTTGTAAGAGGTGTGGCACACTCTATGTTTTTGGAGATATTATCCTCCAAATGCTGTGGAAGTTGTATTGTCTCAGCTTCAGGCAGACTATGATCCTGAAAAAATGGAGATATCAAGAGTAGGTACATATTATAAAATACAGTCCAAAGTAGGAAGGTGGCTGCAAAACCAGCCACATGACAAAAGCAGTGACAAACATATTGTGATGTAGCTGGAGTTAAAACCAGATGACTCTATATATTCAACACATAATTATACATACCATATACTGATCTGAATTCAACCATTCTTTTTTCCTAAGGTCATTCTTTTCGACATTCTGTATGGTGATTCCAAGTTGTTTTGGCAGTTTACCACTTTTATCAACTGTCTCTTTCATTTGTGATACCCTATTCCACCCACTATTACAAGATGACATGCTTATACCAGCATCATTTATTTTTTTGTCTTTAATTTCATCATCACAAGTCATCTTACTAGGAGCTGCTATCTCATAATCTAATTTGTCCAAGTATTCATCTTCCAAAAGATGAAAAATTACATTTTCTTTTGCTTTCTCTATGACCTTTTCTACAGAAATAATTCCTTCTGTATTTGGATCTTCAATATTATAGTTCTCAAATTCACGCACTGGGCTATCAGAGTATCTTCGTGGTGTCTCAATTCTTTCTTTCTCAATTTCTAAAGATTTTGTACGCCTCCATTTGTTACTTATCGTATTAGCACCGGTATCTAACAACCTTCGTTGTGAAACGGAAGGCAAGTTCATAGCCATGCTATGTTCACCAGATGAAGGTATCATCATCTGTGTTTGTGTTAACCGATCAAATTGGTTTCTATTATCATTTAGCCAGTCCAAGACAGCTTTTTTATTTTTATCATCATCAAAATCTAAAACCTTATGTACGATTTTTGTTTTGCTTCCCTTTTTTCTATTAGTATAAACATTCCTAGTACCCTTTTTGTTGAATTTTATGGTGTTTTCACTTGTTTCTGCAATTCTATCAAAAATTCCATTCTGGGAATTTTTCAGACAGTTGTTGATTTTCAAGTTGGATTTCAAACATTCACTAGCTTTTACTTGTCTCACTGGCAATTTTTTCATATCACGGTTTTCTTTGGTCAGTTTAGAGGTTACTTTTTGCTTAGGAAGCTTGGAAGAGGACTTTGATGTTTTTGATGTTTGATTATCTATCGGTGATGCTGCAGCAAGCATTTCAACTGAAATGAAACATATCACTGAAACCTGTGTATGTGTATCATGCAAGCAGAGGAACAAACTGAACATACCTTTTTGTTTGTAAACACTTTCTAATTGCATACCCATGATATGAACAAATTTACCGACAGCATCAGAATACTTGTCCTTATATAATGAGCACCTTTTTTTGATAGAAGCTTTGCATATGGGGCAGCTCGTAAACTTCCCTTTAGATACTAAAGCATGATAGCAAGTATCACAAAGTTTATGACTACATTCCAATTCTACTGCCTCTTGTATTACATCCAAGCTGAAATCATACAAAATCCATTGTTGTTTGGAACTTGTAGACAAGGTGGATTTTTCAAAAGTTTCATTTCGGACTTCCATTGTCTATAAAATGTTTGAGTATCACAACGTTTCGATTCGTATACTTTTGACAAAATACATTTCCATATTCTTCAAAGATGTTAGTACTTACCAAATGGGACATTTTAATAATGCTTTTAACTTGGATATAAGCGAGGCAAATTGTTTCAATTTAGGGTCTTGATTAATGTCCATGGCACGTGAGTCTTTGGTGTACAATTTTCCTGTTGCAGTATGTTTTTCATGGAGGGCAAGGTAGACGATATTTGGTAATTATAGATCTGCAAGCCAGTGACATCAATATACGTTTAGATCAATGTAATAATGTAATTATCAACTTCAAACATCCAATCATTGATATCCAAAATTATTGGTCGAAGGTATCTGTATACCGTATTTTACCGCGAAATAAACAAAGAATCCCCAACCTCCTACATGTTTATGTTTAATGTTCAAATCTCACAAAACATTTTGCGCGAGAAGCGGTGAAACAGGTGGTTGTACTAGTGATGGGATTTAAACATAGATGTATGAGAAACATCGAAGTCAATGATTTCGAAGTTCGATGTTTTAGCTTCGATGACAGATGCCTCAAAACATCGATGTATCGATATTTGTACCCAGGATATTTATCGATGTTAAAACTTTGTCTTATATAGCTGTGATGGCCGCATATGTTGCCGCCTTAATTGAAGTTGTTCATTTGACTAATTCAAAAAATCATGGCCAACGAATAGAGAATGATTACCGCCCCATAATTACCCAGAAAATTTTTGTCTTATTTCAAAAAAACATTGTTTTTCCGGAGGACTAAACGTCGTAGAACAAATCTGATAAAACCATTTGGTGCAGCGCAAAATTTCACAACGGACAGAGTCTGAATATAAGAGAGGAAACCCGACTCGACATAGGTGTCAAAAGCGGATTTTGGGCCCCGACTAAAGAGAAGACCCCTGGCGAACCTCTGAGCGCTTACCTGAAGACTTACCCTTTTTGAATGGTTATAATATTCTTCCGAGATTAGTTCGCTCGTCGCCAGCGGAAAGAATTAATGTTCCAGAATCTATGCAAAAATTGTATAAGTAGCACTTAATTTTTTTTTATCATTATTACACCTTTATTCTCATACTGAATCATTGAACAACGTGAGTCTGGCAGAAACATGACGTTCGAGATGATTTCCAGGAAATTGTTATTTTTGTAATTTCATAGCAACCGATATACCTATTCCAAGCTCAATTTCAAACTCAATAACAGTCAATAACTATCATAAAAACTTTGAGGTACACCTTCTATATTCGAGTTAAAGAAATATCCACCATAAATTGTTCTTTGTCCACTTTTGTTAAAACCTACGAGGGTCACGCTGAAAGTCCTTAGATATCCCTAATCTATACAAGTTTAAACAGATTTGAGTACGCAGCTAATTTGTCTAAAGTTGTAAGTGCTTACACGCAAAGGCAGCGTTTGAATCGTTCAGTAGTTGCCTTGCCGTGAAAATGGAACTGGGTAGTCGCAATTTTCGAGCCATGATTTTGAATTACTATAATAAGGAACTAAAACAAGCGGAATGTCACGACAGTTTAGTGAGTTGCTTTGGGAACTCTGCCCCTTCTAAGGCTTCAGTTTTTAATTTGTTTGCAGAGTTTTAAACGGGCCGGGTCTCACTTGATGATGAACCTCGCACAGGTCGACCGCCTACTGCTGTTACTCCGGAAACTGTAGAAGCTTTGCAAAATATGGTAAAAAAAATATCGACATATAACCTACACCGAGATTGAGGCTTCTCTGGGAATTGGATCGGAAGCGGTCCGGACAATAATTCATGATCACCTTCGCCTAAGGAAGCGGTGTTTCAGATGGGTGCCACATTTGTTGACCAGTGAGCAAAAAGCAACAAGAGTTGATTGGGCTAAGTTTATGCTTGAAAAATTTGATAATGGGTACAGTAAAAAAATTTTAATTTCGTAACCGGAGACGAAACATGGTTATATCATTAGGATCCCGAAACTAAACAGCATTCATTAGTTTGGTGCTTTCAAAGTGAGCAGCCTCCAACGAAAATTCGTCGTTCCAAGAATGTTGGAAAGAAAATGGTCGCATCGCAAAGTGGATACATCACAATGGCAGCCTTGGGAAATTAACACTAGATTTACGGATGTTGATTATGTACCTATTTTTACTGAAGTGAGCCAATTTGACTCATACAATAAAATTGAAGTTTTTTCCAAAGAAAATAGTTCCAAATCAATTTAAATGAAATGTTTACTATCAAAAAATTCATGGAAAACATTTTTTACATATATTTTGAAACACATTTTCCGCAAACATTCCTATTACATTTAGTACAATAGTTTGAAAATCTGTTTCTTTTGCATCATTGTTGAACTTGACAATTCTTCCGTGCGCCAGTGGCATGAATTTCTGTCATTGGAATAGAAGTGTTCTCGACTTCTTCTCTACATTTACTTCTTAGCTCTTCAGCCAATTGGAAAATAAAATCTTTTCGTGAAATATTTACTTGTGTCGTCTCTTTATATTATTATTTACTCCACTGCACGGCTCACACGCGATGTATAAATCGAAATGATGACAGAAGTGGGTAATAATGTAGCGAAAACAAGTGACAATCAGAGAAACAAAATCACAGGCGACTTGACTGTTGCCCAGGCTGTTAAACTATTAAACCATTCTATGAGTCAAATTGGCTCACAACCGTGAAAATAGGTATACCACATTCGATAATGCGAAATGAAGGGGTGTGTGGGGAAAAGGAATGAACGTTTACATATATTTCATTACTTAACTAAAAACCAACGTATGATTTTAAAAAGTAATATTAAAGTTTTATACATATATATATATATATATATATATATATATATATATATATATATATATATATATCGTATATATATCGGTCCGTAAATCTAGTGTTAAAGGACAGTTACTTCTGAATAGTATATAACCAAATGTGTTCCTGTCGTCTTCCAAGAACTATGCAAGAGCCGTCCAAAAACTGGTCTGCGGGGTATTCAATGGCACCATGACAACGCAACCGCTCACAGCGCCGCTAGAACACTCGATTTTTTTTTGCTGAACAGGATGTCAAACTGTTGCCTCACCCACCTTATTCCCCGAACCTAGCTCAGTGCGACTTCTCTGTATTCCCTACGATCAAAGAAAAGTTACGAGGTCGCCATTCTTCCACCGATGAAGAGGCAAACGCTGCATTTGAAGAGGAAATTAGCAACCTTTCAAAAGAACATTGGTCACAAAAATTTGACAAGTGGTTTTACCGAATGCGTAAATGTATTGAGGTAGGGGGAGAACATGTTGAAAAATCAGAATAAAGTTTTTTGAAAAACCTTGTAGTTTTTCTGTATCTTAAAACTTTCAGCGTGACCCTCGTATATTATCTCCTTTGCTCAGCTATCCAGTTCCAGAGCACCCTGTATAAAACTAGGGAGACAGGATATCTTCTCAGTCGAAGAGACAGACACCTATAAAACCATCAAAACAGGTCACATGTCATTAAACCTAAACCCTGCGTCTCCCCTGAAATCAAAACAGCGGAAAACTAAAGCTATTAATTTTTCAGTACTCTCTGGAAAATAATCACCGTGTAGCATCCGAGAGGAGATCACTTTTTGTAGTTATGATGGCGGCGAGCAGTCTACATCATTAGCGGAATAAATGGAGCGTTTCAAATCTCATCAGAAGACAGAACGACGCAGTGCCGTCATTCTCTCGTCCTTATTCACTTGATTTGCTCGTTTCCCACATCGAAAGCCGTACCGCTATCAAGTAGCGGATTGTATTGAGTTGATTATTTATTAGACTGTTCGAAGTAATTGGAAGGGACGGATTGATCCAGTTGGTTCCTTTTAAAAGTTATAAACAACGACTTATAAGTAATTTTATGTATCTATTAGGCGTCCAAAAGATCTCAAATCCAGTTTAGAATCAACATGCAACAATCCCTTCAATAAATACGTTGCATAATAAATGATGCGAGATGCAATGTCGTAGCTCGGGCAGGGCAACCGTGGCGCGCGCCAGAGACGTAGGTATAAAAAGCATGCCATGACTAGGTAGACTATATTTTTTTGCTTTTGAGGTTTGGGGTGGGGAAGAAGGAGGTGGGGATGCCCCATAGTTACAAGCTATGACATTGGTGAGATGTGACTACAAAGGATGAATAATGCTCAAGTGTTTGGGTCCTCGGGGACCCAGGCGTATACAAGGGGGGAAGCGTAATGACTGTAATTACCCCCCAAGATTTTAGACCAAAAATTTAATTCAATTTGTTTTTCCCAAGAAATGAATGGTTTATATCTAAATTTGAGTGAAGCAACCTTCATTAAAGGTATATTGCGTTGCAAATAAACATAACAGATCAATACATGAGGTATTTCTATTCTAGCCTTTTTGTGCAGTCATTTTCGTTTTATTTGTTAATAAATAATAGAAGTTTCGTATCATTGAAATCAAAATAAAATATCGCAAGCCTTACGATTAATCAAAATTAGCTATTCAGTTGCATATTCTTTATACGATTTTCTAAATCCTAAAGCCCGACCGGAACTAAAATGCTGCAAAGTAAGCGCGAATTTTTAGTGTTTCTTCACCTTCTTTCTAATGAGCTGAAACACTTAGTATTTATCCGTTTGATCTCATTTGAAAAAAAAACAACATTGTGGCAGCTCTGAGCTCAAAGACTCACTGTTCACTTGCTGTTAGCTTCTTCTTTTTTATTAGATATAATTACTTTTAACATATGTCCTTTTCTGTTGCCTCAACTACCTCGACAAAGGTATTACAAAAAAATGGTGAAAACATACACAAATATCAAGCCTTTTTAACCCTCTCCCCCAAGACTGAGGCTTAGATATGCCCCTGCCCTGACCTGAATCAAATCCTTCAATTGTCTGTCCGCCGAAGCCAAAAAGAATACCCACCGAAATTCAGGTGCGGCGTTCTGGCAGTCCTCCGGCGAGGCCTGGACTCGGCCCGGTATAGGTACCTACTATGAATTGGGTTATACAATGGATGTTTGACCATCCACTGTTTGTGTACCCGGCCTGGTTTGGGCACTGTGTAACCTGAATCTAATCCTTCTGTCCGCCTGAGCCAAGAAAGAATACCCACCGACATTGCAGCGCCGTGCTCTGGCAGAGCCCCGGGTGAGGCACGGTTCGGTCCGTATACTATGAATTGGGTCATACATAAGTATATGGATGTTTGAGCGTGCCTCGTCTGTGGCCCGGCCCAGTCTAACCTGAATCAAATCCTTTAATTGTCTTTCCGCCGAGACCGAGAAAGAATACCCACCGACATTCTGGCGCCATGCTCCGGCAGTGTTGCGGACGGGGCAGGGACTCGGCCCAGTCTTCTATAAATTGGGCCATACAAAAGTAGGGGAAGGTTGCCATTATTGGACCGGCTCCTTCATCGTACCTTTGCATTTTCTCTTAAAGTGTGACTGTCAGCGCCATCTCTGTAACTGTGAATAAACTACTTACGAAGCAACCAACAACAAAAGAAAAAGTGGCTGTGTCGAGCGCGTGTGGGCAGCAAAATTGTTAAAAGAAGATTTATACGGTTTCGGATGTAGTTTTTTCACATAAAACGTAAGCATCCTATTATTTTTCAATCAAGATATCAAAAACTCTTTCACGTTTGTTGAACAGGTCATAGTGTTGTTAGTTTGAGAGTATTATTTTTGTAGTTTTCCTTGAAACGTCAGTGTAAAAATTTTAGGTTAGAAAAATAAATGTGCCTGTTCCCTTCATCGTCCGCCCGCTAACAACTGAGACAAATATTTTGTTTTTAGATGGAGAATAAAGAAAACAAGAAAAGGGAATACTATAGATGGACAGAACGGGAAATGCAAGCAGCTATTACTGCATTTCAAACACAAAATCTCGGATTTAATGAATGTTGTCGAAGATACCGAATTCCAAAGCCAACATTCCGCAGACACCTTTCCAAGCTTAACAAAAAAGCTAATGATGCGAAAAAAATCAAAGGTTCCTCAATTGTTTTTAATGAAAAAATTGAGACCGACTTGAAAAAACATATAATAGCGATGCAGGAGCATATGTTTGGATTAACAGCAGTTGAGGTCCGGGAACTAGCTTATCAGCTTGCAGAGAAAAACAAGATTAGGCACAACTTTAATCACCTGAAGAAAAGGGCTGGCAAAAAATGGTATTACGGATTCATGAAAAGAAATCCTGACATATCTTTAAGAAAACCAGAAGCAACATCAGTGGCCAGAATTAAGGGCTTCAACAGAAAAAATGTGTATGACTTTTTTGACCTTTATGAAGGAATCGTCGAACAGAACAAGTTAGA
Organism: Bruchidius siliquastri; assembly: GCA_949316355.1. Taxonomy (NCBI): domain Eukaryota; kingdom Metazoa; phylum Arthropoda; class Insecta; order Coleoptera; family Chrysomelidae; genus Bruchidius; species Bruchidius siliquastri. The sequence goes on from OX438536.1 coordinate 26,363,107, forward strand.
TGAAACAAAGATTTTCAATTGCGATGAATCCGGCTTCAGTACTGTGCAGAAAAGAAATCAAAAGGTTGTTGCGAAAAAGGGACAAAAGCAAGTTGGCTGCGCTGTTAGCGGTGAGAGAGGAACAAACACTACCATTTTATGTTGTGCCAGTCCGAGTGGTCTGTTTGTGCCACCAATGATAATTTTCAAAAGGGCCAGAATGCACGATGCTCTAAAAAAAGGAGCACCACCCGGAAGTATTATCAGGATGTCTGAGCGTGGTTATATAACATCAGAACTATTTGTAGAATTTTTGGAGCACTTCATTGATCACGTCAAACCAACTGTTGACAACAAGGTGCTGTTGCTTCTTGACGGTCACACCACTCATTCAAAAAATTACGAAGCGATTGATCTAGCAAAAGCAAATGGAGTAATCTTGCTACAGCTTCCAGGACACACGATCCACCGCCTGCAACCTCTCGACGTTGGTTTTTTTTCACCAATGGAGGTTTACTACCAACAAGCTGCGGAGACTTGGCTGAAAATGCACCCTTCGTCTGTTATCACACAGTTTGAAGTCTCAGAATTACTATGTCAAGCTTATATAAGAGCAGCAAACATTTCGAATATTATGGGATCTTTCAGAGGAGCAGGAATATGGCCTATCAATAGGTACGTGTTCAAAGATTCCGAATTCGTAGCTTCAGATGCTTTGACTGCTCCTGAAGCACTAGAAGACAAAGATGAGGTCGATAATGCCGAAGCGAAAGATAATGAAGTAAATGAAACTTATCAGCCTCTAACTAGAGAAGAAAACAACGACCCGCAGTTATCTGATGAAGACGATGACATTCCCCTAATAAATTTCACGCGTATAGGAAGGATTAACGAAATTAATGAAATCGCAGAGGAATCCAACGACGCCGATGATCTAACCCAAGAAGCGTTATATTTTTCTCCAGAAAGAATAAAGCCGTTGCCGAAAATATCATGTCAACAAAAAAAATCTAAACCAGCACAAAAAGCAGTTGAGCTCACCTCTACCCCATACAAAGAAGAGCTGAAAGCTAAAAAGGAAAAGATGAAACACAAGCACAAAAAAGTTATCAGAGTGAAGAGAAAGGTGACAGTGGTAAAGGAAAATAAAGCAAATGAAAAGAAAAATAGAAAAATAGATTGTCGAGTATCTGAACCTTCTACGTCCAAAGCAAATATCGACATAAATTTAGATGAATGGTACTGTTTCATCTGCGATGAAAAAATTGCCGAAGAGATGATTCAGTGCTGCCAGTGTGGAACATGGGTTCATTTGTCTTGCTCTACGGCTGAAAAAGGCAAAAACCAAATCTATATTTGTGAGATATGTTTCTAAGCTCATGTTTTTGAATTATATTCTGTTTATTTTCATTTCTAAATAAAGTTTATAAATAAAAATATATTATCTTGTTTCTTTCGATCACTTGATTTACTAAAACAGCATGGTACGATAAAGGATATTGATGGTACGATGTAGGAGAAGGGGTTCCTGAATCGTACCGTTTGTGACATTTTCTTCTTGAATTCATAAAAAGTACCTCTGAGGATCCCTCTCTTTCATGTCCTGAATGTTTATTGTAGTACTTAAGGATTGTAGTTTCTTTATAAAAAAGGTTTAACGTTTTTCTTCAAAAAGCAGCTGAGTAATTTGAGGTTTTGTCAAAACTGGTACGATGATGGCAACTCTCCCTATGGATGTTTGACCGTACCCCGTCCAAGTCCCGGCCCGGCTCCGGCACGGTGTAATCTGAATCAAATCCTTTAATGCTTGTCAGTCCGCTAGGCAGCGGTCACCGTCGGCGTCACCTCGTTGGGCATCCGCAGATGCGCGCTTGATGGATGCGCCGAGCGTATCGCGTCAATTTCACGGCGCTGCTCGCACCAATGGGCTTGACGCGTCCCGCCTCCGGTGGCGTTCAGTTGGCCGCGCCCGGCCATTTTACGGCGCGCGGGCGTGGTTCCGGACGAACGCCTGCAGACGCCCGATCCATACCCCCGTTCGTACAGCCCGGTCTGCAGTCGCGCTCCCAGTCTCGCTTCGCTGCAAAGCCACGATACGGACGCGCGCGTGCTCCAAACCGACCGCGGATCAAAGGAAATAGACCGTACCGACGCAACCGCACCTTCCCATTGGCCGGACGCGATTTCACGCTCAGTCGACTTTCAACAAACTATGGATGCTGGTGAGTAACTACCTGTGTGCATTTCAAGGTACACTGTTAGAAAGGAAATGTGAATTTACTCACTGAATCATTGGTTATTTTGATGCCACGACCAGTAATGGTAAAAATACATTAATATGTAACATTACAATTCAATGTATTTTCACATTTTTCACGTAAATATTCGCAATGTAAAGTTAGATACTGAAACGTAAAATTTCGTATCTAATTGTAATTGTACACTGTAAAACTTCGATCACAATAAAGGTATTTGTACAACAAAAAATATCCGAACGATTGGTATTATTACTATAATTGAATATGAATGATACCATGTTTTTAAAAAAATGTACGATGTAAATGTTTTATGATTGTGAATGTATTATTACTACTGTGTCGAATTTTTAACATGGAATTTTACATAAAAAAGCTTCAGAAAACATTGCATAATAATCAATACTATTATGTACATTTACATTACTCATGACGGCGAGTTTATCAATGCCGGGTTAGGTATGGATATATATATATACCCAAACCTAACCCGGTATTGATAAACCCGCCATCCTGAGTAATTTAAATGTACATAATAGTATTGGTTAATATGCAATGTATCTTAAAGCTTTTTATATAAAATTCCATCTTAAAAATTTGACATCAGTAGTAATAGTACATTAATAATACATGCATATACCTATTATTAGGTATGTATACATATATATGCATGGTGGCATACCTCACCGAGGTTATACTACCAACTCGATGTCAACCTAATATTACAATTGAAAATAAAACACAGGTTGTCCCCGAGTTGGTAGTATACCCGGGGAGTATGCGTATAAACCCACCCTCAACGTTTTCAAAATAAGTAATCGTTAACTGTGCCAGAGTTGGTTTTAAACCATACTTTTTAAAAAATGCTTGTCATATAGTTTGCTGAGCCTTAAAATAGTCCTACAAGCTATCTTAAGCATTTTTTTGAAATTATGGCATACCATATATAAACAATTCTTGCAGAACTGAAGGTGACTTCTAACTATACCAAGCTATTATAAACATTTTGGGTTTTAGGAATAGTAAAAATTAGTTTTCATCTCAAAAACGTTTAATTATGAAATGGCAAAAGAAATAAACAAACAAATATATCAGACTCAAGTCAATCTAAACTATTAGAAAAACTAACAAAACGGAAACATTTAAAAAAAATCGAACTTTTCGAAAATACACAAAACCAAATATCTAACTCTTAACACTAAATTAACAAAAGTAAACAGTTTATGATCACGTTTCGTTTACGTATTTTATAAATATAAGCAAGAAATGCAAAAGTTAACGAAAACATATAACGCCAGGAGCTTTGTTTCAATTGTTGACAAAAAGTAAAAATAACCAAAACACAATTTTTTGTGATATTGATTTAAATGCTATCACTGGTATTTTGAATTTGACATTTCTCATTTCATGCACGATAATGACACATACATTCGTAATGATCGATTTACAATCCTGCCATTTTACTCCTTCTTCAAAAACTTTTAATAAATTTGATGGAATCTTTTCCCATGGTACATCCATGAGTCCAAGTTTATTCCATATTAGCATCGATAATAATTGGCATTTCTTTTAACACTTGAGGTGTCACCGGCACAGCTTCATCATTTGATACCTCAAAGCTTTGCAATTCAGAAAATTGTGATGAATTGATAGTCAAAGTGGTGGCAGTTGAACCCTCACCGATTATTTGATTTGGCGTAATCCAACTCTCACTGTTGTCGAGTAATATCAATATCTCGGCCTTAAGTAATAAAAGAATTTCGTCTTCGTCCACTGGTGTACCATTATTTTCCAACACTAAGGAGCTTCCATTGACATCCAGTTTTTCTGAAGCTAAAAAAAATTATACATCAGTAATAACCTGAAAACCTGCAGTTTTGAAGCAGCGTTTTGTTTAGTTAGAAATGTTATTTTACCTATGACCATAATACAAAAATGTCAGAAGGCAATAATTCTTAATTAAACATACTTATATTTTACCTTTTAAAATCAAACGCTCAAGCAGTTTTTCTCCTTCTGAAACAACCACAAAAACTTTTTTGTCCCTCGTTGTATTCCATACTGTAAAGAGGTGTGTCATTGCTCTAAAATGCTTATAAATAGTTGAGATTTTTTGAGCTAAACTATGTATGCTGCTGTGTAGATTTGTGCTGAAAAATATATAAATGTTTTTCATATATTTCAATTTGTTCAACATTGTTAACTGCTTACCTGTTATATTTTTTATACACAAAAACCATTAATATTTCTCTTTTTCCACACGAACACTGTAAACCGGACGATGCTTTACCGTCAGCGTCACCTAATAGCATATGCAAATGGCGCATCAGCTTGCTTGATGAGCGAGAAATGCACCACGCGTGCGCGGCGGAGGTGACTGTGGTTAGTTATTACATATACTCATTATGTAATTTTACATTTTATCGGTAAATTTTCGTGGTAAAAAGTATTTTTACACAGTCAAATGAAATAATACATAGTATTTAAACATTTTAATGTGATAATACATAGTATTAATATATTTTTACAAAGTAAAATGTATTATTACATTAATTTATGGACAAATTGAATTTTACTTTGAAAAATTAACATAAGATATGGAAAAATTCTCCTTCAAATGTAAATCTACTATATCAAATATGTTTTTATGTCGTGTATGCATCTGAATTGTAAAAACACTGTAGCAAGTATTTAAAAATAATGCGTAAAATTCCATTCATTTTTAACAGTGTAGATCATATACAATATACCTATAAACATATTTATATTGATTCGATTTACGACCAGCGCCTACTCATACCCGGTCGTTAGAATGCAAAAGTGCATGGTTACACTTGTTCTGGTATGGGCCTCAAGGTGTGTCGAGCAATTATACTTTAAACAAAAGTCTGGGCCTTCATTTTAATTATGCTACCAGGCATGACAATATGGGGGTTCTGGTCGAAACCCCCCGGGTACGACTCTTGAAGTAGCTCCGGTGGAAGTCTTCGTCAAGCTTCTCAATTTGCCAAAGTGTTATGTGCCATTTCCTATTTTCTGGCCTTCCAATCTTCAGTGGACTTTTTTCTCCCTTCAGGTTTTCAGTAGGTCCTAGATTCTACCAGGTACCAGTAACTAAATGTGTTATAATACAAGGTAGATAATGTACTATATATCATAGCTTCGAAGATATGTAGGTATTGCTTTGATTTACGACCACCACCGTTATAGAATACCAAGATCTAAGGTCTAATATACGTACATATCTATACCTCATTGATTCCATTCTTTACCACTAGTTCTGGCAAGGTCGTCATGGTGCGCCGAGCCAAAATACTGAAATCGGCCTCAATCTTGTCTTCATCTCACCTTTTCCTTCAGACCTGACAAAGGGGGCACTCTAGGGGAAACCCCTGGTCCGAATATTGAAGGAGGCCAGGTAATGAAAATCTTTGTCAAGCTATTTAACTTCACACACTGTTACTTGACATTCAATTTTTTTTGTTTTTAGAGGGCTTTTTCAGCTCTTCAGGTCTTCAGTGGATTTTTTCTCCCTTCAGGTTTACAGATCCCAACAGGTATCAGTAACTACCTGTGTCAATTCAAGGTAGATAATATACAATATACCTATTAACATATTGATTTAATTTACGATCAGCTATGCTCAGTCGTTAAAATGCCAATGAGAAAACAACAAAAGTGAAAAACGCCGAACCAAAAAGATTGTGGCTACTTTCATGGAACGTTTTTGTGTATAACATGTATTTTACTTTAGAAGGTTGAGTAGAAAGAGAACAGCCCTCGCAAACTGCAGAAATGTCATCAAAATCGGTGCAGGTTACTGAGATTACACGACGACAAGGATGCCAAGATACAGACAAACCAACTGACATGTGATTTTCGTGATATCGACATCCTAAAACATCCAAAAACGTATTTTAAGTGCCTGATAGTGAATACACTTTTTTTAGGTACCTATATATGAAAGGTAGACTGTGTGAGATTTCAGTGGTTCATGATACCAAATCTTGGATCCAGGTGCACCTTGTGACTATATCTAGCACATCATTATTTTTTCGCACGTGTCTGCGGAATGTGGCTCTTTTGTCCAGGTCACATTCCTTGGGGCGGCCCTAACGAAGCGCATCTACACAATTGGGGTTAAAGTTCCGGACCCCATGAATTATTAGCTGCCAGTAGCATTCCAAACATTTTTTAGGTTATTTCTGTATTTCGAGGGAGACTTCTGTATCAAGTTTCTTAGTTCATAAGGCAGTTAGATTAGGATCTGTGACCTATCCAATACTTTTACATTACAATGTTAATAGAACTGTTCAAAACAAACATTTAATCGATATCAATGATTATTCAAAGTTAATAAAGTACTATACATATGTAGCTATAGTTTTTTATGGAAGTTGAGATCAACCTCTCCTCGATTACTTCGATGTCGAGACTTCTAAGCCTAGCCGCTCCGACGAGTCGTTTTGCAAGCGATTGACAGTGCCATCAAAGGCGGTTGCAACAGCAAACAGCGAGCTAAACCAGGCGCCTTTTTCCATAAAATGTAGTTTCAATAATATATTTCTATATTGTAATACATCATATATTATAGTAACGCGGACTTCCTATACCTACCTACTTGAAATCTGTAGGTATTTTACAAATTACCAACTATGAATTTCAAACCCAGTTCACTTTGTGGACCAGAGCTTTTCAGATTTGTTTTTGGCGTCGGTGTGAATCAGCTGTATTTGCTCAGGCTACCGGTATTTCTCTACATCAGGTACAAATATTTTCCTCCTAATGCTTTACAAATAGAACCCAAATTCGTATGCAAACAACTTTTAATGTTCCTCAAGTACCTACTTGATGGAAGTGCCTCATGTTGTTATAAAATTTTGTGAAGGTACCTACGTTTTCAATAAGTTTTAGCTCTTCCTCGTACGTTAAAACTATCAACTATTACAAAGAAAATGTTTGACTTCGTCCAAAAATAACTGAGTATTTGAAGAAAACTAGGTTTATGCATAATTTGTAGGTACCCACGACCTTTTACAAAATTTCAATTACGAACAGAGGCTTGGCAATGCTCAAAAAGGAGATTGGAGCATTTTTGATATTTTGTTTTCTTTCCTATGGTTGCTTAGTCACCATTCTTTGATTCATCATATTTGATAATTGAAACCACATACGTAAACGTATGAATGAGTTTCTTTACTCACATTTTAGCTGTCTAACCCTGGTCACAGTGGGGTTCCAGGTAATGAAAAAGCATATTGCTTGAAGATAATGTGAGCAAGGGGCACTTGCATTGGCCCCGAACCCATACTGGGTATCAATAGAGTCCAGGTCAGTGATGCCCTAGATGATTGGCCATATGACGAACTGGCGAAACCATGGTTGGAGAGAGATGATCGCAGGCAGGCCAAGAGGTTCATAGTAGGTCCTATCAAACGTATGGAACAGAAAGAGGGATTCACTCCACCTGTTGGTAGGGATCCTCACAGGTCACTGGAGATTGAACAGGCACCTGTCACTCATTGGAGTGGTCAAAGACACAACAAAGTTTGACAATGAAGAGATCTACTCAGCGAACTGGTCTGAGTTCATAGCCTTTATCAAAAGGAATTACCATGTTAGCTTGAGTTTTGGTGATGATTTTCGGGGCAGGCAAAATTGGACAAAAGTGGCCTACTTGCAGGTTTTGCCTTTCCAATACTACTACTACTACTATTACTAGTTTCAGCTTCCTCGGCGGCCTGTATTAAAGTACAAAACAGAAAAACAATTTGATTCTGAAAATATAATGACATTAATATTTATGACTGTTTCCAGGGGTTAAGACCTTATTATAGTCGTAGGTAATAGTAAAAATTGAATTGAGCATATAATAATTTTGACACAAAACAAAGAAAATTTAACCTAGAAGAATACTATATTGTTGACTGAATATAGGCGCAAATAGATCAACTTGCATTATAAAATGTTGCTTTTCCCCAGAGGAAGAATCCAAACGTTAGTTTAAGTATTCGGTAATTTTGATGAGCTGTTACCAAAGCCACTGTTGGTTCCTTACAGTGGCGTAGCTACCTAGAGGCTAGGCGGGGCAGTGCCCCGGGGCCCACAAGCTCAGGGGGCCCTCGAATCCTTACCAGAAATCTCGATCGAACTGAACTTTTGGAAATTTCTCCCATTTTCAAAATAAATATGCAACCCCACTTTAATCATGACAACTCAGTTGAGAGAAATTCAAAAGTTATGCCTAAGGAATTAGCCTAAATTCTTTCTGTAGGTTGGCAGTGCCAGTGTATTGAACCACATCAATTATGAATCCAAAACTTTACAAAAATGCGACATCAATTTGGGCGAGGCGAGTAAAGTTTTAGCAGAGACCAAAGCAAAGTTGCAAATTTATAGCAATGATTTCAAATTATTCAAGTGCAAAGCCAGTGAAACTGCAAGAAAATGTGGTATTGATACCCATTTTCAAGAAAAAAGGCAAAGAAAAGTTAAAAAACATTTTGATGAATTATCTGCTGATCACCGATTTCCAAACTGAGAAAAAATATTTAAAATTGAGATTTTCAATAATGTACTAGACACATTGATATCTCAATTAGATACACGTTTTATTGGTATGAGTGCAGTCTGTCATATATTCGATTTTCTAACACCAACATTTTTGTTACATGTTGATGAAGCAACTTTATTACAAGAGTGTGACGAATTCCAAAGAAAATATTCAGATATTATAGGCCCTAGTTTTTCACTTCAATTTATTAATATTTACCACCTAGTTTTACCTCAACTAACTCAAGCATGGACTGTTCACCAATTATGTAAGGAAATAATGAGCAAATATGGAGTGCTAGAATGCGACCTAACGGAAGTATTTACAGCAATGTTATTATTCTTTACAATTCCTGTCACTTCTGCAGCAGCTGAAAGGTCATTTAGCAAATTGAAAATAATAAAAAAATACTTGAGAAATAATATGGGCCAAACTCGACTCCGACATTTATCGCTAATAGAAATTGAAAACAAAACCGCATCAAGCCTGGATTTGAACGAAGTCATTGATACTTTTGCGAAAACTAAAGCTAGGAAAAAATTGTAAATATAATTGTTATTTAGTCAGTTGGTAGGCCCGACCTTTATACGTATAATAAACCCTTGAATCTTCCTTATTTCGTTTTATTAGCCAAACCTACACCAAGTATTAATTGTAATTTATGTTGTTACTGTTTAATATTTTTATTACCTGCCCTGCAGTGCACAAAAAACAGCTTAAGTAGCTTAGCATTTTTAAAGTATCTGTATATTTTATATTTTTATTTGATAAAACTTAATCAGTTTACATAGCAGTAGGGCCCTATTCTTTAATTTGCCCCAGGGCCCTTGGTTACCTAGCTACGCCACTGGTTCCTTAGCCCTGAAAAGAACAAAAAAGTGACCAAACTGTACTTGTGACTTCTTTTTTACATCTATCTTCGTCATATAGTTTTTTTCCTAATTCAAGTTCGAAAGGTATTTTGCAGCAAAAAATATACGTCCACCATTTGTGATAGAACATATTCACAACTCACATATCAGTCATATCACATCGACATGTGTACACTTGTATTTGATCTTCACAACACTCACAACTTTTGAACAGCACATATTTATCGTGAGAGGTGGTTGGTGAGAATTAAATCCATAAGAAACTAAATGGCTCGAAAACTGACACACACGTACTGCTGAAATGCCGTTGAGGAAGATGACGATGAGAAATAATTGAATGAATTTCTTTGAGCGAATCCCAAGATGTTCGTATTCTTGATTAAAGTAAATGGAAAATAATGAAGAAAAAATATCGAATACTTGTTAGGAAGGTATTGAAATCTTAATTGTGAAGAAAATTGGATTCTTCTTTAGAGTATATTTCTTTAGAATGAGTAGATATTGATGTCGAAAATATTCATTTATTGGTTCAAATTAATAATAATTTTCTTATCGAGTAAATTGTCTTGAGATGTTCTTGTCGCGAGTATCTTTTCTGTGTGTGGGTAACACAACAATATCATCTCTAGTTCTATCTCTCTAGTTCACTAATGCAGGAATTGCCAAAAATTACTGCCATACATTCATGGTTATTGATATCTAGGACATCCAAAGTAACACTTTTTGAATTGAGAATATCTTTTTTTTGTGTGTTGTGGCGTGAAAATTAAAATATACAGGATTCATTTAGACGAATCCTAAAATGCGTGGAGAGTTTTTCGCCAACGGGACGCGAAGAACCTGAGAACCTCTTGCAGGAATCCGAGGCTGGATACTCGATCCTCCGCCGACCATCAGAAATGATTACCGCGAAGTGAGCCGCGGCACTTGGGGTAACCCGATCCGTCGGCCGCCGCGTCCCAAAGTCGCTTCTTTGAAACCGGCCGGTCTAATTTTACAGGGAGGAGGTTTTTTGCGACGTCCTCGCCTACAAATCGAGATATGTCGCTCTATGTTTAGCTAATTAGTCTCACGTGGAAGCTGGAAGCGACTCTGCAAGAGGACACGTTGTGATGTGCGCGACAGGGCCGCCGGAAAGAGACGCGGCACCGCCTCGAAGGCCAGTTGGAAAGTTTTTTTTGTTGGTGAAAATAGCGCAGTCAATGTGCGTGTATTTTCACCACTTTTATTTCCCATACCGAAAATTTAAAATTCCTGATATTGTATTTTCTTGATGGTTAATTTCCATCGTTCTGTCTGTCTGTACTATGTTTTAAGTGTATGCTCTCCACTATTCATCAGACCTGCTATAGACATGCATGTTTCGTCTTTAGCCTAGACTCGTCGGTATAGCCTGACATCTGTCAATAAGGGTGAACTGAGAAGCTGACAACTGATATTAGGTGTATGTTCTCCACTATGTATCAGACCTGCTATAGACAAGCATGTTTCGTCTTGAGCCTAGACCTGTCAGTATACCCTAACAATGTAAGGGACATTTGTTGTAGCTTCTGGACTGCAGTCCAAGTGTGAGGACCTTTGACTTCGTAAGTTGCCAATGGGCGTCCCCATAGAGGGCGACACCACCGAGCGACACTTAGAGTTGAGTTGATGTTGCTATCACACCCTTGACTGGGTTACGTATATACCAACCGATTGCTCTCTACACTTAGACCGCCAGGCTATAACTAACGAGTCTAGGCTAAAGACGAAACATGCATGTCTATAGCAGGTCTAATGCATAGTGGAGAGCATACACTTGAAAAAATACGGTTTTATAGTTGATCGATCTAATAAGAAAAAATAATTCCTAATATGACGATAAAACTCATTAAACGATAAAATTAATTTCATTGTGAACACAACCTCGTGTGGTTTGTGCTACATTTTTACACTAACTGTGCATTTTGAAATAGAACAAGTGAGAAATTATAACGATCGATACGGCGCTTTTATCACAATATCTTTTTTTAATCAAAAGAGTCAAAAATTTCTACTGTTTCTTTGAAGAATTTATTAAATAATTTCAGACTCAATATTTAGATAACGTTAAATGATTTTAACTAATACACCCATTCAAATCACGTTTTTGTAAACACATTATTTTGGGTAGAACTTAATTATATAAAAAATGTAACATTATACAAATAATTGAAATATCTAAATCAAAAGGTGTGTATTAAAATATGATTTACATCACGCAGATCTAGATTTGAGATTCGGATCCGATTCATGATAATGTATAGGCATATAAAAAAGCATCATTATTTGCAGCACAAAATATTTTAATTTCCTATTAAGCAACATAAAGCAAATACATTTTAAGTTCACGTAGAAACAACATTATTATTTTCGTATAAAAATACCAGTCTGTCTACATTCTCCGATGAAAGACAAGTTCTTTTTGCATGGATAATATTTCCTGTTGTTGAAAACACTCTTTCAGGAGGTGTGGAGGTCGCATCTTCTACACTCGACAGGAGTCTTGCAACTCATTTCTTCAGTCCATCTCTTAACATCTTCCCGATACATCCGCAAAAAGGAATATTCATGAATATGCATTCTGTCATTTGTTTAAAATCACGTTCCGTCTTAACCTTAAAAGCTTCCAGAACAATTCAGCTGACGGCTGACGGTTTTCGTAAACCGACGAGCCAATTAACGGAATTAGAGTTTTTAGCAGGGAGCATAAATCCACTTTACAAATCTATCCAGTCGTTGCTTGTCGCATCCCTGTCGTACCCGCCGGCTTGATGCATGATCTAACACGTGTTGACAATGTCGATGTCGGTCGTAGTCGCCCGGGTCGGGGCAACAAACAAAACCGACACGACGCCCAAAGCCTGCTTTGATCTGGCTCGAAGGGAACGAACGCCGCATAATTTATGCCTTGGCTCGACGTTCGACTTTTAGACTAGGCGATAGGTATCGGTTTTAAAATGCACAGTGCCGATTTTACCTAATATCGAGCCCTGGGCTATGGAGATTTTCGGCACCCTTTATTGCTCTTCTTTATCGGTTAATTGATAAACACATGGTTCATACACCAGCTTAATTTTGGAAAATGAGTAATGTTACTATGTTTTTATTTATTTAGTACTATGAGATCCGTGCCTCTACGGGGGCCGCTCCAGGATTCAGGCCTCTGGGCGCCAGCCCCAAGCGCCCATAGGATAAACGGGGACTGCAATCACATGTTATCCATATGATTGGACATTTTTTGTTTTAAGGGGCTATCCCAGTATAGAAATTCAAAATTATGTGCTTTTTCGGGAATGTTTTAAATTAAAAATACTAAAAAATTGTTTTTTAACGAAACGGTATTTTTGAAAGTCTGGTCTATTTCTCGGACTTCTCCAATGATCCTGACTGCGTTTCTCGGATGTTTCTCTTGGCTGGGATACTGGGCCCAAAATGTTTCTTGCTTCCTTTCACGCGATGCAAACAGATGTATCAATTAGTAGTAGAAAAGTATTCCCAGCAACTATAGACATACGACTGTTCTGCACCATGTTCAAGGTTAGCTTCTGAAATATCTGGACAAAAATGATATCATCAACTATCGTCAATATGGTTTCCGCAAGCATAGATCCACAGGAGATCTTCTGGCCTACGTCACAGATATGTGGAGCTGAGCAATAGAGCTTCATGGAGAGTCCTTCGATATATCGAAGGCGTTCGATATGGTGTGGCATTAGAGACTTTTGATCAAGCTTGCTGCCACGGGGTCTGTGCCACTGGTTGGATAGTTTTCTCGGGGATTGCGCCTTATTTGTGGTGGTGCATTTACCATCAATGCGGGTGTTCCTCAAGGATGCCCTTTTTCCAACGCATATCTTGCTGTACATCAATGATTTGTTGAAGATAACATATAATTCCTTCTATAGCACAGTCTGGAACATCGAGGAAGGGTGCTTGATCTGTAGATATCATCATGGCAGATGTCGACCGAGCTGTCAAGGGTCGCCAGTACAGCGAATAGTAGAGGAGCTCATCGGAAGCAGCCTCACCAGGTCGAGCTTACAACGTCTCGAACAAGCCTCTGAGAAAAGTCATTGTTTTTGAGAATCTCGGCGTTGTGGAATGAGCTTTCGGGGGCTTTGTTCCCCGATGGGATGATTACAATCTACAGCGTTTCAAAGTCAATATGAATAGAAATTTATCCTCGCGCAGAGCTTATGAAGCGCCACAGGCTTTCTGACTTGTGATAATTTATTAAAAAAATATTGCGTTGGTCTGAACGCTAAGAGTATGGGAGTGAGAGAGACAGCAAGCAAGTAAGAAAGATAAAGGGAACGCAGTGTTGCCATTTTGTGTGTAATTTCTAAGCAGTTGAAAAAATCGTGTAATTTGTGTACAATTTTGCAATTTGCAAGAATTCAAAAGGAGGTAGGAAAATTTAAGTACAGGCTATACAGTGTTGGAGTGGTTGAGTTTCAGAAGAGGTCGTTTCTTTGCTCCAGGTTCATGAAGAGGTTAGAATATTTAAGGTTAGCCATCTGCCAACGTTATAAGCGATGAATTCGAACAGCAGTTTTTTTTGCTCTTCAGGTTTCTCTCACGGGAAAGTCGGAATGTTTAGGGCTCCCTATGGGCCTATGTGTAAAAGCGTTAAATTTAAGCAACTTATCGTGTAGTGTCGTACATTCACATTGTCAACACTGCGGTGTGTCAACGTGGCCAGTTGACCTTGAGGTACGTTCTCGCTCACAATATCTCAAATCCGAACTTTTCCGCGAGCACAAGACTTCCCCGCCCATTGGCACGGAAGTAAAAATTTTTATCAATCCAGACTAAGCGTTCAAGCAATTCGAGATGCATATTCAATGTCTCTTCCCTGTAACTCAGTCTCTCAGTCGCGGTTAAGTGGGTTCCTAAAAACAATAATCCGTTAAAAAGGTAAACAATTCGAGCAAACTCGACCGGCGGCAAATGGAATCGAGCGCATGTTTCGAGGTGTCTGTAGTGGTTCCGCTCTCACCTGGGTCAACGCAAATGCTAAATGGAAAGCAAACAAGATTACAAATCATTTGTTAGGACAAGATCGCAGCATCGAGTTTTAGGCTACCGTTTCGAACTAACACGTACATCATTTTTTTAGTTTCGTAAACATTCATCATCATGATGAACTACTGATTGAATTTATTTAGAGTTCCCCCTACCTCAATACATTTACTCATTCGGTAAAACCACTTGTCAAATTCTTGTGACCAACGTTCTTTTGAAAGGTTGCTAATTTCCTCCTCAAATGCAGCGATTGCCTCTTCATCGGTGGAAAAATGGCGACCTCGTAACTTTTCTTCGCTCTTAGGGAATAAGAAGTCGCACGGAGCTAGGTCAGGAGAATAAGGTGGGTGAGGCAACAGTTTGACACCCTGTTCAGCAAAAAAATCGAGTGTTCTAGCGGCGCTGTGGGCGGTTGTGTTGTCATGGTGCCATTGAATACCCCGCGCAGACCTGTCTTTGGACGGCTCTTGCATAGATCTTGGAAGACTACAGGAACACATTTGGTTATATACCATTCAGAACTAATTGTCCTTTGATTTTCCAAGGCTACCCTTGTGATGTATCCACTTTTAGAAAAAAAAGATGCCACCATTTTCTTTCCAACACTCTGAGAACGACGAAGTTTGATTGGAGGCTGCTCACTTTCAAAGCACGAAACTAATGACTGTTGTTTAGTTTTGGGATCATAATGATATAACCATGTTTTGTCTCCGCTTACGATATTAAAAGTGTTTTTACTGTGCCCATTATCAAATTTTTTAAGAATAAACTTAGCGCAATCAACTCTTGTTGCTTTTTACTCACTGGTCAACAAATGTGGCAACCATCTGGAACACCGCTTCCTCAGGCGAAGGTGATCATGAATGATTGTTCGGACCGCTGCCGATCCAATCCCCAGAGAAGCCTCACTCTTGGTGTAGGTTATATATCGATCTTTTTTTATCATATTTTGCACAACTTCTACAGTTTCCAGGGTAACAGCAGTGGGTGGTCGACCTGTGCGTGGTTCATCATCGAGTGAGACCCGGCCACTTTTAAACTCTGCAAACCAATTAAAAACTGAAGCCCTAGAAGCGGCAGAGTCTCCAAAGCAACTCACAAAACTTCCGTGACATTCCGCTTGTTTTAGTCCCTTTTTATAGTCATACAAAATCATGGCTCGAAAATCGCGACTACCCGGTTCCATTTTCACGGAAAAATTCGGCTTAGATGCATTCGAGATCGTGGCAAGGCACTTACAAAATTTAGACAAAATAGCTGCGTGTTAAAA
The DNA here is from genome assembly GCA_949316355.1 of Bruchidius siliquastri. Lineage (NCBI taxonomy): Eukaryota > Metazoa > Arthropoda > Insecta > Coleoptera > Chrysomelidae > Bruchidius > Bruchidius siliquastri. The sequence continues at coordinate 26,379,082 of OX438536.1, forward strand.
CTTGTATAGATTAAGAATATCTAAAGACTTTTAGGGTGACCCTTGTGTTATGCGAGATAACTCTGTCGAACATTTACCATGATAGTATCTGTAGAATAGGGACAGAGTGTTCTATTTTCCATACCAATCATTATAATAAGTTATGGAAAAATACTGATAAATTGAATTTTTTAATATAGTAAGCTCTACTAAGATACAAGCATAACGATTACGATTTCTGGGTAAGACGTCCATAAAGTGGGTAACGCGCTCAAAGGCGATGACAGCATCAGTCATAAACGCGGACCGACCTATCCCGAAAGCAGTCTGGATGGAGATTCCTAGAAAAGCCGTTCCATTATTGCATTTTCTGCTGCTGGATGTTTCCCACTTCTTCGCAACGAGTACATCTTTCGACGCGGTCTACCGCTTCGTCACGGCCCACTTGACGGCAGAAGCGATTATTTTATTCCGACGCTCAGCTGTTTCTCCGCCGACTGCGATTCTGATGCAGCCCTGTCAGAGTGTTTAGGATTCTTGGTTTAGGATATTAGCCGTTTTATTATATTTATCCCGTTGATATTTGAATCAGTCCTGGTAGAATAGAAAGACATATTTCGAATAAACAAAAGGGGCCAAAGATAGGAAGGTCCGATAGTCAGAAACTTATTCAACCTGATACTCTAAAAAAATTTACTTGATAAGAAAATTATCATTGATTTAAACCAAGAAAAGTATATTTTCGAATACAATACCCATTCCAAAGCAAACTATAATTTTTTTTACAACTAAGATTTAAATTCTTTATAACAAGTATTTCATATTTTTTTGTAAGGTTATCATATTTTTCAACGGAGCTCCGTTTACTTTAATCAAGAATACGAAAATCTTGCGATTTCCTCCAAGTTATTCATCTACTTGTTTGGCATCGCCATATTCGTCAACGGCAAATCAGCGGTACGCGTGTGTCTGTCTGTTTCCTCGCCCGTTATTTTCTATTGGATTTAATTTTTACCAACCACCTCTCAGGATGAATGTGCTGTTGAAAAGTTGGCGTTGTGACTGTTGTGAGGATCTCATACAGGTGTTGATGTGATATGTGAGTTGTAAATCAGTTCTATTACAAATGGTGGACGTGGATATCTTTGGGCTCAATTATAGGTACATATTTTTTATATTCTGTTCATCTGTACAAGACCTTTCAAATTTGTATCAGGAAAAATACTACATGACGCAGGTAAATGTAAGAAATAAGTCATATTGGTACAGTTTTGATACTTTTTTGGTTCTTCCTTTTAAGGATGAGAATCCAAGAGTAGCTTTGATAATAGCTCATCAAAATTACAGAATGTTTATACCAATGATAAATCATATAATGAAGTGGAACTATTTGAGACTGTTCCAGATTTAAATTACAGTTTTCTTACTTTAAGACTATTATAGCTTTGCGAATTCGTGTTATACTTGAATGAAAGTACATATTCTAGGTCTGAGAATTTATTTCCATGTGTGTGTGGTATTTGGAAAATTTGAAGGAACTAGAAAATTTGGACTGTTAATAAATGAACGTAGAACTAAATACCTGGAAAATATTTCAAAGCAAGAAAGTATGAGATTGTGAAGGCTTCCAATCGTTTACAGAGATTTTCAGTGACGGTCCAACTTTCTGCACCATATAAAAGCATAGAGACCACATAGCATCAAAAAACACTGATTCGTACATCGATGTTCAACCAGACCTTACAGAGAACCTTTCGCAGATACCTGAAGGCATTTTTTACTTCACTTTGCTATCCCTCAGGTGCCACATCTTCCGAAAAAAATGTGATGTGTACCCACAAGCGCGTTAAATATCTCCGCTCGATATATGTGGATATTTTAACACGATTGCTACACGGTCTGTGCATTTCCACTGAACCAAAGTCGAAAGGTTATCATCGGGTGTCACTGATTAAGCCCCGTATCAGGCTAATATTCTTCAAGGCTCGCTTGGTTTCAATCGTCTGTGGCACATTATTGCTTCTCAACCGTTCACAATATTTATAAAATATTATATCTGCGCTATGAGGATACACCTACACTTCGAATTTATTTGTTTAACATAATTACGTATTTATAGTTCGATAGAGGAAAGTGTTCTAATGTTGGGTACATTTTACTTTACAAGTATAACCAGGAAATTAAGAACAAACCCCTCTCATCCCCTAACTCCCAGATCATTCTGGTTGGTAGCCAGAGCTTCTGCAATTCGTCCATACCACAACTGACGAGAGCGGATGGGTCCATGGTATCCTCCACCCCGAAAGAAGAAGCAGACACCTTGGGACAGGTCTTTCCTGCCAATTCTAAAATAAATTTCTAAGGAGGCAATCCACCCACTACCATCAGCATGGACTCAACAATACCAGAAATAGATCTCAACACCGTATTCTAGAAAAACTGAACTCCAGGCAAGCTAGTAGTCCAGACCAAATACCAGCAAGGCTGCTGAAACGTTGAGCTGCAAAGGTTACACCAGTCCTTTGCAACCTACGAAGGTCACGCTGAAAGTTATTAGATACTGAAAAACTACAAGTTTTTTTGAAAAAACTATTCTGTTTTTTCAACATATTCTGCCCCTACCTCAATAAATTTACGCATTCGGTTAAACCACCTGTCAAATTCTTGTGACCAACGTTCTTTTGAAAGGTTGCTAATTTCCTCCTCAAATGCAGCGATTGGGACCTCGTAACTTTTGTTTGATCTTAGTGATTAAAAAGAAGTCGCACGGAGCTAGGTCCGGAGAATAAGGTGGTTGAGGCAACAGTTTGACACCCTGTTCAGCAAAAAAATCAAGTGTTCTAGCGGCGCTGTGGGCGGGTGCGTTGTCATGGTGCCATTGAAATACCCCGCAGACCAGTCTTTGGACAGCTCTTGCATAACTCTTTGAAGACTACAGGATTTTCCAAGGCTACCATTGTGATGGATCCACTCTGAGAAAAAATAGATGCAACCATTTTCTTTCCCACACTATTGGAACAACAAATTTTCGTTGGAGGCTGCTCACTTTCAAAGCATCAAACTAATGACTGCTGTTTAGTTTCGGGATCATAATGATATAACCATGTTTCGTCTACCTACCTCAAGTAGGGGAAGAATATGTTGAAAAACAGAATAGTTTTTTTTTTAAAAGCTCTGTAGTTTTTCTGTATGCATAAACTTTCAGCGTGACCCTCATACATTTAAGTTCCTGGTTTTTACCAGGTTGCCATGTTTACTCTTACACTTTATTCTGCTTTTGTTCCAAAAACTGCTAATACTACACGTTAATGCATTCTACCTGAATGGGGATAATGAATAATTATAAAAATGCTTTTTATCCTAGTGTCAAGTAGGTTGATTCTGTATTTCACATGCAGTTATACCAGTTTACTGAATATCTTTATCGGATTTCAGAACTGTTGAAGTAAGTTTTGAAAATTTTGGAATTTGCGATAAAATATGAAATAATTAAGGTCTTTCGGTAGCTCTTTTTCATTCAAATTCAAAATTTTATTTCGTGAACCTACTTGCCGTCATTTTTTTGTACTCAAACTAGAATTCCCTTTTGCCAATTTCCAGAAACATCCGATGCTGCCGGCACGACTTGTTCTTTTCTTCGTCGGCTGGCTAATATTTACGACTTCGCTAGAACGTATTAATAGTTGAAACATTTGTCGCGTTGTCTGATATGCGCCGAGAGCACATGCGAATGATTTAATTCCATTCTTTTAATGGCTGTTCTCATTTGTTACTCGGAATTTATTCTTCGCTCTCCTGACAGATACTGTTTTGTTATGGGATTCGCCGTCTTGCATACGGATTTTTTATTACGTATACATATACAAAATTCACATAAAATATGGGTTTGCTCCACATTTATTTGGAATTGCTTAGGATCCATTAACTAGCGCCCATCTGTACATTCAGCCCCCCCCCCCCCCACTGAAATACCTGAAGGCCAAAAAACCCTCCTACTGAAATCATTTCTCGCGTTTTTAGACCATGAAAACATAAAACTAAATTCTCAGATGGATAATATGTGCTTTTTTCAATTTTTGTTACAAAACTTCAGATATTGTGACGTCAATATTGACATTATTTTACTCATTTCGGATGTTTTTTTAACCTTTTAGTAACCAAAATGTCAAAAAAGCGGTTTCGCACAGAAATAGAGCCGTTCTTTTTCTATGATCTGCATAAAAAATATTTTCAATACGTTCAAAATCGGTCGCTTCAAGCAAAATATTGAGGCACCCACATGAGCATATTTTGATCGCTGATAATATCCAAAATTTTGTATCAAATGTTGAAAAAAAGACTCGCACGAGCATAGAACCAACCTTTCTCTATAATTTGCAAAAATCATTCCAATATCTTGAAAAACGAGCGCTGCAAACGAAATATTGGAAACCCATGCAAAACGCCTTTTATTCTAGCATCCTTTTTAAAGCAATCTGAAAATTTCAGCTTCGGACTCATTCTTCCAAGCCATTTGAATTCTTAATCTTGACCATTTATTTGAAGGTTTAACGGGGAATTACCAAGTTGCTGAGAGTCTATCCGTAACAGTAAGTAAATCCCGGCATAAAAATAATGTTTTCAATTCATATGCGGCTGAACTCGTTCACCATTGAAGTAAATATGTTATTTTACCGCAGTCATCAAGCAACTCATATAATGTGCTATTGCAACAGGTGTTAACTTGCTTTCCTTTCGACTGACCGTCATCAGACCATTTCATTGGCCTACTAAAAGAGCAATCTAACAGTCGTGTTTTAAACACAGACACTCTTTTATGTTTATGATCCAAGCAAAATTCAAATTTATACAGAACGTAAACGTAAACGGCTGCCAGAATATGCGACGGCTTTTTGCAAGTTTAAATTGCATCTCGCAGGCACGCCTGCTTATATTTATAATAATAATTTATTGTGATTTATTATGGCACACTTTTCTCTACCTAATTTCCTATCCATCGCCACACGGATAATCGCAACTATATTAATATCGAGCCAAACGATCCGGCATTACGTACGGGGCACTCGAAATAAGATGTTTTTGCTTCGTTTGCTATAAAATTTGACTATTTAACAAATAAAGACACTTCTGTTTACATTTAAATACGATCCATCATCAAACGGCGGTTGCCAAATGTACTGGTGTTAAGTAAACAGATATAATCATCAAGTGTATCCTCTCCACAACGCATCATACCTGTTATAGACATGCATGTTTCGTCTTCAGCCTAGACTCGTCAGTATAGCCTGGCGGTCTAATTGTAGAGAGCAATCGGGTGGTATATACGTAACCCAGTCAAGGGTGTGATAGCAACATCAACTCCATTGACCATTTACGAAGACAAAGGTCCTAACACCTGGACTGCCTCAAACTAATGTCCCTCACGATATTTCTCAACAAGGGTGAACTAATTTACAGCGACATCCCTTGTTCTTCGTAAACACTTTTACGATGTACCTTTATCTCGGTTCATTCACATCAGAAGCTGACATATTAAGTGTATGGTCTCCACTATGCATCAGATCTGCTATAAACAGGCATGTTTCATCTTCAGCCTAAACTTGTCAGTACTGCCAAGCGGTCTAAATGTAGAGAGCAATTGGGTGGTATATACGTAAACCAGTCAAGGGTGTGATAGCAACATTAACTCATCTCCAAGTGGCGTCCTGTATGGGGACGCCCACTGGCAATTTACGAAGTTAAGGTCCTTCACCTGGACTGCCTTGTTGACAGATGTCTAAGGGGCATCTGTTGCCGCTTCAAGGCAGTCCAGGTGTTAGGACCTTTGACTTCGTAAGTTGTCAATGGGCGTCCCCATAGAGGGCGACACTTGGAGATGAGCTGATGTTGCTATCTCACCCTTGACTGGGTATCTGAGATGAAACATCATCCCAGCTCCTGGGGCGAAGACCGGCAAGACGTTCATGCCCGGAAATGTTATTCTCAAATCAGGGTAGTTTTATGAGTATTCTGTGCGTGATATTAGGTAATTTTTTAGAACCTAAACTCAGCACTCCAAGGTTTTTCAAGGTACATCTCAAAAGTATCGAGATATGTTAATTTGACGGGAAGCACTGAGTCGGTTTACGTGACGCAACATTTTTCTACGGCCTGTAAAAGTACGGGTCAGTATCGCGATCAGTTGTCAAGAAACCAACGCGTGGAATGAGTGAATACCGAACGCGGTCACGTTCTCAAAAACGAATAAAACCATTACTCTAAAGCGATCAAATGTTGAGATGTGTTCTCACCATTGTTGCCGACAAGATTTTACTTTGACATATTTTTTTCGGATTCCACTGTAATCCATAAGCTAGACTCAACTAAGAAATGTGAGACTAGCGGGCATCGAACCTACAACCTCCTGCATTCTAGGCAAGACGCTTTGAATTCCATAGCGTATTTTCCGTTCTGCAGAGTGCAGGAGGTTGTGGGTTCAATTCCCATTTTTCTTTGTAATTTTTCTAATTGTTAGTTGAGATTTTACTTACAATGGGCGGGAAATCAATGTAATCGCAAAACTAGAAAAGTCCTTTTTGGATTTTGATGAAATTTTGACAGTAGTTTTCACTGTGACACAGGCGAAATAACTTTGTAGTTTTTTAAAAACGATTCAGTGGCGGCGGAGTAATGTGAAAAAATGACAAAAAACATTCGACCAAGCGAAGCCTGGCCCTCAATCAGCGACGTTCCGACGATTCTTGAACTGGACGATTGCGACGTAGAAGGAAAAGGAGCGACAAATCCAAAGTTTAGTAGTTTCTGAATATCGGTTCATTAGCGCTCAAACTTCCTTTTCAGAGCCCCCTGATTATTTTCTTTAAAAACTTGTGGGGTTGAAAATTGGGATTGGTATGAGGGTTGGTGAGGGAAAAATCTCAAAATATAGGTGACAGTAGAAGACACGTTCTGTCACCTATAAAATTTCGGCTCTGTATGTTTGAAATATGCGAAAGGGAAACATCGAACTGCCAGCAAGGTAGACATAAGGGTAGGATGATATTTTGTGCTAGGGCCTGAGGTGAACACCCTAATAATATAAACCTTCAGATAACGCACCGGACAACGTTGCCGTTTCATCCAGTTCATGCATTCTGGATGCGAACTTACATTTTTCTCAATGTGTACATATTATCGCGAGTGCTTTTATCAGCTCTGATGGCGTGATGTCTGACGGAAAGTATATTCTCTTGAATTAGGAATTGGACTATAGTGTGGGGATGGTGCGAGAGGAGAGTGAGATGTACGCAGTGAGGAATACATGATTCACTGCAACTGCACGCAAAAAACTATCTTATCTTATTTCCTTTAAATTAAAATAGTAATTCGACCGCGCTCCAGAATGTCGAGAGGACTTTTTCTCTTTAAGTTTGTGATCCTCGTACTCTCTGACGCGTTCAAGTATTTTCAACAGTCGTTTTTTTACTTTTAGGCTGCCCTATAGCGTGGCGTGGCTGAGGGCTTAAATATGAAGAAGGTACTCAACAGAGTGAAAGGTATTCCCCTTCTGTTAATCTACTCCGCTTGGGTGAATCCCGGAATGCCCTATAAGGCTCCCCTACTATTATAGCTGGTTAACGTTAGGCAACGCTGTTCTGGATTTCTATTACTCGCGCTTGATTATTGAGGTATTATTCGCACAGGTGCAGGGTCCGCGATACGATTGGCTCGTTTATGGGAATTTATGTCGTATTCCGTGATTTAATAATCATAAAAGCTAGGAATACAAGATCCGCCGGTGCCGACGACGGTGTAAGGTTTGCACACGCCGCAGGCTGTGAGTTTTAAATGTTGGGTTATTATCCAGTTCAAGGGGCTATCCTAGAGTAAAATGACAAAATTCAGGTGCTTTTCGGGAATGTTTTAAAGAAAAAGTACTCAAATAATTGTTGTTAAAATTTGCAGACGTATTTATTATGAAAATACGTATATGCAAGAAATACGATGAACGACTTTTTGAAGAGGCTTGTTTTCCTCTAGTATTTGCTGTACTGCCAACTCTCAGTGTTATTATACAAGAGTCACGCTGAAAGTCTTTAGATATTCCTAATCTATACAAGTTTAAACAAGTTTGAGCACGCAGATATTTTGTCCAAAGTTGTAAGTGCTCACACGCAAAGGCAGCGTTTGAATCGTTCAGTAGTTGCCTTGCCACGGTCTCGAATGCATCAAGTGTTGGCCGAATTTTAACGTGAAAATGGAACCGGGTAGTCGCGATTTTCGAGCCATGATTTTGTATGACTATAAAAAGGGACTAAATAAGCGGAATGTCACGAAAGTTTAGTGAGTAGCTTTGGGGACTCTGCTCCTTCTAGAGCTACAGTTTTTAATTGGTTTGCTGAGTTTAAAATGGGCCGGGTCTCACTCGATGATGAACAGGTCGACCGCCCACTGCTGTTACTCCGGAAATTGTAGAAGCTGTGCAAAATATGGTAAAAAAGATTGAAGCTTCTCTGGGGATTGGATCAGCAGCGGTCCGAACAATCATTCATGATCACCTTTGCCTAAGGAAGCGGTATTCCAGATGAGTGCTACATTTGTTGCAGTGAGCAAAATGCAACAAGAGTTGATTAGGCTAAGTCTATACTTGCAACATTTGATAATGGGCACAGAAAAAACACTTTTAATATCGTAACCCGAGACGAAACATGGTTATATCATTATGATCCCGAAACTAAACAGTAGTTATTAGTTTGATGGTTTGAAAGTGAGCAGCCTCCAACGAAGATTCTTCGTTCCAAGAGTGGAAAGAAAATGGTCGCATCTTTTTTTCTAAAAGTGGATAAATCACAACGGTAGCCTTGGAAAAACAAAGGACAGTTACTTCTGAATGGCCAAATGACCAAATGTGTTCCTGTAGTCTTCCAAGAGTTATGCAAGAGCCGTCCAAAGGCTGGTCTGCGGGGTATTCAATGGCACCATGACAACGCACCCGCCCACAGCGCCGCTAGAACACTCGATTTTTTGCTGAACAGGGTGTCAAACTGTTGCCTTACCCACCTTATTCTCCGGACCTAGCTCCATGCGACTTCTTATTCCCTAAGATCAAAGAAAAGTTGCGAAGACGCCGTTTTTCCACCGATGAAGAGACAATCGCTGCATTTGAAGAGGAAATTAGCAACCTTTCAAAAAAATGTTGATCACAAAAATTTGACAAGTGGATTTACCGAATGCATAAATGTATTGAGGTAGGGAAAGAATATGTTGAAAAAACATAATAAAGTTTTAAAGAAAAAACCTTGTAGTTGTTCTGTATCTAAAAACTTTCAGCGTGACCTTCATATACATATGTCAGTCAGCCTCCTTCGATGTTCCAGACTGTGGAGGTTCCCTGTAAGGTTAGGCACATCCTCCAAACGTACTGCTCGTTTCTGGATTGTCTTTAGAAGCTTCATGGAGTGCTACTATCGACTAGTAAAGAAATGAACACTGTCAAGACACTCAGAACACCATCAATTACCTTGTATGTACATCCTGTCAGCAGCTTTGTTCACGCTGTTACTTTTCAATTTGGCGATCCAAAGCAACAAAAAAGAGTCGGTTGTAAAAGCAGTCAAATAAAAAATTAATGAAAGCGACGATGAAAACAACACACACACATCAGAGACACACGATAGGTCGTAAATCACTGGCGGTTGACAAGCTCAAAGCGCGGCGTCGGTAAATTTTCTAAGCCGCAAAGCCTAAAATTGTGCCACAACAAATTATCCATGGTTCCTGGGCCAGAACAAACACCCTACACACTAGGCACTAGCAGGATAATTTTAATTTAGAAAAAGATATGTCATATGCATAACCCGGACTGGAAAGGATCGAGCGTGTATATATCTGAAAACCTGTTTGTCTTCTAAATACATTCGATGAACAACAAAATTATAAATGAATGGCGACAACGGAATTTGATTTCGTTATGAAGCATCAAGGTGCAGGAAGTCTAATATTGTGACGCTAGTCATAGAAATGAGGATTGATTGATCTTACAAGATAGTTGTAACAAATGAAGGGTGCTTAAAATAGATACCAGTGATGAATAGATGTGGGAGTTTATCTGCTTGTCGAAATTTGTTTTCGAATATTATTAACTAAAATAGACTCACATCAATACTCGAGAACAGATTGACAAACGACAGCTTATTAAAACGCATATTTATTCCATTCCTGTCTTCCATAATTCAACAAATAAAAGTTACAAGACGTTGTACCAGGTACGTTCTGTAGACGCAAAAACATATAGTGCGGTCTTGAAAAAAATGTTGACAATAACAATGATAAATCGTCGGTGCTGCTGGTGAAATCTGCCGACAAAAACAACAAGGATAATATTCTACAAGTCTTATCAAAAAACTGTCAATCCTGCGCGACAAAATATATGTATAAATGGAGCAAAGAATATCAGAAATGGAGTTGCAGTATACTGCAAAGATGACTCCAGCAGGAGTAAACTGAAAAACCTGTTGAATGAACAGATGGGTGATCGATTTGCTGCAAATGAAGCTAAGAAACATGATCCTCGTGTTATAATAAAAGGCGTCAGCCTCTCAAAGGCAAGCTGATTTCGGAAGCCTCCCCGGAGCTGAGGGAGCTGCTTCTGCTGCAGAAATTCATTCTTTTGGGCTGGAAAAAGTGTTTTGTGGAAGACTACTTAAGGGTTGTTCAGTGTTTTCGGTGTTGCGCATTTGGTCACATGGAGAGTCAATGTAAATCAAATAAGGTATGTTGTAACAATTGTTCAGAAGAGCATAGGATGAAAAACTGTAACTCAGAAAATTTAAAATGTATAAACTGTTGTAATAGCAATACGAAATTTAAATCCTCTGTACCTGTGAATCATGCTGCAAATGATTTTATATGTCCGGTATATAGCAGATATATTTCCAGACTAAAAAATAGTATTAAGTTATATTATTAAGATTGGTCATTTAAACGTTCGTTCGTTGTTATGTAATTTTGAGGCATTTAAGAATATGGTTGAGGACGACAGCTTTGATGTGTTAGCAGTAACCGAAACATGGTTAAATAAAGATTTAGACACTTCCATTATTAATTTAGAAGATTACAAGTTTTTTAGAAAGAACAGGCCCACACGAGAAGGTGGATGTGGATATATATCAAATCGCAAATTCATTCCCATGTTATTGACATAATCCCTAACACATTTCCACATTTGGAGCACCTCTGGGTTGAAATTAATCTTAATCACAGTATTGTAGTTATTGGTATCTTATATCGCCCACCCTCACAAAATTTAACTGATAGTATCATTGCTCTTGATGATATTATCCCTATGCTGTTAAGTAAATATGAGAATATAATCATTTTGGGTGACTTAAATGTGAATTTTTTCACGCACAATTCGATATCGGAGTGTTTGGATACTTACGGGTTTAGGCAATTAGTTGATGCTCCCACTAGAGTCACTGATTATACTGCTACCTTATTGGATCCTATTTTCACCAATACTCTATTAACAGTAAATGAGTTTATAACTATTGATGCAAAAGGTATATCCGACCATAAAGCAGTTTGTTGTTGCTTAAATGTACGTTCTGATAAAACAAAGCAAACGTTCGTAACATTTCGAGATTTCTCGCATTTTCATGAGCAAGCTTTTTTGACAGAATTGAGTAGAGTCAGTTTCATAGATATTTGCTTTTTTCATGATATTGATGAAAAGGTGCTAGCATTTAACGAGATGTTAATTGAATTATATAATATTCATGCTCCAATTCGAACGGTCCGTGTAAATAAACCGAAGGCGCCGTGGCTCACGCCGGTCCTTAAACATATTCTGAAAGAAAAGAAGACTGCATATAGCAAGTATAAAATAAGCAATACTCCAGAAAATTTTCGATAAATTCGGAATTTTGCGTTAACATGTATTAGGCAGGAGAAGCTAGCATACCTTGCACACTTAGAAAAACAAAATGACTCAAAAAACTGTGGTCCACCTTAAAAAATATGCAAGTACATGTCTCAAATAAATCCGAAATGCCGAATCATTTAAAAGATCCTATTATTTTCAATGAATACTTTGCATCTGTTTATAGCACCGATGATCCTGATCGTGAAACATTAGACTTTTATGAGTCCAATGCTTTTACTGCAAACAAATTTACTTTTAGGTTGCTTGAGCCTCCTGAGATAAACGAAATAATCAAAGGGTTGAAATCTGAAGCGAAAGGTACTGTTGGTTTGAGTTTGTCTATGTTAAAGTTAACGTTGCCGGTGACATTAATTTACATTACACATATTGTCAACTGTTGTCTGGAAAAGGGGTATTTCCCAGCAGCCTGGAGGAATGCGGTTGTTGTTCCAGTCCCGAAGAAAAGTAATCCTGAGAACTTGAATGATTTCAGGCCGATAAGTTTACTCCCAGTCCTATCAAAAATATTAGAGAAGGCAGTTTACATGCAGCTTATGATATTCATTGAGAATAATAATATCATTCCATCTTGTCAATCTGCTTTCCGAAAGGCATATAGCACAACTACTTCGTTACTTAACATGTGTGATAATATTATTCGAGGTTCAGATAAGAAATTTGGAATAGCTTTGATATCAATTGATTATTCCAAGTCATTTGATTTAATAAATCATAGGTTGATGCTGACAAAATTAAAATATTTTGGTTTAGGCCGCGATGCTTTGAACTTTTTTTGGCATTACCTTACTGATCGGTCGCAGTGTGTATCTATTGATAATAATAGATCAAGCTTTTTAAGCATCTCTTCTGGGGTGCCCCAAGGATCCGTTTTGGGACCACTCCTGTTTTTGCTTTATATTGCTGATCTACCTGGAGTAGTGACGTCCTCTGATTTGCAGTCCTTTGCAGATGACACACAGCTCATGCATTATTTTGATATGAGTGAACTGAATGAGGCTCAAACTAATATTAACTTTGATATACAGAAAATTGTTGAATTTTCGACAAAGCACAATTTAGTTATAAATACTTCTAAGTCCAGTTTAATCTTATTTTGTTCAGACAATTGCAAGTCTCAGTTGGTCATAAAAATTGATTCCGAAAAATTGAATTTCGTAAATGAGGTGAAAATTTTGGGCATCACCATTGATGATAAGCTTAGATTCACCAGTCATGTAAAAAATTTATTGAAGAAGTCATACCTAATGCTGCGTGCACTTTATGCTAACAGATTCATTTTAAATTTCAAATTAAGAAAAAAACTCAGCGAATCCTTGGTGATGTCAGTGTTCAACTATTGTTTTATCTTATTTTATCCTTGTTTAAATTTTGTAAGTAAAAATCGTCTACAAGTTGCACAAAACAATTGTGTGAGATTCATTTTTGGACTAAACAAGTTTAACCATGTTTCGGAAAAATATGCATGGCTTAGCTGGTTAAAAATCCCTAAAATTTTCGAACTTCACTGTTTAGTTCTCATACACAAGATATTGCTTTCTTCAAAACCCGAATATTTAAGAGAAAAATTGTTATTTAGGAGTGATACACATGATAGATGCATCAGATTTGGGAACACACTTACAGTACCTAGACATAGTACTTCATGTTCCGTCGTAGCTTTTCATATATTGCTGCTACATTGTATAATTCGTTAAGTACATCGTACAAAAACCTTAGCTTGGGACGCTTTAGAAAAGCAGTAAGAGTTTTGTTTTGTATAACTAGATTATTATTATTATTATTATTATTATTATTATTATTATTATTATTATTATTATTATTATTATTATTATTATTATTATTATTATTATTGATTTTGGAATTTTAAAACACAAAAACGATCATAGCATCTATAAATTTGTAGTTATTATTATTCTTTTGCTTCAGAGTCATTTTATATTACAATAGATAGGTTTTCATCCCCTATGAGCCGTCAGATGTAATGTCTCCCTTATAGTACTGTATAGTACTGTATTAGCTAGGCTTAGTAGTAGTAGCAATGGGGAGGCAAAGCCTGGCAAGTAGGCCACCTTTGGCCCTTTTTGACGACCCCGAAGACCATCACTAATACTAGGTGAGACACGGTAACTCCCTAGTGTCGAACCTTCCAGGCCTTTTAATAAAGTTCATGATGTCCGACCATTCCGCTGAGTAGCACTCTTCCCTGTCAAACTCCGCTATGCCGAACACCTCAGCCCTGAGGCCGCTATATACGGCACACTCTCCCAGAAACTGTAACGAGGTCTCGTCCTCCCCGCTTTTCTGACAGATTGGGTCATTGACCACACCTATGAGTGACAGGTACCTGTTCAATCTGCAGTGACCTGTGAGGATCCCTACTCATAAGTGGAGTGAATCCCTCCTCCTGTTCAATAGCCATAGCTCCCTACGTTTGTTGGGACCTGCTATGAACCTCTTGGACTGCTTGAAACCATGCTTTCGCAAGTTCGTTCCTCGCCTTCCTTCAGGCTTATAGTGCTTCTACTTCTATTGCTGACAGCACTCATTCTAGCCTTCATAGGCCATGTACTAGTTTGTACAGTTCCTGGCTGATGCTGTACTGAACACTATTGGTTCTAGGCAAGACTCCTCGCATTCATAGAGTCCAGAAGCTTCAGGGATTGCTTCGGAATGCATCACATGCGAGCATTATTATAGAGATCGTCTGCTGTGAGCCTTGAAAAGTACCAGTAGATAATCCGGTAAATACAGTTTTCTGGAGCGGAAGAAAATCTACAATTTCTAACATAATTCGATGATGAGAATGATGATGATTAGAACTCCATAGGTAGTACCATATTCCTGAACTAAAGTAAAAATATTGCCCAAAGTTGTAAGCAAAACATAAACTGCCCTAAATCGATAATGATTATATGCAAAATGAAAATATGTGAAATTGGTTTGAGCTGTGGCTTACTCGAATTACCATTTTAAAATTACGAGCAGTGCAAGCGCAAAAAATTCTTATTTGGATGTCGTCACCCGTTGGCTTTCAGTTAATCGTCGATTTCTCGGTACTGGCGAAAATAGTCGAAAAGGAATGCGCCCGTGGCCGTTTTGTCGAATCATAAAATTTGTTAACTGCCCGAAAGTGTTGATTGACACATGAAGTTTCACAGTTCACGGTCTGCTAGCGGTTTTAGTGTACCGTGCCGCTGCCTTCTAATAATAAGCGTGCTGTGCCCGTACCGACAGCCAGCGCTCTCTACGGTACCAACTGCAATTACTGAGACCAAGTATGTACTTACTGCGCATACTGCTAATCTCATCTGTTTCGCTTCTTGATATGTTTGCCTTCAGTTTCACTTCTTCAGACAACTGGCGAGGTAGGATTGTAATAGCGAAACATCACGAATTCGAGATTTTGTGTTTTTTTACGTTTCATGACTAAAGACCGGAATTTAGCCAATTCTCAGCGGTTATTGCATATTTTACTCCATCTAAAATCTTGTGATATTGCATATTTTCCCTACACTTGCAATACTTTCCTAAACAAAAGAAGACAAATCATTCTACGATCAACATTTTTTCAATGAGGATGCCATACAAATATTTCCTATATCTTGTGAAGATGTGAGAGTGTACGAGGGTCATGCTAATAGTCTTTAGATATTCTTAATCTATGCAAGGTTAAACAAGTTTGAGCACGCAGCTACTTTGTCTTAAGTTGTAAGTGCTTACACGCAAAGGCAGCGTTTGAATCGTTCATTAGTTGCCTTGCCACGGTCTCGAAAATGGAAACGGGTAATCGCGATTTTTGAGCCATGATTTTGAATGACTATAAAAAGAGACTAAAACAAGTGAAATGTCACAAAAGTTTAGTGAGTTGCTTTTGGGACACTGCCCTTTCTGGGGCTACAGTTTTTAATTGGTTTGCTGAACTTAAAAGGGGCCGGGTCTCACTCGATGATGAAACATGGTTATATCCTTATGATAAGACTAAATTCATTAATGCACTTTATAAAACAGAAAACGGAAAATTGAAATTTTTCCAGAAAGAGAATTCGAAACCATAATATCTACCTGTCTCGATATTCCCAAAATCCTAAAAACGTCCTGAGGTATGGTCAATGTCTATGAAACGTTATATCTAAGAAATATCACTAGATCTTCCTTCCTACAAAATGGTGATTTTTTTCAAAATGACCCTGTATTAAAACCCCCCGCTCAAAATTTAAGAAGTTAATGACTCAAAACACAATGAAAATACCTTTCGAAATCTGATCTGTTTTTTAAAATCTGTTCAGTATTTTAGCAATTACAAAGTATCAAACTTGGCTGACAAATTTGCCTGTAACGATAATGATGTTGCAGCAGTGTATTTTTCAAGCTACTGCTACTGAATTACTCAAGAAGTACGAACTCAACCTGCCTGATGTCATTTTCCCTCACAGCACCTGCCATAACAAAATAACATCGATAGCTGCAAAACTACAACGAGCAATATGTACGGACACGTAAATCGTACGAAGTTGATGAAAGTGTTATATTTAGCACCGGTTTAAAAAGCTAATTTATATTTTTTGTTAGTACACTTTCCACGACGCAAACATCGCAAAAATAATTGGTCAGTGGCATATAGGTATGTGCCCGACACGACAGCTTATTAAACTGATTTGTACGGCGAAATGGAGGCGATAACTCAACGAAAACATTTTCAGTTCAATTACGTGGCCGGCATCCATGACTTACCCCGATAACTGCTTGGCAAACGTACCGAAACGTCGCCGACGTCCCAACGTGCGTCCGCCCGCCCGTCCAAATTCAATTTCAGGGTTGCCGCACTCGATTACGAAAATTCTACATGGACGGTGAACAAATTCCACGACTTTCTACGCTACTGTCACATTTAATAATATACAACTGTCATTAGGCATAGAACAATGAAAGCCAATCCTATGACATTTCTGATGACAGGAATGACAATGGACCCGTTAGTGTGACGTCACACGTAAAAGCTGGCAACAGGAGACACTCTTATAGAAAAACCAGAGCTTAAATAGCTGTTGAATTGTCGACCTTATGCATAAGATGATTACGGTCCACAAAATGACTGAAGTTAAAAACATTCAAATTTTATTTTCTCCTTGAGTTTAGAGGCATATTTAAGTGTGTCAGGAAATATAATTATATTAGGCAACTATTGTGGATTTTCAGACAGCCCGACGCAGCCGGGGGCTCCCCCACCAGGCGCCCATCACCAATACGGCGAAGTCAACCAACTGGGCGGCGTTTTCGTGAACGGGCGGCCTCTCCCGAACGCGGTACGTCTGCGCATCGTGGAGCTGTCCCAGGTGGGCATCAGGCCGTGCGACATCTCCAGGCAGCTGCGGGTCTCCCACGGATGTGTCAGCAAAATACTAGCCAGGTACCATGAGACGGGATCCATACTGCCGGGCGCAATCGGGGGATCCAAACCAAGAGTCACCACGCCAAAGGTTGGTGGGTTCACTCATTTATTTCTTAGGCATTCATGTTATATTCTAGATTTCTCGCGGAGCCCGAATTTTCTCTCGACAGGGGTGGTCATTCCAATAAGACAACAACGCAAAATCCCCCCATTTATTTCAGTATCTAAGAATAAATTATAAGGAAACTCATAGTCCATCTATAGATTTGTTGGAAGCTCGATCAGATTTTGTCCTTGAAACATAAATTCAACGTACTGGATCACAATTACTGGCGGATTTTACATCACTCAACATTAAACTTGTAAACAACAACTAGATTCAAATGTCACACAAAATTTGTTGCAAAAATTGCATCGCCTACTAGATAGGCTCTGCGGAAGGAGGACGGTCCTCCTATTATTGTATTGTAACGTTCTTAAAACACTAATTCATATGCATGACTGGTTCTAGACTGTTTGACATCTGAATGACTATACCGTGTGGTCTATTTAACTTGAGACAGCCGTATAGCAAGAAAACGGCGAGTTTTTCGATAAAAACGTTCAGCTGAAAGTTCTTGGGTGCAATGGAGGAGAGTTAGTGATGACTTTTATTTCCGACCTTGAAAGCATTTTCAAGGGTTTTTCAAGGTCAACCATGTGGTCCCGCTATGTGGTCTGCTAGGTCACCAGACTTAACCCCTCTCAATTTCTTTTCATGGGGCCATCTAAAAGAAGTTGTTTATTCAAAAAACTTCCACTACACTGGAAAATATGATGTAACGCTTGAGAAATGCTTGTAGAGCAATCAATATAGAAACTGTCCTTGGGTGTCATGCAAATTTTATAAAACGGATTGACAAGTGTATTGAAGTTGGCGGGCATCATTTTGAACATTTGTCATAATAAATTTAAAGGTTTTCCATATGGTAATACGTTATTTATGCTTTTTGAGAGGAAAAACATTTCTGATGAACCATGTAATTACTGTACAATTTATAAAAAGTATAATCATTGTATTTTTTTATCTAGATACTTAAGTTACAATCAATTTCAATTTTTTTTTACTAAAAGGTATTTTTTTCTCGTAGGGTAAGATTCGGGAATAGAAAAGATTTGTTCCCATTAAAAAACATGGTTGACCTTGAAAAAAACTGAAAACGCTTTCAAGGTCAAGGGTCATCATTAACTCTCCTCCATTGCACCTAAGAACTTTCATCCGATCATTTTCATCGAAAAACTCGCCGTTTTTGTGGCTGTGTCGAGTTAACTGGACCACCCGGTATACAAAAATGCCTACCCCGAATCTGCCAATTTCGGAAGATCTCGGCGTTCGAGATATCTTTTTTGACAACTGCTCACATGTTCTAGATGATTTACATATAGAGTGTTATTTTCCCGCTGATTTCGTTGCAATAATCATGTTCAGGTTTTTCACCAGCATACTGAATTCAAATGTTTCTTGCAGGTCGTGGCGTACATAAAAGAACTGAAACAAAAAGACCCGGGCATATTCGCCTGGGAAATTCGCGACCGACTGTTATCCGACGGCGTCTGTGATAAGTACAATGTTCCGTCAGTCAGTTCGATCAGCCGAATACTGAGGAACAAGATCGGATCGTCGATTGGGCATCATCAGTCACCTCATCCGCTCTACAACGCCATCTATCCTGCCTATTCTTACGCACAACAAAAGATACCTCACAGTCCTCACACGGTAAGATGATTTTCTATAAAAAATCCTATTGACGCTTTTTCCACAGATATTGTGTGTGTAATGGTGACGTCACAAAGAAAATATGACAACACCGCGCACTGTCCTGAAGAAATTGTTGATTTTTGGTCCTTCTATTTTGAACCTGAAGTACTTCAGACATACGAGACTTTTGGTGCCATTTATTTAATATTTTGAAATGGTCCATTGTCATCTTTGGACTGCGGAACCGATACCTATATTCACATTTTAAGAAACGCATCTTCAGAGTATGCAATAGACTTTCCACCCTGAGCGATGCGTTTCTAAAAGCACGAGTGAACACTGCAAGTTGCTGGAGCACATAGTTTTTCTACGGCATCGATTCTTTATTGACACTCGTAGCTAGGGCCGTGCAAACCGGGCGCAAGCTGCATGCAGCGCAAAATCGTGCAGGCTGAAAGAGCGGGAAATGCCTTCGTAGGGAGGCTTTTTTTGCTCTTCAGGTTATTCGCTCGGATGAATGTTCAAATGGGCGCAAATTATAGAATAAGATGAGATTAGATAAGAAGATAATACCACAATCTTGAATTGAGCATATCATCAATCTTGCCGCAAGTAGTTCAACTTCATTATAAGATTTTGTTCTCCTTGGAGAAAGACTTTAAGAGTACAAATCCGATAACTTTCATGAGCTGTTATCAAAGCTACTGTTGGTTCCTTAACCTTAAAAGGAAGAACCAAAAGAGTGTCAAAACTGCAGCAATGTGACTTCTTCCGTATCTTCGTGTGTGTCATATAGTATTTTTCCTAATCCAACTTTGAAAGGTATTGTCTAGATGAACAGAATATGAAAAAATGTACCTGTACTTGAGACAGAAGATATACGTCCAGCATAGGTAATAGAGCTTATTCTCAAACATATCACATCAACACCTGTACACTTGTACTAGATCGTCACAACAGTTACAACCCCAACTTTTAACTGCTCATTGATCCTGACAGGAGGTTGATAAAAATAAAAACCAATGGAAAACAATGGGCGCTGGAACAGACACATGTGTATCTCTGAAATGCCGTTGACGAGGATGGCGATGCGAAATAAATGAATTAATTGGAGAGAATCCCAAGATGTTCGTATTCTTGTGAACGGACCTCCGCTGGAAAATATGATAACCTTACTAAAACATATGTAATACTTGTTAAAAAAGCATCGGAAGCTGCGAAGACATTTTTTTTCTTCAGAGTACCTATATTTCTTTAGAACGAGTATTGAATCCGAAAATGTACTTTTCTTGCTTAAAATTAATAATAATTTTCTTATCATAGAGTGAGATCACATATTCTTGTGATGAGTATTTCTCAATTTAAGAATATCGCAATTCTTGAATGGAGAATTTTTGTTTATTGACGTCACGTTTTTTCTGTTTTCAGTCAGCGTCAGATCGACAATGTTGGCCGAGCGGCCACTCAGTCCAGGATATCCTGGGCGTAGGCATGGGAGTGGCATTCCGACCACCACCTCCAACCGTGCCTGGCCAGACCGCCCCTCCCGATCAAAACTACAACAACTACTACATGTACTTACAGTCCAGCAATATGCACATGAGTGGGCACCACCTCACTGGGGCGCACATCTGATATCAACATCACTCCCGTCTAAAGAGGACATTCAGGATATTGTGACAGATACTCCTACATGCGTCAAACGTGGACATTTTGTTCTGTGGTATGGACCTTTCAATAAACCAGTTAATTTAGGTGTGGCCGGCAGCGCATGAATTTTCATGTGATTTATCCGCATCATGGAAGTGAAAACGTGTATTTGCTGTACACGACACAGTAGATACTGAAGAAGAAGATCGAATGCTGCCAGCAAACTAGGTGACACTGAGACAGAGAGAGAAACGTTGAAATTACGTGAATTTGAAATTTTGAATATTTTTGGTAGTAGTATGTTGAGGTCTTGGGGGTTATTATCCCATAACCCCCGCGTATTCACGCCCTTATCCCGGAATACGTGGACAATTTCTCAAATTTATATATAATAAATTAAAAGTAAAAATCCTTTTCAAGGACAAGCTATTATTTAAATGCCCTAAAAAGAATAAAATAAACTTTTCCTTTAAAACTTTTACTATCAACCTATAACGTCATTACACAATTTATATAATATGAAAGCTTGTCGCGAGATTTAAGTACTCGTATTTACTTAGTTTGAAAATTTTAAAAATTAAAATCCATCAGATCAAGTTATTTAGTTTACTTGTTTATCGACACAGGTAAATCTTGCGACAAACTTCTACATCATATAGATTGTGTAATGAAGTTATAAGTTGATTGTGAGTTTATTTTATTTTTTATTTTAGTTATCGCTAGACAGGTCTGCAAAAACACCAAAATTTCAGACGGACTGAAGCAACGGAATTTATTGTTTGAAACTTGTAGACAAGGTGGATTTATGAAAAGTTTGATTTCGGACTTATTGTCTATAAAATTTTGAGTATCACGACGTTTCGATTGATGTGCTATCTTCAATCGTCTTCAGGTGAACTGGCGAACACGTTCCTTTCATGCCTATTTATACCCCGTCCGGTGACGTGTCGTTGTGCGCGGTCTGTTCTGATTGGCTCCCGATGCGCGGTATTCCTTCGATACCAATGCGCATTGGTATCGAAGGAAATTCAAGGAGGCGGCATTCATCACCAACAACAGCAAAGTGTACAGCAAACCCAGCGTAGACATTAAACCAATCTGGCAGCCACTCATAAAGAAAATCAATAGACTACGACTGGACCAGACAACAAACAATGACCGACAAACAGCCACGTCAGCAGACCGGAATACCGCGCATCGGGAGCCAATCAGAACAGACCGCGCACAACGACACGTCACCGGACGGGGTATAAATAGGCATGAAAGGAACGTGTTCGTCAGTTCACCTGAAGACGATTGAAGATAGCACATCAATCGAAACGTCGTGATACTCAAAATTTTATAGACAATGGAAGTCCGAAATCAAACTTTTCAACGGAATTTATAATTTCCCTCTTTTTTTGTTCTCATTCGTATTCTCAGTCCTTTCATTTGATACCCATGTTGTAGGAAAGCATTAAAACTTGGTTCGCCATCTTTAAAAGTTTGCCATATTGAATTTATAGTGAGGTCACTTTATTTTTTGAGTTATTATCAGCAAGCCCTTTCATTTGGTACCCATATTGTAAGAGTACATTAAAAATAACTAGTCCGCCATCTTGGGTGTTCCGCCATGTTCGATTTAGAATGACGTCACACAGCTAACCATGCATTGTCATCCAAACTAAACACTATACTTAATTTCAATTCAATAAGTTGAAAAGATCTGCTTCAAAATTGAGTTGCAAGATTCCACCGAACAAATATACTAGTTACATACTCACATTGCAAGTTAAATAAAAGCTTGTCAAAATGAAAAGTAATACACTTTGATTGGATCTAACAAAGAAACATACAGCGATTTCTTGTCTAAATGTGGAGCTTCATGAGCATATAAATTATGTGTCCAAAATGTACAAAATGTATTTAAAAAATACCACGACGTGCTTTTAACGTGCCTTACGTATAGAAACGACTTTTGGTGCTATGAAGTATATTAAGGATATATGAATTGTTTATGTAAGGCAGATACTTAAAGTTTATTATTTCTCTATTTATCATATTTCTCTATATAGTGTAATATAATTACACCACAATACTATACAGGGTATTCATAAAAAAGGTTTTTTGAATTGTGTGTATAGACTATAGAGATAATTTCCGTAATAGTCCTGTAGTTGTTTTGACATAATCCATTGCAAGAAAACAATGACTTTTATCATTAAATTTTGTCCATGCCGTACCATTCATTTATAAAGTCAGAATCCCATATTTTAAACCATTCCACATGTCGTGGGATTCCGCCTTTAGATAGTTTGATATGAGAACCGTAAACTAGTATTAAAATTGTTCTTCTGCTTCAAGTTCCGCCTTCTTATAGAAGTTAGGTTATCATCACAATTAATTTTATTTTTGATGCTGCGGCCCTGAACAACTCAACATAATTATATCTGTACCATTGTCTTGAACTGCATGTTACTTGGTCTCTAAATATAGTTCAAAAAACACTATGCCATGTCTAGCCTGCAAACTGCTGCTGTTACTTCTAACAGAAATTATTCTGTTGTATATAGTGTAAATAATTGAAACTGTGTCTACTGGACTACTGTACATCATTTAATTGCATTACTTTTTGTCATACTTGAATTTTATTACAGGATAAATCTTTTATGTATTTATGAAAAAGGATATATTTTAGTACAAATGATAGTCTGTATTAAACAAACAATGGGTGTAAGCATACCCACAGCTAATATTTATTATTATGAGGTAATATTTTTGAAATGGCAAAAGAGATTCAATACAGAGTATAAAATGGTGATTCTATTGTATTAGTTTTTTTAAGTATTTATTATTATTATTATCATAGAAATAAATGTATGATACATTTTGGTAGCGCATGTTTCACCCAGTCATTCAACGATTAAGACATCCAAAAAAATTCCCGGAGGGTATTAATGAGTTCTTGTATAGTAACAATTTCTCATGTAAACAAACCATTATAGACAAAATATAGACATTTTTTAGGGCGTATCCAGGGGGCAAGAGGAGCAGCTGCCCCTCCCCCACTTTCTCAATCTATCATAATCACATAAGACAATGCAATAGATTATCAATTTGGAAAACATATAAAAACGGTGTTTATCTTTCATTATTGTAAAAAGCTATCTAGTGCCCCCCTTCTATCTTGATCTGGATACGCCCTTGACATGTTTAATGCTCTAATAGAAATAATTAGATACAGTACAAATTGTAACTAGGAATTTTTTTTTGAATTCATTCTTAAACGACTGGGTTAAGATCTTAATGTGTGTATTATATTAATATTATTATATCTACTGTGTTCCTATAAGGCTATAAATGTGTAATTTTCTATGGATGGATGTTAGCCCGTACTTTACTTAAATATAAATCACACAGATACAAATTGGAGGTTTCATTCCAAATAAATCGGTATATTACGAAATTTTCAATAAAATTTTCAAGTTTTCGGTTGAAACAGTGCACTTTTTGAACAAAAAAATAAAAAACAAAAATTTTAAACAAAACGTCAATTATCCCGATTATTCTGCGAACCTTGCGAACACCATTATTATTTTCACAAATAAATGAAGGTACTAGAAAGACGTATCTTATAATAAATCAAAATGTTGTCGAACACAAAACTTCAGAGCTGCCTGGCGACAGTGTCGCCAATAAATAAAATTAAATTCTCTACGTTTTCACGGCCAGTTACTATTACGATTTGTGAAATGAATTAAAAGTGTTGTCAGATTTTCAACAGTATAATTGGTATCGAACCTTTTTAAGCATACAGGTAGTCTGCTCATTGTCATCATTATGCTTCTTGTTTAGGTAGGTAGATTTTATTTTATAATCAGTGTTTTAAATTTTTCTATAATAATTAATAAACAGCTTTGATTTTGTTCGATTAAGATTCAATTCAAAATACTGTTATATGGGTTTTTCACTAAAATTTTATATTTAGAAAATTTGAGTTGTAAGGATATCAAAATCATATAAAACCAGCTAAAAATACTCAGGCACTAAAACCACGGTTGACCAGTCTAATACCTATTAGCTGAAAGGCCTTTGACCTTGAACACCATTGTCCAGATTTTTACAGTCGGATCTCGGACCATCATCAATATTTTATCGGCGGCGTTTCGCCTCTTGCCACTTCAGAAGCTCCGCAATACCCGCTACCCGCCCACTTCCTTTTGTCCGTCACGTGTTGGATTTTTTCCTCCTAATTAGGCACGTCCTCAGACGAATCTTAGGGCACATCTTTACCCTGCTCATTCAAATCAAGGAACATCAAGCGATTGGCCTTATATACTTCGAACAAATCCACCTTTGATGTTCGATAAGCGTATATATACCTATTAAATTATCCTGTTACACAAAGTTTCATACCTATCTGAAATTGGCTGAAATCTAACCAAATTTTGAAGCTTACTAAACAAACAAGCTTTCATTTGGCTTATTTCCATTGTCTATTATATTTCTGATGAAAATGAATTCATTATATACCCATTAAGTGTTGAGCATGCTCAATGTATTATCAGTTCCGATTATTTTACTTGTCAGAAACTTTTATAGTACCTATACATAACATATATGTAAACCTACCAGTATTTCTCCTGGGGCCAAAAGATCGGTGCGATTTAATTGGCAATTCCCCGCCGGTTCAAGCTCCTTCCAGTTGAAACATAAACAATAAATCTTGCCCGATTATCGCTTCATTTGCACTGAATTCAATTACAGCACGAATACTCAGTCCGTTCCAGAAAGAAAGTAAATAAGGGGAAAACAAAACGACATGGTGTGCACAGCACACACTACAAATGGGCGTGACGCGTCATACATCACTTGTTTGACGGACGGCCTACCGAGTTTCCTGTGACAAAATTAAAAAATGCCTACCGTCTGGCGGTCTCTTTGTACCCTGAAACATCCGAGAGGAATCTGCTATTTGTTCCTTCATTAGTAACATGTTGTCTGTAATTGATACCGTTTTACACATAAGACGCACAGTCGTCTGAAGCACAGATAATTCTTATTATAATTAATTGATTACCTTTTTACTTCCCACGATAAGAGGAGGGGGGCTATTGTATATGTACGAAAAATATTTTCATTGGATTTCAGAACTGTTAATCCATTTCAAGTAAATTTTGGATTTTTTTAAATTTTTTTTATCAGAAAATCTAAGGTCTTCCAGTAGTGAGTATTAAAATTCCAAAGATCAACTGTAAAAAATGGCAGACCGACGCAAAAGAGTGATATGGTTCTGGAAATATCGGAATTCTTCGCTATTACAATACTTGGCATCAGTTTATTGAAGATATTTACCGATTATTAGACTTGTTGATTGATAACCAAGAGCGTATCTAGAATTCTAGACCTTAGTCTGAGGGAGGGGGGGGGGGGAAGGTAACAGGGCATGAATTTCTTTTATTATTTCACCACGTTTGTAATACCTTCGTCAATGTACCTAGTTGAGTCATTAGAAAAAGGGATATATTAATAGTTGAATTATAATGAAGAAAGAGAAGCTATAACAGCAAGTGGAACAGTGGAATTTTTGAGCTCTGAGCCCATCACAATAGAGGCATCGTGATGTTTTTTCAAATGAAATCAAGCAGATAAATAATATGTGCTCATTTGAAAAACGGTAAAGAAACATTTTCGTCCGTCCTTTATCTCTGATACGTACAAATGCCCGCTTGCCTTGCCGAATATGGGGGGGGGGGTGTTATTACCCCCATTCCCCCCCCTTGTATACGCCTCTGTCGATAACTCCACCACCTGTGCACTAATTTTCAAAATCTAAAAAGCTTCTTCGTTCCTGTTAGTGTCCAAATTTCATCGAAACCCATTTATGGTCGATAGAAAGATCGACGAAAATTAGTGACTTTTGTAATGTTTGTTATGAATCATCAAAAAAAAACAGATGATTACAATACTTTTTCGGGGCCAATGCAAGTGCCCGTTTTCGCAAATCAATTTGCTTTTACATAAACTAGAACCCCATTACCAGACACACACATAAGGACTACGATCTTGGATTAGGCTAAGTGTTGGAGGGCGGCACTGCATTCCTAAACCAGCGGTGATTTGATCAAAGCTGGATGACTTTCGGGGCATATATGTATCTATATATAGTGAGAATCTTCGGTCGAAGCTTATGGTGTTATTGGCCTTTCCCACCCTGACTTGTTGAGTCAATGCAATAGCTGATCGATGAATAATCCTGTTCAGTATTGTTTAATTGCTAATCTGTAGCTCTATGATTATCTTTATCGGGTTCTAAGGGGTCTTCAACCATCATAACCCCACCCCAGATACCTCATCGAAACAATTTAGATAGTATAGAATATTAGATAACTAGCCCATCTCTAGTTACGAGTCCTTAACTTGCATTAACGCAGTACCCTCTATCAGACCCTTACAATGTGTCATCCACAGAATATATACAAGGACAGAGGGATGGGTATACTAGTTTCGCGGGCCCTCCATATTCGAAAGCAACAGCCGATTATCCAGTTAAACACTTTTAAGTTAATTTAATATAAGCCTACATTCCTGTATTGGCAGCAGTGACTCAAGAGCCATCTGTTGGAGAAATAGACGTCCTGATATGTGTATGCATCCTTGAACCTTCTTCGATTAGGCATGTTTTGTGGCTGACAACGAATTGTCAAATTACTGACGGTCTCGACCTTTGACGTTGTAGTTGACGTGTTGACATATCTGGAGTAGCTAGGTTATAATTTTAAAGTTTTGAAGATATGTGTGGAAAATGGCAAAGTTTAATGTTAATTTGATAGAACTAGATGTTGATAAGTTATTTGAAGAACGCAGCATAGATGATATTATCGAACTTGAAAGGAAGTTGGACTTAGAAATAGAGAAAAAGAGAAATGCACTTAGATCCACAGTGGGGTAAGTTTTTGCTTCATACTACCTTTTGTCTTTTCAATTCATATTATATATTGTAGAGATCGTTATAAAGATGTTTTGGCCGCGTCTGATGCAATCAAGTCTATGAAGACAATATCACAGGACATTGTTGACCATATTGACAAGATAACAAGCACCTGTGAGAATTTACTTATTACACCATCCAATGTCGATTTGAAGCCAAGTTTCTCAGTAGAAAAGTGAGTAGGATAGTTTGTTATGTAATGATGCTTATATGGTTCTATTTTCAGAGACAAACTGGATGAAAGAATATTTGTAGTTCAGGTTCGATTAGCAATCTTCCTAAATGAACAGATTTGGCTAGCTTTGGATCAAGAAAATAATTTAGATGCAGCCCAGTATTACTTACTTGCCCAATATATACATACAGGTTTGTTATCATCATCAAAATTAACTTTGATGTTATGTTTGTATGTTATTATAACAAATAGTACTACTATAATGTATATTTTGCAGGTTTGGGATTATCCAAAAAGGAATTTCTAGATAGAATTCCATACTTAGAGCACATTAAAAACCAAAAAGTTTTACTAAGGCAAAGGATATTCCAGAAAATTACTGAAAAGCTAGAATCAGTAGAAACAACAGCAGAGGTAATGATCTTATATCTGAAAAAAACCAAATGTAAGATGAAACATCCTTAGAATACAAGAGATGAGTGGAAGAGCACTGTATAGTGAACTCTCCCTTGTGGGTTTCAGGCAGTTTCTTTTTATTATTATTCTATACAATGCTTTTGATTTCTTAATTGTTAGTTAGTTAGTAAATAGTTAGTTTTGATCAAACCCCCAAAGCTCCCGTCTGGCCTATGTCTCTGCTACTGTGGACTTTTGAAATAAGATTTCACCACATTTCAAGCAGTGACTTTTAAAATGTAACAGAAGCAGAGTGAATTTTGAATATAATATAGGCAATGTGATTATATTTCATTCATATTTCAATGAGTTGGTTAAAAGGCAGAACATAAGTTGTTGAAAGTTATTGGTTGAATTCTGTTTATTGCTTCACAAATATTCTGTACATTAAAAGTAAATGGTGTATTGTTCTCATTGATACTGCTATATAGTTGTATTCAAGGATATTTGTTATCATATTCAAATCAATTTATTTTTTATGTAAGTGGTGTTGAATGTGTTTTTAGATTTCCATGATCTTGTCTAGTGTAGTGTCTTAAACATATAGGATTTGTATTACAGAATTTTATCGGATTACACTGCAATCCGTAAGTGGACAACTAATGATATTTAGAAAAATTTAGAAAGAAAAATTTGTCGCCAGTGGGGATCGAACCCACAACCTCCTGCATTCTAGGCAGGCGCCTTTACCGTTAGACCATGACGAACTGGTCAGGTAGAACGGCAAAATGCGCTATGGAAGGTACATCCCCCCTGTGCAATTCTTCTTCCTAATTTTCTAACCTATACAGCTCGATCTTTGATTAGACATCTAGTGCCAGAGGCCGATACTATCTTCGGTCGATAACTAGCAGAGTCCATCAAGTTGATTTGAGCCAAGTGCGGAAATCTGCCGCCTTCAGAAAATACTATTACAGAATTTTATCGGATTACACTGCAATCCGTGTGCAATGATTTCCGCACTTGGCTCAAATCAACTTGATGGACTCTGCTAGTTATCGACCGAAGATAGTATCGGCCTCTGGCACTAGATGTCTAATCAAAGATCGAGCTGTATAGGTTAGAAAATTAGGAAGAAGAATTGCACAGGGGGGGAGGTACCTTCCATAGCGCATTTTGCCGTTCTACCTGACCAGTTCGTCATGGTCTAACGGTAAAGGCGCCTGCCTAGAATGCAGGAGGTTGAGGGTTCGATCCCCACTGGCGACAAATTTTTCTTTCTAAAAAAAAAAAAAATTTCTAAATATCATTATATAGGATTTGATAGTTTTTATTACCCTTAACAAGAAATGACTATAAACTAAATTTCATCATTTTATCCAAAAAAGTTATACTATTTATAATGATGCTTCAAGTTATACATACATGCTATATATTCTTTCTGGCATGTTCTATTATTCACATGATCTTTGAACCTTCTTTTTTGTCCAAAGAAGAGCATGATTCATGCTGTATTACTTTCTATGGAGATAAAGTGCAGTATGAATTTGTAGTTCATATGTTCATTAGACTTTATGTTGGTTATCTTCTCCTCAGTAGTGATGCTCTAGCATATTGTCAGTACAGCATTATGGTGGCACGAACATAATCAAAGTATTTCTGTTTGCTAAAATCTGCCTGAATCAAATAACTATGTCAGATATTCCAATCAACATGGTTAATGGTTTCATATTTACACTGATGTGTTATTTATTGCAGGATACTAGCAAAAATTTGAATGCTCTACTACTCCTGAAAAATGAAACTTGTGATAAACTTTTGAGTATTTTCATAGAACACCGTAAAACAGCATTAAGTACTGTTATAAACACATCATATTCCAGTGTTCGAGTTCAGATTTGTTCCATGGTTAAATGCCTGATCACTACAATTCATCTTTTGCATCACTGTTTCATATGTAAGTAGTAAATAATATTAATATTACTTTTATCTCATCAAATTTTGATTCAAGGCTATGGTGGAAAAGACAAGGGACTGATTTGGCAACAACTTGAGGAGATTGTTTCAGAGTCTTCACCAAAAACCTTGTCAAAGCTGCAGTTGCCATTATCTTCTTTATTATTGTACATACCAGAGATTATCAGGCAGTTTAGGTTTGTTTACCTATACATTCTTTAGTATGTTTGTGATTGTGAAACTAATGTAACAATTTCTTCAGGCCAAAATGTAATTTTTCAACTGATGTTGTGAATTCATTGAAAGAAGCAAAATCTGTGGTGGAATGTTGGCTACAGTCTACTCTAATCACAGTTGAAGAAGGGTTGAAAAAATCATTGCAGCTTATTACTAATATAAAGGGATTGCATTTGACGCGAGAGGAATCACTAAAGATAGGTAAATTGATATTTTTGGGTAGGGTTGACAGTAAAAGTTCAACTATACAAACTGACAGATGGACAGCAAGATTGTTTAGTTCTGTATTCAAAAATGGCATTCAAAGATATATATTTATTATAAATGGGTGTTCCATTTCAGAGATACATACCAGATGTATTTTTTAAATGATACACCACATTATATTACATATTTAGCAATGCCTTTTCAAAAGAAAATCTCACTTTCCATATTGTGCTCCATTTTACAGTTTGCTTGATTTTTGAGTTTTGCCATTAGAAATTTCCATCATCTTTATCAAAGATGTTTCGATTAAAATATTTCTAAAGTAATACATGATTGATTGTATGCTCTCCACTATGTTCAGACCTGCTATAGACATGCATGTTTTCTCTTTAGCCTAGACTCGTTAGTATAGCCTGTTGGTATATTGATAACCCAGTCAAGGGTGTGATAGCAACATCAACTTATCTTCAAGTGTCGCCCCCTATGGGGACTCCCATTGGCAACTTACAGTCCAGATGTTAGGACCTTTGACTTCGTAAGTTGCCAGTGAACTTCCCCATAGAAGGCGATACTTGAAGATGAGTTAATAAATGATTTACTATTTTTGCTGGTGAATAATTTCATGATGAATTTTCTGTTTGCCAGACTGGTGGGCATCTTTTTGGGAACACTATAGTAGCTAAAAATATGAAAAATACAAAACATTCACAAACTAAAAATACGGTTTCAAGAGAGATATTATTTGATTTCTTGTATTTGTTTGGTATGTAAACAAAAACGACATTAACATTAACTCAAATACTGTCTGCAGGACAACAGTGTTTTATTTTAAAATTGGAAATTCTCTGGACTATCTCCAGTCAGAAAGACATTTCTCTTTCCAAATTTTCTGTCATACCCTTATTCATAGCAGATCAAATAATCAGAAATTTAATGTATTTTCAGACTTGCCAGAAAATTGGGAAGAAATCTGTAAAGAATCGCATCTTCCAGACGACTTCGACGTTTGGTCGTATTTCTTTCAAAACTTTATCACTCAGCGATGTAGGGAACTGATAACCAAAAAAGTATCAGATAATACAGAGGAAATACAAAAGTGTATTTCTAATACCTTGAATGAGGCACTGAAATCGGGAAGGCCAGAAGTGGATCTGCGATGGTATACCTGGGTGGAAGAACCAGGTGACATTAGTAGAAGTGAAAATTGTCATAGAGGTAAATATGTTTGATATTGTTTTCGAATGCTGTTCACAGTCTTCGCCAGTTGCAGTACTTTTAGTACACCTCAATATATAAACATTTTCGTCTAGATCGTTTGGGAACGGCGTTGGGGCGAAATGCTAGAAACACGGGTTCAAGTCCCGTCCGCAAAAGTTTTTCTGGAATTTTCTTTCTGCAACAGTGTCTTTAATCTCTATTTTCTGCTGAATTATTGCTTTGTTTATACCGATTTTTGTTGTGGTTTTTCAGGTTTATCAATGAAAACAAGAGGATATTCTCAGAATGTCATTGGACTATGTAAAAAAGTAGATGATAAATATTTAGCTCTATTGGAAGATGCTTCGCAGTATTTATACGGCAAAGAATACAATGCCAGTATGAATTTTTTAGTCGACGATTACAAATTCAAGAGGAAATTTGTAGACAGGAATGACATAGAAAATCACCTTAGAAATGAATGTACTACAACATCAACAAGGTAATCAAAATTATCTTGAGTCCTATAATATCTGACGAGTATTTCCATGTGATTGTTTTTAAAAATTTTGAAATCCTGTACCACTACTGGTGCAAGGATTTACATCAACCACCAACCCCCGAGACGCTTTAATAAATTCCCATTCAGCTCTTTGATAAGAGCAAGTGGTTGATTGCACCCCCTTGAAGTTTTATACAAAACAAACTGAGCAATGGTTTAGAGTGACATTTGTTATAATCATTTTTGTTTTCAGTATATCGGACTATATTTTGAACCTCCTCCCACGTTCAACTACAGATAGCAATTTGGTAACAAAGTCCGTAGTGGGTGCTAGGTTTCTAGAAGCGATTTCGTTCTTATGTCCACATTTCCAACGATGCTGTTCATTAGATAACGTTGGCGATAAATGGCCCAAGGTGTGTGATAGATTTAGTCAAGCTAGTAACAGTTTGTGGCAAAACTGGCTGGAGAACGAGGTCAGGCAGACGGAGATAACGTGTGAGAAGCTACAAGACATTTCTCAGAGGAAAATGATTAGCATATACACGGTATGTATCTTTCTGCTAAGCCTAGTAAAAGGAAAAACATTTTATTCACAAAAAATACCTCCTCCACAGTCATTTCATTTTTGCATTCGAGGATATCATTCTTGTTTATTTAATTTTTAAAGTCTTCTTCGGCCACTGTAAAACAGGAACCTCGTAATTTATCCTTTATCCGTAGAAATGAAAATTCATTTGATGCTAGGTTTGGACTATACGGCGTATGACTCATTATTTCTATGTTTTGATCTGGTTCACGTTTTGTTACATGTTTATGGGCAGCGCCACTTTGCGCGAAACTTAGTGATAAATGTTGCAAAAAATAATCAATTTTTGAATCATTATCTACTTTTGTAGAGGACAAATGATGGGTGATATTGATGAATAATTTCCTTATTTTAGAGATGGGACGAAATCGAAATCCAAGAACAAACCGATGACGAGAAAGTGTTTAAATCACAAATACGAGTGCCACTCAAACCTAGTCTTACCTTTAGTGACATTCTGGATCAGTTGAATGAGAATTTGAGCAAAGTGCTACCTCACACGTTACCCAAGCAGATCTATTTGCAATTCATCGAAAGGAACGTTGCGGTGATACTTCGTCATTACGAAATATACGCCGAAAAAGAAGACTTGAATCAGAAACAGGCGTTACAGTTTTTGTTTGACGTGAAATTCCTGACGACCTTCTGTGTTCCCAGAGAAAACAGTCGACTAGTAGCCCAGTCGCAGGATATCTGTGATAAATTTAGGCGTAAGGTCGACCCTTTTGATTTAGATGTGTTCTATCCCTACCTCCAGAGCAATGTGAAAAGGGCTGTGGGACAGTCACAGGTAAATTGATTTTGATGATGTGTGGGTATTTATTTTAATGATGATTTGCTAACCTTAAACAGGTAAAAGCTTATCAAAAGTTTGATTTCGGACTTCCATCGTCTATAAAATTTTGAGTATCACGAAGTTTCGATTGATGTGCTATCTTAAATCGTCTTCAGGTGAACTGGCGAACACGTTCCTTTCACGCCTATTTATACCCCGTCCGGTGACGTGTCGTTGTGCGCGGTCTGTTCTGATTGGTTCCCGATGCGCGGTATTCCGGTCTGCTGACGTGGCTGTTTGTCGGTCATTGTTTGTTGTCTGGTACAGTCGTAGTCTATTGATCTTCTTTATGAGTGGCTGCCAGATTGGTTTAATGTCTACGCTGGGTTTGCTGTACACTTTGCTGTTGTTGGTGATGAATGCCGCCTCCTAGCGAGCAGAGACAGGAAAATCTGGAATAGCTGACCACGCATGGACGGAGCACCATAAAATAGCTTGGGACGACGCTAAGGTTATTGCCAAGGAACCGCATTGGTATCAAGGAGGCGGCATTCATCACCATCAACAGCAAAGTGTACAGCAAACCCAGCGCAGACATTAAACCAATCTGGCAGCCACTCATAAAGAAGAAGATCAATAGACTACGACTGGACCAGACAACAAACAATGACCGACAAACAGCCACGTCAGCCGACGTAAGCTTAAATTTTACTGAATACACAATTTTATTGCTCCGCAATAGGAAAGCTTCCCTCGACTATACTTTCCTGATAATAATTTATTCATTTTCAAGATCATTCTGGGCTGCCTTTTACCTTCACCCCATCATTTGGCCAGCCTGGGGATATCCGAGAAGAATAAAGAACAGGAACAGAACCCATCACTGTTAGCTCTATCAACACCGTCTAGCACTGCTTGGTTCTCGTTGCTGCCAATGTCTGTTCCAACTCCAAAGTCTGCTGCTGGTCAGCTGACGTCAAAGAAAAATGCTAAGGTAAAGCTATTTATGGATATTGTAGATGCTCTTATTTGGTAGAACTCTTCCGTCATCCGAATAAAAAATTGTGCATTGGAACACAACGTTGTAAACGTTGCAAATAAAACTCGCAGCGCTTTTGGAGCGTAAAAAGCTTTCTGCTTTTGCGTGAGGATATCTATAAAAAAAACTTGCGCAACACGCACTACAAAGAGATATTAAAGAAGTAAATTGATCGGATAACAATCCAGAAAAATAAAGTGTAACAGGCAACTGAGTACTAGTCATGTAGATTGTAGATGCTCTTACTTGGTGAAACTCTTCCATCATGTAGATGAAAAGTTGTGTAATTATCACACAGTTTCACAAATAAAACTTTCTTCCTTTTAGTGACGCGTTTTGATGATTTTAATTTTCAATCGGAAACGCGTCACTAAAAGACTTTTATTTGTGAAACTGTGTAATAATTACACAACTTTTTATCTAACTGAGTACTAGAACCACAAAATGACAGGACAGGTGAAAATCATTTTGGCAGTTGGAGGCATGCTGTATTTTTTCCAGTTAAAACGTAGTTGTTTGATAGGTTGTTCATTTTGTTCTAGCATTTTTCGATATGAAACCTTAGCAGTAAGTGTAGATTGTGATGTGTTGCCTTAGTTTTATCTCAAACTAACTTATGCTTTTCAAGCTTAACGAATCTGAATCGAAGAATTAGCTTTGCTTATGCTTGGCAGCAAGACAAGAAAGACGTGTCTGCAGCAGACTTTTAAGTAAAATTGTGTTTCAGTTAGCGAATTAGGAGCAACTCTTAAACTGCTGTATCTGTTTTTTCAGGAAACAAAGGTGAAACCTGTTCCAAAATCCGCAAAGTCCCAGGATCCCACGAGTGTCATGAAACAAAGCGCTGCTTCCCTGTTCAGCGGTCTGACTACAGATTGGTTTTCATAACAGTATGAATGTCTTATGATATGTAAATATTGTTTTACTGTTGTACCCTCAAAGCGTTTGTATGATGTTATTGGATTTTTGTATTTATTAATTAGAGCATATGGTTATTTATATACATAAAAATAAATATCACATTATACAAGTTAATCGCATATTGCATTTAATGCTCAACTAAATCAGGATTGGCCTATCTTGAAAGGAGGAAAAGGGGAGGAGGATGAGAAAGAAAAGAATGAATTTTCACATTATAATAATTTAATATCACAGACTTAGTCACAAATACTAAAAATATAACTTTACGACGTACTACTATGAACGAAATATTGACTAATAAGCTTACAACTACGAGTTATTGCATGTCATAAAAATAGCTCAATAATACGAAAATGTATCACTAACACTATTCTTAAATAAATGAGTAGTTTAGATGAATACTTATGGAAACGTGATACAAAATGATGTCTAAGAAATTAATAATCGAGAGAAGATCTATTTTAAATACTGTATATCTTGTCATTTGTTCGAAATGTCTAGTATTAATCTCAAATGTGATGCTTCCCCTGAACTTAATACGTATTGTAATCCATTCGATAAAGATTTTTCCTTTGTCAAGATAAAATCTAGTGTCGTTATAAATAACGACATCATCGTGATTTTTATTTATTAGGCTTTATGTTCGTAGCTTCCGAAGGATTATAATCGATCAATCACAAAAAATATACATAACACTGATAATGTTTTATGCTGAACATTTTTGTCGATAAATATCTTCCTTTTATCATACATCGCAACGTAAAATTAACCACACAGAAAAAAATTGTTCAATTTCAATTAACTTTCAAGTCTTTTTACCAATTTTAATAATTTCTTGACATGTTGCATATGCGTGCATCTTCATCATGTTCATCATATTGATGAATGAACCAATATCCACTGATATGTTGACATACAGGGTAGCACAAAAAATTGCATTCCACACTCAACTTCTGAAAGTCCTGTGGAAAAATGTAATAATTGTATGACGTTGCTCTGTGCTACATTTTCAAGCCGTATCTTTTCTGAATAAGTTGCTTTTTGATTCATACCGATATCTTCAAACGCAAGTTCGAAGGAAATAATTCAATAATCGTTTGTCAGCAACCAAAAATTGCAGCATATGCAGCAAATTAAAGATTTTTTAATTCCTGTACTACTATTGTCTCTGGTGGGTTGGTGTTTGTTCTTTAATGTGATTTGAAACCGTTCCGCAAAAGACTATATTTATCCATATCCATTTACACTATTCGTGTAAGCGATATCAGGACTTGGTGCTATGGAAGCTTACAATTCTTAGTTACATCGTAACAGAAGGACAAAGTAACCTTTACAATTCGGTATGAATCAAAAAATAATGATTATTCGAAAAATACGGCGCTCAAAAATGTTGTACAGAGAAACATCCCCCAATTATTAAAAATTTTTCGAGGACATTCGGGGCCACAAATTATTTTTTTTATGTCTGGTTGCTGACAAACGATTATTGCATTATTTCATTCAAACATGCGTTTTATCTTCAAGAAAACAGATATCGGTATGAATCGAAAAGCAAATTATTCAGAAAAGATACGGCTTGTAAATGTCGTACAAACAAACTTCATACTATTATTACATTGTTCCACAAGACTTTCACAAGTAGAGCGTAAAATGCATCTTTTGTACTACACTGTATGTCAACATATCGATGTATACTGTTCGTAATATCGATATCAGGACATGATGAAGATGAAAGCATATGCACATTGTCAATAAATTATCAAAATTGGTAAAAATACTTAAAAGCGATTTTTTTCCGTCCGGTTAACTTTGCAGTCCAGTGTACTTTGCTAACAGTTACTCCAAATAGTCTGCGACAACCTGTGAATTTAGAGAGAAATTTGATTATAGGTATAGCGAGTAATTGAATCCAGTAGCAACAATATTATTTGCTCTTTTCTGGCAGTCCTCAAACTTTCTATCAATATACCTTCAATCAACATCCCTCTGACTATTCAATTAAAGACAACCGAAAGCCAAAACAGTGGCAATCTCGCGAGCATTTATTAACTTCCACATAGTACTTCACTTGTAGTTTATTGCCATTCACACGAATCGGTCGAGTCTCGATACGATTTCAAACCTCTGATCACAAAAACCAGTCCCGTAGTCACATTATCATCCGGTGCCGCCAAATGTCCTCAATCGCACCCAAAATAAATAAAAATAAATAATCTCCATTGAAAAATGTTCCACGTTTCCCCATCAACCTCTGAAGCCTAGAAAATCCGTCACTCTGTCGTCCCAGCTGTACAACCACCTGAACAGCGGTGTGCGCTGCGTCTGCGAGCTCGCTTTCGGCATGTACTCCTCGCCCCTGATGCAGAAGTAGCTCTTGATCGGACCTCTGCACATCGGACATCTGTCCAGCTTGTCGAAGCAACTGGCGCAGATGCAGGTATGTCTGCAAATGTCGATTTTGTTAGTAGTATAATTAAGTAATGACACTGATTAACATATACCTCGCATTTTGAAATCCGAAAAAAATGGCTCAATGGGATTCGAACCTCACACCTTCCGATTGCCGATCGGACGCTCTGACCAGCTGAGCTAACTGGGAACCTGCCCACTCGTTGCAGAGCGCGGACGATGTTAAGCGGAATCCCCCCAAAGCCATTCTTCCGAATTTCAATTGGTCGGAGCGTCAGACCGGCAATCGGAAGGTGTGCGGTTCCAATCCCGCACTATTCTATTTTTTCAAAATGCGACTTGTGTATCAGCTTCTACCTTGCGGAAAAAGCAAGCAAGTCATTGTAATATGCTTCAATATCTTTTGTTCATTAGAATATAGATATATTATTATACCTAGAGAGGTAGAAGATGAAATGGGGGTTCCTCAAGGAACTGTTTTGGGACCGCTATTATTTATAATTTATCTGAACGGCGATATCCATATATATTAGATATATTAGACGTCAGGATCACAAAAGGTTAGTCTTTATTACGATGATACTATGATTTGTATTCTGGATGAATCTTTGTTATTAGCAGTTGACAAAATTAATTATGGTCAATTGGCTCAAATCTTTCCTCGTCTTGAGAACGCCGTGAAATAGATTGTTTTGGGTCTCCGAAGATTCGGAATAATTCACCAAACATTAGATGGCTTTAGGAAGATGCGGTGTCCCTATTGAAACAGCCCTAACCTATAAGGTAAACAAGAGTATTTGAAGGTAATTACCTGCAAGGCAGGAGGGCCCTAGACAGCGGAAAGTATTGACAGACAACGCAAAGCTGTTCACCAGATGTATTCCAAAGGGTAGAATCTTCATTCGTTCGACATACCAGCGTTGGTTCTACGGAATTTGGGCCACCTTCCACCGGTTCAGCCACTGCTAACGGAATCTGACCCTCTTCGTAGCCTCCCGGGTTTCCAGTCGCCAGGTATAGTTGCTGAAATGATATCAGTCATCCTGATTTGATTATAGTAACAAATTTATATTGCAGGACATCATATTGCAGTTACTTAGAAATTTATGAAGTTTCGTATATCGTGTATGGCTTGTAAAACAATTAACATACCTTCAGACACGACAACTGTCCATTTGCTTGTTTTAGGTACTGAGCCAAAATACTGGTTGGTAGAGTGCACACTTTATCCTTAATGTGAACGACGTTTATCAATGCTACCTGAAAAGACGAATAATAATGGTAATAACTAATGATCAGCCAACTCAAAGGAACATTATCTGCAGAGTTTTAGTTACACAGCTCGATGCGTTTGTAAAATATGGGTATAACAACAGTCAGACAGACAAATAATCATAATCTCCTCATCGCTTTTTGCGTAAGCGAAGAATTCAAGTAAAGGAACCTTCCTTTCATGGCAGCAATCCATCACAACAGACCTTGCTCTCGACCAACTAGAAACCCACATCAAAACTGCTGGTGCCTTTTTCCTTCTAAGGCTTCACAAAGAAAAGCCCATGCAAGGAATCTTCTATAATCATCTAGCAGAGCATGGCTTGTCTAAGGAGTTAACCTTTTCTTTCCTAAAGACTAATGGGTTGAAGTCAGGTTAAGGGCTTCATAATGGCTTGCCAGGATGGTGTCTTTAACACCTTGGTATCCAATTTCAGAATAATTGGTGCAGTTTAGCTTTGTAACTACTCATACTCTTGCTTATGCGTTCTAAGGAAAAATGTCTTTAATTTGAGTCCTTTTTTGATAAACATTTCTGAGCTATGATTCAAATTTTTTTTGAAATGATTTATCGCAGCTCATAACCTGGGAACTTGTCCAGTTCAATACTGCAGTAATTTATAGAACAGTATTGACCTAAATGGTGCCCTAAATAACTTTAATAAATGTAGTATTCTTCACATTGGATTAAATGTTATCATTTTTGCTATGTTCTTTCTCGAGGTTATTGACATCAGAATAAATGCAAAATATTACATATTTTATCATGTATTATGTGTGTCCAAACATAAACAGCTCTATCTTCACAATATTTATACACTTATCATCAACAGGAAACGTTCAATAATAAAATTTCCGTAAACTTTTGTGTACGCACGACGAATCGTATTGACTGTCCAAGGGATTCCAGATAAAATGGTTGTTTTGAGATGGATTACAATTTCTGAGAGGTGACTTACATGACATTAGGACTAACATTCGCATATCTCTTCAACTCAAAAATGCAGCAATCCATTATTAAATTAGATAGTTTTGGATACATACCGTTTCTTCCGGATGGATGTCATCGTCGATATCATTCCTAAACAAAAGAATGACCAACGGGTAACATAGTCTAGGAGGCGTTCCAAGTTCTAAGGCTTCGTCCAGTTTCAGGGTCACTGTTTCATCTGAATGAGCTTTCTTCCTTAAAATTTGAAAAAAAATGAGTAACAGCTTAAACGCGTTAATTATGTACAAATAGGATTAATACAATGTTCAATTTCCTAAAATTTACGATCGTCTACCGGAGGTGTATAGAAAAGGGGAGGGGGTAACAGGGGTAATTACCCCCCCCCCCCAAGATTTTTGACCAAAAGTTTGATTTATTGTTTTTTCCAAGGAATTAATGCTTTATATCAGAATATGAGTTACGTAATCTTTCTAAAAGCGTATTGTGTTAATTCGGTCTCTATGTATTTCTATTGAAGCATATTTTGTGCACTGATTGGCCTTTTCTTCGTAATCCTAAACAACCCTGATTTTCTAAATGAATATTACGAGTCTGGTATCACTGAAATCAAAATGAAATTTCACGAACCTTGCGTTAGCTCTAAATAAATTGCATGTTTTAATGTCCGTCCAAGAGAGAGTTAATACAATGCAAATTATACGAGAGTTGTTCGGCACCATAAGAAACAGGCCGTTTCAAGGCCCAGTACACAATAGGCCATGCGCCACGTAGGCCATCATTGCTCGTCTGCTTGAAAGGTGTTTACACAATGGCGCATGACTAATTGCTGCCTGCTGAAGTACTCAAGATGAACGTATGCGAACTGAACAATGGCCGACTGTGTGAACACCACGGCCAGGCTACGCCACGATATAAATCTATACTCAACTTTTAATATACTTTTGGAATAGTAATGGAGATAATTCCAGCGCCACCTTTATTTATTATCAGAATATACACAATAACACTATTGAATTAAATGTAATTCCTCATACATGTCAAATCGCTCAATAGAAATAAAATATGTATACTTACTGCAAATGAAGTCCTGCATATTGGTAGTATCCCTTTAAGAATTCGCCACTGAGACAAGCTTCTCTGAGATCGGACCAAGGTCTCCATAAAAAAATGTGAAGTTCTCTTATATTCACACCCCAGTAAGCATAGACACAGTATTTCACTTGGCTGGACAGACTACACTGGAGATCTGAAAACCAAATGATCACTGTTAATGGTTGTTCGAGTCATTCTTTTGGAGAACCTCAGAGTTGTGAAATGAGCTGCCGGTGTGTTTGATCCCAGATCGTTACAATTTACAACATGATAAGATCGATACGAATAGACATTTTTTCTTTCGCAGCGTTTCTGGAGCGCGCGATAGGCTTCCAGAATTTGCAAGAGGTTATCTAAAAAACTTGATTATGAGTGTAGTGCAAGGAGTTAACCGTGCACTTTATTGCCCAGCCCAGCCGACCAAATTATGCAAAATAAAATAAGACGTAGCAACAAATTCCAAAAGTTGGTGTTTTGCTAAAATTAGAAAAGCATAATTTGTATGCAAATTTTTCTATATTTAGAAAGGTCTACTGCATGTTTCTGGTCAACTTGTTTACAGTAAAGAGTAAAGTCGAGTCGGGTGACGTTGTACTTCCCCCGCATTATATCAGTTTAGAAATCAGGATCTGAATCAGACTTTGAAACTGAATTTAAATGAATACTGAAGATATTACTTATGTAACTTCAAAAAAATTTGAAATGTTTAAATTTTTTTTTCAAGTGGATCAGCAGTACGTGCACAACAATGAACATACTTAACGTCATGTTTTTCAAATTTGGGTCATCAGTCCTAAAATCGTATCAAAATATTTATTGAAGCAATACCACTACACATGGAATACAGAGTCGATCTACTTGACGTCATTAGAACGCTAAACGATACTAGTAATTATTATCCCTATCCAACTAAAATGTAGTATTGCTTTCCTCTCGCAGCGTTTGTGAGAGGATATCTATAAAAAAGTCATAATAATAATAATAATATATCAAAACCAGGTGCTTTCGTGAAACAATTATTGTGGATTGTAATGACAGACAAAATTTGATGCAAAAATATTATTTACTATTAGATTGAGGTTGCTAGATGGCCAGGATATCCAGGAATATCCCGGATTTTATCGTTTTGTTCCATGTCCAGGAATTACATGTTAATGTTGTTAATGTCAACGAACCTCGATATCAAGCCACCAGCAAAACATATTTCCATTCGGATTCTGTAAACATAGTTTTTTTTAAATATGGTCCCACGATATGAAACGCGATGGTTTTCCGTGAGGCTGTTAATTTTCTTTATTAACACTTAAATGAAAATGAGTCTCGTCTGTCAACAATGAAAAAATATTTGCTTTCAATCATTTTATTGGTATATTTTAACCTGTGAACAACTTAGATCTTATCTGAATGCAGAATTCTATGTAATAATCTTCTTTAGGAAATCTGTATTCACCTCTGAACTTTCATTTGACATAACCTGTATTATCGAAGTCCCTAACCCACCTCATTATTATTTGGCGGGTTGGAATTCTGCCGCGTCTTGGAACATCAAACTCGCGACGAAAACAGCCTTTAAACTTGCACAACTGATTGACTTACTATAAACCATTTAACAACATGAATCCCTTAATTAATCGGAAACTTATCCATGGTTAATTGAATGGCATTAATTTACGGACATGAAAGTGACACCAGAACTATCACCAGCGAAAAATTGTATCTGCCACGGCCTACTTGAAATAGATTATACCTGTTGCAGAACCCTCTAGATATGCCTATCAGAAATAGAACAGTCCTCGTTTTGAGCGATTGACGTAAAGTGTTCGAGATGAAGTCACAATTTAGAACAGTTTTGGGGAGTGATAAGTGATGGAAGTGCATTACCCCTAATTATAGCAGCCCATTTCATTAGATGACTGACGTAAGTTTTCGGTGATATACGTGACATCACCTCAATTTAATAACATTAGGTTAAATACAATTTAATTGGCTTTATCGGAGAATCCAAGAAGCGTCGAAAAGCTTTAACGAGACTCATTTAACTGTAAGCGAAAATTAATCACGATGATTGAGTGAATAATTAGGACGTTCTGGTTTTTTATCGGTAAGTGACAAATTGCGATTTCACTACTGCTAACAAAATTTGATTATTGCAATTATCACAATAAGGTGGTAGCTTGACTTACACGGCTTTAGAGCAACTTTATTCACATAACACACAAATACATTTTGTTTTATGAGGAATAGACGAAATCGGAATTATTAACCAAATAGCTTATAGTAATGTCTATGATCCAAAAATAGTAGATAATTCAATAAATAAAATACAAAAAGCTATTTGGAGTATATATCCACACATACTACAGTACAACACCACAGGAAATAAAACGAAACACAGCAATTACATATTTTGAAAGCATTTGCAATAAGACAAACAAACAGTAAACTCGTTTAGGATAATCAAAAAAAAGATAACTGATAGATCAGCACACAACTTAGGAGCATATTTAGTTAATGCAAAAGATAGAGAACCAGATATGTGTGAGTCAGATGAATTAGATATAAAACAAAAGGCGTCATAAAAAAACACATTTTGTTCCTGAATGATGGAAGAGTTTTAACAAGTAATAAGCATTGAAAATCAACAAAAGTTTGTATTTATGAGAATCTTTGGTTAACTGAAACCGATGGGAACAAGGATGTACAAGAATATAAAGAGTCTACGTGTACTGAAACGAAAAAATATCATGGATGTCACAACGTTGAATCGTCGACATTAATTAAAAGGTGATTCCAAACGGAACTACTGACACTGGCAAAGGTTACTAGATAGTACGTGACTGACTTGCAAATATTACCATTTATTCTTGTGTGGTGTGACAAGAGGTATTGAACCGGGTTTTTTTGGAGGTGGTTCAGCACTCTGAAATTTGAATAACTAATAGAACAGTTTCCGTTTAGTGGTTCAGAGTGTTGAAGTTATTAAATTAGGATGGACGTTGACGCTGACATAA
This sequence comes from Bruchidius siliquastri, assembly GCA_949316355.1. Taxonomy (NCBI): domain Eukaryota; kingdom Metazoa; phylum Arthropoda; class Insecta; order Coleoptera; family Chrysomelidae; genus Bruchidius; species Bruchidius siliquastri. The sequence continues at coordinate 26,423,461 of OX438536.1, forward strand.
TGTTATCAATTTAGAAATAAAAATTTTGATTGGATTTTGGAACTGTTTATAGTTGAGATTGAATTTTGAAAGTATGGAAAAGTGAATCTTTTAATATATAATCGTCAATAAATTAGCGCATATGAAACAAAACGTGAAATACAGAGTCAACTTACTTGACGTTACCTTTTTGGGAGACTAGCAGTTTTTTTATTATTCGATAATCCTATTCAGTTAAAATGCAAATTAACCCCCATAAGAAAAATGCAAAATATGTCCCTTCAAGTTTATAGTTCACTACTGTGTCACTACTATCACTGACTCAAATAAACCTTAAAGTAAGCAAAATAAATGATTCCGCCTTGTTGGTTTTCAAATTCTCTATAGTTCAACCAAAAGCACGAGTCTTTGAATCACCAAGGAAAACAACATTTATTTACCCTCCCGTCCTGAAAAATATTTCTGTCAATCATATGATTATGTAGTTTCTATAAGCGGCTGTTTCTCTTTACCTAAACCAAACTTATCTAGTAGGCGAAGCGCCTATCTAGTAGGCGATGCAATAAATTTTCTTTGGCATTCCAACCTAGCTTTTACGAGATCAGTGACGGTTGTCAAATATACCTGATTGTGAGTTCCATAAGTTTAAAGCAATTCTTTCACCAATAAGTGATGGAAATGAACAAGGAACATTATTGGTTAAAAGAGGGTCAACGAGAACGTGAAATTTGGACCCTTGAATTAGCAGACAAAAAGATAAAAAAAGTTTCCCTACTGCAGGATATAAAAAACTGGTACGTAATAATTAACTTCGCTGAATACTAGAATTTTTTACCCAAAATTAAAAAGTCGGTAAAGATAAGCTCTTCATTGAAAATATCTGTCACTCTCCAATGAAGCCAAACAGTTGTCATTTTGGCAACTTTTTGAGCTAAATGGCAGCTTGTACGAATTTTGGGTACAATTCCACTCCTATATCAGTGTTTTGACATTCAAGAATCGAGGAAGACACCGCGTTTCAAATTAAACTCCAGGAAATACAAGATCTACAACGTAATGAATAATGTAAATGAACAAAGCAATAGATACATTTCAGAAAAATGCGAAGGTCGATGTCGTATAGAATGGAAAGTTTTTGATTTTGAAGTGTCAGCACGTGTCAGTCGGTGATTGGGAAAAATATACAAGATGAATTAATCAGTTTATTGGATCTTTCATAGTCTAAAACAAAAATAAAGATTCGTTTATCTCCAACTGATAGGAAAAGTGGCGCTGCTCATTCTATTCAACTTGGATTGCCTTGTAGCGGTGACAGATATACGTTACGACATCTTTCAACAAGTTTGAACTGATTTACAGCGACATCCCTTGTACTTCGTGAACACTTTGTACGATGTACCTTTACCTCGACATCATTCACGTCAGAATGTATAGTGGAGAGCATACACTTAAAATTATACATAGATTGTTAACATATCTCGAACACTTGTTTACACTGTATTCTCTGAATTAGTAGTGTCTATTATAGTTTTTTAATTGCTTGTATACGAGGTTACATATTTAGGAAATGTTTAATGGTCTTTGAGAATAACTAAAATCTGTTAAATGCACATCACAAATTTCACAGAATATCATGTTTATTATTTATATTGGGCTCAATCTGTATAATGGAGTATTTTAAAAAATGACGCTGTACCTCCCAAAGAATTGTGTTAATTTAGAAATAAATATTTTGCTCGAATGTGGGATCGGTTGATCTATGAGAAATCAATTTAAAACGTATAAGAAAACTTTAGTCTTTCATAATTTGCAAAATCTATTTAACCCCATTAAAAAAAGGCTATATAGTACTTTTGTGATAATTTATTTATGATCCCTGTTCAGTTAGTCAACAATAATCTGTATTAGTAGTTGCTACATCAGATGCGGAGCAAATTCAACCTCTTCATCTATGCTAGAAAAGAACTGACTATTAACCGGGGTGGAAAGTTTATAGACTTAATAATGTCTGATTTAGGTAAGTATAATTAAATCTTGAATCTTACGTTAGTTTAATCATGGCTATTAAATTAACAATTATATTCTAATATCCTTATTCGTTTGTATGATTTGCATAAATGAATAAAGCAATATTGTAATCATTATTGTCTCGGCCGGTGATTTTCTCACATCAGGAATTCGCATACATAGAGAGACAATCAGAAATGTTATCTCAAGATACTGAGATTCTATATCCGTTGATATCCGGCAAAGTTACTGTATTTTTCTGCACCTGTTAGTTGTCTGATAAAATACTGAAATTGAACGAGCGTCGTTGTAAAGTCCTTCCTCAAGAAAATAAAATCACATTTTGGATTGCAGAAAAGGTTACTCGACTGGTCAATGATATCCAACTGAGTCACATCAAGGTGACTCGAATATTAACCAGTTTTTTATCTTTACATTATTTATAAATAAGAATCCACACCATATTTAAATAATTCAAGAAAACAACGAGCTTGAGAGAATATGGTAATATAATTCCATTGATTGTAATCGGATTTCTTTCCGATTAAGCAAATTATTCCATATGTTTTTATAGATAGCCTCACACAAAGTCCATAAGCGCTGTGAGAGGATAACTGTACCTTGAAACGTTGTGACTTGTAAGTAACGGAGAACAAAGAAAATATCAGACTCTTTCTCCCCCACCCTCCTTAAAGTTTTAGAAAAAGGTCTGTGAAACGCCTCGGAACGACAATTTTTAATTATATTTTCATTTTTTGGCGATAACCGGCGCCATTAAATCGATTTATTATAAATACGAAAGTTATACGTCCTTCACATATTAGTAATATAGATCCAAAACTTCGGTTTTAATATTTTTTTTTGAGTACAGGTGTGGGACGTAAAAACTCCATCCATATTCCCGGCCTTCTTGAAAACTAAAAACCTACTAGAAATCATCCCTGTGCCCCTCGTCCTCCTCATGCTCGTTTTTGTCCGTCCTGAACGTTGACCTCTTGACCATATTTTATTGAGTGAAAAAATATAACTGTTGAATAGCTCCAATAACCACACAATGCTTTTATGTGATCAATGAAACACAATACATTCATTTATAATGATACTAAATTTATAACACAATACAACAATCAATAAATGTAATTGCTGGTTATTCCAAAACCTCAGGACGAATTAACTGTTGGATATTGAATACAATGTATCATATTTATGTCTAACAATTTAAGTACCACTAAAGCTGAAGAAATTCCATTTATAAGACGGTATCTGTATCGTATGAAGATAATTAAATTATTTGTATAATTTTTACTTTCCACGACGGAGGTATTAAAATCGCAAAAAATTTAAAATCAGAATTTTTTCTAGGCGTTTCACGGCATATATACATCTCGAGAAACCGGATGTCACTCATTTCCGTCGATCTGTCTGTCTGTCTGTCTGTCTGTACTCTGCCCGCTAATCCTTGACCCTACCTAAACATCAAAAGGTACTATTTAAATTTTGAAGGAAGTTTGACACAAGGTTATGATCTTCCTCCTATAGACCAACAAACTGTTGGTGTTGGAGATGCCCAATCATCTTGCATAGAGCTTCTGTCCAATGGATGTGTCTGACCTTACTACTGCTACAAATTATGTATAAGGCAATCAGAAATATATAGAACAGGGCTATCGCGAAACTTTCCAAAAAATATGAAATGCTAATTTTATGGTTTTCCGGGAAAATAATTGAAATTAAGTCGGAAAAAAGCATTTAAATTAGTACATCAATATATTGTAAGAGAGGATGTCATTACAGAACCTAGCAGTGAGTAATGGCATTTACTATCTATGTGAAAAAAATATAGAACCAAGAGTATGTGTTTGAATAGCACAGTCGAATAAATTACACACAGGAATATATAGTATACTGATTTCAAATCAATTTAAAGCATATCTCCTAATATATGGCAGCTCATTGAATCTGTCATTCATATTTGTAGAAAATATAATCTAACAAAATTTAATTCTTGACTTTGTGTCTACTGCATATAGATTCAAGGTGTAAACAAAGCACATGATTGGTTGTTACAGGGCTGTACAAATCTTTGAATTAATGTATGAATAATATTTAAAAATGACATGTTAAAATACAGATGCTCTAATTTATTGTAGCTGAGAATTGGACTGGATGTAGAAATAGCTTAATCAAACCATAGTGTATATTATCTAATATGCACATACTTCATACAAGGCATATCATTTAAGGTGCCAATATTTTTATTTGATTTATGGAAATGAGATTCAGATAAGAAATTTTGTGCGTTTAACACTAAGCATTTACAGTCTGCAAGTGGAATTATAATTTCCTAAAATCCATGTATAATAACCATCCTTATTGTTATCACAATATATATGGTAAGTATATCAATTATTGTTTGCATGTAAGATATTCCAAATAGAAAGAATATAAAAATAAAACTACTCTGAGCCATCCCCAGAGATAACTTAACTTAAAAAAAACTAATTTATTCACAACTAGAATGCCTGCATATTATTTATTTTGTAGTTTTGCCCATAACTTACATAGTAATATAAACCATTCTAAACAAAATGCGGCCAACAAGCATTATGCAACATGCTGTAATAGTGAAAGTAGAATTTATCCTTTTTAAACTTAATCTACAATTGCAAGAATCTTAATATCAATCAGTTTCTGGATTTTTATTTCTGCTGTCCTTGATATCAGAATACCATTTTACTGTGAATATATTATTTGAGCAATTTTGTAACTCTTGAATACATGAAACATTTCATAACACAGAAAAAAAGGCAAATATTACATGCAGCCTCAGGGCAAATACATAATTGGTAGCTATATTGCTCTCTTACAAAATTTAACCTTGACTTCATTTTGAGCATCTGGTATAATAATGACTTCTTCACAGAACAAACATAATGGTAATTATAGAAAAAAGACAACCATAAATCTGCAAAATTTTAGGTTGACACAAAATAAACTTTCTAGGACTGGCACTACTGAGTACTCACTACAAGATGCATAACCCTGTGATGAAATGAAGTTACAGTTATGGAAATTAACTTTGAAATTCCAAGGTTGTTAGCAATCAATGGAAACTACTGACTTACCAGAGTAGGATGATTTGGAAGTTTCCAGTAACTTGAAGGTAAAAGGTATGTGAACCTTCATCATGTTCATCTGAGGGATCCTTGGTGGAACCTGATGAATGTTTGTGGGAAAGACAAAATCGTCACCATGAACTCTCAGAACCATCATGTTCCTTAAATAAAACGGAACAATGAGCAAAACTAGACAACCTACAAAGGATGTCATTCAAGTAGACAAGAAGGTAAACATACCTTGTGATGTATAAAACCATTGCAAAAAAACAAAGTAAAACTGCCAGCACAGAAAAAATGTTCGATAATTCAGCGGCGGCTAGTAAGGTCGTCATTATTTTGGTAATCATCTCACGATTTACACTTTACAACAACACGCGACACATCTTCACTCGCACCGCTTCTTTTATAAACTGGAAAATTGCTCAAAAGAAAACAAATAAAAACCACCGTTTGTCACGTTTTGTAACCTTCAAATTTGACAATTATTAGGTCATGGCAGACAGGATAGACGAGACAAGTGACAGGGCAAATTCGGATAGCTGGTGTCGCAACGTTGTCACATGTAAAAATAAATTATTGAATTATGGAAATATGTTTCCACCTTGATTAATATCCGCACTGCAAATAACAATACTGGGTCTATGCCAATGGTTGGATAGTTTGCAATGCATCATTAAGGCCAATATGCTAAAGGATCTGTATTATTTTTACAATACTCTCCTTGCAACGATGTGTTGGTGAGAGGTTACCAGTAAGAAACATGGCTGTAACAATTATTTTTCATTTCATAATTTAATAATTCGTCGGTCTGTTTGTTGGCGTTTTTTTGCGGAATCAGCGTTGGATTGAGAACCACCTTGCGAAGACTGCCACACAAATAACTAATCGAGCCAATAGAGGCACGGTCCAGGTGAGGATCTATGTTATCATCGTATACTCCTAATAACAAACGCCTCTTCATTAATTCAATTTTAACATGGAAAATTTATGTGCTTGATATAAGAAACTTATTATTTCCAATGCGTTCGATAGTTGCAAGAATTGCGAAATCTGCGATTTTTTGCAGTTATGTGTATATAGACCATTTCTCTTGAAATAATATAAAAAAATAGCCTTTTAACATCAAAAATCACAACATTAACCGACCACTCCGTATGAATATTTGGGTGCATTTTATGAGATTTGGCATCACTGTGGCATGAATTGGGAAAATTCAATAAAGAAACATCAGTGTTGCCAAATTTTTCACATAACATTTTGTGGCATTAGTTTACCATTTGACTAACGTTGATCTGGATAGCAGCTGGCAACAATGGAGCCAATTGAACAAACTCCGAAACTTGTTTATTTTTGGCATCATCTGTTTGAGCCCTTCAAATTATTTTTGCCGGTTTTCGTCACAGTTTTACTGTTATACCACGTTGATAAGACATCCAGTATGGGATCCACGGAAAAACTAGTATCTGTAAATTTTGAGGTCTTCGGAAGGGTGCAAGGTAAAGTTACTAGTCCTCTCTTGGTATCACTTTGAAAATACTTTGAAATCGTCGCAGCTAAAATATTCCTAATTTTCAGGTGTGTTTTTCCGAAAGGTAAAGTACCAGGATATTCGATTTTATTCTCTGGTTTTTATAACAAGTGATTTCAGTATACTGAAAAAGAGGCAAACAAGCTAGGGCTGAAAGGATGGTGCATGAACACCTCACAAGGGACAGTTAAAGGAGTGATTGAAGGTACTCCTTCTAAAGTTGATGAAATGTAAGTAGTAAACTGGAAAAATCCCCCTTAAAAGTATCTTTGATATATCTCGCAACTAGTATTAGTTGAAATAGTATTAGTTATATATCAATTGTAAAATTATTGCAGGAAGCAATGGCTACAAACGACTGGCAGTCCCCAATCAATGATTGAAAAAGCAGTATTCACACAAGAAAAGGAATTAAGTAAGCACACTCTAAGCAATTTTTCAATCAAGCGTTGAAAATGGAAAAAGGAAATTTTCATTGAATTGTATTATTTATTCAACATTAAATTATCGTTTTATTACATACATAGTTTTCACAATAATCCAAACCCTTTGTGCAGGGCTTTTGCTTCTCTAATTGACATTGGTTTTAGTGAAAATCCTTCTAATCTTGGTTCATGCTCTAAATCACGAAGCTTGAATGTATTTTCCTTCAATGACTTCTGTAATTTATTAATTTCTTCTTCTATATCTACTATCTCTGTAAATATAAGATGAACATGGATTATGTATTGATATTGATAGTTATTTTAGAAATGTTGAGCAATATTTTGGATCTTAAATCATTTATCCTAGCAGAGTATATAAAAAACATATTCTGCATTGTCACATTTGCTACACTAGGACTTATTACAAAAATATTCATACTTTTATCTGAAAATTACCTTGTTTCAATCTCTCTTTACATTCTTCTGTAGGCATCTCAACATAAACACATCCAACTTTCATAAATGTGTTCCTATCATCGATTTGGTCCAGTGCCCTGGCAGCTTCTCTCAACTTATTTTGTGCATTAGCCAATTGCAATTTATTATCTTTTACCGTTAAAATATCTTGAGCAACTTTTTCTACTTCTTGTAAGTATTTGTATGATTTCTGTGTTTCAATGTTTTGCAGAGCACTCATCATTGGGTTCTTGGAGTATTCGATGATTCAACACTCACTGCAGTGTTTAAATGTTTATTTTCACATTATGTTTCACAGTTTTGTTTGTTTTTGGTGGTAATTACAAATTGATAAGGTTGCTGAATTTAGTGATACACAATCCAAAAACTTAACCCAACTTTTTTAGAGAAAATTAACGTTAACTTCTAACTTGAGGACCAGTGATGGTGATGGGAGATTTTTAAACTAAAATATTCGATAGGGTCCGAATACTAAATTGGTATTTTTTTGCCTTATAGCGTGTCTTTCGTAAAAAAGACAGAGGCGACGCGATTTTAACAAAGACTGAAAACAGTAGATTTGTATCATTGATCCAGTAAATGAAAATCTGAGAATTATTAGAGGATGTAGTTAAGCATGTACCTTGTATCAAGGTAAACATATGTGAAAGTACTTCGTTATTTTTGATCTAGTTGCCGCTCTGGAATTATGGGGAGTCAAGGGCCAAGGAAACTGTTTTTTTACAATATCTCGTAAAACATTTCACTTTTAGTTTTTAATGGACAATTATTGACGATTTAGAAATAACTTCAAGGCTTTTTGGGACTTACCATTTTTACAATGTTTCAATTCATTTTCTACCATAAGCAACAAATCTGAGAGATAGGTAGTTCATTCAGTAATCTTTCTAATGCTATTCATTAGTTAATACAAAAATTGTAGGCTTATGTCAAGCTTACTTAAAAATGTTACTAGCTAATCAGCTGTTGCTGAATATACATTCAACTCTAATTCATAGAGCTTTAGATGTATTTTAAAATCAAGTAATATTATATATTGCCTCTAGATGTCATAGGGACAACTATGTATCTATTGTTTATAATACTTTAGTTAATTCCACTAAAGTACATGTTGATAACTTGTAAATATGGAATTTCAACTAAAGGTATTGGTTTCATACTCAAAACATTGAAAAACAAACATTCATAAAAAAAATTGTTTATTCAAATGCAATCACAAAAACATAACAAGATATAGATAGTATGTTTGTGTACACTGTTCAAACGCCAACTTCACCATTCATTGCCAATGTATTACAATCCATATCTTCTGATGGCTCAATAATGGTTGGATCAAAATCAGGATTTGAAAATAAATCTTCAACCGGTTTCAACTTTGCTTTTGTACTAACAAGCACATCTCCTTTACTATTTGAAGATCCAGTCAACTGAACAAATTTTGATTCTGAAAATCTGTAATGAAAATAAAAGATTCTGTCAAGTACTAAATTTGTCTTTCATACCACACTTTATTTGACCTTAAATGTGTTTTGCTATCAATACCTTTCGTTCACAAATAGAAGAAAAGTCTTGACAATGTTTTTAAGGGTCTAGGATTCAGAACTATAATCCAGTCTGATTCAAAACTTAAAATATTTATTAGGACACCCAACAGATAAAGTTGACAAAATTGATTGACTTGATCTATTAGGACTAGATTTAAAGAGCATTTAGGGCATTTCAGGTAAGACAGAATAATGTGGCAGAACACATGTTAATTGGTGAGCATAGGGTAGATTTAAGCAATTTAAAATTAGTTTGTAGTGTTGTAAACTGCTGGACGCACACAGAAGCCTAGGTATAGCAAAGAAAATAAACTATAATTAATAAGAGCCTGCAGTTTGCATTAGCTTTTTAAAGATGGTGTGTCCACCTAATGGGTCTTTCTTAACATAACAAAAGTTGAAATGTTATGGTTGGCAGCACACAATAGGTATGTAAAACAACTAGCTGTAATATGTAGATTTAATGTTTCCCTGAAGATGCCAAATTAACCAAATAATAGTGTAACCAGTTTTCTAAAGACAAAGTTCAAAGCAATGTTTATTATAACATAGTTTTCAAAATATGATGCAGTAGAATAAACAGTATACTCACTGATTCAGGATATCAAATCCTCCAACAAGACTTCCTTCTTTAATGTCCTGATTGGTTTCTAGCACAATTCCATATTCTCTGCAATTTTCTATTATAGTATTTTCTACACAAACTTCACATTCCTCAAATATCCGCATACCCACATCAACTCCACTCAAATTGCAATTTTTCATTGTAATGGTTGATCCTGAGTTTCCTACAATAGCTTCTGCAAATCCGCTTATATCACAGTTTTCCAGGTTTACCTCTCCACCTGAGAGGACAATCAGACCTTCTGGGGTGGAAGATTTGCCATCTCCGATGATTTTGCAATTTTTGAGTGAAAGTTTGCTATTTCTTACTAAAAGCAATTCCAAGATTATAAATGTAAAGTACAAGTTACTACCTCTCTAGATATATAATTAATTCATTTGCCCTCAAAATATTTTGAATTCAAGATATTTTTTTTATGTTTCATATATAAAAAAAGCATGTTACTCATTTCCGTTGGTCTGTCTGGTGAACCTTGGCCCCCCTATTTATGTAGAATAGTCAAAGAATAAAAAAAACTAAACCACCTTCTTACCCAGTATGCAGCACTGTGCTCCACCACAATCAATTGTGATGTTTTCTATTACCATATTCCCAATGCCAAAGTCCAACATGATATCTTCCTTCTCAGATAATAACTGGACATTTTCTCTTAAACCTATGCCTCTCAATTCCCCGCCTTCCTCCAAAATGCCTGTAGTTTTGATGTGATGTTTTGATTCATTGAGGATAAAATGAGCCTTTTTTGGATTGCAGGTAACCAGTTTTGAGGCTAAGCTGTCTGTTATTCTGTAATAAATCAATATAATCCATAATGTGCCATACTACCCACCAAAGACGTTTGTAGACAATGACATGTGAAGCCAGTCATTAAAAATAATGAACTGCTGCTCAAATTGAGGTAGTTATTCATTGGCCTGTTGATTCAAAACACCAATCTACTCCCATATATACATCTGCCAAAAAAATACTTCACCTAAATGTTTGAGAGGGATAGAACTCTTTCACTTTTTCTAAAAAGTTGATGTAATCATTTGATGTGCCTTCATCATATATTATCCATATCTCAAGGTCATTCCTTTGGTCTCCTGGATTCATGTTAGTAAGTTTTTTCACCAAAAAATCCCTCAATAGCGGCTGCTCTGCCATATCTATGTGAGGTTGGATTTCTAGTAACTCACAGTAAATTATTGTGAAAGTTTCCAGGTAGACATCTAAAAATAAAATAAATAATTGTGACTGCACAAATATAAGCCAATTTTTGGTGACATTTATTACTTTACTTGATTGTTGTTGAATTAAATCCTTAATAGGTAGATTATTCGAAAGTAGTTATAGAAAAAATTCGAAATACAATAATTATGAATTTCAGAGAAATGTTTCCCATAAATCAAATGAGCTAGAATAATAATATACCTAAAAATGATATGATAGATAAAACTAGAAAACCATCTTAAACCTACAGATTTTTCTCAAAAATATTGAAAATGAATCTCAATATCTACGTTATACAACATACCTTCATTTAATCCCTCTATAGATATTTTGTTACGTAGAAAATCTCTCTTATTTGCTAAACTTCTTGCTTGAGTCAACAATGAATGTATATGTTCAGCACATGCCCGAGGTATAGAACCATTCTTCAAGTCATAATACAACCTAGAAAAACAATGTCAATGCATGCACACTGTCTCAATCTCTGTATTTTTTAGGTAAACATTACTTGAAAACTAGACTCACCTCAGTCTGTTCTCCAAATGACCAGAAACCCAATCGAAAGCCTCATCTTCTTCATCCCAGGGTCTCATTAAATACAAGTAGAAAAACCTTAGCATATCTATAGAATTGGCTGTCGATTCCAAATTCAAAGCGATGGATTTATCCTGATCTTTTGTCACCCATAACTGAATCAGTTGTACTTTATGAATGTCTGGAATAACGATGTCGTCCTTCACCGCTAGGACCCTTACCAATGCTTCTAGATGTTCAAAATCGATTTCAAGCACCAATACCAAGACAAAAGAAGGAAATGCAATGCAGAGAGATTCGCAAGTGAGTCTTGGTATCTTCCAAACAGCTTGCCAGCCAATAACGTCCACTGTGAATTCGAGGTAAAAGCTCCAACATTTGTTTAATGTTGTCTCAGGAACAGGTGGATCACCAAAAACTTCTCGGTATTCTTCTAATCGCTGTTGTAGGCTTTTATTGAAAGTTATGATGTCGTCCATCATTTGATTGACAAAAAATACGAATTTTTGCTCCCGGAAAGGAATAGAACACTTGTGGATACGTTAGTTATTAATGAATATTTTCATCTTAAATCTTTGAATGTTAACGGTTAACGGTAGGAGCACAGAATATTTAAGGAATCACAACCACACAACCTGACTGTACGTATATGACAACATGATGACAGTTATCAGAATGACAATTGATATATGACACATGTCCTAACATAGATCAACAAGCAAAAAGATGTGTATTCATATAAATTTATCTGTGAGACGGTTTCATCTTAGACGCCAATCCAACATTGCCATATCTCAAAACTGACTGAATAATGGCAAAATATGAATCTTGTTAGCTTGGTGGTATTTTTGCAGTGATAGAAGTTATGTTTCTGAAATGAAATTTGATTTGCTGATAATATGAACCTGAATCCGCGTGTAATTAAATATTACAAGATTATTGCATAAATAAAACAAAAACAAATTATTGTTTTGTACAATTTGTCATGTAGATAAGTGGATGAAAAAAATAATCTGTCCATTTATCTTATACGAGTATATTGCTGGAGCATGAATTGCTGCCTGTAGTGTTATGCAACTGCTTGTCTTACAATCATTTGTATATTATCTTTTTGGTCGCTAAATAAAATAACATACGATTGACTTACGATATGCTAGCGTTTTTGCTGCCTAGGCATCCTTTATCAGTATACAAAATATGAAATTCGTTCTTATTTTGATAGTGGCTGCGGTGGCAGCCGAAACATTAAGGCAATCATATATGATTTTAATTAATGACTAGTAGAATATATGAGATCAATCAAAGATACAACCACATTATGAGTTTTTAAAGTTACATTGACTAACGACCTCTGAAATTGATAATTTAAGCTGCACATCTGGCCGTCAAGAAACTTGGCAACATAGGATCGTTATTCGATAGTGAACACACAATACACCTAGTTGTCTATCTTATAATTTTTGTTCTATGTTTTGTGATCGAAGTACCTAACGTCAAATTGTAAAACGATAAATTCAAAAATACTTCAAAGCTGTCAGTGAAAAAATGCAAATTCCGTGATTGCAATTATACATCAGCATCCTAACCTTATATATTCTGTGATTGACAATGTCACGTCTCACGTCCGTGTCGCATCGCCATTGGTTTCTCGGATGTACCTGCACGTGCACTCAACGTACGCTAAAATTTAGTCATCTCGTTACTTTTAGCAAACAATCAGTATTCCAGCAATCCTATCATTGGGCCATGAATCTTATAGCGATTCATCGTATAAATTGCCGTACGAAATTTAAATTACTCCCGCGAAATTTCCAGCAGTAAGATACACCAATGTACAAACTGTAATTTTAAAACTGCAAAGAACAGTAGTTGATGTTGATACATTGTGATGCAATTCCTAAGTCTAACATTTGTGAATATTTCAATAGAAAATTTAAAAGAAAAAGATTACTAAATTATATTTTAAAGCAGCACCCCAGTTGAAAGAGGAACTGGAACATGTAAATCCCGGATATTAACATCAGCCACTATAGATGCAGCAGTAATTTGGATGAATGAGATAAATAGCTTTGTGTAGAGTTAAAAATGTTTGGTAAATTACATCATTTAATGATGACGAAATATAAGGAAGAAGTTGAAGTTTGTCCTAGAGATTATTCAGCTGATGGGTAAGGTGTTTCTACAAACCTTAGTTCGAAACAGTTGATCTAATGTAAAATGAGCCAGTTTGGGTTGTTGGATATATATTTTGTATATTTATTAATAAAACGTAAAACAAGACATTTGTGTTTGAAAAACCTTAGAATTATTTTGCCCCGATTAAGTTTTTCCGAACAAATTCTGATTAAAACTGACCATCCAGTTTTCGCATTTCATTAATTGTGCACTGAAGTCTAATATATGGCGGCGTTGTAGTGAGGTTTAGCTACTGTCTAATAGATGGCGTTTCAGTGAATCTGACTAATATCAAAATTCATCTTGTATGTCTTATTATCATTAATAAAAATGGGAAATTTTAACCCCTTCAAACAAACCCATCAAAGACAGAATGTTGGAAATGTCTGAGGTTTAGCTACTGTCTAATAGATGGCGTTCTAGTGAATCTGACTAATATCAAAATTCATCTTGTATGTCTTATCATTTATAAAAATGGTAAATTTTAACCCCTTCAAACAAACCCATCAAAGACAGTCAGGATGTTAGAAATGTTGCCTGTTTGAGGTTTAGCTACTGTCTAATAGATGGCGTTTTAGTGAATCTGACTAATATCAAAATTCATTTTGTATGTCTTATTATCATTAATAAAAATGGGAAATTTTAACCCCTTCAACAAACCCATCATAGACAGTCGAAATGTTGCAAATGTTGTCTGTTTGAGGTTTAGCTACTGTCTAATAGATGGCGTTTTAGTGAATCTCACTAATATCAAAATTCATCTTGTATGTTTTATTATAATTAATAAAAATCGGAAATTTTAACCCCTTCAAACCTATCAAAGACAGTCAGCATGTTGTCTGTTTGAGGTTTAGCTACTGTCTAATAGATGGCGTTTCAGTGAATCTGACTAATATCAAAATTCATCTTGTATGTCTTATTATCATTAATAAAAATGGGAAATTTTAACCCCTTCAAACAGACCCATCAAAGACAGTCAGAATGTTGCAAATGTTGTCTGAGGTTTAGCTACTGTCTAATAGATGGCGTTTTAGTGAATCTGACTAATATCAAAATTCATCTTGTATGTCTTGTTATCATTAATAAAAATGGGAAATTTTAACCCCTTCAAACAGACCCATCAAAGACAGTCAGAATGTTGCAAATGTTGTCTGAGGTTTAGCTAC